>OY728166.1:1329957677-1331227038 GCA_963277665.1 Viscum album | reverse complement strand
CAAAGGTGATGGTCATGTTCCCATTTCAGACTCGGATAACAGAGTTGATTGTTGCAAGGAAGGGACGACCAAGGATAATTGGGTTTTGTTCCTTATTTCCTGAGTTTGGATGGTTTTCAAGGAGAATGAAGTCAGCAGGGTAGATAAAGTTTTCAACCTTTACCAAAATGTCCTTTAAAATCCCCTTTGGAACCCTAATGTTGCGATCAGTAATTTGAAGTGTGACAGATGTGTGTTAGAGATATTCTAGGCCTAACTGGAAGTACACAACATAGGGAATGAGATTGACACTAGAACCTAGGTCACACAAGGCCTTAAAAACTTTTCTCTCTCCTAGTTCAACATTTATGTAAGGGCAACCCGGGTCTTTCAACTTAGGAGGAATGGTCCCTTGAATGGTGGTACTCACATTAGCAGCCAAAAGGACTTGGTTTTTATGTGAAAATTTTCTTTTAAAAGTTCAAAAGTACTTAAGGCAATTTGAGTAGTCAGGTATAGTTTGGATTTCATTGAGAAGGATAATGTTCAACTTGACTTGTGAAAATATTTCCCTCAATGTTTCACTCAATCCAGGCTTGGTTTTCCCCCTCATGCATTGAGGAAATGGTGCAGGTTGTGGGGTTGCTTATTGAAGAGTTGTTTCTTTCACATTGTTATTTGTTTCCTTAGTTTGATCTTGTGGTTCATTTGAATTTTCATCCAAGTTTGAATCTTCAGATGGGTTATGAATTAGTTGTTCAGGTTTCTCAATTGATTTTCCATTTCTTAAAACAGTCACAGCCTTTAGTTGTTCATGAGTTGTTTGAGTGCAACTTGACTCACCCCTTGAATTTGAGGATGGAACCACCTGAGTAGGCATGGGTGCCTTTCCAATTTTGATGGTTTGAAGTTATTATTTAAGGGAAGAGACTTCCGAGTTCATCATTTCCATTTGTTTTCATAGTTGTTCTAGTAGGCTTTGTGGAACAGTTTGGTTTGGTTCTTGAGAAGATTGGTTTATCCGAGGGGGGATATTTTGGAGGTGGGATGGTTTGTTGAAAATGGATCGGTGGCTATCGGTATTGGATAGTTTGGGTTTAGAACTGGTTATGGGTTTGGTAGTTCTGATGGGGGTAAGGATTTTGTCCCTATGGTTGGCTAGGTTGTTGGTTATCTTTCCAGTGGAAGCCTGGGTGGTCATTATTCCTTGGGTTGAAGTTGTTTTGGTATTGAGGATTTTAAAAGTTCAAAGCATTTACTTCCACTAGGGTTCCTCCTAAAATAACATCCTTGATGGATGGAATGGTTTTATAGTTGTCTGTATTATGGTCATGTTTGTCACAAATTGTGCAAACAGGGTCAACAGTTTGGATTTCATGGACTTTCCTAAGGTCTATCTCTTTAATCTTCCTAGAGAGTGATGTGATTTTAGCCCTAAGGATTTCCTATTATCTAAGTGTGTTAATTCCATTATTTCTTTGTGGATTTTCATAATAAGGTGAAGTTCCCCATGTTTTTTTTTGTTCATAAAGGCTTTCTAGATACTCGTAAGCATCATTTGGGGCTTTGTTTTTAAAGGTTCCATTACACATCATGTCAATGAATTGTTTATTCCCCAGACCCAACCCTTCATAGAAAATTTTCACTTATTCAGGAATATAAAAACCATGGTGTGGAACCATGTTTATAGTGACTTTGAACCTCTCCCATGTTTCATAGAATGAACCTCCCTCTTTTTCAAAAAAAATTGGATACTCTTTTTAAGTGCAACTATTTTGTGGTGGGGAAAGTATTTTTTTGTAGAATTCTCTTTGTATTTGGTCCCAAGAGTTGATGGATGATGGTCTCAAATTTTTTTGCCAATTTTTAGCTCGATCCTTTAATGAAAAAGGAAATAGCC
The DNA here is from genome assembly GCA_963277665.1 of Viscum album. Classification (NCBI taxonomy): domain Eukaryota; kingdom Viridiplantae; phylum Streptophyta; class Magnoliopsida; order Santalales; family Viscaceae; genus Viscum; species Viscum album. The sequence goes on along the minus strand of OY728166.1, from coordinate 1,331,225,159 downwards.
TCATCTTATCTGATTCTAGTTGATGCGGGGGACACATGGTTTCTACAATGTCATTGAACTCCTTAATGTGAAGGTAGGGCATCTCAGACTCCATTCCATAGAATGTGGGAAGATGGTTTAGAATATGAGGTTTAAATATGTATTTAGTATATTCTAGTTAGTTGTGTCTAATTCATGAGGTGGCATTGGTCCAGGTAGGTGTGAGGTAGTCATTCATGGTTTGATCAACTGCATTCCCCAAGTTTGGGGCTGCCTCATTTGGGTTTCCATTTTGGTTCCCACTCGGGTTTATGAGTTGGTTTCTTTGAATAACTTCCATTGAAATGGGCTCAATTTTTGACTCATGAATATCAAGAGGATTAGGATCTAATAGAAGCAATCCCCTATGTGCACTTGACTCCCCAACCCTAGGACTTTCAGCCCTAACTAAACGGTTTGATTGATCGTAGGTGTAGGCAGAAATGCGCCAAAAGAAAAAAAAAACAAGAAAGGGAAAAGATAAGAGATCTTGGGTGAGAATAGAAGAAATGGGGGAGAATAGAATGGGTGTTGAGATGACTTATTTGGGTCCCTGTAAATGACACCAAAATTTTATTCACGCTCAAATTTACCCAAGAGAAGAAGGTAGAACGGTCTTTGTAGTCTAGCTTGGGTTGTCGAATCCTCAGAGTCCTAAGAAGTAACCTGTAGGCACGCACATTATAAGGACTATTTTTGGATATGAAGTGGAAAACTTGGGTTTATTTTAGATGGTTTTAAATGATAACTAACAGATTTATGTTAATTAAAATTAAGGTAATGAGTTGATCCTAGGTTATCGCTCGGGGTGGATTGGACGGATTCCTTTTTTAATGATTTCAATTTCTTATATTTGAGATGTGTTCATTTAATAAGATCAAAAAAAATCACCACTTACTAGTTTAATGCATACAAAACCTAATACTAATCATATATACACTTGAAGGATCAAAGTTTTGAGCATTCTAAGGTAAAGGTTCGTATTAGCACTTGAAATGTGTGACCTTAAATTCAATAAGGGTGAAGAGGTTTTAAAATCATCAAATAAAAATATCATTTAAAAGAAGTGATTACCCATTAATGGAGAGAGAAATAACATCCAATCCAGACCTTTTCTACTCCCTTGGATCAAACCATAAAATATTTATCCCTCCATTGATGACATGTCTTCAACGGAAGCGGGAAGTAGACTTATGAGGGTGGAATTGAAGAAGTAAAAACAACAACAAAAATCGATCACTCCACCATTGTGTGATAAATATCACAAAGTATGGTGTAAATAAATTCACACCATGAACCAAAGGTATCAACTTGATATTTATAATAACATAATAAGAGTAAAGGAAGAACTTTTATTAAGAAAATGAGGTGAATTAAACAACTTACATGAGAAAGAAATGCGATTACAAACACAAAGCGGCAGCATAACACTACAATGAAACCAAGCACCAAAGATCATTAAATCCTCCACAACCACTTCCTTAAATATACAATTTTGGAGCCTTGGGTCTATCTCCCACATTACAAAAGATTCCACTTGATTATGGTAGGCCTAGAGTGGTGGAAAGTAAGGGAGAGGAGACTTTTCCACCCTTGACCCGAGGTGGCAGCCAGCTTACTTCCACCGAACAGACGAGTCTGAATTTCCTTCTATATGGACGAATTGGAGTGGGACATATAATAATAAAATGAACCTCCGTATGTTTCCTAGACTTATGTAAAGTTTAAGACCAAAATAATATATGGTTTATGATATATGTGTAAAATGGTGGGATATTTTTCTGGGCCATAGAATCTGGCCTAGAATTTTATCTTCAACTTGGGCCACCTTCATAGCCACCATGGAGGCCTAATTAGTAATGTATTATAAATAATTATTTGTTAATATATATTTATTCTAAAATCCCACGAAATTTGTTCTTTATTGGTCCTGTATGTTGTGCCCCACAGTATCATCAGTGGGCTGGTGTACAATTTTCCTTCTCCAAAATTGTTTCCTTTCATCGCCAAATATCTCCATCTTCCTTTATTAATCCTACATTGATACCTGAATGAAAAATATTCATATTTAAGTGTAAATAAATTTCCCAAAATATAAAATTAAAATATGTATAATTACAATCCTTAAAATCAGATGAATCATTGGGCCTAAATTGGTGTACATTAGGCATGAAGTGCACAAATGATAAGAATGGATGTTCAAAATTAAAATCCACTAACTCAGACCCATAAGATCAAAAATGAAAATTTAATACCATTAAAATTTAATTAAAATGTGTATTTTTATTGGCTAATCAATGCATCATCATTAATCGGACATGAATTCATCCCTACTGATTCATTTCATGATTGTTTAAGAATAACCGGTGAAATCCAAACCGAGTAACGGTGTCTTCAAAGTTTTCATAAAAATCCACCCGTTTTATTGTTTTGTTTCCTTGTAAGAACCAACACACATCAGAAACATTACCTCCTAGGTTTATAATGCACCCTAATCCTGGATCCAGCATCCAAAATCCATCCAAAACCATAACCGGGTTTTATCTCTAATATCGTTTCAAGGACTAGAACTTGAACTATTAGCCTCATTGGATTTTAGAAGTAAAGTTGACCACTCCCAAATGGTATTTTATGGTTTCAATCCCTCTACTATGAAGTACATTATAAAACATTTTTTTTGTGATTCGCCCTACCTTTGTAGTGTCCTAGTCATTTTTTACTAAAAAATGATACATTTACTTGGTGAATGATAGCTTCATCCACCATCAAACATGATTTCTCAATGTGGATAACATACTCTTTCCAAGTGTTAACTTGAAAATTTAAGGAAACTATTTTCTTAAAAGTGAACTGGATCTGATTTACCCTTAACATACATGTGATGCTCTCCTGATCCATGCTCATTCATGTTATTAGCATCAGGCATATATGATGAAACTAAACTGATCAGTAGTGTTACGACACCCAAACCTTTTTTTAATTCCATACTCTAGCATAAGAATGAATCAAACTTCTCTAAATCCCAGTTCAATCTACTTTAGATATGACCCAAGAATGTATTGTAATAGTCCAAGGCTTTAATGATTCCCTCCAAACTCATCTGGTTCATTTCACCATTATAACAACTTGAAAGGTACTGTGTGTATCAATGTGTATTACTCTGAGATTTTTATTAACATAATAGCACACCATTTGATACTATCCATAGGCCTACCATCCCTATGAATCCTAGTATCCAATGGCTCGTGTAAAAGATTTCACCTAGATTCATATCATCCCATAAGACTATTAATCTGACTAGCAACCTCTCAAGTCATCCATCACTAAAGAAGAAGGTTTACACGACTCACTAAGCAGTCAATTCACCGCATGACCACCCATCCAACATGGGTGTCATTTTAAAAACTAAGAGTCATGCACATGACAAATGGTACCCAAATAAAACTTCATGTTTAAAAATCCTCACAAGTATTTGGAAATGATTTCAAGTTCTGAGGGAACTACATCTACTTGGATAACCCCTTACTAGTGTAGAAAGCATCAACCTGATAACTAGGTCATGCTAAAAAGGATCATTAGGCCCCAACGTCTAACATTTAGGCTTAATTTATAGATGAAGAAGTGTATAGGCGATGCTAACATTCTCATTCCAAGGAAAATAACAATGCAACATTAGGATTAACCCTTACACAAGGGTTAAAACTAAGAACACCACATTAAGGTTGTATTTAAACCATTTTCAATGATTTACATTTACTTTTAATCATTTAAAGAGAATTAATTTGAGAAACTTCAAGTACTAGTTATGAACAAAAACTATACTTGGTATTTTATTTAGATAACATCACAAGGAAACATGGGAAAGTTATATCAAACATTATTTCAAATATTATTTATTCAGCTGAAATCCTGTTACATTTTAGGCAATTTATCTCATAAATTTCTTTCTATCTATTTTTATTCATCCATAAGGATTTCACAATGTGATATTATTTAAATAAAATTTTAATCCCAAGTTATAAAAGAAAACACCCTTTAGATTTTTATTGGAATTTTAATTAACTAAAGGCTCATAACAATAAATATCAAAAGTTGAATAAAGGTATTTTTTCATTTAAAGGGGGGTTGATTAAGTAAGATGACACCATATTTCTATATTTAACACTATATAATAGGTTTTAGGCACTTTAAATAACCAACCCATTAGCATCGGTATACCCCCATGGGTCAAGTAATAAAGCATAAAAGATAAGGGTGGCCTACGAGGGTCTTGTTATTTCATTCAAAACTTTAAAACACCCTTTAGGTTTATCATAGTTTTAATACACCATGATCGACCTACTTGGGTCAAGTCAAGTCTAACTCACAATCACAATAGGTAAAGACCAACCTAGTCAGATCAAGTAAAGACTAAGAATGATCCAGTCATATGGGTCATCATTCCCAAATTATAGTGGTACATTCCCTTATAAGTTGTCATGACGCACAATTTAACTAATGTTCATTTAATTTCTTTATCAAAATTTATTAGGCCCAGTTAGATTAATTATCATTCCCAAGTTATAAAGGTACTAGCCTTTGTAAGTTATAATTGGAATTCATGTAACTACAACCAAGTTTTTCCTTTCATTTTAGAAAATAATAATTCCATTTATAATGGTTTGAGTATTTGGGTTACCCTTCCTAATTTTTAAAGTCCCGTACACTTTATAAATTGTTATTGGCATCCATTTAATCACAACTATAAATGTTTTAGCCCATAAAACCAATTACCATGGCTCAAACATATCACAACTGGTTATTTAAGGTTCCACCATCAAGCTATATGGGAAAACACCATTTATGTTGATACAGATACTTTAATAACCAATCATTTATTATAATTATAACTAGGCATGTTATCACATTAGTAGTGAAAAATACAGACACTTAAATAGGAAACCACATAAGCATGGTATATATAGGCAGAGCATACTAAATAATCACATAAACATGGTATACAAATAAGCATGCTGCTAAAACACATAAGGCACATCCAACATGTTATCAGAAATCAAGCAATGCAGCCTACATGGCATGGAATATGCATGGAATGTGAATCTCTATATGCCTGTAATAATCCATGTATCGATACTTCCTTTCCATACTATTCCAAGGGTAAAATACCATAAATCTCATAAATTAGTAATCAATATACATCAATAAACAGTACATGTAACATCCCAGGTAAATAAAGAATATGACATTTTCATATTTATTAATATTTGTGAATTAAATATTAATTTTATTTTAAATGTAATTCTATGTTTGATGGTGTACCTGATACGCAACAACGGGTTTCTTTGAAACCTTACATTGCGCACAAATTTGAGTTATACTAAAAAATAATAATATAATATTATTACTTTAAATGGTAGCTAACACATAGTTGTTGTATTGGAGGGAATGAATAGAACTAAGTAAAATATGATTAAACATGTTTGTTAAATGTTTTTACATTTATCCAATTAAATTTAGAGACTTAAAATGTGAATGAATCTAATTTTAAGCATAAATACTCTAATATTCTTTAAAAGGTCGATTTACCACCTTTTGATGGAGAACCCTTTTTAAATCTAGTTTTTGTCACTTTTATATGTTCTACTTGAAAAATAATATTCTTATTTAGAATCATGACATCAAAATTTACTTTGGGTGAAATTTTGGTATTTTTTAGATAATATTCATTTTTTAATAAATAGTGAAAAATACTGCATTTTAATTCAAAACTGCCTTTTAAACTAATTTAGTTATATGGTTAATTTATCTTTTTTAATGGTTTTAAAGTATAATTGGATTATATTTTTACCATTTAATCCAATTTTGTTCATTATAAGTAATTTCATTTTGAAATTGGATATAAACAAATGTCAATCTTTTGATAGTTATTATTTCTTAAAAACGTGTTTTCTAGTTTTAACAATGGAAATTAATTTTAAATTAATTAATGAAACTTCTATGTTTTTAATTAGATAAAATAGACATCATTTTTTAATTCAGAATATCAAAATTATCTTTGGGTGAATTTTTGGTATTTTTCTGAAAACATTCAATTTTTTATGAATAGTGAAAAAACACTACATAGTAGTTAAAAACTGACTTTTTCATTTAAATGAAATTTTACCACTTCTGTGAATTGAATTTCAAAAATAATACATACATGGTTTTCATAATTAAGTAAAATCTGGTTCAATAAGATGAAAATAACTTTCAGTGAATAATAACTTTTGACTTTTATTTACCGCAGTTAAAGGTAAATAAGGTAATTCAAGGTAAAAATAATATTATAATAATATAAAATTACCTTAACACCTATCTTAACCTTATTGGATGATTCATGGACAACCAATAAAATCTTTAGGTGAAACTTTTGGCATTTGAAATCCACTTGGGTAAGATAATTACACTAATAACTTTTTATTTAAAGTAAAAATAAAAATATCATAAACATGTATTGTTTTTCTAAAACAATTTTAATGTGGGGTTATATAATTGATATATTTTACTATGAATATTCATTAGAAATATAAAACAATTTCCTACATTATGGTATTTTATTTATAATTTTTATACATCAAATAAATAAATTTATTTATGACACAATGATGATGTAATGATTACCTCATTAATGAATGTTTTAAATAAATGTGATTATAAATGTTAAAATAAATTTATTTTGAAAAATTTTATGCCATCCACGAATTTTATAGATTATTGTGACTTTTTATATTTGAATTAATGAAGATTTTTTGAAAGAATCAAGTTTTTTTGGATTTTTTAAAAAGTCATGATATGAATAGTATTTAAATTAACATAAATGAGTTTTTAAAACAAATATTATTTTATTAAATAATATAATAATCATAAAAATCTTATATTCTTCCAAATGAATTATATAAGGTTTAAATTGTCATTAATGAACCACTTGTGGTTCGGTTGTCATTTTATAGTAAGTATATTAACCTTATAGAGTGAATACACAAGAAGACATGGTAAGAGTCAAAATAGTTAACTAAGGGTTAAAGCTAAATGATAAGGTTACATTTGAAACAAAAACTAGTATAAAGCCTATTGGTTGAAAGTATTTAGAATAATAGTCAACTTATCTTCAAATTTAATAAGTTTTGAACCTTTGAAACCGAAATTTAGTTTATAATAAAATAATATTTTCAAACTTTCCTAAAGAGCCCCTCCTCCCCCTTATAAAAATCCATCACCTCTAACCCATTACTCATACCTCTAAAGCCCCTTGGGTCGTCAAAACTCTACCCAAATAATCTCCCAAGACCCCTCTATTCCTCCTAGAAGCCTTACCTTAGGCAGAAGGCACTTCAAGAAAGCATTTTGGTTCAAACCAAAGGGAGTTACCCGATTTAAAGGTAATGTATTCCATCAAGTTCTCTTCTTTTATTTTACTTATTAACTCCCTATGATATTCTTATTATTATTTTACATAAAAACACTAGTATCCTCAATATACTACGTTGTTTTTATGAGAAGGATTCAAACTACACTTACACGCACCTCCATCTAATAGATACGAACATACTGTTTCTGTGTACGATGAACTGCTATCGCACAAAACCATGATTGTTCGATTATCTCCTACCACCTCCCATGGTGGCCATTATGATGGAACTATATTTATATTTGATATATATTATATCTATATTGTTTCTATGATTCTGTATTTTTCATTTATAGAATACATTTATAGTTTCCATAATGGGTAAATATGATAATTTCATTTGAGGAAGTGCGGACTATTGCCCCCTCAAAGTGATATGACTCATTTAAGCCATACATGGTACGTATAAAGGATGTAATTTCTAAAATTATATATGATATTATATTTTAATTATAATATATCTATGTATCATTAAGTTTTTATTCCATTAAATATGAAATAGAAATGAAAGTAGCGTTCATGCGTAGGTACAGCTTACCGACCCCATGAACGATGCATTTCATTTCTTATCTCCAAATGTTATGTACTATTATAAATACATAAATGTACTAGATATATATGATATATATGATATATAAATCATGAATATAATTTTGTAGATAATTTACTTTTTACCACATGAACAACTTGTAATTATAAGAAGTTCATTTTTGACTCAAGTACCAAATATTGACAAAATGACCATTATTAACTTAAATGATTATATAATGTCTATAATTTGGTAATAAGTGATATAAAAGAAATATTAAACTTAAAAAAGGTTTTGAATCAAGTATAAATTAACTTTAGTTTATTATTCAGGAGATTAAAGAACAAATGATCAAGTCAGACACGAGGTAAGGGTCTTTGTCTCAATAACCTTTCATTGAGGCATATTTTGATTTATGCACGACTTTATTTTATACAATGTATAAAAACATTTGAATTTTAATTTCATTTAAAGGGAATATTTTTCTATGAATCATTTTACTAAATGACAAAAAGTAATATTTCTTTTTAAAATACGTGGTGATAATGACCTTTCTGATGTCGTGAGTATTATTTGATCTTTGGCTTCCTTAACAAGTCATAATGTTTTTTTAAGGAAAATAAATACCATATACCCTTTTTACATATTTTTGTATTAATAATGGTTTTTAGAAAGCATTTACTATTTCAATATATTGAAATTATATATTGTGGTTGCAATATGGAAATGTTATCTTTCCGTTATGCTTGTTCATGTGTTATGATTATGTTATTGTTCTTGGGCATTGTTTACACATATGGGCAGTTCCATGATAAACCTAGGGTGGGTGAGCCTGAGATAGCTCTCCAATACATTGGGTAACATGAAGGAGGTAAACATTAATGTTTCTCCTAAGATATTTAGGGAATATACTATGATGGGTATTCCAAATGTAACTCTCTGCATAGTTGTGAAAGCTACAACGTAAGTATGTTATGGATGCCACAAGTTACCATTAAGATTTATGTTTTCTATGTGTTATTCATAAGTCTTATGATTTCATGAGGTATGTTAAAAATCTTATGTTTTGATGGGCTAGTGTTTTCTTTCTTTATTTTATAACCCTTACTGAGCTTTTTATGCTCATCCCATGTTTAGAAATGTTTTTCATAGGACTTAAAGATAAATAGGGTCAAGGATAAGATCAAGGAAAAGTCATGCTATCTAAAACATGGAACTAGACATGAATCTTTTTTCAAGAGTTTTTTATTTTATGAAAAAAATAGAAACTAAGTAGAAGTGTCTACTTTGTAATTTTTGAGATGTAATGTAATAGTTATGGCCTAATTCTCTAAAAATATAAACCTGAAAAGATCCTCAATGTGAATTATTCATTTAATTCAAGATTATGTAATGTTTTAAAGATGGGTCCTTATAGTTGGTATCAAAGGTTAGTTTAAATAACTTTAGGAGTTAGGATATTGTTAAATTAATATCCATAAATTAATTTATGTTAAGATTGAAATGATATAGCATTTACAAATTACCATGTTGCTTTGCCTATGATAATTCTGTGTTAAAAATTATTTTTCATAGAGGAAACAGGGCGGTTATGCTGGGAAGGCATACAAAAGGAAATGACCTTCCAAATCAGCATCATGAGATGGTCAGAATCAGAATTGAACAGTTTGTTGCAGTAATGGCTCAGTTGAATAAGGTGATAAATAGTGGTTGTGTTTATAAATGATATTTTGGTTTATTCTAAAAGTAAAGAGGAGCATGAATGTCATTTAAGGTTTTTCTTGTAAACTTTAAAAGAAAAAAAGTTGTATGGGAAATTCAGAAAGTGTGAGTTTTGGTTACAAAAAATTTTGTTCCTTGGTCACATTGTTTCAAAAAAATGGTATAATTGTTGATCCTGCTAAAACAAAATTTGTTAAAGAATGGCCAAGACCTACTAATATCATAGAGATTCATAGTTTTCTAGGATTAGTTGGTTATTACCAGAGGTTTTTTAAAAAATTTACATGGTTATCTATCCCACTGACCAAGTTAACTCAAAAAGGTGTTAAGTTTATCTGGACAAAATAATGTGATGATTGTTTTCAGGAATTGAAAAGAAGATTGGTGAATGCTCTAGTTTCAGCACTGCCTTCTAGAAATGGTGAGTTTGTTATCTATAGTGATGATTTATTGAAAGGACTTGGTTGTGTCCTAATTCAGAATGACAAGGTAATTTCTTATGCTTCACGTCAGTTGAAACCTCATGAGTTAAATTACCCTACACATGATTTGGAATTAGTTGCTATTTTTTTGCTTTAAAATTTTGGAGGCATCATATTTTTGGAGTAAAATGTGAAATATATACTGACCACAAAAGTTTGGAGTATATATTCACTCATAAATAATTGAACATGAGATAGAGGAGATGGATGGAATTAACCAAGGATTATGATTGCATGATCCATTACCATATGGGAAAGGCAAATAAAGTGGATGATTCTTTGAGTCAAAAAAGTAATGCTACATTAACCATGCTACATTTGGAACAAGATACTTTGATTAATGATTTGATAAACTTTTGAATAAAAGTTGTTGGTGTAGAAGATCCCTCTGTTTTGTTTCAGGTGTCAGTGAAACCATCTCTATCAGACAGAATTAAGAAAGTGAAGAAGGAAGACAGTGAGTTGCAGAAAAAGGTAGAGTTGGTTCATAAGGGTAAGTTGCCTGATTTTAACATTGATAATGATTGTGTTTTAAGGTTTGGAAAGAGATTATGTGTGCCTTTTGATTCACAGTTGAAGAAAGAGTTGTTATGTGTAGCTCATAGTTCTTTATTTTTAGTTCATCCTGGTAGTACTAAGATGTACAGAGATCTTTAGGAGTATTACTGGTGGGATGGAATGAAAAGAGATATTTTTTATTTTACTATGAAGTGTTTGACTTGTTAATAGGTTAAAGTAGAGCGGTAGTTACCAAAAGGGATGCTTCATCCTTTACCAGTTCCAGAGTGGAAATGGGAAAATATATCTATGGACTTCATTGTGGGATTACCATAGACATCTCTAGGTAACAATGAAATACAGGTTATTGTTGATCGATTGACTAAATATACTTATTTCCTTCCTATTTGAGATACTTTGTCTTTAGATCAACTTTATCAGTTGTATGTTAAAGAGATAGTAAGGTTACATGGAGTTCCCCTCTCCATTGTATTTTATCATGATCCTAGGTTCACTTATAACTTTTGGAAAGGCCTTCAGATATCATTGGGTACTGAATTAAATTTTAGTACAAATTTTTATCCACAATAAGATGGGCAGTCAGAACGAAAAATTCAGACATTGGAAGATATGTTACATGTTTTCTCAATGGATTACCAGGGAAGTTGGGACCAACATCTTTCTTTGGTTGAATTTTCTTATAATAACAGTTTTCATTCCAGTATACAGATGGCTCCATTTGAGGAATTATATGAAAAACAGTGTCGAACTCCAGATTTTTGGGATGAAGTAGGTGAAAGGAAGTTAATGGGACCAGAATTGATAGAAGAGATGGTAGAGAAAGTTCAGTTGATAATAAAGACATAAGGACGGCTTAGAGAAGGCAGAAAAGTTGTACGAATAACTAGAGGAAGGATCTTTCTTTTAAGATAGGTGATCATGTCTTTCTCAAAGTTTCTCTATGGAAAAGTGTGATGCATTTTAGTAAGAAGGGAAATTTGGTTCTGAGGTTCATTGGACCTTATGAAATCCTGGATAAAGTTGGATTGGTTGCATACATAGTGTATTTACCTTCAAGATTATCCCAGGTACACGATTTTTTTCATGTTTCAATGTTGAGAAATTATATGCCAGATCAATCACATGTTTTGAGTATAGAGGTAGTTTAGTTGGAAGAGAATCTTTCATATGAGGAACAACCAGTCCAGATTCTTAACTGAAGAGAGCAAGTGTTGCAGAATAAGGTAATTCATCAGGTAAAGGTTTTGTGGAAAAACCATATGGTTGAAGAGGCAATGTGGAAATCTGAAAATGTTATGAGGTATAAATACCCCCATTTATTTGATAAGTGAATAAAAATTGTGAGGACGCAATTTCAAAAGGGGGAAGGATGTAACATCCTAGGTAAATAAAGAATGACATTTTCATATTTATTAATATTTTTGAATTAAATATTAATTTTATTTTAAAGGGGATGATATGTTTGATGGTGTACTCAATACGCAACAATGAGTTTCTTTAAAATCTTATGTTGCACACAATGTTGTGTTATACTGAAAAATAATAATATAATATTATTATTTTAAATGGTAGTTAATGCATAGTCGTTGTATTGGAGGGAATGAACAGAACTAACTAAAATATGATTACACATGTTTGTTAAATTTTTTTACATTTATCCAATAAATTTTAGAGGCTTAAAATGTGAATGAATCCAATTTTAAGCATAAATACTCTAATATTCTTTAAAAGGTTGATTTACCACCTTTTAATGGAGAACCCTTTTTAAATATAGTTTTTTTCACTTTTATATGTTCTATATGACAAAATAATATTCTTATTTAGAATCAGGACATCAAAATTTACTTTGGATGAAATTTTGGTATTTTTCTAATAATATTTATTTTTTAATGAATAGTAAAAAATACTGCATTTTAATTCAAAACTTCCTTTTAATCTAATTAATTTATATGGTTAAATTATCTTTTTGAATGGTTTTAAAGTGTAATTGGATTATATTTTTACCATTTAATCCAATGTTGGCCATTGGAAGCAATTTAACTTTCAAATTGGATATAAACAAATCTCAATCTTCTGATAGTTATTATTTCTTAAAAACACGCTTTCTAGTTTTGACAACGGAAATTAATTTTAAATTAATATATGAAACTTCTATGTTTTGAATTTGGTAAAATAGACATCATTTTTGAATTCATAATATCAAAATTATCTTTGGGTTAAGTTTTTGTATTTTTCTGAAAACTTTCAATTTTTGATGAATAGTGGAAAAACACTACATAGTAGTTAAAAACTGACTTTTTCATTTAAATGAAATTTTACCGCTTCTGTGAATTGAATTTCAAAAATATGACATACATGGTTGTCATCAGTAAGTAAAATTTACTTCAATAAGATGAAAATAATTTTTGATGAATAGTAAATTTTGACTTTTATTTACCGTGGTTAAAGGTGAATAGGGTAATTCAAGGTAAAAATAATATTATAATAATATAAAATTACCTTAAAACTTTTCCTAACCTTATTTTATGAGTCATGACCAACCAATAAAATCTTTAGGTGAAACTTTTGGCATTTGAAAGCTACTTGGGTAACATAATTACATTAATAACTTTTTATTTAAAGTAAAAATAAAAATATCATAAACATGTATTGTTTTTCTAAAACAATTTTAATGTGGGTTATATAATTCATATATTTGAATATTAATGTTCATTAAAAATCTAAAAATATTTCCTACATAATGGTATTTATTTATAATTTCTAGACATCGAATAAATAAAATTATTTATGAAACAATGATGGTGTAATGATTACCTCGTTAATGAATGTTTTAAATAAATGAGATTATAAATGTTAAAATAAATTTATTTTGAAACTTTTTATGTCATACACTAATTTTAGAGATGATTATGACTTGTTATCTTTGAATTAATGAAGGTTTTTTTAAAGAATCAAGTTTTTTTGGTTTTTTTTAAAGTCGTGATATGAATAGTATTTAAATTGACATAAATGAGTTTTTAAAACAAATATTATTTTATTAAATGATATAATAATCCTAAAAATATAATATTCACCTAAATAAATTAGATAAAGTTGAAAATTTTGTTAATGAACCACTTGTGGTTATATTGGCATTTTATAGTAACTATATTAACCTTATAGAGTGAATACACAAGAAGACATGGTAAGAGTCAAATTAGTTAACTAAGGGTTAAAGATAAATGATAAGGTTAAATTTGAAACCAAAACTTGTTTAAAACCTATTAGTTGAGAGGATTTAGAATAATAGTCATCTTATTTTTTAATTTAATAAGTTTTGGACCTTTTGAAACCGAAATTTATTTTATAATAAAATAATATTTTCAAACTTTCCTAAAGAGCCCCTCCTCCCCCTTATAAAAAGTCATCACCTCTAACCCATTACTCACATCTCTAAAGCCTCTTGGATCATCCAACCTCTACCCAAATAATCTCCAAATACCCCTATGTTCCTCCTATAAACCTTACCTTAGACAAAAGGCACTTCAAGAAATCCTTTTGGTTCAAACCAAAGGGAGTTACCCGATTTAAAGGTAATGTCTTCCCTCAAGTTCTCTTCTTTTATTTTACTTCTTCACTCCCTATGATCATATTATTATTTGTTTACATAACAACACCAGTATCCTAAATATACTAGGTTGTTGTTATGATAATTATTCAAACTACACTTACACACACCTCCATCTAATGGATACAAACATACAGTTTTTGTGTACGACAAACTACTGCCTCACGAAATGATGATTATTCAATTATCTCCTACCGCCTCTCATGGTGGACATTATGATGGAACTATATTTATATTTGTCTTATGTATTTTTCATTTATATAATACCTTTATGGTTTCCATAATGGATAAATACGATAATTTCATTTGAGGAAGTGCGGACTACCGCCCCCTCAAAGTGATATAACTCGTTCATGACATGCGTGGAATGCATAAAGGATGGAATTTCTAAAATTATATATGATATTATACATGAATTATAATATACCTATATATCATTAAGTTTTAATTCCATTAAATATGAAATATAAATGAAATTATCGTTCATGTGTATGTACGGCTTACCATCTCCATGAACGGTACATTTCATTTCTTATCTTCAAATGTTATGTACTATTATAAATGCATATATATACTAGATATATATGATATATATGATATATAAATCATGAATATCATTCTGGAGATAATGTAATTTTGACCACATGGACAACTTGTAATTATAAGAAGTTCATTTTTGACTCAAGTACCATATATCAACAAAACAACCATTATTAACTTAAATGATTATATAATGTCTATAACGTGGTAATAAGTGATATAAAAGAAATAGTAAACTTTAAAAAGGTTCTAAAGCAATTATAAATTAAATTTAGTTTATTATTCAGGAGATTAAATAATGAACGATTCAAGTCAGACATGAGGTAAGGGACTTCATCTCAATCACCTTTCATTAAGGAATATTTTTATTTATACACGACTTTATTTTATACGGTGTATAAAAACAATTGAATTTTAATTTCATTCAAAGGGAATCTTTTTTTATGAAGCGTTTTACTAAATGAAAAAAAGTAATGTTTCTTTTTAATGTACACGGTGATAATGACCTTTCCTCCGCCATGAGTATTATTTTATCTTTGGCTTCCTTAACAAGTCGTAGTGTTTTTTTAAAAGGAAAATAAATACCATATACCATTTTTACATATTTGGGTATTGAAAATGGTTTTGAGAAAGCATTGACTATTTCAATATCTTGAAATAATATATTTTTGATTGCAATATGTAAATGTTATCTTTCCTTTATTCTTGTTCATGTGTTATGATTTTGTTATCGTTCTTGGGAATTGTTTACGCATACAGGTGGTTTTGTGATAAACCTAGGGTGGGTGAGCCTAAGATAGCTCTCCAATGCATTGGGTAACGTGATGGAGGTAAATGTTAATGTTTCTCCTAAGAGATTTGGGTAATATACTATGATGGATATTCCAAATGTAACTTCCTACATAGTTGTGAAAGCTACAATGTAAGTATGCTGTGGATTCCACAAGTTACCATTAAGATATATGTTTTCTATGTGTTATTCATAAATCTTATGATTTCATGAGGTATTTTAAAAAGCTTATGTTTTGATGGACTAATGTTTTCTTTCTTTATTTTATAACCCTTACTGATCTTTTTATGCTCATCCCAAGTTTTGAAATGTTTTTCATAGGACTTAAAGATGAATAGGGTCAAGAATGGGATCAAGGAAAAGTCATGTTGTCTAAAACATAGAACTAGACATGACTCTTTTTTTCAAGAGTTTTTATTTTATGAAAAAAATGGAAACTGAGTAGAAGTTTCTACTTTGTAATTTTTGAGATGTAATGTAATAGTTATGGCCGAATTCTCTAAAACTCTAAACCTAAAAAGATTCTCAATGTGAATTATTAATTTAATTCAAGATTATGTAATTTTTTAAGGTTGGGTCCTTATAGTACATCAATCACTCAAGGTTAAATAATAATCAACTATAATAATGAATAACATAAACAACAATCTCATCCTTGTCCACTTGGTCTTCTCCCTATGCATGGGTTGATCACTCCTAGACACAGTTATTTATTGAGTGTCGGCACATTCCTAGTATCCTTTTTACTAACCCAAATAGTAAGACAAAAGTAAAATTCCAATTTTTAATGTCCCAACCTAGGATCCACTCAAATGATGCCCGGATCCAGTCACATGGCCTCAAGAATTCCTCCCCATAAGACAGAGGCTACCGACTAGCAGTGAGGATCCAAGGGTAGTACAATGGGGAGACTATAACCTCATGATCAGAGTCACACAGTAGTTTAGATATAATCAATGGTAGAAGAAATATAAATAATGAATCAATGGAATATAATAATAGCTAATAATCAATAATAAATTAATAAATTGTCCATCATCAAGTGTGCAATCATTTATGTCCATGATATGCTACAATGTACAAGAAAAATTCATATAATAGGTAAAGAATAAACAATATAAAAAGAAATGAAAAAATACTCAAAGGATATCTCCAAAAAAATCATGAGCTCCAGCTCAATCATGTGATCCTAAGCTCCTATGTACAATAATAACAACAAGTAAGCCAAATCCAGAACCTGATCATGCAACCATAAAGTATGTTCGGGTAACCCAATGCAATAAAGGCCCAAACGTGGTGTGAGATATACTCAGTAGGCCAACACCAATGGTTTCTAATTCTATCTAGTCTGTGAATATAAAATATAATAGTGTGAAAGTATAATAAATAACCAGTAATAAAATAAATGCAATCAACTCAGGCTCAGGTTCCCCAAGGACACCTAGTTGACCATACTTACTTTGACGTAAGTCAGAATATCTCTAAAATGCAATCATGTATATGTATATATATATATATATTCATATATGTAAACATGTGTGTGTGTGTGTGTTTAGATATACATTCATTGAAAAGGATCCAAGGTGTAAGACCAAGGCATCCACATAGTAGAAAAGGTGATGGTAATAACACAGAACTAAGACCCATGGATACAAGCCCAAGTATCCATGAATGAGTCTCTCTAAACCATGGATCAATTTTGGGTAGTCACAAGTATCTGAACATAAGAACATTAGTTTTTCAATGACCCTAGGTACATATCCAAAGTTTCCTAGTATAGTAATCATTATAAGGAGGTACCACTAGTCGTATGCATCAATAAACAAACATGATATAATTTGTTTTTCCTATGAGTTCATCCAAAAGGTTCTGTAATGAGGAACCTAGGTATTGTCCAAGGAGTAACATAATTCTATTTATTCTATGATATCATACATGGAATTTATTAATGTGAAAACCCAATTATCACTCATAACCTCTAATTTCCCTATGATCTCATCCAAGAAATTTTATAAAAAGGAAACCCAGGTATCACTCAGAGTGTGAGGAAAATAATCTAGCCTATGAGCCCATCCAAGGAATTCTGTAAAAGGAAACCCAATTATCGCTCAAGGCATAATATAATTCATGTAGCCTATGAGCTCATCCATGGTATTCCATAATGAGGAAACTGGTATCGCTCAAGGCATAATGTAATTCAAGTAACCCATGAGCCTGTCTATGGTATTCCGTAATGAGGAAACTGGAATCACTCAAGGAACAGTGTAATTCCCTTTCACATGTTGAATATTGGTATCTAATCATCGACCATGGGATTCATCTATGCCAATTTCAAGTATCATAACTCATTTTTATTCCTTATTTTACAATTTTTTTATAAGAGATAACCCAAGCATAATTTAATTAATAATTCCATGTATGTAAGCATGAAATTTATCACAAATCAAATATAAATAAAGAGATCCATGCCTATAATCATATCACTTACAATCCAAATATATCCATTTAAATTCCCCTTTTTATTAGATAAAATTGTTCACCTCTTAGGTGGTTTTATTAAAAAAATAGGTCATGGTTTAAATATCTATGAATTTAATATAATTTAAACAAGTATTATATGAGAGATAATTCAACACACCTCAAAGGTGATTAAATATTGGGAAGAGCATTATAAATCAAGAATTTAGAATAACAACCATAAAGTGTGATTAAATTTCCTAAGAAATCATAGGTCATGACATACAAGTGATACACCCAAAAAGGGTGTGGTTTGAGTTGAGGTGGATAACCTCAAATGGTTCAATTTAAAATCATAATGACAATACAAATTTAGGAAAATGATTTACATTATTAATTTCATATTTTACAGGTGACACTCAAGAGTTCTGGCACACGTCACAATAGCATAGATTATAAACATGCTATAATTTAAGTGAAAATTATGAGACCACCTACCTCATGCTTAGTACGTTTCACTCATCCATTACCATGCTTTGATTTGAGCCGCTTCGAGGGAAATCAGAATATTATAAAAATTCCCTAAAAATAGGGTGTATTATCTCACATTGAAATTTCATTCAATACATTGAGTTACACTAAGAAAATAATGAAGATTATTTATATTCTTACCGAGGGTGATCCAATGCGACCAACGGTGAGCGATTCCGAGTTCAGATGAAGGAGATCTCATCATGACTAGGAGGGGAGCCAAAGGGGAGATCAAGCGAAGAACTATTGTGTGTGTGGAGGAGAAGAAATTGGAGGATAAAGATTAAAATAAAATAGTTTTAAAAGGGTAATTTCACCCCTTTTAATGTGTCTCGTGGTTTAGCCACATGGTTGTCCCAACCGTACGCCGGCACTGTCTAAAGGTACACCCCCTCACATGACTAGTGCGTGATTTGAAAAACTATGTACAGCTCATGCATTTCTCCTATGAAACTTGTCTACAATTTATTTCATGGGAATTCATCCTAGTTTGAATGGTTTGATAAATCGTGTGTCACTCTATAGGCCCCCACATGGTTGAGGATCACGGTTAGCACTAATTGTGTGCTAACCATGAACCTCCCTATGCATTTCTAAAAAACAGGCCTTCGAAGTACGATGCTCTGGAAACTCAACAGAATACTTGATACACCTCTCAGGCCTTAAAACCCATATAAAAACAACAATTTTAAGTTTTCTAAATCTTGTATTTACATTCCAAATATTATTTCAGATGATATCTTAGCCACCAAACAGAAATTTCAAATTCATTTGGAAAATTTCAACAGTTTGAAAACATGGGATGTAAAAAGTTCAACAAACCAAAGGGGAATAGGAAAGTAGTTGACTCTAAAAAATAAATCATCAGTGCACTGGAATCTACACTTAAGAGTAAATACAAACATGAAATTGGCACTGCTTCTAAGACAAAAGTTTTTTTAGAAAAAAATAGAGGATTTGTCACAACCAACTATTGAAGAGGGGTATAAAGTTAAAGAGTTAGATAGGGAAGTTAAAAATATGGTTTAGGTAGTTTAAAAAATATAAAGTAGAATAAAGAATAAAAAATTATATTGTTATTATTAAGGAATTTATAAATGAAAAATAAATTCACCAAAAAATAGAGGACACAGATGACGTAAAACTAATAAAATGTGAAGAAAAATATGGGGTTAGGTCCCCAAATTGAGTGAAAGAAACACCAAATATGATTAATATAGAATCATGTTTTACTTCCCCAATTCTAGAAGTGGTCTTAACCTATGAAAATTCAAATAGTATAAAAAAAATTCCATGATTAAGCTTTTCAATTCTAGGCCACAAAAGAAAAATATATGTACTTAGTATATGTTTACAACTTTCAATCAACCAAGAAAAAATGTGAAACCTTACCAAAACCAAATTTTACTTCTCAATAACACTCACCTACTGCTATAACCATCCCTGAATGGTTAAATGAAAACTCAAAGTTTACAAGGGATTCCCTTTGTACTTTTTTCAAAATAATGGAAATAGATTCAAAATCATATGTAATGATTTACTTATTTTATATAAATAACTAAAGAATATATTTATCTAACTTATATTTACATTAAGTTCCATAAATATAGATTATTATTATGGGATTTATCTAATAAAAAACAATTAGTATTAATGAATTACATTGTAGAACTGATGAATAGGGGTATAACATCGAGTTTTGTGAGAATTGTACAGAACTTATTTTGAACAATTACTTTAATCAGTCTTCTTACAAATATATTCAAATAAGGTTATCAATTCCTATTGGTAGACAATTGATGAGAATTAAATCCAAGGCAATGTTATCGATTGTTTTCGACAAAAATCAACATTTATGAAAAGTGATTGTATTGTTAGTATGAAACTTGTTGAGTTTAAATATTTCTGAACAAAATAAAAATTACTAAAATGCACACATATTTTTTTGTAGTATATAACCAAATGTCATAATGAATCAATGTGAAGAATACTGATCGATATCCCACTTCTATAAGTAGTGAAATCCATTTGATTCATATTATTTCCTCCTAATATAGAAAACCTCTACCAAACTTTACTAGTTCTCAACATTGATGATAATGTATTCTATTACTTTAATTCAATACAACCAAAGGCACAACTGAGAATATAAGATATATACATATAAGATTTTATTGTATTATTAATAATTTAATATTTACATAATTCTTCAACTAATTAAGTATATCAACTTTATTGTATTATAATGGAAACACTTTAAACTTTTTTCATAGAATGTACATGCAGAAGTTAATTGAGAATTCACCACTTAATGTGAACAAATATAAGGTAATAATTGATATATGGCTTGAGGAAATAGAACAACAACATGATAAAATCTTAGACCATGACATTATTGTTTTTTATTCAATTGAAAAAATAGAATATGATTTGAATAGTTCAACTTCACTAACACATACTAACATAGATGATATAAGGTAGTCAATGTTGCATGACTTTCTGACTCATACAAGGCACAATTGGGTGGATAGTATATTTACCGCCAGAAGAAGTTTGGATATGGAAGATTACACTTATATGGATACACAATAATGATGTTTTGGCATGAAAATATCAGCAGTTGTTTGACTCATACTTTTTTTTCAAACTATATCATTTGCATATTATTTTTTGAATTTTAATGTTAATGTAATTAATGAACTTCTCTGCATTTAGTGGACATGTTTATAGAATAAAAATGTCAAATTATCATTAATATGAGCAAAGTTGAACCGATAAATTTACAATGCAAACAACTGACCATGTTTCAGAAAATACAACTATGTTAACAAAACCAATGTACACAACTGCATATCTAGACAAACACCAATATCATAGTCCCAAATTTTTTAATAGTTGTTCCTATAAATTGTAAACAAATTCAAAAAATACCACCACTCTAAAATATTCTAAAATATAATTATAGAAATTAAAACATACATTCACATAAAAATCTATTATACCAAGGCACCAGTATTTCTTACCTACTAGGAAACGCCTTTAAAAAATAACATAGATAGTAAACAAAATGAAATTTACATAATTATTTATATATAGTGAACATAAAAAAAATTAACATACCATCATCATCAAGGATTCACCAAAATTTTCTCTATTTATTTAATTGGCCTTCTGATTTGTTTTCTCTAAGAGTATTTTGAAACAATCTAATTCTCTTCAAACTTTATTCATTTTAATAAGTTGGAATTTTTTCCAATTTTATGATTATTTCTACCCACATTCTCACATGGTATAGGTATTTATATTTTCCACATGCTTTGAAAACATTTTCAAGTCTGAAAAACTAACCTCATGGACTTCATCTATCTCACATGACATTGTTACCAATTTAATTTATATTTGAGATAGTTCTTTATAACATTTGTATTTAAATAAATTCTTATCAACATGATAACCTTCATCCATGTAAAAATTTCATGCACTTCTTATCCACCAATTCAAAATTCAATCTTCTTGAATAGATCTCACATAAATCCTCTCAAACAATTTCAAAACATGGAAACACAAAATTCCAACTCATTCAAATTTCCTATAATAACACTTCATAATTATAGTATAGTCATCATATAAAATATTAAACTCTATCCAATACCCCATGATGATAATAAAATATTAGTACATGACTTCAAATTCATGAGATGATTTAACAAAACATGCCCTAACCATTGGATTTTTGTTTTTAAATAATTCAAAAAATATTGGAGTGTACATATCCAAAGCTTGTGTAATATATAGATAGAAACAATACAAAATTCATGTAAGTTTTTCCCGACTTTAAAATTCAAAAATCACTTCTATATATCTATAATTTTCCTAACATTAATGTTGTAAGAACCCATTATCATACATGTCTTTAATTTCAATGTAAATTTGGATTTTTTATTGGTTGAGGGGTCATATTTGAAATTGGGATTTGAATGAAAATTATGAGGTTGGGAAAATCTTAAAATATGTATTTTGGAAAAGTAATTAGGCTCAAATGGTTTCTCAGAGGTTTGGTAGAATTAATGAGTTGGTCTGGGGTGGATAGGTTGTTGGTTTCTAGCAGACTACAAGCTGTAGGTAGCCATCGGCCCACCGGTGACCCAGCAATGGCCGACTGATGATCTTGTGAAATCTAGTCATGGGGGTTTTTTTAGGTTTAAATTTACCATTTCTCTCCTTGGGTTTTTATAGGGGAATCCCTCATTCCTCTCATTTTTGAAAACACAACAGTCAATTCTCCTCCCCTTTTGGCTCACTTGGTCCCCCTTTGAAGTGGGTGATTTCTATCATGTTTTGATGGTGATAATGGTTAATTTAATATGTTTCCATTTATTTATTGGATTTCCCTTCCTTATCCTATGTTTTGGTTTGGTTTCAAGTTAGGTATTGATAATTATTTCACTAGAATATGGTAAAATCACATGTTTCTAATCAAGATCTTGTTCTTCCTAGAAATAGGACATTCCTCAACAATGTCTGCATGTTATAGTTCATTGTTTTAGTGAAGGTGATTTGTGATGCCAATTTATTATGGATTTTATTTTTAAAAAATTAAATTAAGTTAATGATTAAAATGGTTTTGGTTGTTAGATATTTGACTCAAATTGATTTCTGGAGTCCATTGTAGACCTCCCATAAATGGTTGGTTATGGATTTGATGCAATAGTGGAAACTTGTGAGCTATTTGGAAACTGTTACCAACTATTATAAATTAATTTAACTATATATAATTATTAAATTAGTTAAATAATTAATTATAAATTAATTATAATTAATTATTGGACCTTGTGATGTGGGATAGGAACTCAGAATTTCAGGAAAAGCATGGATAAGATTGGGGAACAGCTGTTGAGTAGGAAATTAAAAGGATATGGATTTGGTAAAAGGTAGGTGGTATCAACACATTCCATATGGATTATTTCTTTTTTATGGTGCATGTAGATGTCAAGTCACACCACAAATGGTGATTGACCCCTATTTAATAATTATATTGATAAATTTAAATTAAATTCTCTAAATTTACTCATGAATTGTTAAACTTATGCAAAGTTTCATGGACCAAGTAAAGTTTCAACGTACATTTTGAACCTTTTAGTACTAGCTTTCTTTACTTAGCAATCAAAGGTCTAGGGTGTGAATATTATAGTGATACCCCATGCATCTAGAGCCCTTTAGGGATGTAGTTAGGCTTATTATGACTTAGTGGCCCTTGTATAGGATCCTTTGGCCACCTACATGTATATGTGTGGATTGAATTGAGTGGAGAAACCCTATTAGGCCACATGAGGTCCCTTGATATATGCTTAGCCTTGGTGGATAGACTATAGGTAGGATAGACTTGGGTTAATTGAGTGTATTGACCTAGCTAGACCTAAAATACATTGATATGGGCTATGGTCCATCCCTCTAGACTATTGTCGGTGAGTCTTGACCTGTGAGGCCATGAGGCTGGGTTATAATTGTGACATTAATGGGGAACATGAAACCCCATGTGACATGCATTGGCCTGAGGCTTATGTATTGGATAATGGAACCTAAGTGAGGTGTCTCCACTTTTTTATTACCCTAGGGGGCCCTAGTTGGTTCCTTAGTGAAAGAATAAACTTGAGTAGGTGAGATGGATTGTGGATAATGATGATGGGTTCAGGTATTCAACCAACCCTTATTATTTTTTTATAAATGATGTGTAAATTCCTATGATGTAGTTTTGGTATTGTTAGCATATTCCTTGGAGGTGATTGTGATGGGATATGGTATATACCCTCATGGAGGTTGTGATGTGTATATAAAACTTCCTCATGTTGGTATTTTATATTAAATGGGAAACTTTCTATGGGGAGTTCATGAAAACTTGCTATAGGGAGGTCATGAAAACTCCCTTTGAGGAGGTTTTGAAACCTCCCTATGGGAAGTACTTAAAAACTCCCTACAGGGAGGTAGTGAAAACTCCCTATAGGGAGGTCATGAGAACTCTATATGGGGAGTTCAATGATACTAAAGAAAACACCCCTTGTGGGGTGGTTTGTGATTCTACTAGTGGGGCTATCATGGATTTTGAGTTGGGATTATATTGTTTTTTGTCATAGGAGAGAGTTTCTACCACATGCAAGCTATGGGGGGCTCATGGGGTCTTCGGTGGTCATGGTTGAGTCTTCTTCACTATTGGGGCTCAGCCACCAAAAACCATCATATACTAGGATAGAGCATTCCCTAGGTCATTATAATATATATCGGGGTGGATGATTCCCCCTAGTCATTACATATAAATATAGGTGAAAGACCCCTAGGTTGGTATATGGTTGGCATGATCATCATGATGTGATTAGAGACACCCTACAACTAGCTGAAGTAAGTATGGTCAATTGGGGTTGTGGACTTGAGGATCAACGATGGTTATTTAATTATTTTTAGTAGTTATCTAATTATCTAAGCATTTCACATGCACATATCACTACATTTCCATTTATGTACGGGGCTTCATTGGTTATGCCCTACTGATTTTTTTACTCACGCCATGTGTGGACCACCGTTGCACTTGGGTACCTCAGAAGACACTCACTTAGTTGCAGGAAAAAAGTTTGGAAAGGGCTTGAGTTTTACATGATTGAGATGGAGAAACTCAAGTGGCATATGAGACTGGGATTTATTATGAATCGTTAATGTAGTAAGGCCTCATTTATATTTCTTTTTTTTCATTCAGTATATGTGATTGGCCCAGTGGTTGATCAATATTATATGCTTGTATGTTATCATTTTTATTTATCATTGTATGATTATTCTAATTTTTTATTTGCATACTTTGATGGTTATAGATTGTGTATAATACTTGGTTATTTATTTTACTATTCATTACTCTTATATAGGGGATATTGTCTCCCCATGATACCTCTTTTTACTCCCAATACTAGTTTCCAACCTCTGACATATGGGGTGGCATGCTAGAGGTCACATGGTCTAGAGATTTGGTTACTATCCATAGTGAGCTCGGTCGGGACAATATAAATTGGTATTAGAGGTTTGTTTTATCTTACTATTTAGGGTATGGTATATAGAAGATATAAGAATGTTTCAGATCCTATGATGAATATTGTATTGGTGGATCATGAACACCTTTTGCGGTGGGAAGTCCAGGTTTTCAGGGGATTGGGAGTGATGCTCTTAACATGTGTTTTTATGGTTAATTATGATTTCACCTTGTGTGGTAGACATGATGTTTGAGATTGATGATGGATTTTTGTATTTTTGGCTCTTAGCCCATTAGCAAGAATCCAGTCATTGGATTTTGTCTCTTGGCTAGGAAGGCAAGAGGCATGTCATGCATCATGAATAGGAATGTAGGATTCACATGAAATGTAGACTTGTTAGTGTGACTTTTATCACTAAAGATAGAGGTCCAACTATTTAATGTGTCAATAATATCTCATACAATTTTTTACCATATAAGTTCTTGGTGGAATTCTACTCAGCCTAACTAACATGAATATGTTTCCTTCTGATGGTAGTTCACGTGGATCTATGGTGAGACACTCATCGATGACAATGATGCAATACCTCCGTGTATGGGACATGGGGTGACCTTGGTGGGTTGGTACAGGCACATGATGCCTTAACATTAGACCTGATGTGGGATTTTTTTGATAGGTTCGGTTATTTAAAGTGTCAGTGACAACCTATATAGTGTTTTCTCATATAACTTTGAATATAATTCTAATAAACTAAAATCTATGGTTATGATTTACTAGATACATATCATCATAGGGTGGCACTTTTGTATTTGTATGTTTGTGTGATGTGACATGATCCTCCAGGGGTATCCTGATGTGAAGTTTCTCATAGAGGGTGGGTGCCTTGGGATTGGGAGGTGATTTGGGTATATGATACTGGTATTATATACTTAATACCCAAATATGGGGGTGTTTTGAAAGATGGGTTTCATGTGAATTTTGATATGGGAATAGAGGGGTTTCCCGTGAGTTGTGGTTTATATGAGTTATAACCTATGGATTATGCAGTAGGGCCTAGTTCTTGGGATACAAATTAGGATATTGAAGATATGAGTGATGTCAATGGATGAGTTATGTCATATGAGGGTAACTCGAGGGTAATAGGTTTATCAGAGTTGGCGTCCTAGTAACAACTGATTATACTTTGATTACATATATATTCAATGAATTTAATATTAATAAAACATTTTATTACATATTGTTCATTTTTATTCATGAATTTAATGTAATAATGTCCTAGGGTATCTATTGCATTGACAAGGTCATAGAAGTTCTCTTCTATGATGATAACCATGAAGTTCTATGATGATAATCTTGAATATAGTACTATGGTTGGATGATGTACTATGATAATACATGTAGTATTTAGATTGTCGAGTATGAGTACTTATAAGTGGATGAGGCTTCTTCTTATGAAGTTCACACTTGGTAATCTACAAGATGAGAGATTATGATAATATACCCACTAGTAGGAATTCCATGTGTTTTGTTATCAATTTATATTCTCATCTTTGAGCATGTGTAATGGTCCTTAGACATTTAAATTATCATTGATGCATGTCATGACTTGTGCAGTTAGATTTACTAACCAAAACTAGCACTCCATATGTTGGTGGTAAGTAAGGTATGTTGGGTGTTTCATAAATAACATATTATTAATGGATAAGTTCGTTAAGTATTTATCCCTTACATATTTATAAAATATTATATCCTGGACCTTTGATTGGAGTAGAATTGTCACATTAAATTCCATGGTCATGGTGTATTGATGTTTTTATTTCAGATGGTAAAAGAAAGATGTATCGAACACATAGGTTGATGATATAGATGTGCAGCCTATTTGATGATATATTATGAAATAGGGATTAAATTATACAATGAGCATTTATATTTGGTTTTCATCAATGTTACATTAAGTTTTTTATATTGGGTGTCTTAACCCATTGCTAAATAGTAATATTGGGCTTTAGGAAATCCCACATAATGCCAATGAGAAATAATACTAAAGGGTCACACGATAAGTGTTTCTATTTATATTAATTAAATTATTTTTGAATTTAATTATTGGAATAAATATTATTCTTAAGATCGAGAAATATTTTTATTCAAGTTTTATAGATCGCTAATATTCATAAGGTAATAAATAATTTATTAAAAATATTTGAAAATATTTAATCATTATATTATGAATAAAATATTTATTTATTAATGAATAAAATATTTAATTAAATATTTATTTTGGTATTCAATAAATTTCGAGGAGGATAAATAGACCAAGACAACATTCGTTGATAAATATTAATTTTCAGGTAGGTAAAAATATATTTATCATTGTGTAAGTTAGTGCACACCATAAAATAATATTATTATTATTATCATTATATTCCATGAGATCTGTTAAATATTATTACATTATATATGGGTTGATGCATAATTATATAATATTTTAACCTAATCCTTAGCACTATAACAAAATGGTTATGTCTATTGTGTAGGGTTGGTCAAAAATTGAGAATTTATAATCATTGCACACAACAAACTTCTCTCTTAAATTTTCCTCCTATCCTCCTCTCAAGAAAGAGAAGAATTTTTTCAAACCTAAAGGTTCTTAGAGTGGTCAAAATAAACAATGCAAGATGATTTATTTGTCGTGTTAGAACCCGAAAATAAATTAGTGTCATTCATAGATCAAATGAATGGGTGTGGATCACTACTAGAGGGATTCTGCACTTGGATCCTTACCGTACAGAAAAGGTAATATGAAAAGGGTCTTTTGGAAGATCAACAAAATTCATTGAAGAAAGGATCCTAATAAGAGGTAATTCATTTATTTATATATAAATTAATTAATTATAAATTTAATATTCAATATCCTCTATTGGGGTTTTAATAAAATATAAATTAAAATAAATTTTAATATAACACCCACAATCAGTTCTTCTATTGTGCCTAAAACCTTCAAGTGGTATCATAGCGGTCTCATTTAAAATTTATAATTATTTATTTTATTATTGATCTATATGCATAATAGTTGTTAGATTTTCATTTCAAGAACTATTTATTCTTTAATTTGATTGTTTAAATTAAAATGCCTTCGACATTTCAATTTCTTATTTCAAGATTAACGATTTTTTAAGTCCAAGAATAGATAAATAATTACTAGAGATTCCATAAATAAGTGTCGAGGAATATGGTTATATAGAATGTGATTACATGGTGTGTATCTGGAGTACACGTTGTGTACCCAAGTGCACTGCACTTGGTCGTGTTGTGGGATACACGATGCGCCGAGCAGTAATTGCATGCAGTGAATTTATTTCACATCACATGTATATTGGGTTAACCTGGCACATGGAATTTCAGAGTACATGGTGTGTATCTAGAATATGCACTATTTAGTTTACATGGTTTAGCAGTGAAATTTTTTCAAACCATGTGGTCAAATACACAGTCAAAACCACGTGATAATGACATCTTGGAGCATGAATGAAGCACATGACGTGCAGCTGGTGTACAAAACATGTAGTTAATTAATTTCTATATCCTAAATACATGATGATTTCCTCATCAAGTTATGCAGACACACGATATACGAGATACATGGCATGTATCTGGATTGAACACATCATGTAGTCCCACATCCAATGATCACACTAATTTTTTTAGTGGGTTGTGCAGACACATGATAATAGAAACACATGGAGTTTAGCTAGTTAATATACGCAAAAAACTGAGATACATGGCGTGTAGCTAAAAAGTATACGCCATGTAGTCTCCCAATAAAGGAAAGAATTAAAATTAGATTAAATTGTTAATTTTATCATTAAAACCTTATTATATTTATTGGAACCTATTATGTTTGACAATTTAATGATGGTTTTAAATAATTTTAAATGGTCAATTAATTTCTTGTAATAATTTATAATTATTGGTTATGACATTTTTTTCATGAATGAATTTATAATGGGTATCTCCAAGAGAATTTGGTTGGTCATTATGATGAAAGGGAATTAATTAATTAATGCATGCATATTGATCTTAATGATAAATAATGAATAAGAAATGAATGTTAACCAATTTTAATTTTTCGTATTTGTTACATATATGATCGTTCATGAGCTTGAACAAGACCTATGTATGCGTTGGTTGTTTTAATTTAATCTATTATGTGGGTTTTCAATTATTTAATATTAAATTAAATTTGAGGGTTTGCGAGTCATCCATCCCTTCATTATTATGTAGGAATTGTGTGTCCAAGGTTATTTATATAATTTCCCTTAACCAATCCTTTGATTCCTATCACCTATGTTAGAGTTGTAAATACACATAATTAATGGAGTATCTCAAGGCATGTAGAGGTAGTTAAATATGGAACCATAATGACTTCAACTCAGGCGATACATCGATGGACAAGTTGAATGTTGCAACTCATGCCAAGACCAACACAAAGAGTTATTCCCTTAGGTCATAGGTTGATTTATTGTTCGCTTAGTAAATAAACTTTTATATAATCTCATGATTGGGTCATTTTTTTATTTATTTATTTCTATGAATTATTTAATTTATGGATGAAATATTGTGATCACATAAATAAATGAATTAATGTGAAAATCCAAAATTTAAATAAATGGATTATACGTAAATTTTTTATCCAACATGGTTAATTAATTAATTAAAATCCACTTAATATTAGAAAGTTATGTGAAGGATAAATCAAGATAAAATTTATGTATAATAAATTAAAATCCTTCAACTAAATATTAAGTCAGACTTTACATTCCATTACTTGATTAAGAATAAAGGATTTATAATAGTGTTTGACCAACCCTTGTTGGGATACTTTCTTTTAATACGGAGTTATTATGAATGTTATGGGTTGACTTAACCATCTTACATAAAGAAAAGTAGACCTCATTGGACTTGATGTAACTTAGAGGCAAGTGTTGAGAAAATACAAGTCAGGAATTTAGGATTAGGGAGTCCAGTCAATGGATCAAGGAGATATAATCCCATAGTTAGCAAAGACCTTCCTACCTAAATAACTTAAAATATCTTGAACAAACCTCATTGAGTTTATGATAAGGGTAATATGGATCCTTTACACTAGAATTTCATAGAAAATAGACATTATGAGTTCAATGGTGAGGGTTATTGAGACTTGATAAAATAGTGGGAGACTTAATAAACTTAATTATATTGTTTATTATATAGTCTGTAATCAAGAAAAGTACTATTTTCTTTTAAATTGTAGAATAAAATATAAAGTTCATCATCCACACTATCCATGTGATCCATAATGGATAAATACCATCTCCTCACTTGTATTAACTTCCAAGAGTGGTTTATACACCTTCAGGTTATGTTGTTCCATGAATGAAAATCTTACTTAATAGAATCCTCAATGTCTGATATGCCTGCTGAGGAGGCGAGTGATGAAGAGTTCCTTGTTTATGAAAAACATATGAATGATGCAATCAACATTCAATTTTTGATGTTATCATATATTTCTAGTGAACTTATAAAGTCTCATGAAAATATGGATTCTTATAACATGCTCGAGCATCTCTATGGTCTTTATTATGAGAGAGAAAGATAATAATATTTTGATATTTCCAAAGCACTCTTTTAGAGTAAGATTATGGAGGGTGTTCCAGTTGGGACTCATGTAGTCAAGCTCATTGGTTGCATTGAGTGCTTAGAAGTTATAGTGTTTAAACTCACTGATGAACTATGCACTGATATTATTTTTTTCATCACTCCCATAGATCTTCTTCAATTTTGTTATTAGTTTTAATATGAACAACATTGAGAAGTATCTTCTAGGACCAATCACTCTTCTTCACTAAGTATATAAGTGGAAGAAGCACAAAAATCCTTCCATCCTTATGGTGAATAAATGGAAAGGGAAAGAAAATAGATCTAATACCAAAGATTCTTCATAATCTTCTAATAAGATAAAGATCAAGGGGCAAGCAGGAGAGAAGAATGTTATTTGTTTCGCATGTGGCAAGAAGGTCCACTGGAAGAAAAATTGCACCCAACCTATGAAGTAATGGGAATCTTAAGGTTCATTTATTATTGAGTTAAATTTATCTATTTAAATAAATTGGTTATTAGATACAACTTTTTATGCTCACACACACACACACACACACATATATATATATATATTAAAATATAGAAACTAAGTAGATTCAGAAATATTGACCAAGGGGAGGTGAATCTATGAGCTTCCAATGGATCCAAACTAACTGTTGTGGATATCAAGGATTACCACCTCACATTTCCAATATGAAAGATCTTGGTTTTGAAGGATTTTTATTTTGTGCTATCTATTACCAAAAACATTATTTTTGTATCCATACTTGATATAGATGGATTTATTTTCAAGTTTGGGAATAAATGTTGCTTATTTTATAAAGATGGAATCTGTTATGGTAAAGAATATTTAAATAATGGTCTTTATGTGTTGGATTACACAAACCAAGTAATGGAAATCGATAACAAAACTAATTCACATGACTCATACCACACCCAACTTTGGCATCACTAGCTAGGTCATGTAAACAAAAAGTTTTTGACTACTTTATATAAAGGTGTACATTTAGATTCTTTTGAACTAAAACCGAATTGTGTATTTCGTGTATGTTTATAAGAAAAAATGACTAAGTACCCATTTATTGGAAAATTTAAAAGGGTAAAAGAGATTTAATTAGTTCATAATGATGTGCGTGAACCATTTCCTGTTGAAGGAATGGGTGGGTACTCATAATTCATAACTTTTACTGATGATTTTAGTAGATGTGGATATGCCTACTTGATGAGGTATCAATAAAATTCCTTTGAGAAATTCAAGGAATACAAGAAATAATTTTATAACTAGCTTGGTAATAATATTAAGAAACTCTTCTCAGATAGTAGTGGATAATATCTTAATCAAGACTTCATTGATTATTTATGGGAGTTTGGGATTTTATCCCAACTCACTCCTCTTGATAAACCACAGTGGAATGGTGTAAGAAAAAGGAGGTAACACACCTTATCGGGCATGGTGATATCAATGATGAGTCATGTGAGTCTTCTATTGTCCATTTTGGGATATGCATTACAAACAACAACAAAAATACTAAACCAAGTTCCAACTAAAGCGGCAGATGGTATTCCATACCAATTGTGGAATGGAAATAAACTCTTGTTGTCTTACATACATGTGTGGGGTTGTGAAGTATTTTTTAAGGCCTATTCGGATAAAAAACTTACACCCCAAGGCACAAAGTGTACCTTTTTATGTTACCCCAAGGAAACATGGGGATATTACCTATATGACCCCTCATAAAAAAAGGTAATAGTGGAAAGTCATTCCATATTTCATGAGAGGGAGAACATGTCTAAAAGAGATAGGGGGAGCAAGATATACTTTGATGAATTCAAGGAATAAGTTATACAATAGTTGTCACAATAATAGACCACAAGTCCTCATGGAATAAGAAGAAGTTATAAAGGCACAAGTATTGTGTACGAGTACAAGAGAGGTTAGAAAACCAAAATGGTATGGGTTTCTAGTAACCAATGATAATTATTCCCTAACATATAAGTAAGTAGTAAGTGGAATGGATGTTTCCATGTGTAAAGAATCCATGAATTAAAAAATGGATTCCATGTACCAAAAAAAGTATGTATTTTGGTAGATCCACCAGTGGATGTAAATCCCATTAGTAGTAAATAGCTATTCAAGAAGAAACTAGACATGGATGGAAAAGTAAATACCTATAAGATATGAATTTTTATAAAAGGTTTTACACCATTTCAATTCCTGGACTATGATGAAACCTTTTCACCATTTTTAATTCTGAAATCCATTAAAATTTTACTTTCTATTGAGACCTTCCATGACTATGAGATTTGGAAAATAGATGTCAAAACTATTGGAGTTGGTGACCTAGAACCAACTTATATGTACTTTATGATAACATTTATTCATAGTTTTGAATATCAATAAACATATTATCACATCATGATTGTTATTATATGTAACATAGTAAGTGGTAATTTCCTAAGAGTAGTTATCATACTGAAAGTTCATAGCAGTTTCCCACAATGATGATAACCCATAAGTTCTATAACAATATTCTTAAATATATTTTATATAAACTGATGAAATCATTTGAGGGAAAAAATTATACAAGATATTAGGTGTATAGAATCATAGTACTTTGAGGTACCTTCTCATGGTGTACGTCCTTGGTAATATCTAGTGTAGGATATTATGAGAATGAGACCTGCCAATAGGAAATCCACATTTATATGTGTCATCATATGTTCCTATCTACATATGTTTGTATTTATCCTTATACTTTAATATTATTATTAATGGGTATTATAAGTCACGTACTTTGATGTATTGATGAAAATCATGATGAAATATGTTCATGGAAAGGTAGGATACGTTGAGTGCGTCATGAGTAATATTGCATTAATGAATAATTTGAGAAAGGATTTTTCCCTTCTGTTCTTTAATAGAATTTTATTTCTAAAGAACTTTGATAGAAATTATATAGCCTAAATAAATACATGTCTATGATATTTAATAGGCAAGTTTTATTTACAGAGAGTCAAAAAAAAGAGACATCGAGCACATAGGTTGATGGAAACAGCTTGCGACCTACTTAATTATAGATATCATGATAAATGGATTATATTACATAGTGAGAATTTATGTGAGGTATTATGTCGTTGTGGCATTAAATAACTTTTATATGGATGCCTTGGCATGTTTCTAGATGAAAAACTTGGACTTTAGGATATTTCACCTAATGCCACTAAAAAATAGGCCTAGAGGGTCACACACTAAGTGTATCCAGAATC
Organism: Viscum album; assembly: GCA_963277665.1. NCBI lineage: Eukaryota > Viridiplantae > Streptophyta > Magnoliopsida > Santalales > Viscaceae > Viscum > Viscum album. The sequence goes on along the minus strand of OY728166.1, from coordinate 1,331,190,603 downwards.
TCAGTTAAATAATATATTATTTATTTATTATTTAAAAAGTTGAATAAATATTATTCCCCCAAGTGGTTTAATAATTATTCATCTTTTCTTGATCGTATATATTCCATCACAAGTTATTCTAGAGAATATTATGTGAGTGGAATATTTAATAAATATTAATTTTTTATTTAGTGAATATGATATTTATTTATTTATTGTCTAATAATGCATTTGTATTTATTTATTAAATAAAAATTCATTATTCAAGACCCAAAAAATATTGTGGAGAAATATCGGGCCGAGTTTAATGGCATAGTGAGAAATAATATATGTTGAATATTATTTGACTAAATAATATTTAATTTAATTCACAAGTTTAGTTCATGTAAATAAATAATAATATTACTATTATTTTAGACATGTGATTCTGTAGAGATTAAATAAATAATAAAGGAAACCTTTTAAATTATTTATTTCTAACCCTAGAGGTATATAAACCCAATTATATTATTTTTTAGCAGAGCCAATTCATTTCTTTTGTTGTGCACAATGAAATCCATAGAATCCTCTCAAAGCCCTAGAGAGATCCCTTCTCTAAGAATGCTCCCAATAATAGAGTGTGGTCTTCCTCCACCTTCCACTCTTGAGTCAAGAGAGATCAAATAGGATCCTTTGTAATCGATTCTCAGGGTGATCAAAGGTGAACGACGCAAGAAATATGATATATCATTCTAGCATCCAAATATTCCTACGACGGCATTCAGAGATCTATGGAACATGTGTGGATCACTGCTAGAGGGAATATAATATTGATTCCTACAACACAAAAATAGTATGATGTAGATCTATTTTTAGATCCATCAATGAAGAAATAATTTCTCATAATGTAATTCTTTAATTGCTTAAATTAATTATAAATAATATGTAATGATCCATTGGTTTGTTTATGGTTTTTTATCCATTATCTATATTATTTGATTCAATTCTATTGATCACAACATTCATCATTGTTTAAATCTCGGATTGATCATTAATCATGAAAAAAAATCAATGTTGGGCCTGACCCATGACATGCTTCCACTACACCCAGAACCTACAAGTGGTATCAAAGTGGGTCACATGATTATTTATAATTATTTAAAGATAATTGATTGATTTACTCATTTGTAATTTAGTTTTCAATTCCATTTTAATCATTCATAAGTCCAAATTGAGATATATGCTTCTTCCTCTTCTTTTCTCATAAATATAATCAAATCGTTTAATTTTATGAATAAATTAAATTTTAATATCTCATCTAGAGGTGATGAGGAATCTAGACAGATAACATAAGAGTACACGTCGTTTAACCTAGAGTTACATGTCGTGTACTGGTGTTTAATACACCAAGAATTAATTTGGAATTAATTCAAGTCAAGTGAATTTATTAAATGTGGGGAATTTAATTATACACCATGTGTTGACTGGGCCATCCTGATGCACGATAAAATGGATTGCACATCGTGTAACTTTCATACATGGCATGTAGTCCTTAAGTCACAGACGGTCCATGTATCTTCTTACATGGCCTACCTGACTAGTGACTGTGTAACTTGGAAACAACACATTTTGTATCCCATGTACATGTTGTGTACTCCAATATTTTACATGGCACAGTTACATGCTGAGTCCCTAGGTGTGTGCATTAGATGGATGGTGAGAATAGTACAAGCCATGTAACTAGCTTTTACATGTTGTGTACTTATACCAAATTACACATAATTAAAAATTAATTTATTATACTATGTAAAACTTATCAATATGTTCTTATGCGTGGTCATTAAGTTGATAGGACATGCCATGTGATGGTTTTTATATATAAAAATTACTAATTAATTTCTATATAATGTCTGGATCTACATATTATGTATAAATCATATTATAGTTATTATTCTATGAATTGAAGCATTACACGCTATGTTAAAGAAAAGGAATCATATAAACCATGAGATCATTAAGTCAATATTTCATGTCATGATATTACATTATAATTCACGTATGCCACATGTTGTAAGAGTAAAAAGTATACGAGTATAATACATGTTGGGTAGTTCAGACGGGTACTCACTATATTACCTCCAAGGTACATTTTGTATTGTACGTGGTTAATTTTTAATAAATTTATTTAATTTATTTGAAATTATTATAGATGATAATATCAATGAAATTTGGATAATAATTAAGATAAAAGAATTTATTATTTAAATAAGATAATTTATTGATTCAAGCATGATTTATTTTAAATAATAATGATTAAGAATTGAATGATAATTTTATTAAATGCATAATTCATTGTATGCATATAGATGATCATGATCTTATACCAGACCTTTGTATGTGATTTTTTTCATTTTAATTTATTAGTAAATTATATTTTTGGCCTATGTTCCATCTCTCCTCTTATTATGTAAGGGTCTGCATGCCCATGGTTTATTTTATGTAAACCATTTCCCCTCAACTGCGTGTGAGTAAAAGTATATGTAATGGATGGAGCTATCAAGATATTGGATTTGATTCAGTTTTAGATATGAGGTGAATCCAATCCAGAAGAGATACATAGTTAGATAGGTGGAAATCTACAACACGAACATTAATTGGTTCAAGGTGTTCTTCCCCTAGGTTTATGATTAGTTTATCATCAACTATATAAACTATCCATTGGTATAAGATCATAATCATACCACTTTATTATTTTATTTATATCAAGTTTCATGTTTATTTAATTATGGATGTTTTTTCATGATCACATGAATTAATTATTTAACAACCATGTAATATAGAACTAAAATAAATTGGATTATTCCCAAATATTATCTATGACATGGTTAATCACTTAATTAAATCTACTTAATATTAACAAGCATGTAATAAAGATAATAATTATAAATTTACGAATAAAGATAAAATACCTCAATTATATATATTAAGTTGGTATAGTCTTTTACTACTTTAGTTAAAATAAAACCATAGTTCAACGTGTTTGACCAGCCAAATTTGGGGTGCTTTTAATTATTGAGAAATTATAACATGATTTTTTGGGTTGAATTAACTTAGTTCACATCAATGGTTTACTTCCAAAGTAGGACTTGATGTAACTGAGAGGAAAGGGTTGAGGAAATCTGATTTAATGATTTCAGGATTGGGGAGTTTTCTCAAAAGATCAAGGAACTGTGAGTTAATGCGGTTTTGATTTTGGATGCCTACCTAAAACCCTTCAAAATTATTGACTAACAAAAGTTGGGGTAATGAGAAGGGGAATATGGATCCTTTCCACTATAATGTCTAAGAAAAAGGATATTCTAAATCCAATGGTTAGGGATATTAGGTTTCGATAAAATATTGGAAGATTAATAAATATAATATTCATGTATTTGTCTAAATTTTATTCAATAAAGTACTAAAAATTTGTTCATCTTATTTATAAAATTAGCAATAAAATGAATTCAAATATATCACAAAAATCCATACTTGAGAAGGATAAACTTCTCATTGACACAAATTTCCAAGAATGGAAAAGGCACTAATACGTTATCTTAGGACATGAAAGGAAATTTTATGTGTTGGGAGAACCTATTCATGATGTGCCTGGTAATGAGTCTAGTGAGGAAGAGTTATCTCGATATGAGAAACATTTGAATGATGTTGCATATGTTTATTGTTTCATGTTATCAACCATGACTAATGATATTTTAAATCAACATGAGGACATGGATGTGTATAGCATGATGTCTCTCCTTTAGGATCTCTATCAAGAGAAGGAGATATAAGAGAGAGATGATATCTCTACTACTTTGTTTACAACTAATATTGGAGATATTGTACTAGATGGGCCTCATGTAGTCAAGATTATTGGCTACATTTAAAACTTATACATCTTAAGGATTCAATTTATAAATGATTTGTGCATAGATATCATACTTTCCTCACTACCCAAGACCTTCTATAGTTTTATTTTAATTATAACATGATAAATAATGAGAAGATTATTTTGAAACTTCTTACTTTGATTTTACAAGTGGATAAGGATATGGGGCATGAAAAACCTGTAGTCCTTATCTTGAATAAGAAAAGTAAAAATAGGGTGAAGGGGCCCAAGACTCATAACAAGTCTAAATATCTCGAGCATAGTCCTTCCAAGAAGAGGAAGATCCATAGGTAGGGTAAGGAAAGGGAGGTAGTATGTTTGTATGTGGAAAGCAAGGACACTGGAAGAAGAACCACACCCAAAAGCAATGGGAAGCTAAATGTGTGTTTGTTATTGAGTGTAATATTTCAATATTTACACATTGGGTATTAGATACAACTTATAGTGCTCACATTTGTATCTAAATGTAGTAACCAAGTAGATTTTGAAAGATTGCTAGAGGAGAGGTGGATTTACAAGTTTCCAATGGTGCAAGGTTGGCTACTTTAGCCATTGGTGACTACCACCTTTCATTGCCAATGATAATGATATTGGTTTTAAGGAATTGCTATTATGTACCAACTATTACCAATAATATAATTTATATGTCATGCCTGGATTCATATGGTTTTGTTTTCATGTTTGGAAATAAAATTTGTTTCTTTTATAAAGGAAACATATGTTATGGTATGACATATTTAAATAATGATATTTATTTATTAAATTAATAAAACCATGTATTGGAAATAGATAACAAATCATGTTCACATGAATCATATAACACCCAAATATGGAATCACCATCTTGTTCATGTAAACAAAAATAATTTAACAAAGATCTGGAAAGATTTTTATTTAGACTCTTCTGAGATAAAACCACTTAAAATATTTCATGCTTGTTTATAAGGAAAAATGACCAAAAATTCATTTAGTGGATAGTGTTAAAGGAACACAGAGCTTCTAGTATTGGTACACACTGATGTGTGTGGACTATTTCCAATAGAAGCTATAGGTGGGTATTCTAACTTCATAACTTTTACTAATGACTTGAGTAGATGTGGATAGGTCTAATTGATGAGGTATAAGTCCGAGTCCTTTGAGAAATTCAAATAATTCAAGAATTAAGTAGAGAATCAACTTTTAAAGAATATAAAGAATCTTTTATCGGATCGAGTCAGTGAATATCATAACTAAGAGTTTATCAAATTTTTACAGGAGTTTGGGATTATATCTCAACTCACTCTACATTACACGCCACAGTGGAATAGTGTTAGTGAAAGGAGGAACAATACCTTGTTAGACATGGTAAGGTTGATGATGAATCATAAAGATATTCCATTATCATTTTGGGGATATGCATTAAAAATTGTGGCATACACACTAAAATGAGTACCAAATAAAGAAGAAAATGGAATTCCCTTCGAGTTATAGAGTGGAAAGAAACCTATTTTTTCACATACACATGTATGGGATTACGAGGCACTTTTTAAGGACTTCTTATGAAATAAACTAGCACCCCAGGGCATAAGGTGTATCTTTATAGAGTATCCCAAGGAAACAAATGGATGCTACCTATACAACCCATTAGACAAGAAATTGATTTTCACCAGATAATTCATATTTCTTGAGAGGGAGCACAACATCAAAAATGATAGTGGGATAAATATTTAATTAGATTAATTTGATGCTAAAGATACAAAAGAGTTGGTATAGAAGAATATTCCACAATTCCTCATGGAAGAAGTAGTTTCTGAAACACAAGTACTGTGTAGAAGTACTAGCAAGGTAAGAGAACCAGAAAGATATGGTTTTATACTCACCAAATATGGTGAATCATTATTAGTTGACAATAATGAACCTATATCCCTAAAATAGGAAGTAGAGATCTCAAAATCTACAAGATGGAAAGAATCTATGAATTTTGAAATGGATTACATGTATTAGGACCATGTTTTGTGTTCTGGTCGATGATCCAGTTGATGTAAAACCTATAGAGTGAAAATGGGTATTTAAGAGAAAGTTATACATAGAAGGTAAGGTAAATACCTATAAATTGAGGCTAGTGGATAAAGGGTTTAAAAAGAATCACTGAATTGACTATGATGAGACCTTTTCAACAGTCACCATTTTTAAATCCATAAAATTTATACTTGCTATAGCAACTTGCCATGACTATGAAATTTGGTAGATGGACATCAAAGCTGATTTCCTTAATAGGAACCTTTGGGAAGATGTCTATATTACGCAACCAAATGGGTTTGTGACTCTAGGTGATGTTAATTTTTTTTCAAGTTGTAGTGATCCATTTATGGATTGAAGTAAGCATCCAGGTCACAGAACATTCAATTCGATGAAGTTATAAAAGAATTTGGTTTCATTAAGAATGAATGTGAGTCATTTGTTTACAATAGGTTTAGTGGGAATGAATTCATTATCCTGGTATTATATTTTGATGACATATTACATATTGGAAATGATATAATTGTCTTATATTCTGTTAAGGACTGGTTAAATAAGTGTTTCTCTATGAAGAGCTTAGGTGAAGTAGCCTATATTATAGGGATCAAGATCATTCATGATATATCCAAGAGGATGATTAGACTAATTCAAAGTACATACATTGACCAAATACTAAAGAGATTTAGTATAGAACAATCCAAGAGGGGATTGGTTCTAGTGTCACGTGGTATACATATTTTTAAGAAAATGTGTCCTCGGACACAATAAGAGAAAGAGAGAATGAGTAAGATATCATAAACTTTAGTGATAGGATCAATTATGTATGTCATGTTATATACAATAATTTATGTTGCTTGTCCATTGATTATAGTAGGAATATATAAAGTAGATATGGAGAATAAAATTGGTATGTTGTTGAGGCTATCCTCAAGTATCTAAGAAGAAATAAGGATATGTTTCTTGTGTATGGGGGAGATAAGGATCTAGTCATCATGGTTTGTACTAATTATAGTTTTAAAATAGATCATAATGATATGAATCCATAGTAAAGATATGTTTTTTGTCTCAACAAAGGATCTGTGAGCTAGAAAATTTTAAAGCAGCCAGTTGTCATTGATTCTATAGTGGATTCCAAGTATATATCATCTTATGATGTAGCTAAGGAATACTTTTGGATGTGAAACTTTTTTTAGGATCTTGATGTGTTACCTATAAGTAAATAACCTATCACATTGTATTGTGATAATACTATATTGGTGGCTCTTGCAAAAGAGCCAAGGTCACACCAACAGACAAAGAACGTACTCTGAAAGTATCACCTCTTGGGGGTTTTTTATCAAAAGGGTGAAGTTTCAGTAAATAGAGTTCCCATATAAGAAAAATTGGTGGACCCCTTGACTAAAGGAATATATCATAATAAGCATGAGTATCATGTGAGATCTAGTGGAATGAAGGTTGTTAGCAGTTAACTCTAGTGCAAGTGAGAGTCTGTTGAAGTTAGTGCCCTAGAACTAACTTTTGTGTACTTTATGATAACTTATATTCATAGTTTTTAATATTAATAAACTTATTATCACATCATGATTGTTCTTATGTATAACATAGTATGTGATAATGTCATAAGAGTAGTTATCACACTAAAAGGTCATAAGAGTTCCCTGCTATGATGAGAAACCATAAGTGTCGCGATAGTATTCTTAAATATATGTTCTATATACAGATGAAATTATTTTAAGGACACAAATGATACAGGATATTAGGGTTGGATACTCATAGGACTTTGAGGCACCTTCTCATGGTGTTTTCCCTTGGTAATATCCATTGTAGGATATTATGAGAACAAAACCTGCCAATAGGAAATCCACATTTACATGTGTTATCGAATGTTCCTATATATGGACATATGTATTGATACTTATAATTTAATATTATTATTAATGAGTATTATAATTCTTGTACTTTTATGTATTGATGGAAACCATGATGATAAATATTCCTGGTGAGGTAGGATACATTAGGTGCGTCATGAGTAATATTGCATTAATGAACAGCATGAGAGAAAGGATTTTTTCCTTTTGTTCTTTAATGGAAGTTGATATCTCATACCCTTTGATGGAAATTATATAGCCTAAATAAATCCATGTCCATGGTGTTTAATAGGCAAGTTTAATTTATTTAAATTCAAAGAAAGGGATTTCGATCACATAGGTCAATGGAACTAGTATGAAACCTAATTGATTATAAATATCATGATAAAGAGATTATATTACATAGTGAGTATCTGTATGAGGTATTATGTAATTACAACATTAACTTATTTCTCTATGGGTGTCTTGGTGCGTTGTTAGATGTTAACCTTGGACATGAGGTTGATTCTCTTAATGCCAATAAGAAAGAGGTCTAGAGTGTCACATGCTAAGTGTATCCAGAATCTCAATTAAATAATATATTATTTATTTGTTATATGAAAATTGGAATAAATATTATTAAAACATGTCTTTTAATAGTTATTCATGTTTTCTCAATAACATATATTATGTCACCAGTTATTTGAATGAATATTATGTGATCAGAATATTTAATAAATATTTATTTGTTATTTACTTAATATAATATTTATTTATTTATCGGTTAATAATGAAGTTATATTTATTTATTAAATAAATATCCATTAATTAAGGCCCAATAAATATTTTGGCATAATGGATAACATAATTTAATAGTCCAGTGAGAAATGATATATATTGAATATTGTTTGATTAAATAACATTTAATTTAATTTGTAAGTTTAGTGCGTGTCAAGAAACAATATTATTATTATTATTATAGACATGTGGTTTTATAGGGATTAAATAAATAATAAAGGGCACTTATTCAATTATTTATTTCTAGCCCTAGTGGTATATAAACCCAATTTTATTTTTTTCAGCAAATCCAATTCATTTTTTTGTTCATAATGAAATCCAGAGAATCCTCTCAAATCCCTAGAGATCTCCCTTCTCTAAGAAATATCCCAAGAATGAAGATTTATCTTTCTCCACCTTCCACTCTTGAGTCAAGAAAGACAAAAAATAATCTTTCAGAAGCGATTATCAGGGTGATCAAAGGTGAATAATGCAAGCAATGGGATCTATTGTTCTAGCACCTAAAGATTCCCACGATAATGTTCGGATATTTGTGTAATATGTGTGAATCACTGCTAGATGGAATCTAATCTTTATTCCTACAATTCAATGATGGTATTATATAGATCCATTATTAGATCCATGAACGAAGAAAGAATTTCTCACATGGTAATTCTTTAATTTCTTAAATTAATTATAAATAATATGTGATGATCCTGCAATTTGGTTCCAATATTTTATCCATTATCTGTATTATTTGATTCAATTATATTGATCATGATGTTCATTTTTGTGTAAATATAGGAATTATCTTTGATCATGATGAAAATCAAAGTTAGGTACAACCCATCACACACTTTCGATATGTCTGGAACCTACAAAAATAGCCTTCCTTAATGGGAACCTTCAGGATGATGTATATATGACACAACCTAAAGGGTTTATGAATCTGAAGTATTCCAACAAGATATGAAAATTGAAAAAAAACCATTTATGAGTTAAATAAAGCATCTAGTTCATGGAACATTCAATTTTATGTGGATATAACAAAATTTGGTTTCATAAAGAACGAACATGATCCTTGCATCTATAGATGGTTTAGTAGTAGATTGGTCATTTTCTTAATAGTATATGTCAATGAAATATTACTTATTAGAAATGAAATACTAGTCTTGTAGTTTTTTAAATCTGGTTTGAACAAATGCTTCTCTGTGAAGGACTTAGGTGAGTCAACATACATACTTGGGATCAAGATCAATCAGGATAGATCCAAATGACTGCTCAGCCTAAGTGAAGGTATATATATTGATGAGATACTGAATAGGTTTAGTATGGAACAATCTAATATGGGATCATTTCCAATGTCATGTGGCATTCATATTTCCAATAAAATGTTCCCTCGAACACATGAATAAATTCAAATAATGGAAATGATTCCATATATGTCAGTGATTGGATTGATCGTGTATGTTGTGCTATATAGTAGGCTAGATGTCACTTATACATTAAGAGAGGTAGAAAGATATTAAGCTGACCTAGGTGACCACCATTGGATCATAGTCAATAATATCCTCAAGTATCTGAGGCATACTAAGGATATGTTCCTTGTCTATGGAGGAGATGAGGAACTAGTCATCATAGGATATACAGATGCTAGTTTTCAAACTTATCAAGATGATATAAAATCACAAATAGGATACATATTCACTTTAAATGGAGGTTTTGTGAGATGGAAGAGCTAAAAGTAAGTTATGGTCACAAATTCTACATCAGATTCTGAGTATATTACGGTTTCTGAGGCAGCTAAAGAAGTAGTTTGGATATGAAATTTTATCCAATAGATTTACATTGTGCCAAGCAGTAAAAATCTTATTAAACTCTATTTTGATAATACTACAGCAGTGACCCTTACCAAGGAGCCAAGGTCACATTATCAAATGAAGAATATACTTCATAGGTATCATCTCTTGAAGGATTTTTCATAGATAGGTGAGGTTGTAGTGAGCAGTATTTCCACATAAGACAATGTGGTGGACCCCTTGACTAAACCCTTGACTCGGTAGAAATATGATTATCATGTGAGGTCTATCGAACTGAAATTCATGGGTAGTTGGCTCTATTCTAAGTGGGAGTTTGTTCGAGTTGGTATCCTAGGACCAACTAATTGTATTTTAGTTACATGTATATTTTATGAATTGAATATTAATAAAATATCTTATTATATAATTTTCATTTTTTTGTATGACATTAATTTAATAATGTACTATGATATATATCACATCGATAAGGTCATATCAGTTACCTTCTATGATGAGAAACTTGAATTTCTATGACTGTATTCTTAAAATAATTCTATGGTTGGATAATGTACTATGATAGGACACATAGTATGTATACTATCATGTGTGAGTACTTATAAGAAGATGAGGATTCTTCTCATAAAATTTGAACTTTGAAATCTTCAATACATGAGATTATGAGAACATACCCACCAGTAGTAATTCCACATGTTTTGGTGTCATTGGATATTCATATCTATGAGTGTGTATAATGGTCCTGAGGCTTTAAGATTATTATTGATGCATGTCATGACTTGTGCACTTATATTTACCAACCAAAACTTTCATTATGTATGTTGGTGTGAAGTAGGGTATGTTGGGTGTGTCATAAATTAAATTTTATTAAAGAATGATTAAATGAAAGATTTATCCCTTCCATCTTTATAGAAGCTTATATATTGGACCTTTGATTGGAATATAACCATCACATTAAATTCCATGGTCATGGTGTATCGATGTGCTTATTTTAAATAGTGAAAAAAAAAGATGTATCAAATACCTAGGTTGATAACATAACCTGCTTGATGAGATATTATGAAAAATTGATTATATTACATAGTTAGTGTTCGTATGTGGTTATCATCATTAAGGCATTAAGTTCTTTCTCTTGGGTGTCTTAACCTATTTCTAGAAAGTAATCCTAGACTTTAGGCAAGCCCACCTAATGGAAATGATAAAGAATCCTAGAGAGTCACACACCAAGTGTTTTAGTTGATCTCTATTAAATTCTATTTGAATTTAATTATTGGAATAAATACTATTCCCAAGACCGAGGAATAATTTTATTCAAGTTTTATATATTGCTAATATTCGCAAGGTAATAAATAATTTATTATGTGAGCTATCTTTAGTAGTTGTACCTAGAATATAATATTATGTGAATATTTGATAAATATTTATTTGATAGATTTTTAATAAAATATTTATTTATTGATGAATAAAATATTTAATTAACTATTCATTTGGGTATTCAATAAATGTCAAGGAGGATGAACGGAACAAGATTGAATTTGTTGATAAATATTAATTTTCCAGAAGGTAAGAATATATTTATCATTGTGAAAGTTATAACATGCCATAAAATAATATTATTATTATTATTATATGGCATGAGGTTTGTTAAATATTATTATATTATTTTAGGGCTGGTACACAATTAAATAATATTTTAACCTAAACCCTAGATCTATAAATATATGATTATGTCTATTATGTAGGGTTGATTGAAAATTGAGAATTGAGAATTGTTGCGCACAATAGATTTCTATCTCAAATTTCCCTCCTCTCCTCCTTTCAAGAAAGAGAAGAGTTCCTTCATGCCTAAAGGATCTTAGAGTAATGAATATGAATAATAGAAGATGATTGATTCATAATGCTATCACACTGAAATAAATCAATGTCATTTAGAGATTAAGGGAGCACATGTGGATCATCACTAGAGGTATTTTACACTTGGATCCTTATGAAACAATGAAGGTAATCCAAAAAGGGTATTTTAGAAGATCAACAACATCATAAAATAAAGGATCCCAAGACATGGTAATTTATTTCTTTAGATCTAAATAAATTAAGTATAAATTTAACATGAAATATCCTCTATTAGGGTTTCAAGAAAATATAAATTAAAAGAAATTTTAAATTAACACCCACCACTGGTGCTTCTACTATGCCTGGAACCTTTAGGGTTAGCCCAGGCCCGTGTATTCCTTAGAGGTGAAAAAACATGGGTAAATTCCTTGAGTTCAAGATTAACACATGCCTGTAGTGGGGTGTAACAAAAAAATATTTCCTAAGTGAAAATGTAGTAAATTAGTTAACCTAGGTTGTCTCCAGAGAGGAGCACACAACAATTAAGTTGTCAACTTAAATTAAAGAAAGAAGTGGAGGTTGTTTTTTTAAAGTATTTTATTTAGAAAACAAACTAAATTAACAAAACAAAATAAAGAAATTAAGAAAAATATTGAAAATAAATTTTCCAAGAAAGAGATTGAAAATAGTGATATGAATTGGGTGATCAGTTCGGGATCAGTTTTCCAATTGCAATGCTACAATAGTTCTAATTTATCTAAGTCTCTTCTACTAAGCTGATTAAAGTGAAATTCCACTATCACTTCCTCTCACTACCTTGGTCAATGGTGATGGTGAGAGTAAACCTTACCAAAATCTTAGCTCGGTCTACTCTCCTTCCTATGTGTGAGAGAGTTGAAACGAATACCCTTAATTGACTTAGGCAATTCCTGATTGGGTATTATTTATCCTAAACAATCAAGAATATCCACTACCCCTACCACATGTACTAATGATCATCGAGTGCTTCACCACTAAGCCTCGATCTATTCCATCATATATAGACTAGAAACTATTAGAGGGAGAAAATTATCATTGACCAAAGTAATAACAATAACATAATCTAAAACCAAATACGATCATACTTGATAATAAAAACCACTATTAGAAATTGAAACCAACTTTGCAAAATAGATAAAGGATTTTATACCATTAAGTGCATGAACTAAAACATTACAAAAGAGAAAACCTATACCTCCCTAATAAATCATAATATTACCACTCCATGTAAATGGAATCCATGAATAAGGGGGAATAATAATACATAACAAAACTAAAAATAAGAAAAGAGGGGAAAGAAGAATAAAAAAATTTCTCCTCTAGAATATATCCACCAGAAGTTTGATTATGTTCTTCCTACCAGCCTATAGAAAAACACCAATATCCCTTCTTAAAGGTTGTTCAAAATGAATTTGGATATTGAACTTAGAAATTTCAGAGAATTTGGACAAGTTTAGTATGAGTTAAGATTAAATTATTGAAGTACAATTTTTATGGTTAAGGAGACTCTTGACCTTACTCCACTTTGACGCATTAAAAGGCACCCTTAATGATCAAATTTCTACATGAAATTTAATGGTAGCATGATTATTTGATTAATACTTCATATCCACATATAATAACCTCATTTGGAGTTTTGTAATTTGAGATATGCCTCATTAGCTGAGGTGGCATCCATTCTGTCAGCTAGACAAATTTTTCACATTGATTGATTTATCTGGGCCATTGTGTTTCAAAGTGGAATTGGGTTCAGAAGATAAAGATTAATCCCATAAATATATAAATCTTAAAAAAGGAAACACTCAATTTGAATAAAAATTGTAAATGATATTATCAAAATATCGAAGATCTATAAAACTATTAAATTTCCATAATTAAGCAATTTTCACAATTAAGCCCAAAATTCACCAAAAATATTAAAATGATGAAAATTGGATAAAATTTATTAATTGAATGGGATTAAATCATTGAAAATCATATGATGAATTATAAAAATATTATCTCTATCAATTCCTCCACACTTAGCACTTGGAATCTCAGACAAGTCGGCACCAAAATCAAATCAAATAAAATTCAATACACATACCAATGAGATCCCCCAATTCCACACCAAGAAATAAAAGATATCATGCCTCATAAAAAACCATTATTATAAGTTATTAATTTATATTATTCAATATATTTCCACTTCATTTTTCATCCAATGCACAAAAAACACCTACCTCACATGAATTTTCTCTCATCTCACAAATATCAATTTTCAAAGGCTTTTCTCATCCCAACTAATAAAAGTGTCACCATGGAATTGATAAATTACTACATATCCACTCTATGTGATTAAGGGAATGTGATTATCATGAGGACTTTTCAGGGTTGTTCTATGGCTTCCAGTTGGTAGGATTTAGATGTCAAAACAAATTTCACGGTCGAATGAGGAGGGCTTGGATCTTTCTAAAGAAAAATTGCAAGATTCTAATTTCTAATCAAGTATGGTCTCCTCCTCACTCCACTTAGTAGAAAATTAGCTCCATCATCATGAAAACTAAAATAAATTTTACACCATTCATCATTTTAACTAAAAAAAATCAATCTTCTCAAACATAATTTTTCTTGAAAGCTCCAGATAGGCATAACTTTCTTTATCCATTAGAAGCTCTAGAAATGTATAACTTCTCTTATTATGAAAGCTTCAGAAGGGAAAAATTTCAACATAATAAATTTTTTCAGCAGAAAACACATCTCTTCAACATTTTATTTTCCACCCAAAGTATCTCCAAATGATATAGCACAATACAAGACAGCTGCCCCCACACTTAAGTTCAACTAGATCATGAAATTACACTTCAAGAGCAAGTTTAATAGGGAAAATTGGCTTATAATGTGGATAACATAATAGGATATCCCTGAATTCTAAGGGATAAAAGGATTAAATGTATAAGGAAGGGAATAATGAAAATGGGGAATTAAAACCAAATAAATGTCTCAATCATTTAAAACACAAGTACCTAAAACCCTCAAGTTTTGAAAGGAATAAATTAAATTTGGGTTAAATAAATCATGGTATGGTTCTCTCGAGAAGTGATATGAATGAAAATAATATGAAAAAAAATGGTTCATAAGCCTCGTGGGAAAGTGATTTAAAATGTAAATACAGTGAGATGTGTCATGAGATTAAAAAATCAGAGTACTTTTCATGAAATTACCAAAGATTTGAACTTGAAAAAAAAGTCATTTTCAGCATTATTTAAGCTCATTTTCATGGAATAAATTATTTCAATCATTGAAAAGGGTTTTAAAAATGTAAATGATAATAATTTCATCTCAAAAGTTTAAAAAAAAAAAAAAAAAAAAAACTCATAAAAATTTGAAAAACATATAATTTTATTGGAAAACAGAAAAAAAAAATTGAAATTACTAAACTACCAAGGTTCTGTCCCCCCCACACTTAAATTATGTAGTGTACTTAATGCACTCAAGTGGATTTAACATGTAAGAATATTTGAAATTAAATCGCAACATCAAGATGGTGTAAAGGATAGGTACAACCTGACTTATTGGAAGTGAAACATTGATTTAAGATCCTAAGTGTTGCACTCTGAAAACCTACAACCAAAAGAACAAAAGAAAACACAAGAAATTTATTAGAAGAAAATAAAATAGAAATATAATGAGAATATAATGATAGAACTTTGTTTAATACCCCAAATGGGTCATGGGTTTTGACTGCCTTCAGATGGGCAGTTCCAATGGGTTATCCCCAATCTGATGGTGAGTAGAGTTTCTTTATGATGAACCACCAACACTTATTCTATCCAACATAAACTTATTCCTTTTTTTAGGAATCCATGACTATTATATAATAAATCTATCCCCATGAAAATTATATACAACTTTTATGGAGGAGGTAGGACAAATAATGAGTCCTCTACTCTCTTGCTTTCCACTTACACAACCTATTTATCATTCTTCAGTTATTTCTTAAGGTATGTTGTATCAAAAGAATAGTCAAATGGAAAGTAAAAGTGTAATTATATTTGAAAAAAAATTAAATCATGATGAATAAATATCAAAATATTTCCTTTAAAAGTAAGTATCTTGTGTCTTTCTTTCCTTGGGAAAAGATATTTTGGTGTCCTTTTGAAATCCCTCCAATAAGTGTTCAACAAGTTCAGGGAGCTCTAGATGTTCCTCATCAGGAATTTCTTTTTCATCTTCTTCCTCCTCTAAGGAAATACATGTGTAGGATAAATCTGAAAATTTCAAGCAAGGGGAGGTAATACATAATTCATTTTCTATAAAATTATAGGATAATGATTTCAAGAAAATATTATATCTCTATGTTTTTTCAGCTTCAATTTATTTTTCAGTGGGAAGTGCCTCTTGGAGTAAAGTGGTAGTAGATGGATGTGAGTAGTCAGACTTCTCTATTTAAAATATGAGTGGATAAATCACTTCCACCACTGGTTTTTATTCTAGTTTAGGTTTAGGTACCATATCCAATGATACTTCCTCCTTGTAATCCAATCTTTTATAATTTATTTTGACTTGATTAATCATGTCTACCAGTTCTTGAAGTAAGAGACCCGTGACATGGTCACTCAACGTTTTCTTCACCAAAATTGTGAGTTCATCAACCCTTTGTAAGATGGATTCCTCGTCATCATGAATAGTTTTTCCCTAAAACTATGAGTAATCAATCCAAGAAGAACAATTGCAATTGAAATACATCGTGGAAATTATTTTTTTAGTTTTTTTAAATGAAATAAAATAAAATTATTCACAAAATGTCAAAATTATATTATTGGCACTACCTCTCCAACAATAGTGTCAAGTTTTTACATGTGCCTATAATGGGGTGTGACAAAAATAAATATTTCTTGAGTTAATATGTATTAAAGTGGTAAACCTAGGTTGTATCTAGATATGAGTGCACAACAATCAAGTTGTCACCTTAAATTAGAGAAACAAGTGGAGGTTGTTTTTTGTAATTTGTTAATTTAGAAAAAAAAACTAAAGTAACAAAAAAAGAAAAAAATGAAGAAAAATATTGAAAAAAATGAAAAACCAAGAGATAGAAAATAGTTATATGAATTGGGTGATCATGTTCAGATCGGTTTTCCAATTTCAATTCTATTATAGTTCTAATTTATCTAATTCTAGTTTAGTAAGCTAATTAAAGTGGGATTTTGTGATTGATTCCTCCCACTCCCTTGGTCAATGAAGATGGTGAGAGTAAACCTTTTCAAGATCTTAGCTCAATATACTATTCTTCATATGTTCAAGATAGTTGTAGTGAATACCATTAATTGACTTAGGCAATTCCCTATTGGGTCTTGTTTATCCCAAACAATCAAGAATATCCACCACCCTCCCACACGTACTGACGATCGCTAAGTACTTCACCACTAAAACCTGATGTATTTCATCATATATAGACCATAACCTAGTGGAGGTAGAAAATTATCATTGACTAAAGAAATAAAAATAACAGAATCTAAAACTAAATATGGTTGTACTTGATAATAAAAACCACTATTAGAAATTGAAACCAAATTTGCAAGAGAGATAAATTATTTTATACCATTAAGTGAAATAAATAAAACATTAAAAAAGAGAAAACATATCCCTCCCCAGTCACTCATAATATTATCATTCCATGTGAAGGTCATCCATGAAGAATTGGGAAGAAGAAGACATAACAAAACTAAAAATAAAAAAATAGGGAAAAGAAGAACAAAAAAATTTCTCCTCCAGAATCTATCCGCTCGAAGTTTGCTTCTTTTCTTCCCACCAGAATCTAGAAAAAAACCAAGATACCTTCTTAAAAGTTATTTTAAATGAATTTGTATATCGAACCTAGAAATTTTAAAATCATTTAGACACCTTTATTAGGAGTTTTGACCTAATTACTAAAGTACACTTTTTCTGGTTGAGGAGACTCTTGAACTTACTCCACTTGGATGCATTAAAAGGCACCATTAATGAACTAATTTTTACATGTAATTTAATTTTATAATGAGGATTTTATTCCTATTTCATATCCACCTATAATCACCTCATTTGGAGGTTTGCAGGCCGATATATGCCTCATTAACTGAGGTGGGGTCTATTATGTCGGCTAGAATTTTTTTTCACATTGATTGATTTATCTAGACCATTGTTTTTAAAATTGAATTTGGGTTCATAATACAAAGTTTAATCCCATGAATAGATCAAGACTAAATAATAATAACTCAATTTGGATCAAAATTGTAAACGATGTTCTCAAAATACCGAAGATCCAGAAAACTGTTAAATTTCCATAATTAAGCAATTTTCAGAATTAAGACCAAAATTCACCAAAAATATTAATATTATGAAAATCGGATAAAATTGATTAATTTTGGGGGATTAAATCATTGAAAATCATATTATTAATTTTTAAAATATCTTCGCTATCAAAGATTGATTCGTGGAAGTTTTTATCGAGTGTATGCCATAGGAATGGTGATGACTTAGTATCCTTTTATGAGAAAAGTGCCTTGAGTGTTATAGTTATGGTTTAAGGTTAGTTTCAAAGGTTAGGATCATTTAGACTCCAGACCCTATGGTTTGATATATGATTTTGAGCATAGTGAAAGTGTGGGTATATGCTTCTATTTATTTAATGATTCATGGGTTGGTAGATGGTCGTGTGGTATAACTGGTAATGGGTAAATGATTGATTTTGAAGAGGAGTATCAAGGGTGCTTGAGATGGATAATATCAACATGAAATAGGGGCATGGTCAGTGATTTAGGTGCATAAGATTAGTTTTGATGTGAGGCGACTCATGTGATCATGAGTCAGGTTTTACGGTCAAATGGTATGAGAGTGTGTCATTAAGATTAGATGGTATCAAGTTAGTGTGCATTGGTAAGTGTGATTCCTATTGAATTATGAATCAGAGAGTGGTCATGTGTGAGATGAGGAACAAGGTATATGACTTGACATTTACGGGCATGAAAACCTAGGGTTTTAGAAGAGGATTTTAATTTTCCCTTCATAGTAAAGGATACATTGGAATTGGATCATGGTATGGTGACATAGTTGGTCTAAGAAATTGATCTTGATCAAGTTTTTATAGGACGGTGATCATGGATTAGGAGTATTGATACATGTGTGATATTGGGATCCATTGGCATTATGCTTGAGGATCGGTATAATGAAAATTATATGTTGTGGAGTGCACTATTGACTGTTTGAGGATGAGACCCTCATTATGAATTAGATTTTAGTGATGGATGGAGCGTGAGACATAGTGTTTGGGTTTTTTATTTAATAGAGTGACAATATAGAAAAACCTGTGGTGGGGAGCATCCTATAGACCACAAGTGATACAACCCCCATGCAGGTAGGGTCGTGGATGCAGTGAGACCACTCAGTGGACAGTTGATGTGGCTTTATGATTTAGATGGACAGATGACTCTGATTTTATCTAGTTTCATAATGACAACCATATTTTAGACTTGGATGTGGTATCATATAGAAACTAAGAATCAACTTCAAGTTCTATATGAAATACAAATGATTCATGGGTGATTCAAATTAGTGATGCATTGGTAATCACAATAGAGATTAAGTACAGTTTTCAATCGATTGAAGATTCAACCATAGAATTACACTGGGAGTTGAATTGATCCTTTAACGGATGTATAGAGATGGTTTTGGGTTTCCTTCAGGGGTACAAGTATCATGATTGGGTGTTTTGAGTGACTCGTTAGCTGGGGTGGCTAAGTTTTTTGAGGTAGATCAACTCAGGGAGGCCTGACTTGCATTCTTGAGTGGAAATAGATGTAGTGGGCTAGGAACCACATTAGGTATTCCATTTTGGACAGGACAAGTATGTTTGGGGTGTTGGTTGGGATTTTCAGAAAAATCTAGCATGATTTGATATTGGGTATGTATGGTGATATCTTATCCATGACGGTTTGGATTTTGGAAATGCAGTTGGTATCGACATTGACCAAGGTTCTCATGATCAATGAGGTTTGGTGGCTAAAAACTTCTTCAAGCTTGTTTTTGGAGTATGAGAGTGGAGTTCAATGGGAAATTCTATCAATGGGAGGCATCATGGTTTGGAATTGGTTTTTTATGAGTGAAACCTTATGGAGGGGAGTATCATGAACTGAATGACCAATTAGATTAAGACACCTAGGGGGACTCAGGATAGATAGGTATTGTGATTACCTTCTTGATGGTTTAGTGATTTTTTATGATAATTGGCTCGGTTTTGGTGACTTTAGTGCCTTGAATTCAAATTTTCACTTTAAAAGTGTGTTGAGCATTCAAGAATGGAATGCGGTTGTTTATTTATGAGTTAGAGAGTGTAGTAGGTCGGTATGTATGGTTGGATGACCACCAATCCTTATTAGTTATGAGAAGAATTATAGTGGGGAGGTTGTAAGAACCCATGTATGGATGGGTCTTGAATTTTAGTGGAAATTTTAATTTTTGGTTTGTTGAGGGTTCGAATTTGAAATTTGCATTCAGACGAGAATTCGAAGGTTGGTAACATATTAAAAGATGTATTCTGGAATAGGAATGTGGCTCAAATAGTGTCACAAAGGTTCAGAAGAATGACAGAGTAGGGTCAAGGTGTCCAGACTACTGATTTCTAGCAGCCTGCAGCCATCGGCCAACAGGTGGCAGGCCAGTAGGTCTACATGCTGCATGTGGACATCGGCCAACCAATTTCCCAACACCCATTGGCCAGTGATCCCAGACCAGATAACCGATAGGGTTTTTTAAAAGGGTAAATTTACCCTTTCCCCTCGATTTTTTAGAGGGGAAACCCTCCTTTTCATTTGTGCGCACATAGGGGTCGATTCTCCTCCCCTTTTAGCACTCTTGACCCCCCCCCCTTTGAAGGGGGTGAAATCTATGGGGTTTTGACAGAGATCATGGGTAAGTTCCTCTATTTCACTCCCTTTCTTGGATTCCCCTTCCCTTCCCTCTATTTTGGTTTGATTTTTGGTTAAGTCTTGATGGTGATTTCACCGGAGGATGGTGAAATCACCCAAATCTGATAGGGATTTTGTTCTGACTAGAAAAAGGAAATCTTGTAGCGGTATCTACATGCCTCTCTTCATTTTTTTGGTGAAGTTACGTTGTTACACCAATTTATTATGGTTTTTATTAAAAAATATAAATTAATTTAATGATGGAAATGGTTTCAGTTGTTATGGATTTGACTCAAATTGATGTCGGGAGTTCGTTGAGGACCTCTTATAGGTGGTTGGTTGTGGATTCAGTGTGATAATGGAAACCAGTGAGATGTCTGATAACCATAACTAATCATTATAAATTAATTTAATTGTAGATAATTGTTAAATTAGTTAAATAATTAATTATTGGACCTTGTGATGTGATATGAGTGCTCAGAATGTCGGGATGAGCATGGATAAGCTCAGGCAGCTACTTTTAATCTAGGAATTAAAACGAAATGGATTTGGTAAAAGGTAGGTGGTTCTAACACTTTCCCTATGGCTTATTGATTTTATTATGGTGTATGTAGATGTTCGATTATGCCACTAAGAGAAATCAACCCCTATTTAATAATTATATTGCTAAATTTAAATTAAATGGTTTAAATTTACTCATAAATTGGTAAAATTATACGAAGTTTCATGGACCGATTAAAGTTCCAAGGGCCACAACAGACCCTTGAGCACTAGCTTGCTTACTTTAACCATTGAATACCAAGTCTATGATTGTTATAGTGATGCCCTGTGGTATTCGGCTTGAGGGGTGTGAACAGGCTTAGTGTGACTTAGTGGACCTTGTGTAGGAGCCTTTGGCCACCTCTATGTAGAGGTGTGATGTGACTTGAGTGGAGTGGCCCAATCAGGACATGTGAGGGACCTTGAGATATTTTTAGCCTTGGTGGATAGAACATAGTCCGAATGGACTTGGGTTGGGTGAGCATACTGACCTAGCTGGACCTCGGAGACATTGAAATTGTCCATGGGCCATCCCTCTAGAATGTTTTCAGTGAGTCTTAACCTATGAGGCTATTGAGCTGGGTTATAATTGTGACATTGTTGGAGAATGTGACACCCCATGTGACAAGCATTGGCCCTAGGATTATTTATTGTGTTGAGGACCCAAAGTGGGGTGCCTCTGTTGGAACCGGGCATGCAGTGGAATCCCCAAACAGGTGGGTTTTTAAAAAATTTCCACCGCCACTCGGCGTAAACTTGCTGACGTCGGTGAAGAGCAGCCCGGTCAAAGTCGAGGACCACGCGTGGAGGATTTTAAGCACAAAATTAAACCGTAAAATACCTGGTTTAAATCCGAAGCTGCGCACGATGTCTGCTCGTCATTGGTGATTGCTGCTTGAAGAATCCGAAGCTGAATTCCTTTAGATCGTCCACACATGATTCAAGGAATATGCAGGAGCACCATTCATCATAATTTGGGTGCTAGCGCAGATTTGCGACGATGCCTTCGACGCTCCAACGACCACCGCATCGCCTCGCTAGCGATTCCCGAGAGAGAGCTCCATCCAAGCTCCTTGGATCCAGAGCGTCTCTCTCTAGAATGTGGGAGATAGGAGAGGAGAGATAAGCTCTATGAATAGTGTTTGGAAAATTCCCCTCCTCTTTTATTTATAGTGCTCAATTAAAATACCCGGTATCGCATCACCGGCCCCGAATACTTAACGCACTACCAACGACATTTTATGACTACTAAACTGAGCCATAAATATTATTATCATTTACTTGTAATATATTACATGATAATAATTAAGTCATTAACCTGACTCGTTGCTCCCATAAATATTAATTAAACCTTGAATAATTTAATATTCGTCAATTAATATTTTTTCATGTATTTACTTAAAACTCGTAAATACATTTAATAAATAAATTCAATACTCATTATTCTAAACTCGAATAATATGAATTTATTTATTTCATTGGTGATCGTTTAAATTTGGACAATTCCCGGACCCTTGTGGCGGGGCCCACTATGTCCAATTCTCCGATTCAACTGAATAGGGCAGATTCTTGAATATGCTATTGTGTGTGACCCTCTAGGCCCTTATTTCGACATCCATGAATAGTATTCACAGACCAAGAGTGGGATCTAGCAACCCATCATGTCCCCTGAAGAAATAAGGATTGTCACGGCAGCGACAACCAACCTACGAACACGCACTGTGTAATATAATCTCTTTGTCTATAATATCTCATAAAGCAGGACGCACTCTCGTGTCATTGCCCTTTTCTTGATTTATTGTTTGTTGATGTAACTGGATGGATTTATCCTCGACTACCATGGACATGGTCTTATAAAGGTACTGCCATCCATATCAACATGGCCAGAGATATATTACTTCCATAACCTGGAAGTGACAAATCCTTTCTTGACCATTCATCCAATGTCATGCCACCAATGACGCACCCGACACAAACTACCTCACCATGACTTCATTGCCATGGTTTTCGTTTTGCATCAAAGTACACAATCAAATGACATACATTGGTAATGATCTCAAGTCAGGAGACCATTACACATGATCGTAGATAGGAACATCCAATGACACCCGAAACATGTGGTGTTCCTATTGGTGGGTCAGTCCTCATGATCTCACTACTAGAGATCACCAAGTGTGAACTTCATGAGAAGAATTCTCAATGATTATGAGCCCCCAACACCTGATGGTCATACATCTACTATGTCCAATTAGTAAGATGTATCTAGACCATAGAACATATATTTAAGATTAATTTCATAGTATCTAGAGGTCCTCATTATATCCTGGGAACTGCTATAACCTTTCGATATGACAATTAATCTTTAGACATTACCATTTTAATAGTGGACGCAGAAAAGTCTACACTATAATGGTAAGATGACATCATGCATAGTTAACTCTATACACGATATGGTAATCAAAAGAAATGAATAGTTGGGTCTAGGACACCCACTATTTCAACACTCCCACTTGAACTAGATCCAACTTGCTAACCAAACTTGTTAGCTACCCACATGATGAACATCATG
This sequence comes from Viscum album, assembly GCA_963277665.1. Lineage (NCBI taxonomy): Eukaryota > Viridiplantae > Streptophyta > Magnoliopsida > Santalales > Viscaceae > Viscum > Viscum album. Next base: position 1,331,166,383 of record OY728166.1, on the reverse strand, counting down.
TTTCTGCTGAGTAAAGGCCTTAGATGCTGGGTTCTCCACGGTTCCGCCATGTGGCTATTCTGCTATAGAGACCTTATCTCTTTGAGTAAAACTTCTCAAGAGATGGTATCTTGAGTATATACCCTTCTGTCCACTATCATAACTTGACATCTTGGCTAGTAAGAATGTCATAATCTACATTATGATAATACTTTTCTCACCAGGTGCGATTCCTAGAACTAGAACAAATCATTGCATTTAATTGCTTCTTAGATATATTAGAAGCTTCAATGTACTCGGTCTTATAGATATGTCCACCACAGGCTGATATGAGCTTGACTCGCTCATCGACTTTAGCCTAACTACAATACTAGATCACATTGATCTATGGAAGACTAGTTCGTATCCCCAAAAACTAGTATCCTTTCTTCTCCATTTACCAGGTACATATCTTTTGTACTTTCCAAAGTACAATTAGATTGTTCTAACTACATACCTTGTAGTGCTCCTGGATATAACTGATATTTGCCTATTGTAAAATATACCTTGGCAATATCAATTCTTGTACATATCATGGCATACGTGATTGATCCATCGCTCCGACGTATGGATTTCAACTCACCGCATTTATCTCTTCCCATGTCACGGACAAGTCAACATTGAGAGATTATGCCCTGTGACATAGGCAAAAATTCATCTCTTGAATTGTTCCAATATGTATTTTTCAATACAATGTCACTATATGTACGATTGACTAGGACTAAGCACCCTATAGATCTACCTTAGTAGATCATGTTCCCTAGAACTTAGGTTGCTACTTTAAGTCAATCATTGGAGAGTAAATTTCATTTTGGTCTTAACTACTTGTAAGACCAATGTCTGTTTTCCATATGTTTCCGAACATATTTCTTTAGAAAACATTGATGCTCCCACTAACCTCACGTAGACACATGGAAAACATTTTTTCAAAAGTATTTTCTATGATCATGTTGCTTACTTTAATCCTAAACCGGATTTTAGTAACTTGAAACCTTTATTAGCATTCTGTGACATGACCATCCCTTTCTGGTTGTGTCGTATAGACACTATCCAAGATTGGTGGTCATGACATCCAATGCTAAATAAATTGATCATGGATATTAGCTATGATAAGTAAAATTCTAACGGATTTAGGCATAACAAATTGGTGAAACCAATTGAGCCTTATTGGTACTAAGCTCGTACCATCCATGTATCAACTCACTTGAATACCCACCACAGTATTCAAAATAATAGCCCCTTTTTCACTTTGATACATGGAATCCATTAATTGAATTGTATTTAGTCTTATCAATTTTAGCTAATTTCCATATACTGCTTAATTGTAGGAAATATTATTCACATTGAATAATAGATCACCGACCGCAGTGAATATAAAAACCATCACCATGGTTTTATCCTTCCTACACAGTATGTGTCTCTGGAACATTCTTTTTTCCACATGTGCTTGTGGAACTAGTTCCTATGCCAACTACTTGTGCATTTTGAGCATTGACTAAACACAAGTCAATATAGCTCCCACTGTCTCTAATAGAGATGTGTACCCTTATATAGAAGTGTAGTCAATTGTTTTACTACATACTCTTCTATCTTAGGGATTTATGTAACATCCTAAACAATTGTTAGGATTATTACACTAAATGCACAATGTTTTTGTCTTGACGTAAGTTTGTTTATGTCCTAACAAACTCTTTGCATCCAAACACATGTTCTTATGACATAATGGGTTTACATCATACTATGAATCGTATGATATCCATTTGTCATTATAGTTGGAATATGGTTGTGGGATATCGCTGTTATTTGCAAAGCATTTCATGAAATATAATGGAAGTTTCTGCCAGTTCCAACATTGATATTACTTACATCAATACTTTGATGTATAAAATGTGCGTTTAGGAATTACTCCACGCTACATTTTGTTGATCAATGTTGATATGTACGACTTCATAATCAATCCTCCCCATTAACATCAATGGAGTGATTTCGATAAGGTAATGTGCGTTTAGGAATTACTCCATGCTACATTATCATGATCGATGAATTCTTGGTCGAGATATTATTCATTATCCCAACCCGAAGAAACTCATATCTCCTGGCCATGCAAATACTTCACTTTGATATTCCTTAATCACTTAAAAAAATCCTATGAAGTATATATATCTCTAGATTATACTTGGAATAGTTCATACTATCATGTTAAACTATTTCCAAAATCTTTGTGACGTACCTTTTTTTCTAAAGGCTCCTTTGTCCAAACTAAAGACATCGATAATACCAAAAGTATTTAGCTGTGCCAATACTAAATACCATACTTGGTATATTCATGACGTCCATTTTTAGTATTCCTTGACAAAGAATTATCCTGTCACAACTAGGTATAAGTCTTACATTTATATTCATCACTAATTGCCTATGATTCATGTATCACTGAACTAGTGATTGAGTTTACCAAAAACAACATTCATTTCAGAAACTGAAATAATGTCTCCTTGCATCCAAGGACACATGAGATTAATGTTTGTGGTTATACTCAACAATAGTTCAACACGAATCTTTCACTTGGAAATTAAAGAAGTCGTGTACTTCTCACCAATGGCCTAGGTATCACCCTTTCACAGCCTATTTGGAGAATACACCTAACTTCTAGTAAGGTTTCTATACTAACTTGTTTATCATATTAGAATACACATATGGTACCAGCATATTGTATTTAATATCCAAGTAGTAAAAGGAAACATCACATTGATGAATATGCCTGATGTAGAAGCAGAAACTTGCTTCTTTAAATCAGTTTATTGCTTTTAAACTTCCATAGCATTATTTTATAATATGCAATGCATATAAGCATTGTTAATACCTCATTAATTGAAGGACGTCGCGAATGTGTCATTGGCATTAAATTCCTTTGACCTTTTCACATTGTCTTTCAATTTATCCACCATAAGAAATAAAGCTTAACTGTCTTTTATTCTTATTCACTTGGAGAACCTTACCAAGATAGGTAATGAAGCGTTTACTCAATACTTGTTCATTTTGTAACTTAAAATGAGACTTGAGTAATGTGGTGAAAATGATATTTAAAGATCATGATCAATCTTTAAACTTACACATGCCGGTGTAAACTTTTCCTTATTCATATCATTGCTTCACTTTCTCCTTCCAAACATCTCGGAGATGAGACTTTATGTTATATCATCTATGTCCTGGTGTAGCGACCGCAACTGACATCGGACGTTGATGAAAGCATAATGATATAACTATCATATGCTTTATAAATTAGTCTCTTGTAAGCAATTTTCACCATCGCTTCTTGAGGTAGTTTAACAATGTTGGGGACACTGACACCTTGAGTTTCCTATATCATAGTACTATGCGCACGCGCCTATACTATTCATGGATACTCGTGTCACTGTGGACATTTAATTTGTCCATTATAATATTGTAGTTTAATCTTGTGGTATAACTTTCTATTTTTCTACAAAAATAAATTTTAGCAGATGAGTGTGTTTTATCAGGATTACCGGTTTAGACATTTTGATTAATTACTTTAATCATTTTATGTCTCCCACTGTTTTATCGGATTCTAAGAACCCTCTGTGCTAGAATCGGAATACTCTGTCGCTTGAGTATTCTAGTGGCAAGGATCCCGGAACCACCCCTCATAGTCTACAAGATAAGGCTACGCCACTACTTGGAGGGTTCTAGGTAGGCTTTTGGCTGGCTGGCCGCTTTAACTTGCGGTTCCTTGATCTGTTGAGTGAAGTCTCAGCTTCTTAAAATCAAAATTTGATTTACTCAATGCTTGGCTATAAAATGATAGAAAGTTAGCTAGGGATAATCCTTACTAGAACTTTAGTTAAGTCGGCCCATCATTATTATAAGGACTCCCCAGTAGTAAGAGGCACCCTCAGCTAAGGCATGAATTGGCACCTCAAACAGCTGGTTTTGTCCAAATTTGAATGACGGAAGGCTGTTTAGACTTAATATATTTTTAGGGTTTTATTATGTTTAGTGTGATGAAATAAATCATTTTCTAATTTTTTAAGCACGTACTATGTGATCGCACTCACAACTGACCATGCAAGAAATAGAAATTTCATCACGTCACATGTTCATTTTATCTTGCATGCTTGTTTATTATTATACTATGTGATCGCGCAATAAATTACACATGCACAAAAATAATAAACCATGCAGAAATAAAACGAACACCTGATCATGATCCGGTACTATTGGTTGATCCGTTGAGTGAATAACGGACCAATCGAAACGCTAGGGGTAAATACCTTTAGTCGCGTGGCTTGCAACTTGAATAGCAATGTCTGCTCATCAATGCATCCAACTCCTGTCTGATGTGTCGCTGTCACTTGGCACGAAATGCGTCACCGGTCGTCTCGTCATTACACAATTATACTCGCACGCAGGCAAGGGGGTCTCAGGAGTAAAAAATATACAACTCTGAGAATAGGCGCGTGGGCCCTTATACATATAATGACCCTTGAGACAACACGCAGATCGTCTTTTATTTAATTAAAATAATTATTACAAACCATGCAATAATTAAATAAATGAATTAAATAAACAAACACCAGACATACATTGATAGGTCGACGGCTCATGATCGGCATATACGCATTAAACACACGTATATAAAACTAAATGCAGAATAAAAATTAAACTTGCATTAAAAATAAACATGAGGGCATATTATTGAATTAAAATTTCACTCTGATTTTAATTCAATAATTTAATCGTTCGGTCCTGATTAATTAATTAATTTAATTAACACCTAATTAAATTAATTACGCCGCATTAATTTATTTAACCAAAAATTAATAATTAATTAATTTAATTAACTATTGCAATTAAATTAATTATTAAAATTAATTTTTGACTTTAAATAAAATTACCCGAGTCCCGTAAACTTGGGCAGGGGTGTGCGGGTTGGAGAGAACCTGCACACGCCCATCTCAGACTTGTTTCGGGACAGCACGGGCTTAGAGAGTACCTGCCCGCTAGGAGGACCGGGCGGCGGCCGGAGTTTCAAACTGCGGTAGTGAGCCTTGCCGCTTGGGGTGGCGTCGCGGGACTTACGGACATCATACGAGACCGCGGCCAGCGAGTCACCAGCCTAGCGGCTTCAGCGGAGCAGCACACTGTTGTTGGGCAGGCCCGTAGAGGGCTGGCCGGGGCTGCCGTTGCGCCTAGGTAGTACGCTGCTTCTGCAGCGCGGTGAAGGGGAGGTGAGGGCTGCAGCCACTGCCAACCGGAGGGAGGGTCGGGTCCAAGGGAGCAGGAGGAGGCCTGGAGTGGCCGGGCGGTGCCCTGTGGGTGCAACTGGTGGAGGAGTTGTAGCGCGGGAAGGCCGGAGGCCGGCTTCAGTGCGGGTCGGACACAAAAAGCTGCTCGGGGAGTAGCCGGGACAGGAGGAAAGGTTGCCTCACTGAAATGAGGCGGATACCGCCGGCGTGGTGTTGCTGGGTTCGGCTCCACAGGAGAGGCGAGCGCGGGAGGCTTCTCCACAAGCCACAGTGGGAGGTCTCCACGAGGGAGGATGGGCCTCGGATGGCAGAGGAGGAGGAGGGGCCTCGGCTGTCCAAAGTGGGTCGTGCGCCTGCTACACGGAGGTGGAAGGCCGCAGGGCCAAGGGAGGAGGTGGCTCCACTGCACCGCGGAGGAGGAGAGGAGGCAGCCGGGGTGGCTGTCGCGCGGTGCTATAGTGCACCGGGAATGGGAGGGTTCCAAAAAAAAAATTTCGACCCCCTGTTTTTTTTTATTTTCTTGACCTGATTTGCAGGCCAGTCACCTTCCCCTTTTTTTAAATTTTTTTTTTCTTGACCTGCTTTGCAGGTCTTTCACCCAAATTTTTATTTTCTTTCTTAAGTCTATGTTTAGACTTAGAAAGAATAAAAAACTTATAATAATAAAATATTATTATAATATATTTTTATAATAATAAAATTATTATTATAATTAAACTATTATTATTATAATTAAATTATTATAATAATAATCATTAAGGTTCGCCGGAAATCACTATTCCGGTAATTGGATGTTCACCTGGTTTACATAAAAACAACCGGTTTAATTCCGATTTTAAACTTTCGATGACCGCAGATGGGTCATCCGATATCGGATTCAAACGCGGTCTGCGGCGTTGGGACCGTAATGATGCCCTTCATTGTATTTTTTGAAAATTTAATTTATTTGGCTTAAAATTGACACACGCTCCCTCTGATACCACTTGTTGGAACCGGACATGCAGCGGAAGCCCCAAACAGGTGGGTTTTTAAAAAAATTCCACCGTCGTTCGGCGTAAACTTGCCGACATCGGTGAAGAGCAGCCCGGTCAAAGCCGAGGACCACGCGTGGAGGATTTTAAGCACAAAATTAAACCGTAAAATACCTGGTTTAAATCCAAAGCCGCGCACGATGTCTGCTCGTCGTTGGCGATTGCTGCTCGAAGAATCCGAAGCTGAATTCCTCTAGATCGTCCACACACGCTTCAAGGAATCCGCGGGAGCATCATTCGTCGTAATCTGGGTGCTAGCGCAGATTTGCGATGATGCCTTCGACGCTCCAACGACCACCGCATCGCCTCGCTAGAGATGCCCGAGAGAGAGCTCCATCCGATCTCCTTGGATCCAGAGCGTCTCTTTCTAGAATGTGGGAGAGAGGAGAGGAGAGATAAGCTCCATGAATAGTGTTTGGCAAATGCCCCTCCTCTTCTATTTATAGTGCTCAATTAAAATACCCGGTATCGCCTCGTCGGCCCCAAATACTTAACGCACTACCAACGACATTTTATGACTACTAAACTGAGCCATAAATATTATTATCATTTACTTGTAATATATTACATGATAATAATTAAGACATTAACCCGACTCGTCGCTCCCATAAATATTAATTGAACCTTGAATAATTTAATATTCATCAATTAATATTTTTTCATGTATTTACTTAAAACTCGTAAATACATTTAATAAATAAATTCAATACTCATTATTCTAAACTCGAATAATATGAATTTATTTATTGCATTGGTGATCGTTTAACTTTGGACAATTCCCGAACCCTTGTGGCAGGGCCCACTATGTCCAATTCTCCTATTCAACTGAATAGGGCAGATTCTTGAATACGCTATTGTGTGTGACCCTCTGGGCCCTTATTTCGACAGCCATGAATAGTATTCACAGACCAAGAGCGGGATCTAGCAACCCATCATGACCCCTGAAGAAATAAGGATTGTCACAGCAGCGATAACCAACCTACGAACACGCACTGTGTAATATAATCTCTTTGTCTATAATATCTCATAAAGCAGGACGCACTCTCGTGTCATCACCCTTTTCTTGTTTTATTGTTTGTTGATGTAACTGGATAAATTTATCCTCGACTGCCATGGCCATGGTCTTATAAAGGCACTTCCATCCATATCAACATGGCCAGAGATATATTACTTCCATAACCTGGAAGCAACAAATCCTTTCTTGACCATTCATTCAATGTCATGCCACCAATGACGCACCCGACACAAACTACCTCACCATGACTTCATTGCCATGGTTTTCGTCTTGCATCAAAGTACACAATCAAATGACATACATTGGTAATGATCTCAAGTCAGGAGACCATTACACATGATCGTAGATAGGAACATCCAATGACACCCGAAACATGTGGTGTTTCTATTGGCGGGTCAATCCTCATGATCTCACTACTAGAGGTCACCAAGTACGAACTTCATGAGAAGAAGTCTCAATGATTATGAGCCCCCAGCACCTGATGGTCAGACATCTACTATGTCCAATTAGTAAGATGTATCTAGACCATAGAACATATATTTAAGATTAATGTCATAGTATCTAGAGGTCCTCATTATAGTCTGGGAACTGCTATAACCTTCCGATACGACAATTAATCTTTGGACATTACCATTTTAATAGTGGACGCAGAAAAGTCTACACTATAATGGTAAGATAACATCGTGCATAGTTAACTCTATACACGATATGGTAATCAAAAGAAATGAATAGTTGGGTCTAGGGCACCCACTATTTCAACAGCCTCCACTTTTGTATTACCCTAAGGGACCCTAGTTGGTTCCCCCATTGATAGATCGATCCTGAGTAGGTGTGATGGGTTATGGATAGTGATGACAAGTTCAAGCATTCAACCAACCCTTGTTATTTTTTTATAAATGATGTAGAAAACTCCTATAAGGTTGTCATCACATTATTATCATACGCCTTAGTGGTGGTTATGATGGTATATGGCATATGCCCTTATGGTGGTCTTTTATCTTAAATGGAAAACTCCCTATGTGGAGATCATGAAAACTCCCTCTGGGAGGTCGGTGATACTAAAGAAAACACCCCTTATAGGGTGGTCTATGATACTACTAGTGGGGATGACATGGATTTATAGTCGTGATTGTATTAGTTTTATAAAGAGGAAAGAGTTGCAGCCATGTGCTAGCCATCAGGGGATTGTGAGGTCTTTGGTGGGCATGGTTGAGTCTTCCACATTACTAGGGATCTACTGTTGGGAACCATTGTATGCTAGGATAGAACATTCCCTGGGTTGTTATGTTGAGATGGAGGAATCCTCTGGTCATTATACTATATACTGGGTGGATGAGGCCCCCAGTTCTTCATATATAAACTGGGGTGAAAGACCTCATGTTGTTATATGGTTGGTACTATCATCACGGTGTGCTTAGAGGCACTTTGACACTGGTCGAGGTAAGTATGGTCAATCGGGGACACAGACTTGAGGATTGATTATGGTTATTTATTTATTTATTAGCAGTTATCTATTTATCTAAGTATGTCACATGAACATATCACTACATTTTTAGTTATGTATGGAACTATGTTGGTGTTTCCCTTCTGATTTTTGTACTCACACCCTGCTCGGTCCGTTATTGCACTTGGGTACCTGAGAAGACTCTCACTTGGTTCCAGGAACATATTGGGTAGGGGCCCGGGTTTCACATGATTGATTTGGAGTAGCTTAAGTGGGATGTGAGACTGGGATGTGGTATGGATCAGTGATGTAGTATGGCCTCATTTGTATTTCTTTTCTTTTGTTCGTTTTGTATATGTGATCTGCTTAGTGGGCGATTGATCTTTTATGATTATGTGTCAGCATTTTATTTATTATCACATGTTTCCACTACTTTTTTATTTTCATACTCTGATGGTTATGAAATTTGTTTGATACTTGGTAATTTCGTTTACGATTGTACACTTTAATATAGGAGGTATAGTCTCCCCATGGTACCTCTTTAGATTTTCACTACTAGTCTAAAAACTTTAGCATGCGAGGTGGTGCGTATGTGATCATGCGGTGTCACCGATCTAGTTACTGTTCATAGTGAGCCTTATCGGGACGTTACAAATGTATCCTTCATAAAGCAATGAGCTCATTTTTTTCCTGATACTATATAGATCATCCAACCAAGTCAATCCACCTTCACCAAATTCCATTGTAATAGTTCCTCACTCCTCAAAATCAATCACATTACGATACTCAAACATGCACTTCCTAAAAAAATGAAGGAAACTAAAACAATCTTTTATCAAATGACATGGGTGTTTTATAGCATTTTGCATTAAATTTCATGTACAAAGACCATGATGAGTATCGAGAAGTACCTTAGAGATAAATTTTGAAATGATTGCATCTTGAACAATAAACATAGTCAACAACCTCTTCATATAGCAGACATCTATAAATTTATGAAATAACCAAACAAAAGAATTGGTAGTTTCATCATATAACAATGTTGCGCCAAATATTACAATTTCCTTGTAATGATTAAATCCAATAGAAACAGCTAGAGCTTTGCATTCCCTATTTGTTCTGAATGTCATATCAAAGACAACAACATCTCCAAACTGCCCAAAATTAATCTTCATTTTCAAGTCATACCAAAATATATTTGTAATCCGCTCACACATGTCAAACTGAATAACATAAATAAATAACAGATTTTCTCAACATTGTCATGCTGAATATCAGGGGTGGGAAAAATAACTGTTTGAATCGAGCCAGACCATAAACAAAACTAAACCGAATTGAAATATAATTTTTTTTCTTATGGGTTGGTTTGTGATGAAAATTGAATAAACCTTTGCGATTTATGGTTTGGTTCAGGAGCCAAACAAAACCGCACCTGTTAAACCGAACCACACCTGTTAAAAATATTAATAATATTTTGATTTAAAAACCATAATGTTTAATTTTAAAACATAATTTTAAAATTTAAAATTTAATTTTAAGTTTAATTACATGATTTAAAAAAACGTATTTAAAAAAAAAACTAATCAACCCACACCACCCATCGCGCCCCACCTTCCTCCCTCCCTGCCCAAAACACGTTTTTCCCCTCCCTCCCCTCTCCCACCCTGATGTACTAATCCCCTTGATGGTGACACCCTAACATAATGCCCTCGCTCCTTTGATCATCCCTTCCCTCCATGTCCCTCCCCTCTCCTGATGCCCTAATCCCCCCACTCCACTCCCATCTCCTCTCCCGCAACGTGTCATGTCATCCCCATTATATGTCATTCCAATCCCCCATTATAATCCCCCCTCATTATGATACCCCTTTCCTTTCCGAGATCGGTTCCTAATCTCATCCTTGTTCTCGCTCCCAACAACTCCTACTCTTTAACACTAACATCCCCAATCGACTCTTCTAGTTGGGGTGCCCCATATTTTTATATTAGTAGGCTCATATTTTATTGTTTCTATGTCGATCAATTACTCATTTTTTGTTTTTATTTTGGTTCTTTTTGTTAATGTCTAGGTTGTTTTGTTGTTTCACTATGTTTTTAATAACCAATCTAATACAAAAAAATATGATTTTAGTATGATTTCTTTGTGAATTTATAAAATTGAAATGGTGGTAATGAGTTATTGTTTGATTGGGTTTCTTTCTTTTCATGATGCATACAATGTCTTGGACGATTTATGATCTAGACTTCTTATTGATTCTTCTATAATACATTTGGCTTCTTTTTTTGGTTCAAATGTCTACATGTGTAACTAAATGACTTAAATATCAGTCCAATAGAGTTGACCAATCCAGTATAAATCTAACTCAACCATAATTCATGGTCAACCCTGTTGGGATCACACATTATGTTACATAACTCATAATTCATTTTGGAATTTTTATATTTTCCCACATTACATTGCTTTCATGAAACAAATGAAAAAGCAATACATAACACCAGTAAAAATCAAACTTGGCTATATAAATTTATTGGGAATTTATGATTTCATACCGATGTTCGTGTATCAAAGAGGGATTATTTCACTATGTTATGGTTTTTAAATAGATAAAAGTGAAAATCCTCACTCCATAAATGATGGTGGATTAGTAATTTATATGATTTAGATTTGTTACGGTTCTAATTTGGGTGCAGGATTATTTTGTGTCATTTGTTTAGATTGTTAGTTTTTGGTATTTTGAAGATAAAATCTATACTTATTTATTGGTGTGATAATTTCATTTGTTTTATTGAATGTTTAATGTTGTTTCCATGAATTTTAAGTAGTTGTTTGATTGAATTCTATTTTTTTTGTTGATTCGCAAATAAAAATATATAATGAGGTTGATTAATGTATATTATACAAACTTTTTCAATTGCATAGTTAATGAAAACTTTTTATTTTATCATTAGTGTTTTAGTTGTGTTGTTGGGTCATGTTTGTTTTATTTTGATTTAGGTTTTTATCCTCTTCTCTTGCCTTCTTAAAAAGGTATTACTTTATTATATTTATGATCTATGAATCTTTATTGATATCATTTTTTTTCAAGGCCTTCAATATGATATATTGAGGTTTGTCAAGTTTTCATTTCATCTTGGAATTGAGTGCACTGCCTTGAGATATAAGGTATTTCTGTGTTTCCATATCCACTGCCACAAAATCGGGTTTCTGCAGCACCACCCTTTAATAGAGCTGATAAAGGGGGTGTCTTTATCAGCGTTTTTTTAGTAGCGCTGATAAAGGGGGGGCTTTATCAACGCTTTTTCCTAGCGCTGATAAAGAGTATATTTCAAAAAAAAATCATAAAAAATAATATATTGATATATAAGTATATTTATATTGATATAAATATAATATATATATTTTAAATATGTTTTAGATAAGGATAAATGGAAATCTAAAATTAATGTATAAGATATTTAGTAAAAGAGGCTTATAAAATACTTTTTTAAAAAAAATTAATTAATAATTTTGTAATTTTTATCGATTAATAGTCATTTAATAACAGTTTGAATATAAAAAAATTAAAAAAAATAATAAAAGATCAAAAATAAGTTGAGAGTGCAACTCAAACTTCAAACGACCACAACCTTTGATCCGAGTATCCGTTTGAGTTCTACAGCATATCAAATCGAAGTCTGTGATGAGCTCTACGCGCTAATAATTTAATAAAATATTTTGTCACATTTTTTTAGGCCAAAAAAGGCCCAAAAGGTCTCCAAAACTGAGTTTTTAGTCAGTATACCCTGATTTTTTAACATTCAAACAACTATAACTTCTGATCTGGATGTCCATTAGGCCTGTACCACATATCATATCGAAGATCGTTTCATGTTCTTCGATTTGACTGGTTATAGAGTTGAAACAGACTTCTGGATTAGAAGTTATGGTCGTTTTAACAATCTAGGGCTTTTCATATACATATATATGTATTTATTCGTAAATATATGCGTGTGTGTGTGTTGTATATATGTATGTGTGTATTTATTTATTTATTTATTTACTTACTTATAAGCACACATAAGAAAACATATTTTATAAATGTATTTAAAACTAATCTTATAAATATATATTAATATGCTAATAAATATACGAATAAAAAATTATAACTATATATAACTATATATATATTAATATAACTAAATATATTTATATTAATATACGAATAAATATTAATATATGAATAAATATATTAATATATAAATATAACTATATATGTATTAATATACAGATATATATATATATATATATATATATATATATATATTAATATAACTAAATATATATATATCAATATAACTAAATATATATATTAATATAACTATATATATATATATTAATATAACTAAATATATATAATAATATAAATATATATATATGCTAGTATAAATATATATTAATATACGAGTAAATATAACTATATATATATATATATATATTAATAAATGAAAAGCAAAACAATATGGTGGAATGATAAAGGCTTAGCTGCGCAGGCAACAGGTCCCGAGTTCAAATTCAGGGGGAGGCAGGTCGCCCACGCGGGTGGAGAATTATGGCTAGCACTGTTAAAGGGGGTTGGAGCGCTGTTAAAGGCTTTGGGGGGTCGCTGGGGCATGCGGGCTGGGGTGGGGTGGGTGGGCGCTATTACATGGGGCTTCAAGCGCTATTGAAGCCCTTGCCCGAATTGCAGATTTTTTTTTATTTTTTAATGTTTTTTTAACTTTTATCAGCGTTTTTTTTAGCATTATTATAGGGGACCCCATTTATCTTCGCCTCGATTAACATCGTTTTTTTAGCGCTGTTAATGACATTCTCTAGCACCGATAAATGCCATATTTGCAGTAGTGATCATTACTTATTCTGTTATATTGTTTAGGTGAATAAACTAATTAAAGACGCTATAAAATAGGGGGGAGGTGAGTGTTCAACTTATGTGAGGATTTTGATGATTTTTGGACATATATCCATGTTATGTATTTTATGTCATAAGTGGTTTATGGGGTCAATTAAATGGCTGAGATTATAGTTGGGCTAAATTTGCCTTGTTTTTTTAACTTTTATCAGCGTTTTTTTAGCATTGTTATTGGGGACCCCATTTATCTTCGCCTCGATTAACATCGTTTTTTTAGCGCTGTTAATGACATTCTCTAGCACTGATAAATGCCATATTTGCAGTAGTGATCATTACTTATTCTGTTATATTGTTTAGGTGAATAAACTAATTAAAGACACTATAAAATAGGGGGGAGGTGAGTGTTCAACGTATGTGAGGATTTTGATGATTTTTGGACATATATCCATGTTATGTATTTTATGTCATAAGTGGTTTATAGGGTCAATTAAATGGCTGAGATTATAGTTGGGCTAAATTTGCCTTGTTTTTTAAGTTATCGATGTTATTTATATAGTTTTGCATGTTTTTTTAAACTATATTATCGCTTTGTTTTTTTAGTATTTTTCATTGTTTTGATTCAGATTGACAATTGGTAGGTGATTTCTATAATCTATCAGGTTTTAAAGGCACTATAATAACACGATTAGTTCTTTGTTTTCTATTAAAATTAAATTTAAATTTCGATGAATCTATTCGCTTCAACCCTCGTGTTGTTAATCATTGCTTGTGACTTTTTTTTGTTTGTCATAAAAAAATAGCTCAATACTACACAATCTGAACCGAACCAAACCGCAAATTAATGGTTTAATGAGTTTTTTAATCCGAACCAAACCACTATTAAATGGTTTGGTTTTCTATGTATAAAAAGCGGACCACAAATTGTGGTTCGGATCGGCTTTCAGTGTGAACCGAACCAAACTAATTTACATCCACCTTTACCAAATACTCTAACATTATACCACCATCTCCCACAACCAAATATCTTAGTTGTTTCGATCAAATAAAATTCATTTGATCTACATAGGTGTACCATGCAACCTCTCCGTATTGGACAATAGTTGCCCCCAAAACAAAGAACTAACCAATCTAATATCCATCAAAAAAATTAACTTCCAACTATGCATTTTAATCATTTTTTATCTCGAATTTCATAAAATTCATCCGCAAATAAATTACAAGAATATTACCCACATCAAAACACAACGACAACCATACTAGCACGATGATATGTTACTGTCTGCACGAACATCTTTGACAAATACACAGGCTTATCAACCTTTTTTGTGAGCTGGCGAGAGGATGAAAATCGTTCATTAAACCAACTACCGGGATGGCGTCAGACATGTGTCTACTTGGTAAGGGAGGAGTTGATGTGAAATTGAGATCTTAAAATGAAGACATGCAAATTCCTCCGCCTATTGTTCCGACCACACGCTCGAGAGAACCGCAGCTGAATTTCTTCATAGAGAAAGTGGCTGAAGGATCAAGATGTTGCAGTGTATATTCCTGCTATCGGATTCCGGGTAAGAAAACAAAAACTACAACTCACGTCCCTCCAAATGAAGCTTCTATGATTTGGTATTTGTGATGGGATTTTGGATGTTAAATTGATGCAAATACCGTGATGTGCAGGGAGGTAATGCTGGAGAAACAGCTGACGGGGCATAGAGTTGATCGATCTATTTGTGCTTGGTTCTGGGAGCACGCTGTTTCAGAGGGTGATTCATCGAAGGTACTCTCTTATGCCTTTTATGATACGATTGCTATTATTTGGGTTGCCACAATTATAATTATTATCTTATTATTTTGGCTACTGGATCACATGGTTTGGTTCCTTATGCCTTCTACCTGTTTGTTGGTTTGCTTCTAGGCGCCACCTGTGATTGCTTCACCAACCCATTACCTTTTCCATGTTTTTCGAGAAGGGATCACTTTCTTAGCATGCACTCAAGTGGAAATGCCGCCTCTTATGGGAATTGAGGTCGGTTTGCCCCGATTTCCTTACTCAAATTTGATCTCTTCCATGCATTGAATAGTGCCTTTCCTATACGGGTAGTTGAAATTGACTGCATTGTTGTTGTGTTCAATGCTCATTTCTGTTTAGTCGGCATGACTTGCCTTCCTTATTAGAAGGTTTATTGCATGCTATTGACTTGTTATTCTCTTGGCTGATGCAGTTTTGGTCATGCTTTTTGAATAAACAGTTAATATTATTAAGTCCTTTGTAAAGAGGCCATATACTGAAAACTCAAGTCGATGGAGGGATCATGTTTCGAATCACCACTCCTAGCGGTCATCTTTTGTATTTAAGGCTTTGGGGATTTATTAGGTGGCTCTCATTTGTTTTGTTTGTTTGGATGCTTGACCTTCGCATTGCTATGTTTGTCTGTGGTGGACTTTATTTGGTGTAAAAGGAAGAAATTTCTTTGATGCGACATATGGCATTAAGTTAGCTTGGAACAACATCCATGCCAGAGTTGCTTCAGCACGACCCTGGACTGATGAATTGATTCAATGGAAATCAAATATGAGGAAAGTTAGCAATGTAATAATGCTTTTCCTCCTCTAGGCTATATCCCACAAAGGCTGCCACTCTAAGGCCATAACATTCAATGTTTGTGCAGAAAATTTAAAGTATTATGGCATTCATGTTTGCAGCTCATGCAACATTCTTGTAGAAGATTTGTTTTTATTAACCGAGCAGAATCGCTGATGCATATTCCGTTATCACCCTTCTTAATGTGTAATTTACCCTCACCATATTGCTAATACTTGGGCTGACAGAATTTTTTTTTTTAGGATACAATGATGATCTTGTATTATCCTACAGGGTTGCCTTTTGGAGTATAAACATGGTTTATGCGCTTTAAGGAGATAAAATTCTATGCTGCAAAAAATGATACAGAGAATATTATGTTTGAAACGGACTCCAAGAAACTTGTGGAGTATGCAGAGAAACAAGAAAGAATTCTGTTACTTCTTCAACCTTTGATAGACTTTATCCGTGAATGCCGGAAAAGTTTTGACTTTGAATTTTTAGATAGCAAAACGTTGTGGCAGATACTTTAGCTAAAATTGTGTATGAAATGTTGCTTAAAAATGTAACTTTCGATTACAATAAGCTTAAATGTCCCTCAGCAGGGTATCCAGTATCTAATTTGTAATAAAATGCTTCTCCACCATAAGTGAGAATCTTAATAAAATTGTTCCAGGTTTTTCTTTGGTTTTTATAAAAAAAGCATGATGTTTTGTAAAAAAATGGAGTTCATAAAAATCTATACAAGAAGAATTGTTTTGATGTTTTGATTTTGTCGAAATGATCCATGGATAACCCCATTTATATGGTTTAAGATGTCCTTTTGGATAAAACGCCTTATTTTTTTTCGAATAAGGCTTGTACCTATTCCAAATGGCTGCATTTATTACGATGAATCATGTTTATTTGATCACATCTAATCAAATTCGCAATTCTGATTGCATTTTTTAGTTGATAGCACTTATGTTAGCAGTTCGGTCCCCTCCCTTGAATCATCTGCCCCTCCGGTTACTTCTCGCCCACCAATACTTTATACTTATAAGAGGGGGGGTAAAAAGGGAAATGCGGACAGTTAGTGGAAAGTGATATAAGTGGAGCACGTGGGGGGCAAGGGGATGGTACGTAAAACCGTGGAAAACAGAACTGAGTCTGTTGGAATAGATTCAAGCGGGAGCTAAGGTGGTTCCGAGTTCTTCGACATTGCAGCAGGCGGAAGTCCAGGAGGTGGTCTCTCTGGAGTTTGTTATGTTGTTTTCCTCTGTAATTTCTCATGTAAAAGCCGATTGTTCTAGTAATGACATTCTCAATTCTCAGCGCGCGGTAGTTTCCTCTCCCCGTCCTAAGACATGCACACACATTAGCCTAACATTTGGCGACTCCGCTGGGGAACTGTGACGAGGAGAACGGATTGGAGATGGAAGAAAACATCGCGCAGTAGATGCAAATCAGGATGGAGAATCGAATAGGATCGGTTGAGTCGACAATGGAGAGTATCAAAGTTGCGATGACTTCCATGCAAGAGAATTTGGAAAAGCTGATGCGAGTGCAAAACGAAAGTCAGCGTGTGGCGATGGACGTCGCACAACAGACCGAGAAGCGCATGACACTCCGAGTGCGGAATTTGGAGGAACAGACCAAGGAGCGGATGAAAGAAGTGGAGCAACAGTTGGAGCGTGGCTCTGAAATGGAAAAACAAAGCAAGGCAGTGCCACAAGCTGTGGAAGGTAAAGAGTCTGGAAGTGTGGAGTACAGGGGGCGCGCTAGAGGAAGAACCTCTGCGGAGGAGGACATACCTTTTGACGAGATGCGTGGAGTGACGAGACGAGTTGAATTACCTCTGTTCTCTGGGGAAGATCCGTTTGGGTGGATGACAAAGGCAGACACCTATTTTCTCATCAATCGTACTCCAGAGGATATGAAGTTGCATTATGCGTAGATTTGTATGGAGGGAACAACGTTGTATTGGTTCCTTACTTGGCACAAAGGAACGCCGAAACCGACTTGGAATTTGTTCAAAGTTTCTGTTATGGATCGGTTTGGCAAAAATACTGATGGTGATCCACTGAGGTACTTGAAGAATTTGCGGCAGACCGGTACAGTGGACGAGTATATTGAAGAGTTTGAGCAGATAGCTCTAAGAATCTCGGATTTCCCAGAGTCGTGGCATATGAACTTGTTCATGGGAGGTTTGCGCCCAGAAGTAGAGAACCGGATATCTACGCATGAGCCGGCGAATAGAAGTCGGATGATAGTGTTAGCACGAAAGGTTGAGAAGGAATTGGTCAGTGAAGGGGTAATCCGGAGCTCACGACTTCGACCAGAGGCAACTCCCTGGACTCGGAAACCTGGTATGATAACAGCAAATGTTCCAGCTGGCCGACCAGCTCCAGCTCCCAGTCGACGAGAGGAAGATTTCAAGAAAGTTGTTGGAGAGGAACGCTGGAATGGGGTGAAGGCTTTGAGTCGTCAGGAACGGGAGGAACGAAAGCAAAAAGGGTTGTGTTTCCGGTGTGGCCAACCCTTTGGGCCAATGCATAGATGTCTTGATAAAAATCTTCGGGTGTTGATCTGGGAAATAGAGGAACCTGAGGAGATGCAGAGGAGGGAGGACATTGCTGAATTAGATTGCTGTTTGTTGCCAGAAAAAGGAGAACAGGAAGATAGAACCCCAGGAACGCCTGGAGAAGCAGTGGAATTCCGAAGTGTCAGTTCAGCGGGGGCTGATTCCATGATGCTTGAGGGACATCTCTCCGGAGTACCGGTGCTCGTTCTTGTTGATAGTGGAGCGAGTCACAACTTCATCTCCAGACAATTAGCAAAATTGGCTAATGTGGAGGTAAGCCCCACCAACACTTTTGGGATAAAGCTAGGAGATGGGTCACGAGCTTTCTCTCGGGGCTTATGTAAGCAGATAAAAATCAGCCTAGAAAATTTTATTGTGGAAGTGGATGCTTTTGTGTTTGAAACCGGGGGACCAGATATCGTTTTGGGCATGCAATGGCTGAGGAACCTGGGCAGTGTTTTAACCGACTGGAGCCGCAAGACCATGGAATTTTGGTGGTGTGGTCGGGAGATTAAACTCCAGGGAAAAACGGCTGGGAAGGACCTCCAATTGGGTACACAACCAAAAGTTCAAACTAAGAATATGTTGTTAGAGGGTTGGAACTGGCAGGCCCAACTTCAGCTTCCAGCACAAAAAACGGGAATAGGGACACAGGCTGGCCAGCAGCAGTTGGAAGAAGTTCTGAACAACTTTCATTTCTTGTTTGAAAAGCCACATGGCTTACCTCCAAGCAGGGAAACTGATCATGTGGTAACTCTGGTGTTTGGTTCGGTTCCAGTTAGTATCCGTCCCTATAAGCTGGCCCATTACCTCAAGGACGAAGTCGAGCAGCAAGTTAGTGAGATGCTTGAACAAGGTATTATTCAGCACAACAACAGTCCGTATGCTAGTCCCATTATACTCGTAAAAAAAAAAGACGGCAGCTGGCGGATGTGTGTTGACTACCGGGCACTCAACAAACTCACTGTTCCGGACAAATTCCCTATCCCTATCATAGAAGAGTTATTGGATGAGTTGCATGGGGCCAAATTTTTCTCCAAGCTGGACTTAAAATCTGGATTCCATCAAATCCGGGTCAAAACAGAGGATGTGCACAAAACTGCTTTCCGGACACATGAGGGGCACTATGAATTTCTTGTCATGCCATTTGGTTTGATGAACGCCCCTGCAACATTCCAGTCTAC
Organism: Viscum album; assembly: GCA_963277665.1. Taxonomy (NCBI): domain Eukaryota; kingdom Viridiplantae; phylum Streptophyta; class Magnoliopsida; order Santalales; family Viscaceae; genus Viscum; species Viscum album. The sequence continues at coordinate 1,331,146,398 of OY728166.1, read as the reverse complement.
CATGAACAGAATTTTCAAGGCTTATCTGCGGCGGATTGTTTTGGTTTTTTTTGATGATATACTCGTTTATAGTAATTCTTGGGTGGACCACTTGGAAACCATTCTCCAGATACTCACCCACAATCAGCTCCACCTAAATAGGAAAAAATTCTTTTTTGCCCAACAATCCGTAGAATACCTTGGCCATGTAATTTCTTCTGAGGGAGTTTCCATGGATCAGACAAAGGTGGACTGTATTCTTGGTTGGCCACGCCCACAAACAGTGAAGGGAGTCCATGGTTTTTTGGGATTGACGGGGTACTACAGAAAATTTGTTGTTGGTTACGACAAGATTGCCAAACCATTGACAGAATTGACCAAAAAAAAAATAATTTTCACTGGACCTCAGTTGAAGAGCAGGCTTTTACTCTCCTCAAGGACTGCTTGGTATCTGCCCCTTTGCTTGCTCTGCCAAACTTCCAGCAGCCCTTTGTTATAGAATGTGACGCTTCAGGCCGTGGGGTTGGTGCTGTTCTTATGCAGTCCGGCCGACCAGTGGCTTACTTTAGTAAGGCTCTAGCTGAAGCTAATCTGAATAAATCTGTTTACGAAAAGGAAGTTATGGCCCTTGTCCTGGCCGTCGATCACTGGCGGCAATATCTGGTTGGAACACATTTCATAGTCTATACTGATCATAAAGCTTTAAAACACTTGCTCAGCCAGAGCTTTCCTTCAGCTAATCAGCAAAATTGGCAAGCAAAACTGTTAGGACTTGATTTTGAGGTGCTGTACAAACCCAGGCGTATTAACCAGGCAGCGGATTTTCTTTCCCGTTGCGCCACAGGGGACCTGGACAGTAACAGCGATTCGGTTGTTCTCGGTTCAGTAGTGTCCGAACCCCTCTGGTTGGATGTTGATACTGTTAAGGCAGAATACCAGAGTGACGTTGTGCTCACAGATTTGTCTGCAGCTTTGCAGCTCGATCCCGACTGTCGCCCACCCTATTCTGTCCATCAGGGGTTACTGTACTATCGAAATCGATTGGTTTTGACGACCCAATCCAGCCTTATTCCTAAGTTCCTCCATTATTATCATTCTTCTCCGGTTGGAGGCCATGCTGGATTCCTGAAGACTTACAAACGTTTAGCGGCAGGGTTATATTGGAAGGGAATGACCAAACGTGTCCAGCAGTATGTTCGTGAGTGTGACACATGCCAACGCCATAAATATCAAGCACAATCTCCAGCGGGGCTTCTTCAACCGCTTCCCATTCCGTTTGGGACGAGATTTTTATGGATTTCATCTCCGGCTTACCGCGATCACAAGGGTTTTTTGTTATTCTGGTTGTAGTGGACCGTCTGACAAAATACACTCATTTTCTGTTGCTACGCCATCCCTATACAGCCAAGACAGTGGCTGAATTGTTTCTCAAGGAAGTGGTCCGTTTGCATGGTATCCCACGCTCTATTCTTAGTGATCGTGATCCCGTCTTTGTCAGTAATTTTTTTGCGCGAATTATTCAGATTAGAAGGCACTACATTAAAAATGAGTTCTTCGTATCATCCACAAATGGATGGCCAAACAAAAATTGTGAACAAATGTCTTGAAACTTACCTACGCTGTTTTGCTTCGGAACGGCCACTTACTTGGCCTCGTTGCATTCCTTAGGCCGAATATTGTTATAACACAGCCATACATGCTTCCACAAAACTGGCCCCGTTCGAAGCAGTATATGGCCGCAAGCCCCCTGTTGTTCAGCGATTTTTGGGTGGGGATTCACCGGTTGCCAGCATGGCTGAACTACTCCTTGAGCGTGATCAGCTTTTGCTTCATTTACGACACAATCTTCTCCATGCACAGCAGTTGATGGTCCGCTACGCCAACAAGCACCGTCGAGATGTTACTTTCGATATTGGTGAATCTGTTTTCATCAAACTTCGGCCCAATATTCAGACTACTAAATCTACCAAGCTCGTCCCAAAGTTAGCAGCCCGTTTTTATGGGCCCTATCCCATTATGGCTCGATTGGGAAATACTGCCTACAAGCTTTCTTTACCCCCCACTACTCGAATCCATCCGGTTTTCCATGTCTCCCAGCTTAAGCGTGCCATTGGTTCATCTACAGCGTGTTCCGAACTTCCTGCTTCTTGGGCTAGCAATGCCACTGATTTTTCTGTTCCTGCAGCTATTTTGGATACAAAACAGGTTTCCGGTCGTCCCTACGGTAGCTGCTTGATTCAATGGCATGGCAGGCCGCAGGAGGAATCTACTTGGGAAGACGCAGAGCATTTATTGGCTCAATTCCCCGATCTCCACCTTGAGGACAAGGTGCCATTTCGGGACGGGGAAAATGTTAGCAGTTCGGTCCCCTCCCTTGAATCATCTGCCCCTCCGGTTACTTCTCGCCCACCAATACTTTATACTTATAAGAGGGGTAAAAAGGGAAATGCGGACAGTTAGTGGAAATTGATATAAGTGGAGCACGTGGGGGGCAAGGGGATGGTACGTAAAACCGTGGAAAACAGAACCGAGTCTGTTGGAACAAATTCAGGTGGGAGCTGAGGTGGTTTCGAGCTCTTCGACATCGCAGCAGGCGGAAGTCCAGGAGGTGGTCTCTCCGGAGTTTGTTCTGTTGTTTTCCTCTGTAATTTCTCATGTAAAAGCCAATTGTTCTGGTAATGACATTCACAATTCTCTGTAGGATCGATATGATACTGATTGTAGTATCGAAATAATGATGTAGATGCTCAATATACAAGAGGGGGGTGAATTGTATACTTTAAAAATTTCTTAAGGAAATTTTGTATAAATAAAATTCACAACACCTTTTAGTTCTACTAACTTGTTTGATTCCAAAAATGTAGTTCCAAAAATAAGATTCCGGAAATGAAACTTAACAAAAGTTTACAACAACAAAGATTCTACCTTAAAGCGTATAGAATCCTATTTAATCAGAGTACAAGTATAAGAAAGTATAAGATAGTTATACTTTCCTCAACAACCAAAATTACAGTGGAAAACAAACTTGAAACAGTACAAGTAACAAGTATAGAAATCTTTTAACCCAAAGAGTAGGGTATCCAACAACTTTGGATAAAGGTCACTTGATTTATACTTTCAAGAAAGTCTGTCTTACCCAAACCCAGGTAAGCCCTCAATCCGAAGATCGGTATCTGTCTTGTTATCCCCGCAAACCCTCGATTTGTAAGGAGATCGGAATCTCTGACTTCACAACCCGAAGTCTATGATTTTAAGGAAATCGCACCTCTGCACTAAGCAATTCTGCACGAAGCAAAGTTTGAACAAGCCGTTCACACCTGAACAAGTTGTTCACAACATCCGCACGAAGCACTGAAAGTTAAAAGAGTCTCTCTCTCTAGAAATCACTTCAGCATGTAAGTAGTTCAAACGTCTAAAAGTCCTGAGCTCATTCAAATGAGCTCCTATTTATAGGTACAACTTCAACGGTCGACTCCCTCCTCCAACGATCATATTTTTCCTTGAATTTCGGAGGGACCTGTATACATGTCACTCAAACAACGGTTAGTAAATAACTGAAAGCACGACATCGTTTTATAACTCAAACAAGTGTAGGCAAAAATATGGTTGCTTAACCAAAACTAGTTTTCGGAATGTAAGGAAAATAGAATTCGGTGTCTAAGGAAAAAAATGGAATTCAGAATCTAAACAAGTTAACCTTTGGAGTCTATAGTACAAGAATATTCGTATTCTGTTTTTCAGGAATTCGGAACCTAAATTCTTAAAGAATTCGGAGTCTGATCTCATAAGAATTCGGAGTCTGAACTCAGAAGGTTCGGAGTCTGAATTCAGAGAATTCAGAACCCGTACTCAGAAAGTTCGGAGTCTGAATTCAGAGATTTCGGAACCTGAATTCGGAAAGTTTAAAACCTGAACTCAGAAAGTTCGGAGTTTGAATTCAGAGAGTTTGGAACCTGAATTCGAATCCTGAAAACAGAATGCTCTTTATCTAAGTATTTATAGGATTCTGAGGTTTTAGATGTGAAACCGAATTTTATACTTAGAAAGAAAATGAGTTAGGTTATAATATGAACAATGAAAAACAGGTAAGGATAAAGTTTCCTTGAGGAATGAAACTTTTCCTTATCAAGGGAAATCTTAGGGAAAATGAATTTTGTTTAAAGATAGGGTGCTCTTGATTTTCAAAACAAGAAGGATTGGAAAAGTCATAAGGAAACCTTATTGACTCAACAATCTCCCCCAAGTATGAAGGAATGGAAAAGTCACAAGGAAACCTTATTGACTCAACAATCTCCCCCTTTTTGGAAAACACAAACATCCTTACGAAATTGAGACAAAGAATATAAGGACTTAGAAAATTTTATGGACTTCTAAATAAAACTTATCTCCCTTTACACATGAGCAATAATGAATACGACTAACTCCCCCTTAGGCTTTGGAAACACTAAGGATCGTATTTTTGATTTCCGGTTTGAGACTTATCATTTTATTGCATACAAAAATCTTCTTGAATAAGAACTCCCCCTTAGGGAAATTTCTTCTTTTACTTTGTATTCTTTTTAACATTCCTTTCTCCCTCTTTGTGATTTTCAAAAAGGAATTCAGGGAATGAAAAAGAAAATATGGTACCTGAAATATTAGTACTAGACAACAAAATATATGAAGAGCAACCCAAAAATTTCATTAGGATTGGAAAAATTTGTACAAGGAAGGAATACAACAAAAGATCGGAATTGAACAATTTTATCCTTCTCCTTCAACATCAACTTCTTCACAATAGTTTTGAGCTTCTTGACCTCCTTGTGATCTTCCTCTGCTCGTTTAAGAAGCTGATCCTGATCCTCGGTTTTCTTCTCTAAGGCTTTGATTCTTTCTTCCTGAGCCTTGAGAGATTCTGGCTGCCCCTTTAGAACTTCTTCTTGCTTGGAAATTTTTTCTTCAAGCTCGATTCTCAGATCTCTTTCTCTTTTCCAGCTTTGAGCAACTGAATACAACTTCCCATTCAGGTCTTTTACTTCTTGAATCGGAGAATTTTGCTCCAGAGTTAGTTTCTCCTGAAAACTGTTTGTGAGATCCTTGATCTTCACATCTTCAGTGTCGAATGCATCCTTGACACTTTCTTGAAATTCATCAAGAATTCTCATATCTTCTATGGTTTTCTTTGACCAGCTGGTCATCTTCTTGCAAGATCTTCTGTGAGCTTCGTAATTTATGAAGAAAGTTTTGAAGTCGGCCTCAAGCTTGATACATTTGTCTATCACTATGGATACTGAATCCGATTTCTGATTTAAGGAGTGTTGAAGCATCTGGCATCTGGAGTCTATACCGGGAAATATTAGAATAGTGCCAACAAGCTTCTTTAAGGATTGGACTACGAAATCATGTCCCAGAGATGATGATTCCGAATTAGAAACTTTGCTTGGTGAGGATTCTTTATCTAGCTCAACAGCTTTCCTCTTTGAAGATCTAACATCTTTCCTCTTTACAACAGCCTTGGTGGGCGTATCAACTACCACCTGTTTTCCTTTATCAGTCTTCGGAATTGGTTCCTCTTGGTCAGGTGATTCATGCTCACTATCAGATAACTGAACGATTTTATCTTCCTCTATCTCCTCCTTCTCTGCTCCTGCCTCAACATCTTCTGGATGAATAAAATCTCTATTGATGCTTTCTTCTTCAGACAACTTATTTACTTCGTCTTCATCCTTCTCTTCATCCTTTATAGGAGTAGCAAGCTTTGATGATTCGATTTGAGAGGTTCGGATTGATAATTTTTCTGAAGGGCTTTCCTTCTCATGAAAATCCTCAACTTGCCTGATCAGATCTTCGGTATCACCACTGCTGACTTCTTCTTCTTCTTCTTCCACTGCTTTTACTTCTTCTACTTGGACTTTTTCCGGAGTCACATATTTCTTTCCCGGTGTCTCTGGTAAAGCTTATACTAAGAATGATTGTGGTACCAGAATATTTTCGGAGGCTTTCTCAGCATCCTTCAGAAGAGATTGAACAATTTCTGCTTCAGTCATCTTCTTCTTTTGTTTCTTTTCTTTTGCTTGCTTTTCAAGCTCATTAGCAGTCTTTTCTTTTAAAGCTTTTGCTCCAGCAGGATCCAAACCAAAGCTAGGCTCCCCTGCTTTCTTTTTCTCCTTGGCTTCCCTCCATTTTGCTACTACCTCATCCCGATGTGCTTTTTGCTTCTTAGGCTTTGGTGGTGCGGATTGGGTTTCCTTGGCCTCTGGGGATTTTTCTTTCTCTTCTACTTCCTTCAGCTTCTTATTCCATCCTCCCTTCTTAGAGGTCTCAGCGGCCTCCTGTTTCTTCGATAAGGCTTCTGTCTCCTCCTCAGACAAATCATAAAATTCTTTGGATTCTTTAGAAAATCCAACATTCATCCTTCTCAGAGTGTCATCACTTACCGGCATGACTTTGCAATTTCTTGGCTTAGAACTATAAGGTATTTTGAAGGACTCTAAACACCGAACAATCAGCTTTGAGAGAATGGTTGGATACATGATAATCTGAGCCTTCAGATTTCCATTCTTTATATTCTCAATTGTAATCAGAATATGCTTAACCAAGTTAATCTTTCTTAGATTCACCATGAAATCCAGGATATACATATCACTCTTCTTCAAAGTATCCTTGTCCCCTTTTCTCGGAATGATGAATCCTTGAACCCACAATTCAAGAATCCGAAAATTTGTAGATAGGTGAACAATTTTCGGAGTCTTTACATATGAAAGACGGAGGCAATCCATAGCCTTTACCTTAACAAAGCTTCCTTGAACATCCGACAGCTTATGAGAACAAAACTCAGCTTCTTCTTCATAAGGAACTCCAATCAAATTGGCTGCCTTTGTGTAAGAAAGAGCATAAGTCTTCCCATAGCTCTTGAAAGAGAATTTATCTTTTCCTTCTTCCTTGAAAAAACTTGTTGACTCATAGAATTCAAATAATAATTCCGGATAAACTAGATCCTGAGCTTCTGGTTTTGATACGCAAACACTCTCCTATTCATTCAGCTTGATGTTTTTTGAGATGATAGAATCATACTTAGCAAAGAAATTTGGATGTACCAACCTTTCTCTGTAAATCTGCCATTCAGAAATCGGCTTGACAGTTGACATGTCTTTCTGAGAGGATACTTCAACAGACATTCGAAGTTAAGGAAACCTTGAAAATTCGGAATGGGCTTTTGTAGGAGGGCAGAGCTTCAGCACGCACGAGCTTGAGTTTCGATGTGGGACGACCATATGGGGGTCCTTTATATAGGCAAGTGATGACGGTTCAACTTTCGTACTCAATCCAACGGTTGGAAAAACTTCTGATCAAATTTGACGGTTGATATGATAACCGAAAGGAAATTTAATAAAATCCGATCTTTTGAGGTTTTTAAGAAAAACTTTTGGATTTAAAAAAATGAATACGAAAAATTTGAAAACAGATAGAAATACCAACAAATAAAAGATAATTACGAAAATTTAAGAAAGGAAAACATAACTTTCGGATTACTAGGAAGATTAGTCAAAATGGGGAAAATTCTTCTTAAAGAACTTTAGATTCCAAAATTTTTGATTATGAAAATTTTGACTACGAAAATCTTTATTACGGAAAATTTTATTACGAAAAATTTTAAGTACGAAAATCTTCATTACGAAAATCTTCATTACGAAAATTTTAAGACTTCAAAAGATTTTGGAAAAATTTTAGACTACGAAAAATTTTAGACTTCGAAAAATTTTAGACTACGAAAAAATTTAGACTACGAAAAATTTAGACTACGAAAAATTTTAGACTACGAAAAATTTTAGACGACGAAAAAATTTTAGACTACGAAAAATTTTAGACTACGAAAAAATTTTTAGACTACGAAAAATTTTAGACTACGAAAAATTTTAGACTACGAAAAATTTTAGATCTAACAAACAAATGTACTCCCCCTATGAAAAAGAGTTTCTTACTGTAAGGAGATTGTTTCACTAGGAAGTTAACATGAAATATTACCTTATGGTTATCATTCCTAACTTCTGTTTAATGTATTCAAATCTATCGGAGGGTAAAGATTTTGTGAAAATATCAGCAAGTTGATCTTGTATTCCGATAAATTGAAGAATGATATCTCCTTTTTATGTGTGATCCCTAAAAAAGTGATGTCTAATATCTATGTGTTTTGCACGAGAGTGATGTGCAAGGTTTTTGCTTAATGCAATGACACTAGTATTATCACACAAAATTTGTGTTTTGGTAAAACTCATACCATAGTCTTTGAGTGTGTGTTGCATCCACATTACTTGAGCGCAACAACTTCCAGCTGCTACATATTCGGCTTCAGCAGTGGAAAGTGCTACTGAGTGTTGCTTTTTGCATGACCAAGAAACTAATGAATCTTCTAAGAAATGACAAGTTCCGGATGTACTTTTTCTATCCATTCTATATCCACCAAAATCAGCATCCGAAAAACTTTTCAAAAACTCTATAGGCCTTAGAAGTTGTGGAGTAGCCTAAGAAAATTCCTTCATCAGATTTTGGTGCGAATTTGTGTAGATTATCTTTAGTATTCAGAATGAATACCTTGCAACCAAAAACCTTGAAGTAGGAAAGTCTAGGTTTTCTACCATTCCATAATTCATAAGGAGTTTTATTAAGAAAGGGTCTGATCAAAACACGATTTATAGTTTAACAAGCAGTACTTACAGCTTCAGCCCAAAAATGTTTGGCTACTGAATATTCACTCAACATGGTTCTTGTTATCTCCTGAAGAATTCTATTTCTTCTTTCAACAACACCATTTTGTTGAGGTGTTTTGAGTGCTGAGAAGTTATGAGTAATGCCTTTTCTACTACAAAAAGTTTCAAAATCCGAATTTTGAAATTCTCCTCCATGATCACTATGAATAGTTATGAAAGATTCCGGAAATGTAGTTCCGAAAATGAGATTTTGGAAATGAAACTTAACAAAAGTTTACAACAACAAAGATTCTACCTTAAAGCGTATAGAATCCTATTTAATCAGAGTACAAGTATGAGGAAGTATAAAATAGTTATACTTTCCTCAACAACCAAAATTACAACGGAAAACAAACTTGAAACAGTACAAGTAACAAGTATAGAAATTTTTTAACCCAAAGAGTAGGGTATCCAACAACCTTGGATAAAGGTCCCTTGATTTATACTTTCAAGAAAATCTGTCTTACCCAAACCCAGGTAAGCCCTCAATCCGAAGATCGGTATTTGTCTTGCTATCCCCGCTGTTGGGTTTCCGGGGCCGCAGCGGAAGCCGGTGGGCCGGGATTTTTAAAATTTTCGTCGGCGCAACGACGGTACTTGTCGTCGCCGACGATTCGAGCCCCGGAGAGGTCCGAGGATCTCGCGTAGATTGTTAAGAGCACAAAAATAAAACGAAAACATACCCGTTGCATATCTGAAGCCGTTGTCGACCGCTACTTGTCGACGACGATCGTTGCACGAAGGAACCATAGCAGGATCCCTCTAGATCGTCCACACGCGCTTCAAAAATCCGCGGGAACGCCGATCGTCGAACTCCGGGTGCTAGCGCGGCGATCTAACGATGTCTTCGACGTCCCGACGATCACCGCATCGACGATCTTGCGATGCGTGAGGAGAAACTTGATCCGAGCTCTTGGATCTTCAACTTCTCTCTCTAGGAAGCGGGAGGAGAGAGAGATTCTCAAATTTCATTCCATAAACGAATGAATAGTGATGTGCACACCAAGAGAGAGAGCCCCCTCTCTTATTTATAGAGACGTTGAGAAATACCCGGTTGGGATCCCCGGCCCCCGTATATTTCAATGTCCTCTAAATAAATAATTATGACGACTTAAAACTGCGTCAATATTATTTATTAATTTTATCACATACTTGTAATATATAAAATATATTACGTGATAAAAATCCGAGCCTTTTAACTCGACTCGATGTTCCGCTTAATATTAAACGAACCTTGAATATTAAAATAATATTCGTTCGATTAACACTTTCTCGTATTTACAAAACTCGTAAATACATTAAATAAATTCAATCCCAAATATTCATAACTTGAATATTAATGAATTTATTTAATTCTTTTGGTGATCGACAACTTGGAAAACGCTCGGACCCCGTGGCGGGGCCCACTATGTCCATATTCCTATTCCACTGAATAGGTGCGGATTTTTGAATACGCTGTTGTGTGTGACCCTCTAGGCCCTTATCTCGATAGCAGTGAATAAAATTCACAGACCAAGAGCGGGGTCTAGCAACCCGTCATGGCCCCTAAAGAGATAAGGATAGTCATAGCAACGACTACCATCCTACGAACACTGACTGTGTACTATAGTCTCTTTGTCATTAAGTATCTCATAAAGCAGGACGCACTCTTGTGTCATCGCCCTTATCTTGCTTTATTATTTGTTGATCTAACCGGATGGATTCGCCTTTCTACTGCTTTGGCTAAAGACTTATGAAGGCGGCACCATCCTGATCAATCAGGCCTGAGATACATAACTTCTTAAACTTGGAAGCGACAAATCCTTTCTTGACCATTCAACCAACGTCATACCACTAATGACGCACCCAACACAAACTACCTCGCCACGACATTACTGCCATGGTTTTCGCCTTGCATCAAAGTACGTAATTAAATGATATACATTGGTAATGATCTCAAGTCAGGAGACCAATACACATGTTCGTAGATAGGAACAACCAATGACACCCAAAACATGTGGTGTTCCTATTGGCGGGTCTGTCCTCATGATCTCACTACTAGATATCACCAAGTGCGAACTTCATGAGAAGAAGTCTCAATGCTTATGAGCCCCCAACACTTGATAGTCAGACATCTACTGTGTCCAGTCAGTAAGATGTATCTAGACTATAGAACATATATTTAAGGTCAATGTCATTGTATCTTGAGGTTCTCATTATAGCCTGGGATCTGCTATAACCTCTCGACACGACAACTAACTTTTGGACATTATCATTATTATAGTGGACGCAGAAAAGTGTGCACTATAATGGTAAGATATTATCAAGCATATCCAACTGTACACATGATACGGTAATCAAAAGTACTACATAGTTTGGTCTAGGGAACCCACTATTTCAACACCCGCAAGCCCTCGATTTGTAAGGAGATCGGAATGTCTGACTTCACAACCCGAAGTCTCTGATTTTAAGGAAATCGCACCTCTGCACTAAGAAATTCTGCACGAAGCAAAGTTTGAACAAGCCGTTCACACCCGAACAAGTTGTTCACAACATCCGCACGAAGCACTGAGAGTTGAAAGGGCCTCTCTCTCTAGAAATCACTTCAGCATGTAAGTAGTCCAAAAGTCTAAAAGTCCTGAGCTCGTTCAAATGAGCTCCTATTTATTGGTACAACTTCAACGGTCGGCTCCCTCCTCCAACGGTCATATTTTTCCTTGAATTTCAGAGGGATCTGTATACGTGTCACTCAAATAACGGTTAGTAAATAATTGAAATCACGACACCGTTTTATAACTCAAACAAGTGTAGGCAAAAATATGGTTGCTTAACCAAAACTAGTTTTCAGAATGTAAGGAAAAATAGAATTCGGAGTCTAAGGAAAAAAATGGAATTCAGAATCTAAACAAGTTAGCCTTTGGAGTCTATAGTACAAGAATATTCGTATTCTGTTTTTCAGGAATTCGGAACCTAAATTCTTAAAGAATTCCGAGTCTGATCTCATAAGAATTCGGAGTCTGAACTTAAAAGGTTCGGAGTCTGAATTCAGAGAATTTGGAACCTGAACTCAGAAAGTTCGGAGTCTGAATTCAGAGATTTCGGAACCTGAACTCAGAAAGTTCGGAACCTGAACTCAGAAAGTTTGGAGTCTGAATTCAGAGAGTTCGAAACCTGAATTCGGATCCTGAAAACAGAATGCTCTTTATCTAAGTATTTATAGGATTCTGAGGTTTTAAATGTGAAACCGAATTTTATACTTAGAAAGAAAATGAGTTAGGTTATAATATGAACAATGAAAAACAGGTAAGGATAAAGTTTCCTTGAGGAAGGAAACTTTTCCTTATCAAGGGAAATCTTAGGGAAAATGAATTTTGCCTAAAGATATGGTGTTTGTGATTTTCAAAAGAAGAAGGATTGAAAAAGTCATAAGGAAACCTTATTGACTCAACAATCTCCCCCAAGTATGAAGGAATGAAAACGTAATAAGGAAACCTTATTGACTCAACATTCTCAGCGCGCAGTAGTTTCCTCTCCTTGTCCTAAGACACGCACACAACTAGCCTAACAACTTAGCTTTGAATCGAGGATCCAAACCTGACAATGTTCCTAATCCAAGACCCAAATCGAAGCACTGGATTTGAATCCATTCCGATATGATTTGGTGGTCTAGATCGCACCGGTTCTGGATAAACAGTCCTGATCGTTTCAGTTCTCAAACTGGTGAACCCATTTTGAACCGCATTTAACCCAATCCATTTTGAACTGCATTTAACCCAATCCAGTCGAATTCAAATCCCGATTTCCAGTGGCCATAGCATAACTTTTTTATCGATATATAATTATGATAGAAAAATTTACCTGACAAAATTGAAAACATTTCATTGCACTACACTTAGTCATGCGTCCATGATTACACGCATGCAGACACACTGCTCTGCATAAGACTTCTCCCTATGCCTTTATCTATTATTTAAATATACCAAAATAATTTTTCTATATAAATCATTCTTTCAATTCCCAAATCTTTCGACGTGAGACTAACTTCTCCTTGGAAAAATTCAAAAGATAATTTAAAAATATAAAAAAGTTATTTTAAGATTTTTTCAACAACATGCATTTATATCTAAGTGCCTGCATGCATGCTTAAATCATTATCCATTCATGTTTTCCTCTGTTGTGTTATATATTTTTTCCTTTTTGATAGGAATGCGAGGCTAGGTGGCTGTCTGTGTGAGGACATGGTTTGTAACTGCCAAGGGCGGTATTGTCTATTACTTTGCATTAGTGTGTTGGGGTGGCTGTGGTTGGTAGGGGATATTAAATACGGGCAATTGGTGGTAGGTGGGGGCATTCAGATATTTGTTTGGGTTTAGCTAGGCTGACTAGAGGTCTTGACCATGGGAGGTTCCGACCTTGGCTTCGGGTGAGTGGTCTTTCCCGGGGGAGTTCTTCTAGTTCTTTCTCCTCCTACTCCTACTCCTACTGTAATCCTCTTCTAGAAGGATCTTTTTGTTGCTTTCAATATAGTGATGCAATAGTTTCTTCTACATCCTCTCTTACTCACACCTACAGTCTTAACAATTTGATGCTTTAATTGAGAGACGTGATTGTTGGGAGAACAATTGTTGCTATTCGATCATTGAGGAGTTCACAGCTTGTGGCGAAGATTGAAGATCGCTGGAGTGTGCTGACCAGAATGGAGACGGGTTTTGTTACATGTGAGTCATAATTGGAACGGTTGATGCAAGCACAGGTGGATGAGTTGCAAGAGCTTCTAACTTCTGTAAAAGTCCTTGCTAGAGTATAGGCGGAGCATTGCGAGCAGCTGTAGTCCTTGCGGGCACACAAGTACAGGAACTTGCCAAGTTATCTGTTCAGCGTTGTTCCACAGAGGAGCCTAGTTAGGAGTGGAATAGAGAAAAACTTTTTAATTTTTCAAAACCTCTTACTGTGGAAGAATTGAGTATGAGGGTTCCGCCGGCTGCACAAGAGTGGCGAGGAACGGAGAAGATCGTTTCACCTCCTATTCTCCGCGATAAGATAAATCGCCTTACCTATCATGGCTCGAGTCACAAAGAAGGTAGTGTGGCGAAAGGTGATCCCCGGGAAGATGAAGCGCAACAACCACGACGATTGAGCATGAGGGTTCCGCCGACTGCACAAGAGTGGCGAGGAACAGAGAAGATCGTTTCACCTCCTATTCTCCGCGATAAGATAAATCGCCTTACCTATCATGGCTCGAGTCACGAAGAAGGTAGTGTGGCGAAAGGTGATCCTTCTCAGGATTCTTATCTTGTGGGAGTACAAAAGATTATTGAGGACTATGTTCCTAGCCCCAATGACACCAAAAACGTTGATGAGGCAAATTCTGCAAGAACGCCGATGGATTTCACTCAGGATACCCGACTTCCGGGAGTACGCAGCGAGGCGAGAGCAGGAGACATGCTCGCAACACAAGTAGAGGAAGTTTAACAAACATGTCTCACCATGCTGCTGTACACACATTGGAGGGTGCTCTCTCTCTCTGTTTCTGTAATATCTCGTTACGCTTTTCAGGTACTCCCTTGCTCATGTTTGTTTTGTCGTCCTTGTTTGGGTGCGTTTTGGAACTCTTGAAGATGGAGAGAATTTGCTGGGGAAAATAACTTAAAGTTCGGGGATGTATATTTGTTTGAATTAATGTAGTTCGGGTATAAATGTATAAAAAGTTTTGCGGGATTCTCCCTGAGTTTGGAGAACGCCGGTGTTGGTTTGGGCTTTCGAGCTGAATATGGAGTTTCCGTTGTTTGCTAGGCAATTACACGCCGTGTAATGAGTACACGTCGTGAAAGTTTTACATACCGTGTAAAATATTCACGCCGTGTAACGTTCACTAGGAAGATGTCGTGAGTCGAGTAGAAGGCATGAAAGGATTACATGCCGTGAAAACTTTACACGCCGTGAAATGGTAAAATCGGGATTTTTAACTCGAGATGACGCGTTTTTTTGCGTTTTTGAATTTCATGGATCACACGCCATGAAATGGTATTACACGCCGTGTAATTCTCACGGTTTGTGTTTTTAGGGCGCTGCATGGATGATTGTTATTTCATTCGGCCGCAGGTCTTTTCTCTCTCGACCTAGGAGCTCTCCCAAGCGATTTTGAGGATCTCCGCTCCTTCCGGATTGCTCGTTCAATGATTGATCGTCGTGGTTGTTGCGCTTCATCTTCCCGGGTATGTAATCCTTCTGTTTGTTCGTTGTCTTTGGGCGCAGCGGCAGTTGGCTGCGATTGTGTTTTAGGTTCATGATCGATTGGTGTTTGCTATCGATCCTTTGTAGTTTCTTGTCGTGCCTTGTCTTTCAAAGGCTGATCCGGGGTTTGCGGATCTCCGTTGTCGAAGGCGGATAGGGTTTCATCGTTCTTGAGGTAGGTGGATCCATACAAGTGTAGGTAATTCATGAATTGCAATACGTTCTTGTTGAAATTGATTTGCTTTGGTGAAAAAGGGGTTTTACTAAATGTGAGCATAGTTTTGAAATTGGTTCTGGACAAACTTAGCACATTGGAGACCTTGGGTGCGTCGGGAAAGGGGCATAAATAACCCTAGTGTGTGTGGCACCACTAGGGGTTATTTTGTGATATCAGCATACCGTGGCAGGACTTCATATCGGTTGGATCCAACATGTTTTATGTCTAGTACGTGTTCCCATAAGCTAGGGCCTAAATGGTATGCTTTGTCATTTATGGTTTATTTATCGCATGATGGTATGTTTCATGGATATTTGATCACATGTTTAGTTTACCTGTATTTTTCCCTTTTTGTCCGATTTATATATATATGAAAATGATTTGTAAAACTTTTATTGTTTTAAAAGCCAAAACTTGTGCATTCTTGATATTATAACTTGTATAGATTCTTTGGTGGTATCCTATTGAGCCCTATGCTTTGGTTATGTCTTGTTTTGGTTATATTCAAGATTTGTTTCCTTTATCTTGGTTATACCTCACCGTGACGGGCCGACTCGGGTGGCTTGTCTAGTCGACTCGGGTTGGTTCGTTATAGTTTCATTTGACGGAGTCTGGCGAGGTGGTGGTGGAACAAAAGCCCATTCAAGCGACGCAAGACCTTCTTCCATAGGCTATGCGAACACTGGTTGAGCAGCCAATGATTGTAGAGACGGTGGAGAAAGGCTACAACATGGGCATTGAAACAACCAGATTACCTGCAGAATCTGTGTTCAATACGTGCAACAATTGTGATAACTCTACATACATGGCGTCGCCTCCTCCCCGTACCAGCTCGGAGTCTAGGAAACCATCGCTGTCCGGGGAGCTACACACTCCTTTTAAGGTAGGTTCGAACGTGAATGGGTCGGACCTGAAAAGGAGTGGGCATATTGTTGCTGTATCTGGAGCTGACACTAATACTGCTCCAGCCCTGCATAGGGCAGCTACTGGTCTTGCTATGCGAAACCAAGGAACAAAGGTTCCTGAGAAGAGAGTCTGAGCTTTTGGTGGCTTGAGAAGTGTACTGGTGAAGGGGATATTCCTATCTGCATTGCATTATCGGATTAATACGAGACACAAGAACCAGAGGCAGGGACATGAAGGCTTGACTGCTGTGGCTGGAACAGATGTTCTTGTAGAAGTTAACTCCACTGGAGCACAGTTAGAATTTATTTTTTGTTGGAGTATGTGTAACTTCCTGCCCCACTTCCTTTGTAACTTCTCTTTCTTTCTATAAATGAGGGCCCTCTCCTCACCTTGAAAGGTGTGGGGGATTTCTGATTTTACATGGTATCAGAGGGATTTACTCCCGATCCTCCCTCCCTCATTTTTATTATTTTTTCTCCCATCAGCCTTTAGGTTTTTTTTTTCCCCATCCGGGGGGCGGCGGCCTCAAAGCCCCGTAGGGTTACCGCCGCCGTCCCGCGGCTTCCCGTCGTCTGGCACTGCTCCGCTGCTCCGTTGCCGACGTCCCCTCCTGCGGCTTCCCGGCTTCGCCTCCTTGCGACGACCGACCCCGCCTCCCTCCGGCTTCCTGTCGCGGATCCCGCCTCCCTCCCGCGGCGCGACTCGGCTTCCAGCCCCGCATCCCTTGCGTCGGCCTCCTGTGACGCGCGGCACCTCCCGCGACGCTCTGTCCGGCGGCCCTCTCTCCCGAAGGCCCTCTCTCCCAACGACCCTCTATCCCGACGACCCTACTCCCTGCGCACGCCGGCCCGCTCGTCGTCGCCCCTTCCCGCAGCGCCTCCTGCCGGTCCTCCCTCCCGGCGGCTCTCCTGCATGGCGCGGCTCCCCTTCCCGGCGGCCCTCTCCCTCCCTGGTACGCGGCTCCCGTCGCGCCTCCCTCCTCTCGCGCGGCTCCAGCGCGGCTCCCGGCGCGACTTCTTCCTTCGCGCGGCCGCCTCCCGCACGGTGCTCCCGACGCGGCTCCCTCCAGCGCCGGACCTCCCGCCCCGGTTCATCCCGCGCCGGCTTCTCCTCCGGCAGCCCTCCTCCCGTGCTCCGCTCCTCCCGCTGCTCCCGGCTCCCGGCGGATCTCCCTCCAGTCCGGCGACCGCTCTCCCGGCCCTCTCGTCCCGCGGCGCTCCTCCTGTCCAGCGGCCCTCCGCGCGCCTCCCAGCCCTTCCCGGATTTTTCGGCCAGATCCTTCTCCCGGCAGCTCTCCTGCGGATTTCCCGGCGACCCTTCCGGCTGGCCGGCTGCGCCTTTCCCGCCTTGTTCTTCCCGGCGGACCTCCCTTCCCCGACTGCTCCCTGCCGGATGACTCCCCGCGCCGACAGCCTCCCTTCCCCGGCTTGCGGCTCTTTCCGGCAGCCCGCCTCCTGTGCGATCTCCCGCCGGCTCTGTTGACGATCGACCTCCACCCCTGCCGGCCTCCACTCCTGCCGGCTCCTCCAGTAGCTGGCCTCCATTCCTGCCGGCTCCTCCAGCAGTCGGCCAACAGCCCTGCCGGCCTCCCGTGCCACCTCTGCTCAACTGCTCCCTCCATGCCGACCTCCTCCTGCATCCTGCGGAATCCCCGCCTCTCTGCCCGGTGCCTCCTGCGGAATCCCCGCCTCTCTGCCCGACATCTCCTGCTGAATCACCGCATCTCATCGCCGGCCTCCTCCTGCGGATTTCCCGGCGCTTCGACGACCGGCACCCGCCATTGCGGATTTCCTTGGCACTTTGACGACCGGCCCTTCCGAGCGGATTTCTCGGCGCTTTGACGATCGGCCCGACATTACGGTTTACCGGCGCTCTGACGACCGGCCCGTAGTGCGGATTTACCCGACGCTCTGACGACTGGCACCCGCCAGTGTGGATTTCCCGGCGCTCTGTTGTCCGGCCCCGCACTTTTCCGGCGATGACCCATCATTTTCAGCGGCATCACATTACAATCTTGAGGGGGAGCGGCATCATCAACGATTTTATTATTTCTGTTTCTTCTGTTTTTCGTCTTGTTTTGTCATCAAGCTGGGTATGTCCAGCTTGAGGGGGAGTGTTGCGGTCTTTTTATTGATTTGTCTGTTTTTCATTATGTGTCCAAGCTAGATACACCTAGCTTGAGGGGGAGTGTTGGAGTATGTGTAACTTCCTGCCCCACTTCCTTTGTAACTTCCTGCCCCACTTCTTTTGTAACTTCTCTTTGTAACTTCCCTTTCTTTCTATAAATGAGGGCCCTCTCCTCACCTTGAAAGGTGTGGGGGATTTCTGATTTTACATTTTTGAATTTGGAATTCCAACGATTCCACCTCCTGAAACCTGGACAGCGGCGCCTGGTGTGGCTGCTGGGATAGAGGCACCAGCATTGGCTGCTGGGTGCACAACAAAATTGAGGCCTACCTACCCAATTGGCATCTCTCTTCTGCTTGGAGCTGGCTGAAGTGTGTAGAGGGGCAGGTTGGCCTGCTGGTGCTCTTAATAACCTCACTGGTTTAGGCCATGAAGCTAGTGCAGCCTGGGCATCTCATCTTGGCGATAACAAGATTGCTTTTACCGATAGCATTGTCACAGGAAGCAAGATCATGGCCACTGCAGCTTAAGTGGTTAAGCCTGCTGGGTGCTGTCTGCTGTGTCTTTGGATCATTTGGGGGCTGCGCTGTTGTTCTTAAGAAGGGTTAGAAATTCAGGAACCGAATATGATACTGGTATAGACTCCTAGGGGGAGTGAAGGCTCGTGATGAGTTGTGTTTGGAGGCCGATGGCTTGGCTGGGGAGGATGTTTCAGTTGCTGATATAGTGGACTTAATAGTTGCTGCTCAGTTTGATCTCAGTGGTTCAACTAAATAGATGAAGTCTCAGCGCTTCAAATTATTGGCAGACTGCTATGGTGAACGAGTTCATTCAGAACTTTATCTAGTTATTCACCTTGAGGACAAGATGGTTTTTCAAGAGGGGATATTGATAGGAATGTAAGGGTAGGGGGCTATCTGCGTGAGAACATTGTTTTTAACTGCCAGGGGCAGTATTGTCTATTACTTTGCATTAGTGTGTTGGGCTGGCTGTGGTTGGTAGGAGATATTAAATACGGGCAGTTGGTAGTAGGTGGGGGCATTTAGATATTTGTTTGCGTTCAGCTAGACTGACAGGAGGTCTCAACCTTGGGAGGTTCCAACCTTTGGCCTTGGGAGAATGGTCTTTCCTAGGGGGAGTTCTTCTACTTCTTTCTTCTTTTTCCACTTTCCTTCTACTGTAATCCTCTTCTAGAAGGATCTTTCTGCTGCTTTCAATATAGTGATACAATAGTTTATTCTACATTCTCTCTCACTTGCACCTATGGTCCTAACACTTTTGATATTTTGTGTTAGATATATAATTTGATCATTGAAGTTTGTGGCTTCTGACTTTCTAATGTGTTAGTTCCTTTGCAGAGCAGCTGACGTCCTCTCAGACTATCTTGGAGTGTTGAATGAAGATGCGATCAAAGATAATTTTGTACTTGTATATGAGGTATTCCTACTGCAGTTTCAAGATTGAACAGCCAGTGAATAACCCAATTTCTAATGTGTGGAATCTATAACCTATAATTAATCAGTTCTTGATATTTTAGATTGAAATGCAAGGTAACATTATGAACATATTTGTTTCAAGTACCCCGCCTTGGCGCAATCGGTAACTGTAGTTTTCCCTGTTTTTTCTTCTGTCTTTGCACCTTGCAGCTGCTCGATGAGATGATAGACAATGGCTTCCCTCTCACTACCGAACCTAATATCCTTAGGGAGATGATAGCACCACCAAATGTGGTCAGCAAGGTACTAAGTGTTGTAACTGGAAACAGTTCCACTATGAGCAGCACACTTCCAGGTGCAACTTCATCTTCCGTGCCTTGGAGAACTGACCCAAAGCATGCAAACAACACGGTCAATGTTGATCTGGTTGAAGAAATGGATGCAATTATAAACAGGCATGTGAAATCTCCATTCACATCCTAAATCATGTCATCATTGAATGTATAACAAAGTACAAACAAAAAATCAAGATATTGTTCTTGCCTTGATGGTTTGCCAAGCATGAATTTGTGAATGTGTGTTAAGCTTATGCTAACTTTCTTGTATTTCTCAGAGATGGGATCTTGGTGAAGTGTGAGGTATATGGTGAGGTTCAAGTGAGCTCCCATCTTTCAGGCCTTCCTGATTTGACTCTTTCATTTTCCAATCCATCGATTCTTAATGATGTAAGATTTCACCCCTGTGTTCGGTTCCGCCCCTGGGAATCACATCAAATTTTATCATTTGTGCCTCCGGATGGTGAGTTCAAGCTCATGAGTTACAGGTGGGTTCGCCTTTGTTTCGGCATATATGCTGTGATTTCTTGGATTCCACAGAAACTCTACTCTCCCATTTCATTTCAGGGTTAAAAAGATGAAAAGCACTCCAATATATGTGAAGCCACAGCTGAGCTCAGATGCAGGACTATGCCGTATCAGTGTATTAGTCGGCATGCGAAACGATCCGGGGAAAACGATTGACTTAATAACCGTGCGTTTTCAACTTCCTTCATGTGTTTCTTCTGTTGATCTGACTTCGAACCATGGGACCGTTGACGTTCTTGCTGATAAGGTATCCAGTTTTCAGGTGAAGCATTTGGCTACCAGGGACACTTTAGCTGAATTTTTGTGTTTTTGCACAGACCTGCTTATGGTCAGTTGGGCGGATACCAAAAGACAAAGCTCCCTCCATGTCTGGAACCCTGATGCTCCAGCCAGGTTTGGAGCGGCTTCATGTTTTTCCTGTGTTTCGGGTGGGTTTCAAGATCACGGGTGTCGCCCTCTCCGGCCTGCAAATCAATAAACTCGATGCGATGAATTTACCGATGGCTGTGCACAGGGGCTTTCGGGCTCTCACAAGAGGTGGAGAGTATGAAGTAAGGTCGTAGCATTGTTGCTATCTAATTGTTGTTGTATACAAACTTGTTGAGATGAGTCATCACTTGCCCTGATTCTGTAATGCTAATGAAATGCGGTATGCCCTTGCCAAAGAAGACTGAATTATTTTATCTGATTGTTATATTCATTATTATTTTTGTTAAATAACTGTGGTTAATGCATTTTGTAATATACTGTTTATGGGAGGTATGCATTCATGGAGGAAGTCTCTCGTAGCCTGGTGAGAGCTTTGAAAGCAGTTTCTTGGTGGCTTGGAGATCTCGGAACAATAGAACATAGTAAGTGTGTGAGTTATCTGTACGTGCCAGGTTTCTATCCTATGTTTAGGAGAACTGAGAAATAATCATTGAAGAGATTTTTTTTTGGTGGGGGGAGGGGGGGGATTGCACTAGATCTTTGACTACCAAAAAATTTCTGTCCATC
Organism: Viscum album; assembly: GCA_963277665.1. NCBI lineage: Eukaryota > Viridiplantae > Streptophyta > Magnoliopsida > Santalales > Viscaceae > Viscum > Viscum album. Next base: position 1,331,124,935 of record OY728166.1, on the reverse strand, counting down.
GATATAGGTCGTATAGGTGCTCTTCAAGAACTCAGTCACCTCAAACTCTTCAATGATTTTCAAACATGGTTGCATCTTCCTATTCTCCTCTGTTGTATTGAATCAGCAGGTTCTATCCTATGTTTAGAACTGAGAAATAATCATTGAAGAGATTTTTTTTTGGTGTGTGTGTGGGGGGTTTGCACTAGATCTTTGACGACCAAAAAATTTCTGTCCATGGATATGGGTCATATTGGTGTTCTTCAAGAACTCAGTCACCTCAAACTCTTCAATGATTTTCAAACTTGGTTGGGTCTTCCCATTCTCCTCTGTTGTATTTGTTGGATTGGTGTTGCCCGATCCGGTTGGGCCGAATGCTTGTGGCCCGCAACTATCGCGGGTCGAGCTCCGCGGTGAGCTTGTTGGGGGTTGCAGGGGGCAACGCGCCCCTGCTCCGGGGGCCGAAGGCCCCCGGCCCAATTTTCCGGCACTGTAGCAGCTCTGACCACTGTAGCGAAGCTGACCGACCGACACCGACATGTACTGTAGCGGTGCGGACTTCGGGGTCAACAGTACTGTAGCGCTTTTGACTTCCAGCCGGCAGACACTGTAGCACTTTTGACAAAGTGAGCCGCCGATCACTGTTGCAACGCGGACTACTATTCAGAACAGTAGACCGTCTTCTTCATATGTAGCCCTTTTTCAGGCTAGGGTTTTATGTTGGAAATCCTCTGTAATTTCTGTGCTCCCGAATCATAGTGAAATTCTGCCTCTCCCGTGGACGTAGGGATTTTTCCCGAACCACGTAAATCGCCGTGTTCATTGTTGTTTTTCTTTCTTTCGTTTTTCTCGTTTTCTGTCGTTCTGTCTCCCGGTGATTCCGCAACAGTATTGAATCAGCAGGTTCTCATCAATCCACTCTTACAAAATATGGCAGTTCTTCAGAGGGCTCTCTGTCAATCTTCTCGTAGTTTCTCTCTATCTTCTCACCCTCAAGCACAGCAACCATCTCCTCTTTTTGTTCATGCAAATTTGTTACACAAAATCAGCAAATAAATCACCTTTGATTTCCCTAAAAACAGGATATGTTTTGAATCATATTATGTAATATAATTTCCACAACTAATTCCTTAAATTTCTGTTCATATTTCATCCAGAAACCTCCACAAATCTCAGCCTTCATATTTCCATTTGAACTCCTCAAGATCACACCATGCATGTTGAAACCAAGTATCTCATAAGCGTTTTTGAAAACATGTCCAACCCATGCCATATCATGTAACCAAATCAACTCATTCCACTGTCGATTAACATAACAAGCTATCCCTAACAAAGAAACCAATTGACGGTCGAATCGATCTTTCCTTGAAGCCTTCACAGGAGGGGCCTGGATGAAGACAACGGCGGAAGGAGCTTCCCTATCTCCAACTTCCATGGTTACCCGGCGGTGGTGTTTTCAGTTGACGATATTAAAGACTTGGCGCCGACCTTCCAATTTTCCTTGGTCGGTAAATTCCAGAAGGGAAGACCTGGTATTGATGTGCTCAAGAGATTGATGAAACTCATTGGATTTTTTACTCTGACGATTGTCCAGCTCGATGAACATCATGTTCTTCTGAGATTTGGAAACGAAGATGAGTTCTACCACTGCTGAAGGAAAATCTCCTGGAATTTCTCCAGCTACAAAATGGATATTCACATATGGTCGCCTTTTGTCTTTGGTGAGTTTGAGTCCCCGATTTCATTCGTTTGGGTAAGTCTAATTGGGTTTCCATTTCATATCTTTCGCTTTGATGCCCTATTCGGTATCACAGGAACGATTGGAAATCCATTGAAGATTGATGTTGCGATGAAAAATCTTCCACGACCCTCGGTTATGCGTATTTGTGTAGAAATTGATGTTTCCTCCCCTCCACCACACCAAATCTAGATAAAAAAAACAGCAATCGGGGCTTCTTTCGGAAGGCCAATTATGAAAATCTTCCCGTCTTCTGTTCAAAATGTCGGAGATTAGGGCACGCCACCATCTCTTGTTCTTCGGCGGCTCCTCTGGAACGTTGGATCCCAAAAAGGACTAGCCCGGGCATTGCTGAGGGGAGAAATGGTGCGCGTGTGATCTGAAAAAAAGAATAAGCAACCTCAAGCACCGTAATAGGAACCACGCAAGACGGCTTCCCAAATCATCCCGACGTCGGTGCGGTCGGATACTGCGAAGGTTTTAACGTAGGTTGTGGTTCCTTTGTTGGACTTAAATTGCAGACTGCCACCCTTGGACATGAATCCTTTTCCTTCGACCGATGAGGTCGTTGTTGCGCAAGAGGGGAGCATGGATGCCTTGATTACTGCTTGAACAAAGTCTGGTTCGGCTCGCCAAGGTTGAAGAAACTGCTGATGCCATGGCTGAAGCTCCTGAGCAGTAAGTAATGAAGCCAGTAAGTGTAATGGAAAGTGCAAAAGTGCAGCTTCCCGAGGGCCCGCATCCATATGAAAATAACCAGGTTGAGGCCAAGACTACTTACTCTTCGGTTTTGGCTTACGGAGTTTTTGATTTTGTCACGGAAGTTAAAACTCCATGTCTGATCTCATCAAATCGTGAAGGACCTGCTGAAATATTTCCACAAGAGGATGTTCCCCACTGTTTATTTTCAACAAGGATACCATTGTCTACTAACTAAGCAGATAATTTGATAAGCAGGAGCCTACAACATCTGAAAATCCCGGTTTGCTCTCACTTAGCCTCCCTAGGCATCAAACCCTCTAGCCCGAGCGAAATCATCCACTAGGGGTGTCATGTCTCTGCTTTGCTGGGGTCCACCTGAGTGGACCCGCACCACCAGTAAGTGAACTTCCCAATCCCAACTCTAATAGGTCATAAGTTAACAACTAGTGCTGATGTATCTGCAGAATGAATTGGAAGGCGTTACCTCTATATGAAACCAATCACATGCTAACATGCATCTCCATCCATAATGTAATAGATAACATTTATAAATAATGCCATGCATCAACACAACAACTCATGTTGAGCACATGAAGTACAATGAAAACTGTAATTGGGAAAATCTTGATGTGATCGTCTCTAGTTCTCCAATATCCGATAACATATCTGGCTGCACCTGTTGATATGCATGAACACAAGAGTGGAAATGCATGATGGAGTTGTCTAGCTATATTGTAAGTGGCTGGTGCACTTACCTCACCAACCCATGACTTCCATCATGTTTGCTGCACATTTTACATGCGCAGTCCCTGTTTCTTTGGAAATCATGAGAAAAGTCTATTGTAGGTGAGAGATTGATGAGAGTTGTGTCAAACTTGACACCTCCCACCATAGCTATTTAAGGAGGCTTTGGAGAGCTTCCTGCATTCATCATATTCAAGCAAAGAGAGCTCTTCTATCCACAGAGAGCCTTGAAAGCTCTATGTGTGAGAAAAAACACAGGCGTGGGAGGGGTATTTTGTAACCTTTGTTCTTGGTGAAATAAAAGACTGTTTCCTCTTCCACTCATCTCTCTTTATGATCAGCGAATCCCAACAAGTGATATTAGAGCTATTTGCGGCGAAACGACGATGAGCAGTGGAGTTTTTCCGGTGATCTGAAAATTCAAGTTGCCCGGAATCCTATTTTGAAGAAAGATTCCGAAAGTTCGTATCAAAGCAATTCCAACGGTGCAAACGATGTCAAAGACGAAGCCAAAACGAGCTTCCTAGGCTCTATCAAAGTTTAGTCAAAGATCAGGTGCTACAATACCCCCTTGCCGGAGAAGAAGATATTGTTCCGGCATCGACAACATTTCCGACAGTTGCTTCGACGCGCCACATCAGCGCCACATCATTGCCACGTCATTGGTCGATCTCGGCCATTGGCATTGATTTGGTCATATCTTGATCAATCAGTGTCCGATTTCGATGATCTAAGAGTCGATTCCACCACTTTCGACCGAACCAGACGCAACTATGAGCTCCATTTTTTTAGATTTTGCACCATTTTTTGCAAAATTAAAATTCAATGGAGGGACTATCCACGGGAGGAATGATCATGTTAACTTCTTCGAACTACTCCATTTGGAAGTCTTGAATGGAAGATCTCATTAATGCTAAAGATCTTTTTGACTCCATTGAGAATGATGGAGTCAACCCGCCACCAAGGAAGCCAAATGGAAGAAACTGAACAAGAAGACGGTCAGTCAAATACGCAAATGGATCGATCACAGCGTCTACCACCATGTTGCACAAGAGATTGGTGCGTACGAACTTTGGATGAAGTTGGAAAATACATTCCAATCAAAGATCACTCGGAACAAGATCCTCTTGTTAAAGCGGTTGATGAATCTTCGACTACAAAGTGGAAGCTCCTATGAGTTCTAAAGCCTGGTGAATGAATTGGTGGCTGCAGGTAAGACTTTGACTAATGAAGATCAGACGAACCACCTACTATGCACACTTCCCGATAGCTGAGATACGCTTATCGTCCCCTCAGCAACTTGGTGTTTGGAGGCAAACTTACCATAAAAATTGTAAATGATGCACTGTTCAATGAGAAGACCCGAAAGAAGGATGCGAGTTACAACTAGACGTAAGCTCTCGCCCTAGAGAAACGAGGGAAACAACGAGGAGGTTGTGGGGCATGAAGTAGAGGTCGAAGCAAGAGCAGTGGAAGGTCCACATATGGAAGGTGACCATCATACAAGTGTTAACATTGTGGCATGGAGGGACACATGAAGAAGAACTGTCGAAAGTTGTTACAAGAAAAGGTCCAAAGCAGCAACCAACAAAGAAGAAATAGGGACACGCATGTGAGCGTCACCAAAGAAGTTGTTCTTTGCTCCAAAGATGAAGAAGATACATGCTTTCATACATCAGACCAGGACACAAAATGAGTGGTCGATACCGCAACATCGTACCACATTACTCCGCATTGTGAGTATTTCTTAACTTATCAAACTGCTGACTTTGGTGCAGTCAAGATGAGAAATACCAGTTCAACGAAGATTGTTGGCATGAGTGAAATCTAACACACATCTCCAACCACAATGTAATGGATCACATTTATAAATAATGCCAAATATGACATGCATGTATATCATAACACCACAAAACACATCATACAAAGTATAAAATACCATACATCAACATAACAGCTCATGTCGAGCACATGAGGTACAATGAAAACTGTAATCGGGAAAATCTTGATGTGATCGCCTCCATTAAAGACTCCAAGTTATCTACCACAATGTCTCTAGTCCTCCAATATCTGATAACATATCTAGCTGCACCTGCTGATCTGCATGAACACAAGTGTGGAAATGCATAGGTGTGCATGTAGGGGTGCGTAATGAAATTAGTATGGTTGTTATGGCATCCCGCATTTTTCATACATAAACTATCATTACATTGTACAAAACAGAGGATCTTTTAAAGTTTAGTTTCTTGGAAATTAGGTACACAATACATTAAAACGTAAAATATGCTTTTAATCCACTTGGATGACTTCTTCATAGATTCATCCTAAGTACAATTACTGCATCTCATAGCCTGAAGACATACATCAAAGGAAAGAGTGAACATAAGACCCAGTAAGGGAAAGCAAGGGAAACGATTTACATGCAATCTTGAGAAAATTCAATAAGAACATGAATAATATCATTATGACATGAAAAAGAGAATATGAGGCATATCATAAATAAAAGAACATGAATCATAACTTAGAAATGTGACTATAACATTTATTTTAGATATTCATAAGCATATCATCAAGGTTTGTCACTGAGGTGTCATAAAAATTATCAAGGTTATTCACTAAGGTATCGTAAAACATGTGATCTCTAGAGATTAAATTTTTTACCCAATGCATTGGAGCGCTATCTGGGCACACCCTTAATTTGTCTTAATTTTCATGTGACCCACATAGATCATAATCAAACATCTAATAAATAACCCGTGGAGAATAAAAGAAACGGGCTTCGTATCAAAATCACGACGTTTTAAAAAGTACTTAAAAACATGATCATAATGTCATTTATAACCCACAGAAAGGGAATACGGGTTTTATATATGTCAATTCAAAAATAAAATAAATCATTTTTACATCTTGGTGAATAACCCTGAAAAAAAGAGGTTTGAGTATTCGCATAAAGAAAATACAAGAATTTCTTGAGAAGAAGAGAGAAATTTTGAGAAGAAAATTCGACAACATAACAGGTATGAAATATGGTTTTATAAAACATTAAAAAAGTGAGGGGATAGGGATCTCCCATAAAATAATCTTAATACAATAAAGAGATAAAATAAATTTAACTTTTAAATATAAAATCTTTATTTATTAAAAATAATAGCGTATAAAAAATGCATAGTAAAATTTCCAACACTTAAAAAAGATAAAATTATTTTATTATTTAAATTTAAATAAGAGTGTTTAAATCATACTATTTCATTAAAATAAATATTATTCATAATAACTTTATTATAATAATTATTTCTTTTTTGGAAAGTATAATTTCTGACTGAAAAATCAATTTATCAAATTCCATCTCAATTTTATTAAGCAAAATTATTCTTAAAACAGAAATGATGGAATAAAAATTTTATTTATACAATGGAACTACACTTTAAGTAACTAGGGTCTCGACACATAACCCCTTATTACACCTGCATACGCCTTGAGAGTAAGGTGTGCAATGGTGGTAGATTCGTGGGGTGCCTCGACTAACATCAACCGAGTGATAATTTCCACTAACTTGAACTTCTCTCGTAGGCGATTCCGTTCAAGCTTCACTTGTTGAAGTTCGACTTGGGTTTGGTCAAGAGCGAAGCCTAGTGATGAAACCTCCCTCTCAAGCTCTGAAAAATGGGTTTCAAACAGAATGAATCTACCGGTTGAGGCCATCAACTCTTCTTTCTGTAACAATTTTCCTTTGTCAAAATTTTACTTATAAAATCTAATGATAATGTTAAAATTATTATTGAGAGTATAGTTCCCAACAGTCATAAAACAATCGAAACTCAATGATCACATTTCAAATTATACTCACTTCATTATTAGAGATATAGTTATGTTGTATACAAAATAATATAACACACATTTTCAAGAAACATTTATTATTCAAAAAATTTGGGTCGTTATAGTTATCCCAGACAGTGAGTCGACTCTTGCGTAAAACTAGAACTAAATGTATGATTTAGACAATAACTGTGTATATGATAGGGACCATATCCCAACCGACTAAACCAACCAGACCAGAGTCCATACATTGGTAAAACCAAATATGATTTGTCACATTCATGCTTGCAGAATAATTCGTGAGAAAAAAATCAATTCACCTCATCTTGGATTATCTGTATTAGTCTTTTAGATGTTATGGGGGACCTGAACCTCACTGTTAAAATGTGCACCATTCAAGGGAGTATCGATCCCTTAAATGGGGGACCTATACCTTGCCAGGGGGATATACATTGGTCGAGGGAGTACCGACCCCATAGATGGAGGACTTTCACCCAATATCTTGTGGGATTTCCTTACTCCATTAATCTCATGGGGGACTTGCACCTTGCCATTAATGTAATAATCAAGGAGTACCCAAACCTCATGTCTGAGATGGAGGACCTGTGTCCCAACCATTGGGGGAGCACTTAACTCTATCAAATGTATAGGGGACCCAGACCTTATCGATGATAAGCTAATCAAGGGAGTGCCTAACCTTGTGCTTTCTCTAAATACTTCGTCCCGTGTTCACGACAATGAGTGAGAGGGAGTCATGACTGCCACCCTACAAAGATACCGCAATGAGGGGAGAGAGATAATTACTCCCAAGTCCCGTCTCCGGTAGGCCCCGGGTTGGTGATTAGCACTGAGGGTATAAAAAATCTCATGTATCACTATAGGAAAATGACCATTTCATGGCGGTTATTTTTGGATATGGCGGCGGTTTAAACCGCCGCCATATGCTTCTGTGGCGGTTTCAAAAAACCGCTGCTAAATTGTGTGTCGACATACAATACGCGGCAGTTTCCTCGATTTAGTGGCAGTTTATGGTAACCGTCGTAGTGGACGCATTTAGTGGCATTTTTTATGGTTTTAGCGGTGGTTATCTTGGCGAAATACCTTTTTTTAGCGGCGGTTCAAACTGCCGCTAAAAAAAATTAATTTTCGCCGAAAAAACCGCCGCTAAAACCAAGATAACCGCCGTGAAATAATAAAGGAATATGAAAACTGTGTAGCGGCGGTTAAAACCACCACTAAATTATTGTCCGTAGCGGCGGTTCTAACTGCCGTGGATAGAAAAATACTGAAATTGTAGTGGCGGTTAAAACCGCCGCTAAATATAATTCATTTATTTCGCGGAGGTTAAAATCACCACTAAATCCAGATTTACAAAAAAAGAAGCTGATTCTGCAGCCCTAGTACCAGTGCACTGAAAAAAAACCATTCCAATTTCACATGCACATACATCCCACATCCAAAAGAATACCAAGAGACCAACATTTTCATAATAATCACATGATAGATACTTGAATAATAGGTTTAATATGATTTGGATACATAAAATTTATTCTAAATACATGAAGTGTCACTTTTGGATATAGTGGTTTCACAATAAAGGATATCAGTTGATCTCGAGTATGTTGATGTATTTGTGTATCTATCATAACCGAGGAATGTAATCAATAGTTGATGTTTTATTGGATTGTATGGGAATTAATGGAGAATAATTTTGGAGATCTCTCACTTAGCATTGCCAATGACCACAATTACTAAGAATGGATTCGCGTTTGACTGTATATACTAGTGTGAGGAAGTTTCCATAGTGTTGAATAAGTGGTTGTTGTCATCTTTGATCCTAAGCATTCTTGAGCCTAATGTTGGACATGTAGTGAAATGTGATGCATCTTGTTCTGGCTTAGGATATGTTATGATGTAGAGTGATAAATTAGTCACTTTGGGTTTCATCAGCTTTTAACCCACAAAATGAAATACTCTAATTCTGTATTTTAGTTTGTAGTTGCAGTCCATGCATTGAAATGATCATGAAAAAACCTATTGGGAGAGAGATTTGTTGGGTACTTTGGCACCTAGAGTGCATATAATATCTTCTCACTGCATGGTCATAATCTTTATCAGATGAATTTCATAGATTACTTGTATATGTTTGACATTGAGAAATATTATTCAACTATAAATGGAAATGTAGTTGATTCTCGCTCAAATTTACCCAAGAGATGAAGGTAGAACGGTCCTTGTAGTTTAGCTTGGGTTATCGAATCCACAGAGACCTAAGAAGTAACCTATAGACATGCACATTCTATGGACTGTTTTTGGCTATGAAGTGGCTAACTTGGATTGATTTTAGATGAGTTTAGAGGATATATAACAGATTTAAGTGAATTCAATTTAAAATAATGAGTTGATCCTAGGTTATCGCTCGAGGTGGATTGGATGAATTACTTTTTTAATGATTTCAATTTCTTATAATTGAGATGGATTCATTTAAGAAGATCAAACGAAATCATCACTTACTGTTTTAATGCCTACACATCCTAATACTAATCACCTATACACTTGAAGTATCAAAGTTTTGAGCACTCCAAGGTAGAGGTTCGTATTAGCACTTGAATGTGTGACCTTAAATTCAATAAGGATGAAGATGTTTTAAAATCATCAAATAAAAATCTCATTTAAAAGAAGTGATTTTCCATTAATAGAGTGATAAATAACATCCAATCCAGCCCCTTGCTACTCCCTTGGATCAACCCATAAAAGAGTTAGCCCTTCATTGATGACATGTCTTCAACGGAAGCGGGAAGTAGACTTACAAAGGTGGAATTGAAGAGGTAAAAACAACAACAACAAAAAAGATCACTCCTCCGTTGTGTGATAAATATCACAAGGTTTGGTATGAACAAGTTCACACCTTGAACCAACGGTATCAAAGTGATAAGGAGAAGAACAGAATAATAAGAGAAGAATAACTTTTATTAAGAAACTAAGGTGAATTAAACAACTTACATGAGAAAGAAATGCGATTACAAACACAAAGCGGCAGCATAACACTACAATGAAACCAAGCACCAAAGATTCCTAAATCCTCAAAAACCACTGCCTTAAATAGGCATTTTTGATCCCTTGGGTCGAGCCTCCAACAGTACAAAGCATCTCAATTAATTTTGGTAGGCCATAGGTGGTGGAAAGCTTGTGGAATTTGGACTTTTTCACATTTGACCCGAGGTGGCAGCCAACTTTCATCCACCGAACATACGCGTTTGTATGACCTTCTAGATGACCGAATCAGAGTGGGCCATAGAAGAAGAAAATGGAGCTCCTGATGTCTTCTAACATCCTGTAAAATTTGGGCCCATTTGGAGTTGTGGATTTCGAGATATGATCAAATTAGTGAGCTGTTTTTCTGGGCCGCAGAATCTGGCCCAGAATTTTATCTTTAAATTGGGGCGCCTAAATGACCACCATGGAGGTCGAATTAGCATTAGCTCCTGAAGAGTGATTTGTTCCTATACATGTCTTCTAGCATCCCACGAAATTTGAGATTAATTGGGCCTGTATGTTGGGCCCCAAAGTCTCATCAGTGGGATGGTGTCCAATCTGCCTTCTCCAGAATTGCTTCTTTCATTTCCAAATATCTCCATCATCCTCCATGAATTCTCCACTGATCCCTGAATCAAACATGTTCATATTTAAGTGTAGATAAATTTCCAAAAATATAAAATTAAAATATGTATAATTAGATTCCTTAAAATCAGATGAATCATTGGGTACTTTAAATGATGTTAAAAAATGTACCACATAATAGTGCATTTTAAGAAGGTATTACAATCATAATGTGAAATGATGTTCAAAGTGTAAAATGCACTAAAATTATGTTTATGAATAATAAAGCACATGAATATTATATATATTACCAATGAATATTAGCCTCATTTAGTGGATAATCACACCCCCAACTTGAGTTTTGTTAGTCCCGAACAAAATATACCTCAACAATCATGAAACCCATCAAAATATTTTAATAAAAGATAGTTTCATAAGCAGATCCCAATCCCAAGACCATTCCTTTGTTCAAATTCATTGCCATATTTCATCCAATATCAATTAAGTATGAGGATGTGTTGTGCATCACAATAGACATGGGGGTTCATCTTTATTCAAGGGGGAAATTACGGAAGCGCTAGGTGGAATCACATTTCAATATTAATATGAGTATTCATTTTTTTTATAATTTTTTTTTATTTTTTTTTGTTTTTGCAATTTTGCCATGGTAATTGAAGTTGCACTCAAAAGAGTCAACCCCTGTAGTGAGACTTTGCCGATGACTCCCAGGCTCAAAGACCTTAGGGTACCAAGTGAAGCCCACATACTCAGGCATCATCTCGAGTTAACTCAGTCAAAAACAAATTCAAATTACCAAAAATAGAGATAAAATTACCAACTCTGGGCCAGACAACTATGGAGTCATGATCCCCAAGTGTCGAAAGCCACGCATTAGGTCATTTCATTTCTTTACGCGCAATTTTTTTTGAATACTCATATTAAACTAAAATGATCACCAAACCTATGCTATTTATTTAGGGGACCCCATGAACTCAAACTAATACCCCACTATCCAAAGGACGTGCATTGCGATCTTTTTTATTTGGATGAAAATATAAACGATGAAATATCACATTGGACAGCCACACTTTCCAAAATCTATGCTCATGAAATTATACAAGGATTAAAATCAGAATCAGGGTATACTAAATTATTTGATATTCAGTTTCAAAGTGTTCAATGTGTATTACCATGTTTAAAGTTAAAGGAATTTTTCCTTCCATTTAATTTTTTTTTCAAATCATTCATTTTTTTGACACAAAATCATTTTTTTTATTTTATCTCTCCCCCCAACTTAAAACAACACTGTCCCCAGTGTTTGAAGAAATAAAAATTTAGAAGGAGTAGAGGCAGATAATGGAATTTCAAAAAGGAAATTGAAACTGAGGATCATGGAATGAAATCACCTGGTGGTTGAAGCTGCAGTTCTTGCTGCTCCAAATTAGTCCTTTGATCTCTTGGGGGATGTAGGCACCTCCTTGATTGAAAATGTATCACCCAAAATAGTACCTAAACAAAAAGAAGAACAAACCAGATAAAACAAACAACACAATGACTTATTTAATTCCAAGCATCATCATTTTTATGGTTTTTCCTGTTTTTTTTATTTTTATTTTTTTAAAATCAAACTAATGATACATTGTCTTCTTTTTAATTTTCTGGGTAAGGTATTACTCAGGGATCACACCGCATGACACAGATGAATACGATGCTCCCCTTTCATGCCCATCCATACTCATAATAGAAGAACAGGTCAATAGTCCTTTTTTTAAATGTAAAAATGATTAATTAATCCTATTTAAAATATAAAGTTTATTAAAATAACAAAATGATAAGAAACTTGAAAACCATGGGTTGCCTCCCATGCAGCGCTTTGTTTAACGTTGTTAGCCCGACATGGACCCTAAATCTATCAATTTTTTCCTTTTTCATAGGTTGGCTCAGTTAACTCAACCTCTATTTCTTGTTTATTGAATGATTCAATGAATGGTTTTAACCTTTGACCATTGACCTTGAAAATGTAACCACTTGTGGGATCTTGAATCTCTACTGCCCCATGGGGGAATACATGATGCACTATGAATGGTCCTGACCATCTAGACCTTAACTTTCCAGGATGTAAATGAAGTTTTGAACTATACAAGAGCACAAGTTTTCCCGGTTCAAAATGTTTGACCTTGATATTCCTAGATTGGTAGGTTTGAACTCTATCTTTATTGATCCTTGAATTTTCATAAGCCTCCATCCTTAGTTCCTCCAGTTCACTGAGATCTAATTTCCTTTTTGTTCCGGCCAATGAGAGGTCATAATCCATTTTCTTAATTGCCCAAAAGGCCTTATGTTCAATCTCCACTGGAAAATGACATGCTTTACCATAAACCAACCTATATGGGGACATTCCTAAAATGGTTTTATATGCGGTTCTATAGGCCCAAATAGCATCTAAGATTTTCTCAGACCAATCTTTCCTAGAGGGGTTGACAGTTTTTTCAAGAATTTGCTTAATCTCCCTATTCGCTAACTTAGCTTGACCATTGGTTTGAGGATGGTATGCAGTGGACACTTTATGAGAAATACCATACTTAGACATGAGTGAAGAGAATGGGTGGTTGCAGAAATGGGTTCCTCGATCACTGATTATAGCCCTAGGAATTCCAAATCTTGAAAATATGTACTCTTTCAGAAATCAAATCACAACTTGATGATCATTGGACTTCGTGAGAATGACCTCAACCCATTTTGAGACATAATCAACAGCTAAGAGTATGTAGAGGTATCCCCGAGAGTTTGGGAAGGGACCCATGAAGTCAATTCCCCAACAGTCAAATATTTCAACCACTAAGATGGGAGTGAGTGGCATTTGATTTCTTTTTGTGATGGACCCTACTTGTTGACACCTAGGAAAACTTTGAAAAAATGTGTAGGAGTCCCTTGAGAGGGTGGGCCAGAAAATACCACATTGAAGAATCTTAACAGATGTTTTCTTAGAGGAAAAGTGACCTCCACATGCCTAACTGTGACAGAATTTAAGGATGGACTCTTGTTCAGATTCTGGAACACACCTCCTAATGACTTGGTCAGGGCAGAACTTATAGAGGTATGGATCATCAAACACATAGTGTCTAACATCAGAAATAAATTTCCTTCGATCTTGAGTCCCTAAGAATTTTGGAATGACTCCTGTCACTAAGAAATTTGCTATGTCAGCATACCAAGGGCAGTCACTCACAGAGTATAGGTGTTCATCAGGAAACAAATCAGACACAGAAAGGTGATTTGAGTTGTCTTTGAATTCCATCCTAGAGAGGTGATCAACTACAACATTTTCAACACCCTTTTTATCCTTGATTTTGAGGTCAAATTCTTGTAAGAGAAGGACCCACCTAATCAGTCTAGACTTGGCATCTTGTTTTTGGAAGAGGTATTTTAGTGCAGAATGGTCAGTGAACACAGTGATGGGGGATCCTAAGAGGTAAGACCTAAACTTCTCTAAAGCAAACACAATAGCAAGTAACTCCTTTTCAGTAGTGGTGTAGTTTATTTGGGCATCATTTAAGGATTTTCTTGCATAAGAAATGACACAAGGAGTTTTATCACAACGTTTTCCTAACACAACTCCAATAGAAAAGTCACTGGCATCACACATAAGTTCAAAAGGAAGGTTCCAATTTGGAGATTTCATAATGGGAGGAGAGGTGAGAGAGGATTTGAGGGTTGAGAATGAACCCTCATAGCTTTCTGTCCAAACAAATGGAACATCCTTTACTAAGAGAGCACAAAGGGGACAGGATATTGAACTAAAGTCCTTGATGAATCTTCTATAGAAACCCGTATGTCCTAAGAAAGACCTCACTTCCTTGACAGTTTTGGGTGATGGAAGGTGACGAATGATGTCAACCTTTGCTTTATCAACTTCAATCCCCCTACTCGAGACCAGATGGCCTAGAAAAAGTCCCTCTTTAACCATGAAATGACATTTTTCCCAGTTTAGGACTAGATTCTTTTCTTCACATCTTGACAAGACTCTCTCCACATTCTGCAGACATCCCTCAAATGTATCCCCAAACACAGAGAATTCATCCATGAAGACCTCTAGAAAATCCCCTACCATGTCTGAGAAGATTCCCATCATGCACCGCTGTAATGTTCCAGGGGCATTGCATAACCCGAAGGGCATGCGTTTGAAGGTAAAGGTACCGAAAGTACATGTGAATGTAGTCTTCCCTTGATCCTCTAGGGAGACCTCAATTTGATTGTACCCTGAGTACCCATCTAAGAAATAATAGAAGGCATGACCTGCCACTCTCTCAAGGACTTGGTAAATGAATGGTAAGGGGAAATGGTCCTTCTTAGTGAATGAGTTTAGCTTCCTATAGTCAATGCAGACCCTCCATCCACTACTCACCCTTGTTGGAAGAATCTCTCCATCCTCATTGGTTATCACTGTGATTCCGGCCTTTTTTGGAACCACTTGGATTGGGCTCACCCACTCACTCTCAGCTATGAGATATATGATACCAGCTTTTAACAATTTCAGAAGTTCCTTCCTTACTACCTCCATGAGATTAGGATTGAGTCGCCGTTGAGGTTGACGACATGACTTTGAATTAGATTCCAGAACAATCCTATGAGTCCCGATAAGTGGGCTAATCCCAGGAATATCAGAAAGGGTCCAACCAATGGCTTTCTTATGCTTCCTAAGGACATCTAGAAGCATCCTCTCATGATTGGCTTCAAGAGAAGAATAAATGACAATAGGATGTGTTTGATTTTCCCCTAGGAAGGCATACTTTAGTGCAGCAGGAAGTCCCTTCAATTCAAGATCAGGTTGGTTCAGAATTTCAGCAGAATATTGAGACATTGGATCAAGATCAATTTATTTTTTTAGAGTTTCAGATAGGATTGATTCCCCACATGTAGAAGTTTCAGCTACTAGATTGGCTTGATCAGATTTAGGTATGGGAATTGGAGTGGTCTCCATGAAAGTGGTTTCTTGAAAGGTTTCACTGATTGTTGGACCTAAGACTTCATCATAAGAGAAATTTGAAAATGATTCAAGCCAAGGAGATAAACTTCCTTCATATGAACAAAGGAAATCAATCTCATCCTGACTTAAACATTCATCAAATATTCCTTGATGTTCCATGGATTCATTATCAATGCTTCCTATCATGTTTACTTCATGAATGTCCTCGTCATCCCCTATTTGTGAGCTTGCATTATAGATGTTCAAGTCTAGACTCATATTCCCAAAGGTAATGGTCATGTTCCCATTTCGAACTCGGATAATAGAGTTGATTTTTGCAAGAAAAGGACGAACAAGGATGATTGGGGTTTGTTCCTTATTTCCTAAGTTTGGATGGTTGTCAAGGACAATGAAGTCAGCAGGGTAGATGAAGTTTTCAACCTTTACCAGAACGTCCTTTAAAATCCCCTTTGGAACCCTAATGCTACGATCATCAAGTTGAAGTGTGACAGATGTGGGTTGGAGTTCTTCTAGGCCTAACTGGCAGTACATAGCATATGAGATGAGATTGACACTAGCACTTATGTCACACAAGGCCTTGACAAATTTGATTTCTCCTAGTTCAACATTGATGTAAGGGCAACCCGAGTCTTTCAACTTAGGAGGAATGGTCCCTTGAATGGTGGTACTCACATTAGCAGCCAAAAGGACTTGGTTTTTATGTGAAAATTTTCTTTTAAAAGTGCACAAGTCCTTAAGGTACTTTGAGTAGGCAGGTATGGTTTGGATTGCATCGAGAAGGGGTATGTTCAACTTGACTTGTGAAAAGATTTCCCTCAATGTTTCACTCAGTTAAGGCTTGGTTTTCCCCCTCATGCGTTGAGGAAATGGTGCAGGTTGTGGGGTTGTTTGTTGAAGAGTTGTTTCCTTGATAATGTTATCAGTTTCCTCAGTTTGATCTTGTGGTTCATTTGAATTTTCATCCAAGTTTGAATCTTCAGATGGGTTCTGAATTAGTTGTTCAGGTTTCTCAATTGATTTCCCACTTCTTAAAACAGTCACAACCTTTAGTTGTTCATGAGTTGTTTGAGCACAACTTGACTCTCCCCTTGAAGTTGAGGATGGCACCGCCTGAGTAGGCATGGGTTCCTTTCCAGTTTTGATGGTTTGAAGTTCTTGTTTTAGGGAAGATACCTCCGAGTTCATCCTCTCCATTTGTTTGCACAGTTTTTCTAGTAGGCTTTGTGGAATAGTTTGGGTTGGTGCTTGAGAAGATTGGTTTATCCCAGGGGGATATTTTGGAAGTGGGATGGTTTGTTGAAAATGGACCGGTGGCTGTTGGTATTGGATAGGCTGGGTTTGTAACTGGTTATGGGTTTGGTAGTTCTGATGGGGGTAAGGATTTTGTCCCTGTGGTTGGCTAGGTTGTTGGTTATCTTTCCAGCGGAAGCCTGAGTGGTCGTTATACCTTGGGTTGAAGGTGTTTTGGTATTGAGGCTTTTGGAAGTTCAAAGCATTTACTTCCGCTGGGGGTCCTCCTAAGAGAACATCCTTGATATATGGAATGGTTGGGTAGTTGTCTGTCTTATGGTCATGTTTGTCACAAATTGTGCAAACAGGGTCAACAGTTTGGATTTCATGGACTTTCCTAAGGTCTATCTCTTCAACCTTCCTAGAGAGTGCTGCGAGTTTAGCCCTAAGGCTTTCCTCTTCTCTAAGTATATGAATTCTAGTAGTTCTTTGTGGATTTTCAGAATAAGGTGAAGTTTCCCATGTTTGTTTTTGTTCAGAAAGACTTTCTAGATACTCGTAAGCATCATTTGGGGCTTTGTTTTTAAAGGTTCCATTACACATCATGTCAATGAATTGTTTGTTCACCGGACCCAACCCTTCATAGAAAATTCTCACTTGTTCAGGAATAGAAAAACCATGGTGTGGAACCATGTTTAGAGTGTCTTTGAACCTCTCCCATGTTTCATAGAATGACTCTCCCTCTTTTTCAAAAAATTTTTGGACACTCTTTTTAAGTGCAATTGTTTTGTGGTGGGGAAAGTATTTTTTGTAGAATTCTCTTTGTAGTTGGTCCCAAGAGTTGATGGATGATGGTCTAAAATTGTTTAGCCAATTTTTAGCTCGATCCTTTAAATAAAAAGGAAATAGCCTCATCTTAGCTGATTCTAGTTGATGTGGGGGACACATGGTTTCTACAATGTCATTGAACTCCTTAATGTGCAGGTATGACATCTCGGAATCCATTCCATGGAATGTGGGAAGGTGGTTTAGGACATGGGGTTTAAAGATGTAGTTGGAATCTCCTAGGGAATTGTGTCTAATGCATGATGGGGCATTGGTCCAGGAAGGTGTGAGGTAGTCATTCAGGGTTTGATCAATTGCATTCCCCAAGTTTGGGGCTGCCTCATTTGGGTTTCCATTTTGGTTCCCACCCGGGTTTATGAGTTGGTTTCTTTGAAGACCTTCCATTGAAATTGGCTCAATTTTGGACTCTAGAGTATTAGGAAGATTAGGATCTAATGGAATGATTTCCCTTGGTGTACTTGACTCCCCAACCCCAGGACTATCCACCCTAACTAGACGGTTTGATTGATCGCGGGTGTAGGCGGACATGCGCCAAAAGAAAAAAAAAATGAGAAAGGGACAAGATAAGAGAATTTGGATGAGAAAAGAAGAAATGGGGGAGAATAGAATGGGAATTTATATGACTTACTTGGGTCCTCAGCAACGGTGCCAAAATTTGATTCTCGCTCAAATTTACTCAAGAGATGAAGGTAGAACGATCCTTGTAGTTTAGCTTGGGTTATCGAATCCACAGAGACCTAAGAAGTAACCTATATACATGCACATTCTATGGACTATTTTTGGATATGAAGTGGCTAAATTGGATTTATTTTAGATGAGTTTAGAGGATATATAACAGATTTAAGTGAATTCAATTTAAAATAATGAGTTGATCCTAGGTTATCGCTCGGGGTGGATTGGATGAATTACTTTTTTAATGATTTCAATTTCTTATAATTGAGATGGATTCATTTAAGAAGATCAAACGAAATCATCACTTATTATTTTAATGCCTACACACCCTAATACTAATCACCTATATACTTGAAGGATCAAAGTTTTGAGCACTCCAAGGTAGAGGTTCGTATTATCACTTGAATGTGTGACCTTAAATTCAATAAGGATGAAGATGTTTTAAAATCATCAAATAAAAATCTCATTTAAAAGAAGTGATTTTCCATTAATAAAGTGATAAATAACATCCAATCCATCCCCTTGATACTCCCTTGGATCAACCCATAAAATAGTTATCCCTCCATTGATGACATGTCTTCAACGGAAGCGGGAAGTAGACTTACAAAGGTGGAATTGAAGAGGTAAAAACAACAACAACAAAAAAGATCACTCCTCCATTGTGTGATAAATATCACAAGGTTTGGTATGAACAAGTTCACACCTTGAACCAACGGTATCAAAGTGATAAGGATAAGAACAGAATAATAAGAGAAGAATAACTTTTATTAAGAAACTAAGGTGAATTAAACAACTTACATGAGAAAGAAATGCGATTACAAACACAAAGCGGCATCATAACACTACAATGAAACCAAGCACCAAATATTCCTAAATACTCCAACACCACTGCCTTAAATAGGAATTTTTGATCCCTTGGGTCGAGCCTCAAACAGTACAAAGCATCTCAATTAATTTTGGTAGTCCATAGGTGGTGGAAAGCTTGTGGAATTTGGATTTTTCCACATTTGACCCGAGGTGGCAGCTAGCTTTCATCCACCGAACATACACATTTGGATGACCTTCTAGATATCCGAATCAGAGTGGGATATAGAAGAAGAAAATATAGATCCTGATGTCTTCTAACATCCTGTAAAATTTGGGCTCATTTGGAGTTGTGGATTCCGAGATATGATCAAATTAGTGGGATATTTTTCTGGCCCGCAGAATCTGGCCCATAATTTTATCTTTAAATTGGGGCGCCTAAATGACTACCATGGAGGCCGAATTAGCATTAGCTACTGAAGAGTGATTTGTTCCTATACATGTCTGATAGAATCCCACGAAATTTGGGATTAATTGGGCCTGTATGTTGGGCCCCACAGTCTCATCAGTGGGCTGGTGTCCAATCTGGATTCTCCAGAATTGCTTCTTTCATTTCCAAATATCCATCATCCTCCATGAATTCTCCACTGATCCCTGAATCAAACATGTTCATATTTAAGTGTAGATAAATTTCAAAAAATATAAAATTAAAATATGTATAATTAGATTCCTTAAAATCAGATGAATCATTGGGTACTTTAAATGATGTTAAAAAATGTACCACATAATAGTGCATTTTAAGAAGGTATTACAATCATAATGTGAAATGATGTTCAAAGTGTAAAATGCACTAAAATTATGTTTATGAATAATAAATCACATGAATATTATATATATTACCAATGAATATTAGCCTCATTTAGTGGCTAATCAGTAGTGGTAAATGCATTGGGCTAGAAAATGTTGGAGATGGGAGAATAGATTTCATTAGCTGAATAGAATATCTTATCTTCATTGTAAGACTAGTTGGTGGGTGTAGTTGAGGGTTTAGGGGAATCAATGTGGGTATTCTTAGAGATAATGTCATCATTGGCTAAACAAGTAAAGACAAGTTAGAATATTGTTCTGGAATGTATAATTATGTGTGATAGGTTGGAAGAATGTGAAACTATTTCAGGATTGAATTTTGATATACATGGAGTGTTTATAGTTCATAGCATGGTAATGGTCACATATTCCATGAGAGATGAGTTTATGAGATCCTATAATGCTCTGAAGTGGGATGTTCACCCAGGGCTGACCATGAGTTATAATAATGAAATGTTCTGGTGGCCCTCCATAGTAAGAGACATTGAAGGCTTTGTTTCCCATTGATTGACTTGTCCAAAAATTATCACCGAGTGTCAGAGTTGATAGTTGAAGTGAGATATTCACCCAGGGGCGACTTTTTTTACCTCATAGTTTTGGTAATTATAATAGAAGTCTATGAGTTGATAGTTGGACTCGAAGCCTCTAAGTGGCGGCTCTCCCTCCTCTCGCGGATCTAGGGTTTTCACTCGGCGTCGATCCAGAGGGGGGGGGGGGGGGGCTCGATCGCTGTCTTCAACGTTGAACCATAGGGATTCTCCGGCGTGGCCTCCCCCTCCTCCTTCTTCCGGCATGTCCCGACATGTCCCAGCGTGGTCCGTTGTCGCTGCAGCTTTTCAATACCATGTGATGTATTTCGTTCTAGTGTCGCCTCCTCAAGAATATTTCCGAACCGTGTTGCCGCCTTCTTGGTCTCCTATACCAACCATGATTTGTGATTTTAGGTTTCAAATCCAAGATACGGGAGTCCCTTGCCCGCGGTAAGTGGCTTCGGCGCAGACATCTTCCGGCGTTCCCTTCAGAGAGGTGATGTAGCCTCGTTTTCCAACGAGGGCTTCAGACGGAGCTTCTTCAACGTCAGAGGTGGTCACTGTCAAGTATTCTATGAAAAAATTTGAGCCACTTCGATTTGGAAATATGAAGGCACCCCTTTCTTCGTTGTTTTTTTCTTGAGGTTTTGAGATCTGTCCGTTCCGGTCTGGATCCGTGTGGAGTGAACGGGATGTGTTTCGAGCTGATCAGTGGTGCTTTGGACGTGATCATTGTTTGTTGATGATGATTTCCAAGAATGACCATGTGTTGATTTATTATTGCTGGTTTTGTCAGTGTGATCTTGTCTAACGATGATTGAATGAAGATGTGGCAGGATCTAGGAATTTCTGTTGGTGGTTTTGAGGGGTTGATGGTATTGGGATCATAATGACTCACTCTGGAGGTCCTGTCCACTCTTATGCTGCGCTGGATTTCAGGTCCATTGCTAATTTCCAGGTCAGTTGGATGTAATGGATTCTAAGGAGGTTTTGCGATGTGATTGTGAGTGGTAGGGTGTTCTAGGAGGCACGACATGCTGTGAACTTATCCTTTTGGTTTATAATTTTCAATTTGAACTTTTGGGGGTTGTGGATATGGGATACTTTGAGGGCCTTGGCTGTGCGTTCCTCTGCTCTTGCTTCAAGATTTCATCACTCCCTCTGAGGTGGATATGAGTGGTGGTCTTCTTGATGCTTTGGGATGTGAGAGCGATCGACTACCAACATCTTGTGGTGTATCCGTCTCTATTGGCTCTCAATGATGTTCTTAAAGGTTTGGAGGAGTTTGATGTGTTTGAGGATGAAAGGGCGGTCCTTATGACTTTGATTTTTATATTTTAAGCTTTTACATGCATGAATCTTCATGGTTTGCATCAGCATGCTTGGTCTTTTGTTATTTTGTGATTCTAATATGTGAAAGATTCTTGACATGCTACAAGGATCCACTCCAGATGGGGTTCTAGGGTAGGAAGCATTCACCAGATCTTGGCCATCCGGATTTGGAAGAACGAGAGGGTATGACTTTTTCCATCGGTACCAGGCCCGTATAACCCTGCACGGGACAATTAGCAGAGTGGCCATGCGTTGGTGGAGGTTTGACATAATGATGTAATCATTGGGGAGAGGCGTTTATTGTAGTCTTTATCTGGGTTGTCTTTCATTTTAATGGTTTTTATTGGGTGAAGTTTTCAGGGTTCACACTTGGCCTTTAAAAGTGTCATTTGAAAATACAAAAAAAGGATTCTGAATTATGAGTTAATAGTTGAAGTTGTGTAAAACCCTTTATCCTTAGATCGATGAGCAATCAGGAAGGATGATCCAAACCATATAGGACATGCTTCAGGATTTTATTATAGATTTTAGCCACCAGATGCATCTTTTGGGGAGATACAAATTCTGGTGGTGTAAGACACTCAAGTGTTCAACATATATTTGTAAATTCTACTATTAATGAAGTGGACAACCCCTCTACCTTAACATGATCAAGGCACTCAAGTGTTCAATAGATATTTGTAAATTCTTATCAAAACTATTTTGAATAAGAGGAAAACATAAGTGGGAGTGATCACATGCCAACTATAAAACATGAGAAGAGAATACTGTAAAACTTGAAGAAAGAAGGGTTATCCACTAAAAAAAGTTGAAGGGAGTTACAAAACTGGATATTCCCAAGAAAATCAATAAGAATATTGATCGTTCATCCTTGGGTAACAAACCTAATAAATTTAGGAAAAATAAATCATAAAAATGAATAATGACAATAAATAATCGACATGTATGGTGCATACCACACTCAAGAAATCAAGACATAACAGGAAACATCAAAAATCAATAAAATACATAAAAGGAAACATGAGAAATCAAGAAAATGTTTGATCCTGAAAATGTTTGGTGGAAACTATGTGACACACATGATATACATACAAATCAACTGTTACCATATTTGTGAAACATATCAACAATACAACTAATCATGGTCCGATGATGAACACAGCTCGTCACCCTCTCCACCTCCATCTTTACTTTCTGCTACCACCTGTAAGAACATTATATTGAAAATTAAATACTGTTGTATATTTATATTTAAACTTAAAACCAATAAAAGTTTTCAAACTAAATGATTTTGATTTTTTGTGATTTAACTTCTCACCACCAGTCGATGCAATACCACCAGGGGCAGATCCGATCTTCTTCTAATATAAATCAATCAATGCTTTCTGCAAAGCGGATATCTGAGCCCCTGGTCTTGAACTGTGTTTCGTAGAGAAACAATATCTCTCTGAGTATCTCAGGGTATAGACTGACTACAACCATAAGTAGATGCGGCTGCAATCTCCAGTGGCCTGGCAAAGACCTCAGATGGTACAGGTCCCAAACCCATCCCGCACACTCTACCAGGATGCTCCTTCCCAAGGGCTTTAGCAACCAAGTCACCCTGGGAGACTGAGTAGGACTGCACAGGATTGACATCCCACAGTTCTTTAATTTTTACCTATAAATAAAATAGTAGTCATATTAGAAGAAATATATATTAAGATAGTAACAACTGATAATAAGTTATTATAATGAAAAATGAGTTCATACCCCAACTTCTTTGGCAAACTCATTAACAAAACTTCCATCAGATTTTTGGTGAACATTCAACCACACTTCTGTTTGGGATGCTTCGTGCCCTAAACTCTATGACTATATTAAACAAAAATAAATCAAAAATTTAATATATTAAACAAATAATATTTTCTTATAAATATTTAAACTAATGAAAAGATTACTAGAGCAGATCAGCTTCTAGAAAAACACTTTGACCTCGCAGTGTGAGGGATGACTTGCTTAACCTGGCTTGATGCATTATTTCTTGAAAGATCTTGAAATAAATAAAATGAAATTTAATAGTAATGCATTCAATGTCATATCCTCTTTATATACATGTATAAATATAAAATGAGATTAATATAGTAATATATATTTAAATACCATCTTCTTCTCATCACAATGTCTGTCAACAAAAACATTCCATTGCTCTTTGGGTACCCCATCGGGTATCTTGTTGTACATCTATTGGGCGGTCAACGAATTATCATTGAAATAACCCCACAATATCCATTTAAAGTCTTTCCCTTTTTTTCCAAGATTTTTCAATGTCCACTTTCATTCTATCACATCAGCAACCCTAAAGTGGAAAAAAATCCGTACATAGAAATTAATTTTGAAAATATTAATAACATGACATTCAATTACACCATAATGTATTAAAATTACCTTTATTTGGGAATCAAAAACTTCATTTTTCCAACTTGGAGGCATATGACTCCAATCATCATACGAAATAGGAAGGGAAACGGGCTCCACGACCAGCTGGCCTAAAATATGGATAAGTAATCCTGCGGCGTCATCCGTAGGGACCCCATATGAATCAAATGGGACAACTATCTTCTTTCTGGTCAGATTCCATACATCTAAAATTTTATATTTTTCTCTACACTTGCATTATTTCCATCTTTAATGAACAAAAAATTAGTATAAAAAAAGTGTAATAAATTTATTCATATTAAAATTTTTACCCATAATAGTCACCCTCCAATATCCCCGCGAAGAACTAGAAGTGGTGTGCCGGTCCCCCATTACTGAGGCTCCTGAAGGGGGAGGTGACAACTGGGCTACTGAAGGGATGCTCACAGAGGGTGTGAGAGATGGTTTAGAGGGAGATGGTGCAGGGGGCAAGTGGATGGTGGCTCGGATGTCGTAAAGAGGGAGACAGATGGATCGTCATCTGTCGTAGTGGTCGATGAAACAGTATATCACTTCCTCCTTGGAAATCCTATCATTTAATCAAATAAAATTAATTTTAGAACATATATTTCAAAAAATTTATACAGAAAAAATTAAAAATGATAACAGATGCACAATACTAACAAAAAAATATACATAACAATGATAATGAATGATTGAACAAATGAAATAAGTGGTTGCTAAATGAATGCATAACTGTACGTACAATCATTTTATCCTTTAATAATGTCAGTTTCTTGCTCCATTACTTCATCCAATCCATTCATCCTTGCTAGACTAATATTTTCAATATCATGATGGATAAATAATTCTTCTTCTTGTTGTTGATGAGATTCAATGTCAGAGGTCAAATCTTCAACTTTATCACCCATATCATACAAATATCTTTGTTTTACATGAGAAACTACACTCCACCCTTTATCCACAACATCATTCACATAATATAAATTTTTTTTCTTGAAATGATAAGATATATGGATCATGCAATTCATGATCACCAATATCCATCAAGCGAGAGAAGTTCAAAGAAGTAAATTGCAAGGAATCTCTTTTAACCCCTCTGATAATATCGACCCAATTGTATTTGAATAAAACAGCTAAAAAATTCCCATGGTAGTATAATTCAATAATATTGGTCATCTTTCCATAGTATCCCACTTCAGCAAATGTAAATATACTACTATTCTGTGTTTTCAAACCCTCTTCTTGATCGACTGTACGAAATTTAAATCCATTCACATTGTAAGCGTCAAACTTTATAACCTGTTTTAGAGGACCTAGAGCAAAAAAATTCAAATCTTATGACAACTTTGCTCGAGTATCAGTATTCATGATCTAAAAAAGAAATATACTTTATTAGATTTACAAAATATATGTGTCAACCTAATATTCGTATTTATTAAAATATTTATAAACTTGCACATCATGCAAACCATTCTACAAGATCTTTATTAACATCTTTCATTATATATTTCTCATTTCGTGTTTGAACTCTCATTCATATCTTTGTTTGTATCCTCAACTTTTCAATAAATGGATCTGTGATTTCACTATTTAGCAGCACATAGCTATGTGCCTGTAATAATTCCATTTCTGTCAGTGTAACATTTGAGGCCCTCCCAACTGATCGACCAATAGAAGGAAATATTTTTGATTTCCCATGTATTTGAGATTGAGTTTATGTGTCATCAACACATACAACTCAATTAAATTTTGTCTCAATATCATCCAAGTATCTAGAACAAAAGGTAAGACACTCCTCTTCCAAATATCCTTCAGCAATAGAGCATTCTGGCTGAGCATTATTTCTCATGTATGATTTCAAATGCCCAAGATATCAGTGAAATAAAATAAACAAACATAATTATGAATTTAATTAAGTGTCAATAATTGTTTACTTAACTAAAAAACATATAAATAAAGTACATCTCAATTGGATACATCCATCGATAATGAACGGGGCCTCCTAATTTAGGTTCCTCAATCAAATGCATAGTTAAATGCATCATGATAGTAAAAAATGATGGAGGAAATATAATATCCATTGCATAAAGTTTCAATACAAACCTCTCATGAAGGTTGTCAATCTCAAATGTATGTATAGATTTCTCACATAGTTTTCTGAAAAATGTGCAGAATTGGAGTACAAAAACAACAACTTTTTCAGGTAATAATGTATGCAATGCCGATGGTAGTAACTGCTGTAACAAAATATGTGAATCGTGACTTTTCAATCCATGTAACTTACGATTCTTTAAGTCAACACACCTCAAGATGTTACTTGAATAATCATCAGATACTTTCACATGCTTTAAAATTTGAAGGAATGTATCTTTATCCCTAATTTTCATTGCAAAAACTTCCAGAGCATACTTTTCATTCTCATCTGGCCAGAAATCACGTTTTATGTTCATTACTTGTAAGTTTTTTTGAGCATTGAGATGATCCTTCGAATTTCTATGATCATTAAGCAATGCGAAGATTAAATTTTCACAAACATTATTTTTAATATGCATCACATCAAGATTATGCCGCAACAAATTAAATTCCCAATACGGAAGTTTGAAGAATATACTTTTTTTCTTTTATTGTTGCATTCCAATTTCACTTGACGATGCACTTCAAACCCGTTTCCCGATATCATTCAAATGATGAACCTTCCCAAATTCTGTTTCAACATTTCTAAGTTGTGTCAATATTTCAGAACCAGTTAACAACTTTGGATGTGGTCTACGATCAATGAAATCGTTAAATTTTGATCTGTTCATCCAAAATCTATGAGATGCATCGAGAAATATTCAATGGCATAAGAAACACCATTTTCTACTGTGAGCTAGCCGCTTGGGCTCAAAATAAAAGTTACAAATAGGAAAAGACAAACCCATATAAGTGTTCCAACCAGATAAACTCCCAAGCCCAGGGAAGTCACTAATGGTCCACATTAAAGTAGCATGCATTTTGAACATTGTTTTAGAAGAAACATCAAATGTCTCAACACCATTGCTCCATAACTCCTGTAATTATTCAATTAAAGGCTACAAGTATACATCAATATCATTTCCAGGCATTTGTTTTCTAAGAATAATCATCGAAATGATAAAATATATTTGTTGCATACACATCCACAGAGGCAGATTGTAAAGGATCAAAACAACTGGCCAAATGCTATAACTGGTACTCAAAGTCCCAAATGGGTTGAATCCATCGGTAACCAATCCCAATCGAACATTTATATGATCAGTTGAGAAATTTGGATGTAATGAATCAAATGTCTTCCAAGATTTTGAATCTCGTGGACGTCGCATTAACCCATCATTGTTATTATCTATAGAATGCCACTTCATGTGTTCAATAGTTTTCGATGACATGAATAATCTTTACAATCGAGGATTTAAAGCAAAGTAATGCAAAACCTTTGCAGATGTGTTCCTTTTCTTCTTCTTCATGGTAGTATTTTGATTTAGACTTCCAACATCACCCATTGACTGCCATCTAGAAGAAGAACATTTTTTGCAATCTCGTCTACTTGAATCCTCTCACTAATAAAGCATACAATCATTGGGACACACATGTATTTTTTTATAATTCAAACCAAGCATGTTAACAATTTTTTAATATCATAAAAAGACTAGGGGATGTTTTCTTCAAGAAATTCATCACAAAACAATTCCAATATCATGGACATTGCCTTATTTGTATTTCCACATAGACATTTGATATGGTACAACTTTAGCAGAAAAGAAAGTTTTGAATATTTCAAACATCCACTATAAAACTCTTGATTTCCATCATCAACTAAATCATGAAATGTATTTTCCTTAGTGAAGTTTTCTCTTTCATTAGTCTCCACATAATCAAGAGGAGGATCCAATGATATGTTACAATCTTGATCTGGTTGTCCAACAGTCTCAAAAACATCACTTGTCACATTGCTATTTGTATCACCCTCATCTGGTTGTTCTGATATGTTTTGATGTTGATGGTGGTGTCTTGCAGTGCCGAATGCATCATTTATAAGGTTATGCATTTCATTTTTCATTGTTGACGAAGTTGGGCGCTCAATCTGTGGATTGACATCAGTGATCAACCTTTCTGTAACGTTCGATTATCCATGCCAAATCCAACACAAAGGGAATTTATTCAATATTAAATGTTCATAAACTTCATCCCTCTTCAACCATATTTTAAATTTACATTTAGGACATGAACATCTTATTCCACCTTCAACGGATCGATTGGAAATTGTAAAATCTAAAAACTCCTCCAAACCCTTAACATACTGAGGTGTGTTCCTCGATAATGTGATCCAACTTTTATCCATGTATATCACAATGTGCCTACAAAATATTAAAAAAAATTAAAACACATAACTATTACTAAATAGGGAAAGAGATTCATATATACTAGTTGAAAAAATATATAAATATTTTAAATAAGGTTTTCCTATATAAATACATATGGTAAATAATGAACCCAACCACTAGAAAACCAAAGCATGTAAATTAAAAAGATATATAAAAGAAGAGGAGAATAAGGATCCCATCCATGTAGTTTTTTTGTATGTTGTACTACACCAAAACGGATGAAAAAACTGATGTAAATTTGATATCACTAAGGTAATGGCTTGATAAATCATATAATAATTGAATATAAGTTAAGAATATGAAATGGAAACAAACTCTTACCTTAAACATGACTCACTACTTTAGAAAATACACGGGGAACCAAGATGTATAACATTCCATGAATCATTTGGTGAAAGGATTCATGGCTAGGGTAGATGAATCCAAGTCTTATAGAAAGTGGGAAAACATATTAAATATACCTTTTAAATTTCGATTTAATTTTGTTTCAATTATATAAAGTGGGAGAACCTATTAAATCCATAGTATTATGGAATTCATATAAAATATTCAATCCCCAAAGAATAGAAAATAGGGGTAGTATTAAATATTGTGTATATTAATAATTTTGGCTACTTTTTATATTATTGGTGGCATCAAATTAGGATTCAAAGAGTTGGGTATAGTTTGAGGATGAGAATTTTAGAACATGTGGGGTATCATGGTGAAGTGTTATGGGTAGAAACATGTTGTGTCCCTGCGTGTGATTAAATTTTTCATATCTAGGGTGGATCATGGAACATCAATGGGGGTTGAAACATAATATGGACCTCTGTTAGAAAAAAATTATAGTTGTCCCTATGATGTTTACTTTTATTATCTAAGTAGATATGTAAGTATAACCTAAAACTGGAACAATTACATGTTTGGGATGATCTTCATAGATGATTCATGTAAATATTTTTTCCCATCACCATGATTAAAAAAATAAAAAATTTCATATATCCTATCTGAAATGCATCTGGAGAGACTCTCTATAAGTATTGAGAGATGTTCAAAAAAGATGTGTACCAGTTATCCTCATCAAATTGTTGAAGAGAACCATTTCATTGTGTTATTATAAAAATACCTACTAGAAAATGATAGAAAAATTCTAGATGCCTCATAAGTAGGATCCTTGATAGGAAAATCACACATAGATTCCAAAGGTTTTATTGAAAAGATTAATCAAAACTAATAACAATTTGTCACCATAGGTACTCTCATAAGATGAATTCATGAGGTAATAACTTTTGATTAATCATCTTCACTTGAAACTAAACTTGAGGAGTTAAAAATTTTGGTGATATAGATGGATCTGAATCAAGTCCTTGAACAAAAAACACATGCGGTATAAATTTTATGATCATATTCTAGCCATTTCACTAACCAGTGTCTTGATGTTCAGGGCATGGAAAGTTGTACAGTAACCTTTCAGCCAAGTCAATTCTAAAAAAACTAGGAATCGAGAGAACCTAACCATATCTATTATGGATTTTGAAATAATCATATCTAAGATAGACCCACCCTATAAAAATCATTACTCAAACCAACCCCCATTACAATAAAAAAACCAATAGTTCCAACACTCACCACCCTTCTGAAAACACCATAAATATCTTTACAACCAATCCGACCAACAACCCTTTCTCATACAAAATAAAACATATGACCATTCACCCACTAGTGTAAAAAATATGATTCAGCCACAAAAAATACATAGATGGAAGATCATAGGATTGAATTGAAATAGATAATAAAATTTTTGAAAGAAATGTCCAAAAACCCATGAAAACTTCTAACAAAAACAGTGCCTATACCCATGAGAGGCGCGCTGAGGGGTGGCGAGAAGTGTCGAGTGGTGGCATGGGTCATGACCTACAGTGGGGAGGTGAGCCAGGGCTTCGGGGGTCACAGGGGGGGGGGTCTCATGGGAGTCGGGGGGGGGGGGGGGGGTCTTTCGGGGGTCGGGGGGTGGGGGGAGAAGTGTCGGGACTGTAAAAAAAAAGTTTAGTGGTAGTTTTTAATAAACCGCCGCTAAATCATTTATAAAAAAAATTAGAACCGCTGCTAAAAAACCGCCGTAAAAGGATATTTATGTTGTAGTGTATGGGAGGCATACCCTCTGTAATATAAATAATATTGGGAGATAATATGAATCATCCGTAATAAATTCCATGACATAATATAAAAAGAAACCAAAGCCATCCCACAATGCATGTATAAATAAAACTGATACAGATAAAAGCCTCCAAAAGTAAATACCCAAAAGCAAAAAAAAATTAGTAACACAATAGCTATCCAAATGTACGAGCTATTAATGTCCATCATGGTTCACGTAATCCTTTTAGAAACTTGAAAACAATTTATATATGTAGGGTGAGCATACAAGTATACTATACACATGTTTATATACATAGGGTGAGCACCTATAAAAGTATACTATCCAAACACCACTTCACCAAGGCACACTCACCAAATAATTCAAGTCAAGTAATATAATATAATAAGAATCACATCGATAAGGGTACCCCGAACCGCTTTCCTGCTTGTATGCTGCTCTCACACCTCAATGCCATACGTCTTGACGCTCCCATATCTTTCGTATACCGAACCGCCCCACAAGCATGACCACATCACAGCCACTACCATAACCAAAGTAGTATGGTATCATGAACATGTAGGAAATGAACCTCACACCATCCTTCTAACATGCATGACCCCCACCAGAATGTTCCCCACAAGCACAGTCATATCACATCTCGCCCGAAAACACATGGTCCACCGCCCTGTAAGCACGATCACAACTCACTCGAAAACACCTAGGCCATCAAAACGACCATATAATTAACTAATAGACCATAAACCATCACAACTTGTGAAATACCTACCTAATTTGGAAGTGAGAGTAGGGAAAAGAGGTTACCTGACCATCTATCTTCATCACCGGATTTCGGGGAAAAAACCCCCGCATGACTATGCGGGTGTCTACACATAATGATCGATGTGGGTTAGGTGTTTATAGTAATCATAAGGAATATAAAAGTATATAAATATATGCACACACAAGACCAACTTATGCTTTCACAACTAAACACTAACCAACTCACAACATCACAACTTTTTTTTCCACCTCTAAATTCATAGCCCCACACAACAAGCCACAAGCCACAAGCCACATTCATGTTTCCAACCAATTTGATTTAATCACCCAATTATTTTCATTATTTAGCAACAACCACATTTAACCATACACACCACCATTTATTTATTCATTAACTATTTCCAACCCATTTACCAAACCAACCAACGCCATTTCAATCATTATTAAAAAATTATTTATTCCATCGCTACCTGAGCATCTAACGCAAAGAAACCAACACCTCACCATCTTAAAAGCATGGAAAAACAAATCACCTCACCACCCCAAAAGCACGACCCACAAACCACCTCTCTGCCTAAAAATCATTTCCAACAAACCACCTCATCGTCCCAAAAGCACGACCAAAAAACCACCTCATTGCCCCAAAAGCACGACCAACAAACCATTATCCCCACATTCCCCAACCACACATTGACCTCCCATAAGAATGAACACACGTCACAACACATCAAGATCATTTTACAAATTTAAAAGGGTTTTTTATCACATTCCACTTTATTTTAGGGGTGTTATCACACAAGACATAATCATGAGACAACCATTTCATCATCCATATATAATAGATTAGTCAATTTTACATTTTAGGGTGATATCACAACAATCACAACAAAAGAAAAAGTCATGACACATATCATCCAATGTAAAAAAATCTCACAATGACCACGAATTTCAGTGGGACACCAAACCCATACAATCACAACATCACAATCATATCAAAGCTGTAAAAGCATGTGAAACAAATCCCTTTAGTATTTAATTCAATTTAAACGGATTATTTATCTTTAATTAAGCTAGAACAACCATTAATCATAGGTAAACAAAAGAAAACCCCTCCTGTATGATACACAATAAAGAGAAATGAGGGATTTCCTATATCAAAGAAGCTTTCCAACTCATTACGCAGCGCAGGGTGAAGAAGAAACGCCCACTAACCATAATCGAACCACGAGAAACCATAGATCAACCTATACCGTACTAAAGGATCATTAAAACGAAGTCTAAACACACAACCTAAACCAAACCGAACCTCCGTAGAGAATCCCCAAGAGAAGAACAAGAGGAAACTAAAAAAGAAGAAAGAAGAGATTACCACATATTTCCAACGAACAACCATCAGAACCAAAAAATCAAAGTGGGAGGAAGGGTGCTTGAAGAACTCCTCAAGGTGCCTAGGGCTCTTCCAAAATGAGAGATAAGGGAGGTGACCTAATGAAATAAATTTTAGTCGAGAAAAGTAATTAAAACCTAGAATTTGGGCATTTTCACGTTGTGTAATACTTACATGATGTGTAATTCATGGGTTTCCAAAAATTATAGATTTCATTGAAAAATGCATTGCCTAAAAGGTTTTTTAACTCTTTATTTGTTACACGTCGTGAATCCCACTTACACGATGTGTACCCTTTTCACAGGCTACCCCTTAACCACGTAAAAACTGTGAACCACTCGGCTACACAAGCTGTAAACCACCATCACATGTTGTGAAATACATTTACAAAATGTGTATTTCCTAAAAAAACTCCATCATAGCTCCAGTATCCACTGAAAGCTCCTAGTACCTCCCACAAACACCTTTATTCATCATTTAAATATGATAATATTGAGGGAATATTATCCCATTAATTTTTTTTATTTATCCATGCTTTTATTTCTGTATTAATTAATCACATATTCGTAAAAGGCATTATCATATTATATCTTATTTATTTACTAAATTCTCATGTGTGTGTATATATATATAAATGACCCTTTTAAATAATAATTTGATTATATCACCAATATTATTTATTGCAACATCTTTAATGTCCAAAGCCATCATTATATCTAGCTTTCTCTCTCTTCAAATAACTTCCCATAATTTCATAACCTTAATAATTATTATCAAATTACCACCACTTATTAAAGTCTACATATTTCAAAGGTTCCAATAAATCATTAAGTAAAATTATTATTATTACTTTAATAATAATAATTCACTTCATTACCATTATAAATAATGCTCTAATTTTGATTCATTTCCCCTTTTTTCATCATCATGATATACTAATAATTATTATTCAATTTGAAAGCCTTTCACACTTCCCAAGGAAAGTCATTAAAATATTAATTATTTCCATAAAATTTAATTTTTATATTGTCATCCATAATATTTAACTTCATTAAATAATTCAAACCCCATTTTGAATAGTCAATATTTATTAAATTAAGCCCTAATTTTTAATTTAATATTCAATAAAGTCTTTGTGACCCAAAAAGCTCAAAATATGTCTTAATAAAATTATTATTAACTTTAAAATAATAATTTTATAATTTATTCACATTAATTATTCATGTAATTAATTATTTCACACTTATTTAATAATTCTCATCTTTAAACCAGGCTCAGATTCTTAATAACAATATCAAAAAGTCCCAGTGAGCTAAAATCCATTAATTAAGTAATAATAAAATTATTTTTAATCTTATAATAATAATTTTATTAATTTCCCAACATTAATTACTCATTAAATTAATTTGGTCTACCTAAATTTATCAATATGGAATAAGTAGGGTTCCATTGGGTTCAGAGTGTTGATACAAGTCCAAAGGAATCTTCAATGCAATTTTATGAGGTCATACACACCCCTACACACCTCCCCTTATCCCAGCCTCTCATGGGGTGCCATGTGGCACCCCAACTCCTCATACTTGAACCATCGACACCACAACCATTTCATCCTTGATCGAACGATGTCTATCTAAGTGCTTCATCTTGACCAAGCCACACCTCCCCACTACCCAGTGTGGCCACACAAGACACCGTCTGATCATGAGGATCACACAGTTGCATGTAAACTACATCATGTTGCTCACCACATGTTGGGAAAGGCCACATAGTCCATCCTCTACTGTTCGATCAAATATTGGAAGACCCTGGTCTCTTCATTGTGTTGTCATCGAGCCACTATCACTGTCCACCATCACCCATGGCAGAATCCTAGAGAGAAAATGTCTTTGATCTCCACCAATTTTCACTAACAACTTTTTCTCATTGTTAAGTCTGAAATTTCTCCCCATCCCCTATAATTCATTCATTAAGGCTATTGAAGCTTAGAGTGAATCTATAATTCACTAACTTATTTATCCAATATAACTTTTACTCTAAAACCTTAATTTTGATGATTCTAATGGCAGTGGATGCATCTTTCCAACCATACATGGTTGGTCCCATGGATCAATTAGTATAGAAATTTATTAAGAAACCATCAAAATATGACCTAAAACTTATATCTTCCATAACTAGGTATTCATTCATTATATTCCATAAATTCTACTTCTATTTGACACAATTGGATTCAAATATTATTATGTTAAAAGGTTTTTTCAAGATTCCTCCAATTAATAGTCCAAAAGCTAGAGATAAATTTTAGTCTCTATAATTTATCTCTTCAATATCTCAAAATCTGTTCATTAGATTTTGATGATTAAAGAACCATTTTTTTAAATTATAATTTATATCCTAAAGGGGTTTTCAAGATTCAAATATAAGTGCATTCAAATTAAAGAGAGAATTTTCTGATAGTATAATTTATCTCTTGAATATCATGGAATTTGTGCAAAATATTCTTGAGATTCAACACCATTAGACCCATTTTAACATGAAGTCACTACAAAAACAATTCAGATTAGAGGTGGTTATTTAGATGTGTTTATGCACAACCCCCTGTAAACTCATTTTCTGTATAAATTAGAGGGTTTTATGCATAACCCCCACTAATCATAGAATTTGGAGGGGGTTATGAACTCACTCTAAATTCATTTTCTGTATAAATTTTAGGGGGTTATGCACAAACTTCAATAGTAATTGAAATTATATGGGGTTATGAACCCCCTCTAAATTTTTTATCTTTATTTTTTTAATATCCAGTTGGATTTTAGAGGGGGTTTTGAACCCTCTCTAATTTAAAAAATTATAAGGGGTTCATAGCCATCGCTAATCAATGGGATTAGTGCTAGTTCACAACACCCTCTAATATCTTAAATTTTAGGGAGTTTAAACCCCCTATAATGTCTTAAATTATAGGGGGTAGAAAACTCCCTCTAATATCTTAAATTAGAGGGGGTTGAAAACCCCTTCCAATGTCTCAAATTAGAGGGGGTTCAAAACCCCCACTTTTTTCTTAAAAAAACAATTCCATAACACACACACACACATACACACACACACACACACACACATAATTAAAATGCAATATATAAATGTATTTAAATACATTACATGAACATATTATATAAAATGGTTATATGATTGTATTTAATTGTATTTATATGTATACATAAATAGAATTGTATAATGTGAACATCAATATATATAT
The DNA here is from genome assembly GCA_963277665.1 of Viscum album. Lineage (NCBI taxonomy): Eukaryota > Viridiplantae > Streptophyta > Magnoliopsida > Santalales > Viscaceae > Viscum > Viscum album. Next base: position 1,331,088,731 of record OY728166.1, on the reverse strand, counting down.
ATATTTATAAAATTTCATTTCATATAATATTAATTATATATAATCTAAAAGCATAAACATGTTATGCAAATGTAGACATAAATACAATTTATTTAAAAAATGTATCATATAAAGACCCTTGAAGTTTTTATAATTTATATAATAATAATAATAATAATAATAGATTATATAGATACTTACACACACATGCATATAAATAAACATGTATGTATTATGTAAATAATGTATTTTATTTTATGTATATTATATATATTTATATACATAATAAATAATATAAATTTATTTAATTGTATACATAAATATGCAATATGTTGTATACATATATATATGTATTTATAATATTAATGTATTTAATATATATTTATATATATGTATTGAAATACATTATATAAATATATTTTTAAATACATTATATAAATATATTAAATAAATACTTATATATATATATTATATAAATAAACATGTATATAACATATAAATAATTTACATAAATATATAAATATATGTGCATATACATAACATAAATAGAATTATAAATATATGCAAAAAATATATTTTCTCAAATGTATGTAAATACACATATAAAATATATAGTTTATATAAATGTATAAACTCAATACAATATAAATGAATTATTCTATAAATACATAAATACATAATATAAGCATGTATATATTAATTTATATAAATGTATATATAGGTTATATATTTAAATGTATTTAAATACTTATTCAAATAATATTTATGTGAATAATCTTTATAATATATATAAATATAATCATGTGTATTTATTATATAGAAATTAAGATTCCATGGTGGTAGAGGTGTGGGTGAATTAAAGAGGAAACCCTAGTTTGAAACCCATTGATAACACATTTTTCATGGGAGTGAGGGAATGAGAGGGGGCAGGCGCGGATAGGGGTAAAGGGAGGGGCCTGTGTGGACAGTTGGGGAATGGAGGGGGTGTTAATTATGGTGAAGGGAGGGTCCTGTGTGGATATCTGGGGATTGGAGGGGTGGTATTTTTTTTATAAAAAAATTAGGGGTGGTTTTGAACCGCCCCTAAATTGGAAACTACTAATTGAGCTTTATCATACTAGTGGTTTACAAAAACCAATGCTAACAACATAAAGCATGCACATGAGTGAATATTATGGGTAACTACCACTAATGTACTTAGTAGTAGTTTTTAACCACCCCTAAAATGTGACTTAATTATAGGGGGTTCAAACCCCTCTAAATTAGTGTCAAATAGGGGTGGTTTTGGAAACCACCCCTAAATCGGAAACTGATAATTGAGCCTTACCTTACTAGAATTTTATGAAAACCACCACTAACTACATAAAACAGAAACATTAGCAGGATTTATGGGTAACCACTGCTAATGTATTTAAACAGGGTTATAACTCCCTCTAATCGCAAGAATAACCCCCTCTAACAGGGGCATTTTTTTGTAATGAGAACATAATTCCAGAATTTTTCATTGATATTAAAATAAGAAAATTTTTTAATTGAAGATAGTGTTGGATCATAATTGATGGAAAAATAGACTAGTGGGGTGATAGTTTAATTTTTCTTTAACAAAAATCAATCAGAGTTTGTTAATTAAAGAATCTATAGTGAGTGTAGTGTTCAAGTTATGTAGTGTGTCATAAATTAAAAGAATGAATACGATATTTTTATAGTGGTTTAGATCACCAAAATCCTAGTCCACTCACCAAACTTCTCTACTCATTAAGAATGTTGACACCCACTAAGAAGAAACTGACTTTTAGAGGCGTGGTAACATGTTACAGACTCTTCCTTTTACTTTACCTAGAGGCACAACCCAGAATTTTTACAGGAGTCTTAACCTAGTATGGACCAGACTTTTCTTTCAGAGTCACAACCCAAGAACTTCCTTTTGGGTGGTAAAAAAACCAATACAAGAATTTATTTTTATTATAAAAATCTTAAACCTACGCTTAAAAATACAAATAGATTACATAAATATTACAAAATGAAAAATAGAAAACAAATTAAACCTGAAGATATCATATGATGAAGATGATGAAGTTCGATGATCATTGATCAATTTAGCAGTAGAGGATGTAACGGATGAATTCTCTTCGTTATCTCAATAGAGAAAATAGAGTCGCAGATGTTCTTGATCATATGTATAGTAAGAATGTGAATTACAAGTTGTATTGAACAAAATTTATGAATATTGTTTTATCCCTTGATAACATGCCAATAGACTAAATCCGCATCATCATTAAATCCAAGATCTTATAGTTTTATCCAGTTATCCTATCATTGCATACCATGAGTTATAAAATAAAAATACATGGAATAAAGATGTTACCTGTAAATTGAAATAACGCTCTGAATATCAAATAGTTTTCATGCACTTTTATTCTGTATGAAATAACACCATAATACTTCTAGCATGATTGTTAACACATAAATGTATTTTACACATTTATAAAACAAATAAAATAATATGAATAAAATTACAGTTTATAGAAATATCAAAAATTCACAAAAAATAGAGTATCATAAAGACTATACTTCTTGTGTATATGTGTATAGATTTTTTGATTATATTTTTTTAATCAAACATGCAATTGTATCTTTAGTGAAATAAAACAGTAATTAAAAATTAATTTCACATGCATTAAATCAAATAAAAATAATTATATGTTAAGAAAAATATTTTAATTGGCTGTACATAAAAATATCTGGTGGTAGTAAGATGTTACTACTGCTGACATGATACCATTATTGGATGGAGGCAAGCTACCATCATAGATGATTTACCATCACATTGATCTACTATCACATATGATCTATCATCAATGATGATCTATCATTGCATAAGATCTACCATTGAAGTATGATCTACCATTAGAAGATGATCCACCGTTGAATAGGTGATCTATTGTTATTTTTGTATAGTACTACCGTGAAGAGATGATCTACTATGAAGAAGGAGAGCGGTGCTACTGTCCTGCATGGACGAGCTACCATTACTAAAAAAAGGAAGTGGTGCTACCGTGGCTTCACTAAAGGCATATAAACATGAGATACCATCGAGTGACAGATTAATATACCATTTTGAACTACTATCGCTATGATCTACCATGAGGGAGTCAGAAGTGGGATCTATCGTCGCTATAGAAGGAGCAATGATACTACCATTAGAAATGAACTAAGCTTCCACGACTGTTGTGTGTTATGTATGGAGGATCTGTTCATGTGATATGAATCATGTTTCTTCTTCTCATTTATAATCTTGAAATCATCCCTATAAATTGAATGGATGAGAAGCCTTTGGTAACCCCATTTTCATTTGGTAGCATCATATTATTCAAAAAAAATCATACATGAAAGATGAAGATTACATACATGGAGGTTCATGGTCATATAAATTTAGTATCTCTTGCCTTGGAAAAATAATGGCGACCTCGACTTTTATTGAAGGTCGTATGACCATCTACTCAGGTGATCTATAACACTCAGGTATCATTGGAGGTAGAGGAAAATCAATTTTCTGATCAGATGAATCTTGTAGATCTCATCCAAAGACCAATGAAATGTCCATATCTCATTAAGGTGAATAAACAACATCCGTATTAGACGTTTTCCCATAATGAACATGTTTCTAGTTTTCTGATCCTTTTTATTATAGCTCAGGACACTACCACAACATGCCATGACAGTGGGGTGTAACGCCCCGACCCCAGCTTCCCAGAGTCGGTGCATTAATTACATAACATTGGCATGATCACAAGAAAGATCAAATCTCGAAAGACCGATTGGTTTAGTAGCCTTGGAAACACTAGATATAATCATAAAGTTTTACATTACATTTCGAAGTGAAAAACCACTACAACAACAAAGTCTTCATATCCACACTATTAACCCCTCATAATATCCCTGCAAGTCATTCATAATTTACTTCTTCACTACCTGGGAAAATAAAACATAGAAAAGGGGTGAGCTAAAATGCCCAGTAAGGATAACAATATAGAGGAACATTCAAAATAAGCATAAACATTTAAGGCAATGAATTACTAAAACAAAAGCCTTTTAAAATTGAACTTCAACATAGTATGGCAAAAGTAAAATGAAATAATGCCATTTACTTGTTCACATGGATATTCTACTAATCGAATAATCACATGCAATATCAATAACCACTTTCATAATTATGGAATGCATAATGTCAAACATTAATTTCATTGTCTAGGCCTCATCCCAAGACCTAGGGGTTACTTCTAACCGGAACCCAACCCGGAGTGCCTCTAATAACCGGACACCAACCCGGAGTGCCTCTAATAACCGGACACCAACCCGGAGTGCCTCTAATAACCGGACACCAACCCGGAGTGCCTCTAATAACCGGACACCAACCCGGAGGGCATACTTTTACCAGTCCCTAACCTGGAGGGCTTACTTTAACCAGTCCCCAACCTGGAGGGCTTACTTTTACCAGTCCCCAACCTAGAGGGCTTACTTTTACCGGTCCCCAACCCGGAACATACTTGTTTAGCACATTCATCTGAAGAAAAGTTTGAAATATAACATAAACATTCGGATTAAAACTAGCATACGAAATGTCAATAGTTTCACCATAAACTATGAATGGTATAAAATAGCACATCCACAGTCAAAAATATCACAAAACCTTCAATACAATATAGAAGTTTTGTATTATAATAAATCAACTTCAAATAAGCGTAAAATCCATTAAAGGATGTTGACATAGATGAAATCAAAACACTTTTTAGAGAAATATCTCTTTCTATTTTTGAAATCATTTAAGAGCCATATAAAATAAAACATTTTCTTGAAAATATTCTTGTAAGCTTGTAAGGAAATCTTTGACAATTTTATAACGGCGTAAAATAACCGCACCCGCCGTATAAGTTAAAAAAAAACATTCTTACCTCAATTCTGTCGAAAAGGTTAAAAAGGACCTTGTTTTGAAAACGACGGAAAGATTCCTTTATAAACCTCTTATAAAAAGTCAAACAAGGGTATAAATGACTTTAACCCATATTCTTGTAAATAGTAAAAATGTTTTGAAATACATTTTTAAGAAACATGGATGTGGATGATAAAGATATCCCAGTAGATTATTACGTATAAACAACCTCGGATAAGGAAGAGATTGTGAAATAACCCTTACCAATTTGGTAACATATGAAACATACAACCCATAAAAGAGGTATCATACAATGAATATGTAAATACACATAAATTAGAGTGTATTACACAAAGAATATAATTATGGGCAGTACATACACCACACAAAAGGTAATGGTGGCAATATGGCATGAATCTCACGGGAATAAGGAGTGAGATGAAAACCCCTTACCTTGTACTTTTCCTTGGTTGGGGTAGGTTAAACTCCTGTATAATGGTGAAATAATTGTTATTAAATTATACAAGAATCATATATATTAATATGATATCATATATGATCTTTTAACATTGATTTATTAATAATATCTTAGAATTATCATCGTTTCGGGTGTTAACTTACTCATTTTCTTTTATATGTTTTGTTACATAAGCCATGTTTGTTGTATCTTATTCATATCCAGAATGATATCAAGTCCTTAAACATCATTTTTAAATCATAAAATGATAATTATACTTGAATGGATACGATGGAGAATGAATCTCATCGCGTTCGTGGAGACGGTAGTCCGTACGTACGCACGAGCGACAATATCATTATTTTGATATTAAAATAATATATAAATGAATGGTATATCATATATAAAGAATCATTAACATGTTATATTTATTATTTACATGAGTTACACATCATTATTATACCCATCCAAATAATATTATATTGAATAACAATTACACCACGACGTGGAGACGGTAAGCCGTACGTACGCACGTATGGTGACATGTTATTCAAAGGGTGGATAGAATACTGAATATGGTTGTACCATACTTATAATAACATCACAGTATATGTGAGATACTGGAGTTATTATTTTATAATGGTAAGAACAAAGGAAGAAGAAGTGGAAGAAGAAATGAACTTAGAAAAAGGTGGTGAAATCATTACCTCTTCTTCGGGTTCTTCCTTTTGATTTGATCAAAAGGGCTCCTTAGGTTGGATTTCTGATCAAACTAAGGCCTCTAGGTTGTAGTGAGGGATGTTGGGAGAGTATTTGGGCAGAGTTTGGCCGAACAAAAAGGCTTTGAAGGTGTGAAGAAATGAGAAGGAGGAGTGCCCTTTTTATAAGAGGGGTGAGGGGCACCTTTGGAAAAGCTAGAAATATTAATTTATAATAAATTCATATTCGGTTTCTAATGGCTCCAAAGCTTATTATTCAAAGGTTAAGGTGGGGATAGGTCGAAAACCACTCAACCAATAGAATTTAGATAGGTTTGGGTACTTATATTAACCTTATCTTTAAGTATTAACTCTAAGTTAATTAGTTTCACTTTTACAATGTCTCTTTGTATTTTTATATAATATGGTTAATAAACTTACTATATACATCCAAGAGACCCCCAAGTGGTCCATTAATGAGGAACCTATCATAATATAAGTCTCTTGGCCGAACCTTAGATTTTTAGGAATTTAATATCAATTAATAATATAATATTTGTTTTAAGAACTCTTTTATGTCAATTTTGACACTATTCAATAGTTGATTTTTGTGAAACTCCTAACAGATTGATTACTTCGAACAAAGTCAATTAAATCAATCCTAATATATCATATTATCATATAAAATTAGTTTAATTCATTAAAAGTTTCATATTATAATTATTTGGGTATTTATAAGATCAATTATTTTAATTTTTCACTATTATAGTAATTACCGCATCATCATTGTGTCATAAATAAAATAACTTATTTAATGTCTAAAAATTATAAATAAAATATCATTATGTAGGAAATATTTTTAGCTTTCTAATGAATATTTATAATCTAAAATCCAACTTATATAACCCTATGTAACAATTGTTTTGCTAAAAGATATATGCTTGTGTCATTTTTTTGTATTCATTTTGACTTAATTAAAATAAAGTGTCATTATCACTTACAAGTGGATCCATGGGGTCCCAAAATAGACCCAAAGATGCCCATGGTCGACCATGTATCAACCAATAGGGTTAAGACACGTTTTAGGGTAATTTAGTATTATTATAATATTATTTTTTTAACCCTCATTTACCGGATTTACCCTTAACCATGGTAAATAAAATATTTACCGCAGTAATTATTCAAAATGTCTAAAAATAAAAGTTACCTATTTACACAATTTGAACATCCTGATTCAAAATATGGAATCCATTTTCCTAAATTAAAAACACAGAAGTGGCAGAAATTAATTTAAAATTAATTCCCGCTGTCAAAACAAAAAGCGTGTTTTTAAGAGATAATAACTATCAAAAGATTGACACTTGTTTATGTTCGGTTTAATTGTAAAATTATGTCCAATGACCAACATTATATTAAATGGTAAAAATATATTCTAAATATACTTTAAAACCACTCAAATTCATAATTTATCACTATTAATTATTTTGATTAAAAAAGTTGTTTTTAATTAAAATTTAGTAATTTTCACTATTCATCAAAATATGAAAGTTATCCGAAAAGTACCAAAATTTCACCTTAGGCTAAATTTGATATTCCGAATCCAAAAATGAAGTCCATTTTAAAATATAAAATATATATAACTTCAAAAAGTAGGTATTACTATTCATAACAGCTAGTTTGATTGGTTACGGTGTGTTAGAACTCGAAGTTGCGTACAACACACGCTACTGTTTTATTCAAAGGAAAGCATACCGTGGAAGCTTGGGATGTTTCATTTTAAATTTTTTGATGTCTCCATTTAGTCAAAAAGTTTAAAATATTGTATTTAAAAAGTTTTCACTATCAAAAGTTGATAAAAGTGCAATACTGAAAATGTATCTGTTCTTGCATTATGACTAAGAAACTCATAATATGGATTCTAATATTATAAGGATTATATAAAGTTTAAAATTTAGTTACTACTATTCATGACCTCTTTTAATGGCTTTTTTTTTGGTAAGTCATGGTGCAATTGAACTCAGTGTTGTGTGTAGTGCAAGTTATTGAATTATTTTGAAGAAATAACACACTATGAAATCTTGGGGTGTTACATTCTCCCCTCCTTCAATAAATTGCGTCCTCGCAATTTGAAATTGTTCTTCAAAAATAAAAGGTTGAAAGTAGAAAATATATTTGTGGGAAAACCCACATCGGAAATTGGATTACTAAAATTTAGTCTTAATATGAGGAAAAGAGAAATGAAAGGGTCACCACCAAATTATGATCTTGATTAGGAGAACATTGGTGGCAATTAGAGACATATAATCGGAGGAAAAACGTAAATATTTATAGGTAGTGATTGAGGTCATCAATCACAAACAAGTGTATAATTTAGGTCCTTAAATTCATCAATCTATGATGATTTAAAATACCATCGGTTCAACAAAACATAGGGTATTAGGATAACACATTTTTGAAGTTTCAAAATATCTTAGTTGAAATCCCACATCAAAAAAAAATGAATTAATGAGGCCTCTATTTAAAATAAAGAGTGGAAAATATGAAGATTACCGAAAATAACACATACTAGGGTTCCATGTAAGAAAATATGGATATGGAAGAAAAATCTAGCCATCAATTATCTGATGGAGAGTGGTAGAGAACATGGCTATGAAAAGGCCAACAATCCCAAAGCCATAAATTAGTGATGATTTAAGGTACCATCTAGGACAACATTTTTGTTCTAAGTTCCTTTTATTAATGATGAGGAATTTATTTATGAGATTGGCTAAGATCATAAGGAGATATACTTAGTTTATAATTAGAGTTTTATCCATTAATAAATTTCTACCAAAACTCATCATTCACTCGTAAAAAAAATTCTATTTATACTATTCATAGAGGGTTCCAAAATAAACGAATTTATAATTCATCTACCAGATCTTTTTAAAAAACTACTTTATTTAATCCAGGACATCTCGTGGGATAGTGGTAGGTGATACACCCTTGTCGCCCTTTGGTTGCGGGTTCAAGTCTCGCAGCCTTGCCGGACGGGACGGGTTGCCGCCCGACCTCCGGGTTGTCCTTTTATGGCAATACAAAATAATCCAAACTAGAACTATCCAAAATACTTCTGTCCAAACTCACAGTCCAACATTCATAAGGAAGGTAAACATAATATAGATCCTTTTTACCCCGTAATAGCATATGAATACCTTCATCATGTATTACCATATTCCTTATTGATTACATTCATGCTCCCTTATTCCATATAGAATGCTGGATATACTTCATTAATCCAAAAATGTTTTAAACCCCAACAATGATGGAATATACAAATCATTAATCAGTTCCAAGGTAGTCAAGAATATCCAATATAATTTATCCAAAACAATCACATATTATTCCAAAATCACTACCTCAGTATCAGAACTATATTATGATTTATCATTCTCTCAACCATATATTTTCCAAAAATTTATCCTGCTATTGAGTCACTTTTCTTTGTTCCACACAATCTCAAGTCCTTAATGAAATAGTACTGCTGTACAATCCTTATATACTCCATGATTATTGTAACAAGTACATTGTTGATACAACACTCAATTGACATAATCAACATAAGAACTCTAATCATTCCTCTTCATCTGTGGTAGTATCATAACTTTATTATTATCCAATAGCATCATTTGCGGCATAGTCTGATGACTGGGACATTGGTTCGCGTAGTGTCCAAACTCCTTGCAAATGAAGCATTGTACATTTAAAACCATTTTCTTACCCTTGCAGTCACGTACTTTGTGCCCTTTTCCTCCACACTTATAACAAACTCCCATTCCTTTCAGGCAAGTTCCAGGGTGTTTCTTTCCACAGTTACCACATATGGGAAAATTCTTCTTTTCCCTCTTACTTTTATCCATCTTTCTCTCTTCCATCCTTTTCTTCTCTTGCTTCCCTTCAAAGCCATAGGACTCAGTAAACTCTTTACTTATCTTATCAACACATGATATTATTTCTTCATATGATGATAATACATGGGAGACTATTTCTCTTATAAATTCTAGATTAAGACCATGAGAGATATGATCCTTCCTTCTCTTTGAATCATGTGCATTTCTGGAGTTATCATTCCTTCTACTGGGCGCCATTTCTAAACAATGGCATAAACTAGATTAGTTTATGAGTCAAAATACATAATCCCATACTTATAAAACACTTAACAAAAATTGAACTATTTATGGATATAATCCATAATCATAAAAATGTTTTCTTTGAGGAAGTATATACTCATAAACCCTTCATAATGGTTTGTAAAGAAAATGAGAATTATCCTAAGCATATCCCCCGGGAGTGTCGTAACCAAGAGTGCAGCAAGGCCCGTTGTCGTGCACCAGTTCCCGTTCTAGTCTAGCTCAAAGCGGTGTTTTCGGGTTTTACCCCTAGGTACATCTGTGCCAGAGCCGCCTCTACCTGCTCGTATCCAGACAGGGATGTATTGCTCGGAAAACTCACAAAATCTCTACAATACCAAAATTCTAGGAAGTTCTTCTATACTAATCCTCAAAGTTCATCTTAGGTCTATGTGCTCTAATCAGAGTTTATCTAAATCTAGCTTCCAAGGTTTGTACTAAACTTCCTCTGATACCAACTGTAACGCCCCGACCCCAGCTTCCCAGAGTCGGTGCATTAATTACATAACATTGGCATGATCACAAGAAAGATCAAATCTCGAAAGACCGATTGGTTTAGTAGCCTTGGAAACACTAGATATAATCATAAAGTTTTACATTACATTTCGAAGTGAAAAACCACCACAACAACAAAGTCTTCATATCCACACTATTAACCCCTCATAATATCCCTGCAAGTCATTCATAATTTACTTCTTCACTACCTGGGAAAATAAAACATAGAAAAGGGGTGAGCTCAAATGCCCAGTAAGGATAACAATATAGCGGAACATTCAAAATAAGCATAAACATTTAAGGCAATGAATTACTAAAACAAAAGCCTTTTAAAATTGAACTTCAACATAGTATGGCAAAAGTAAAATGAAATAATTCCATTTACTTGTTCACATGGATATTCTACTAATCGAATAATCACATGCAATATCAATAACCACTTTCATAATTATGGAATGCATAATGTCAAACATTAATTTCATTGTCTAGGCCTCATCCCAAGACCTAGGGGTTACTTCTAACCGGAACCCAACCCGGAGTGCCTCTAATAACCGGACACCAACCCGGAGTGCCTCTAATAACCGGACACCAACCCGGAGTGCCTCTAATAACCGGACACCAACCCGGAGTGCCTCTAATAACCGGACACCAACCCGGAGGGCATACTTTTACCAGTCCCTAACCTGGAGGGCTTACTTTAACCAGTCCCCAACCTGGAGGGATTACTTTTACCAGTCCCCAACCTGGAGGGCTTACTTTTACCGGTCCCCAACCCGGAACATACTTGTTTAGCACATTCATCTGAAGAAAAGTTTGAAATATAACATAAACATTCGGATTAAAACTAGCATACGAAATGTCAATAGTTTCACCATAAACTATGAATGGTATAAAATAACACATCCACAGTCAAAAATATCACAAAACCTTCAATACAATATAGAAGTTTTGTATTATAATAAATCAACTTCAAATAAGCGTAAAATCCATTAAAGGATGTTGACATAGATGAAATCAAAACACTTTTTAGAGAAATATCTCTTTATATTTTTGAAATCATTTAAGAGCCATATAAAATAAAACATTTTCTTGAAAATATTCTTGTAAGCTTGTAAGGAAATCTTTGACAATTTTATAACGGCGTAAAATAACCGCACCCGCCGTATAAGTTAAAAAAAAACATTCTTACCTCAATTCTGTCGAAAAGGTTAAAAAGGACCTTGTTTTGAAAACGACGGAAAGATTCCTTTATAAACCTCTTATAAAAAGTCAAACAAGGGTATAAATGACTTTAACCCATATTCTTGTAAATAGTAAAAATGTTTTGAAATACATTTTTAAGAAACATGGATGTGGATGATAAAGATATCCCAGTAGATTATTACGTATAAACAACCTCGGATAAGGAAGAGATTGTGAAATAACCCTTACCAATTTGGTAACATATGAAACATACAACCCATAAAAGAGGTATCATACAATGAATATGTAAATACACATAAATTAGAGTGTATTACACAAAGAATATAATTATGGGCAGTACATACACCACACAAAAGGTAATGGTGGCAATATGGCATGAATCTCACGGGAATAAGGAGTGAGATGAAAACCCCTTACCTTGTACTTTTCCTTGGTTGGGGTAGGTTAACCTCCTGTATAATGGTGAAATAATTGTTATTAAATTATACAAGAATCATATATATTAATATGATATCATATATGATCTTTTAACATTGATTTATTAATAATATCTTAGAATTATCATCGTTTCGGGTGTTAACTTACTCATTTTCTTTTATATGTTTTGTTACATAAGCCATGTTTGTTGTATCTTATTCATATCCAGAATGATATCAAGTCCTTAAACATCATTTTTAAATCATAAAATGATAATTATACTTGAATGGATACGATGGAGAATGAATCTCATCGCGTTCGTGGAGACGGTAGTCCGTACGTACGCACGAGCGACAATATCATTATTTTGATATTAAAATAATATATAAATGAATGGTATATCATATATACAGAATCATTAATATGTTATATTTATTATTTACATGAGTTACACATCATTATTATACCCATCCAAATAATATTATATTGAATAACAATTACACCACGACGTGGAGACGGTAAGCCGTACGTACGCACGTATGGTGACATGTTATTCAAAGGGTGGATAGAATACTGAATATGGTTGTACCATACTTATAATAACATCACAGTATATGTGAGATACTGGAGTTATTATTTTAGAATGGTAAGAACAAAGGAAGAAGAAGTGGAAGAAGAAATGAACTTAGAAAAGGGTGGTGAAATCATTACCTCTTCTTCGGGTTCTTCCTTTTGATTTGATCAAAAGGGCTCCTTAGGTTGGATTTCTGATCAAACTAAGGCCTCTAGGTTGTAGTGAGGGATGTTGGGAGAGTATTTGGGCAGAGTTTGGCCGAACAAAAAGGCTTTGAAGGTGTGAAGAAATGAGAAGGAGGAGTGCCCTTTTTATAAGAGGGGTGAGGGGCACCTTTGGAAAAGCTAGAAATATTAATTTATAATAAATTCATATTCAGTTTCTAATGGCTCCAAATCTTATTATTCAAAGGTTAAGGTGGGGATAGGTCGAAAACCACTCAACCAATAGAATTTAGACAGGTTTGGGTACTTATATTAACCTTATCTTTAAGTATTAACTCTAAGTTAATTAGTTTCACTTTTACAATGTCTCTTTGTATTTTTATATAATATGGTTAATAAACTTACTATATACATCCAAGCGACCCCCAAGTGGTCCATTAATGAGGAACCTATCATAATATAAGTCTCTTGGCCGAACCTTAGATTTTTAGGAATTTAATATCAATTAATAATATAATATTTGTTTTAAGAACTCTTTTATGTCAATTTTGACACTATTCAATAGTTGATTTTTGTGAAACTCCTAACAGATTTATTACTTCGAACAAAGTCAATTAAATCAATCCTAATATATCATATTATCATAGAAAATTAGTTTAATTCATTAAAAGTTTCATATTATAATTATTTGGGTATTTATAAGATCAATTATTTTAATTTTTCACTATTATAGTAATTACCGCATCATCATTGTGTCATAAATAAAATAACTTATTTAATGTCTAAAAATTATAAATAAAATATCATTATGTAGGAAATAGTTTTAGCTTTCTAATGAATATTTATAATCTAAAATCCAACTTATATAACCCTATGTAACAATTGTTTTGCTAAAAGATATATGCTTGTGTCATTTTTTTGTATTCATTTTGACTTAATTAAAATAAAGTGTCATTATCACTTACAAGTGGATCCATGGGGTCCCAAAATAGACCCAAAGATGCCCATGGTCGACCATGTATCAACCAATAGGGTTAAGACACGTTTTAGGGTAATTTAGTATTATTATAATATTATTTTTTTAACCCTCATTTACCGGATTTACCCTTAACCATGGTAAATAAAATATTTACCGCAGTAATTATTCAAAATGTCTAAAAATAAAAGTTACCTATTTACACAATTTGAACATCCTGATTCAAAATATGGAATCCATTTTCCTAAATTAAAAACACAGAAGTGGCAGAAATTAATTTAAAATTAATTCCCGCTGTCAAAACAAAAAGCGTGTTTTTAAGAGATAATAACTATCAAAAGATTGACACTTGTTTATGTTCGGTTTAATTGTAAAATTATGTCCAATGACCAACATTATATTAAATGGTAAAAATATATTCTAAATATACTTTAAAACCACTCAAATTCATAATTTATCACTATTAATTATTTTGATTAAAAAAGTTGTTTTTAATTAAAATTTAGTAATTTTCACTATTCATCAAAATATGAAAGTTATCCGAAAAGTACCAAAATTTCACCTTAGGCTAAATTTGATATTCCGAATCCAAAAATGAAGTCCATTTTAAAATATAAAATATATATAACTTCAAAAAGTAGGTATTACTATTCATAACAGCTAGTTTGATTGGTTACGGTGTGTTAGAACTCGAAGTTGCGTACAACACACGCTACTGTTTTATTCAAAGGAAAGCGTACCGTGGAAGCTTGGGATGTTTCATTTTAAATTTTTTGATGTCTCCATTTAGTCAAAAAGTTTAAAATATTGTATTTAAAAAGTTTTCACTATCAAAAGTTGATAAAAGTGCAATACTGAAAATGTATCTGTTCTTGCATTATGACTAAGAAACTCATAATATGGATTCTAATATTATAAGGATTATATAAAGTTTAAAATTTAGTTACTACTATTCATGACCTCTTTTAATGGCTTTTTTTTTGGTAAGTCATGGTGCAATTGAACTCAGTGTTGTGTGTAGTGCAAGTTATTGAATTATTTTGAAGAAATAACACACTATGAAATCTTGGGGTGTTACATGGGGGATCAACACCCCAACCACACATCTTCACACACCACCGTACTGCCTCGCACGGTGTCTTCGACACCTCCATTCGTGCCCTATACATGGTCATGTGGGTGCTATGTTCCTACCCGTATTCTTCATGCCACCATGCAGGCTCCTTGTAATCACATTTATCTGCAACTATGTAAGATATTTGGGCCTACTCTCCCATGGGATTGTAATGGTTGACCTATTTTTCTTACTAAATCCACCATGGAAATTATTATAAATATACCTGTTAAGGTCATTCTTTGAGTCAAGTCAAAGATTATTTTTTTAATTATGGGAAATGATGTCCTCTTTAGGTGTGGTTGGGCATCGAGCTCACATAATGATAGAATGAACCTCTAGATATGATGTTTGTGAGTTGGTGAGTAATATTCTATACGATATTACTTTAAGTGAATCATGTTTTTGAATCTCTACTTTGTTTTTTGGGGATGAAAATGTATAACTGTGGGAGGATATAGAAACATAGGTTTTTCTCGATTGATACTTAACTAAATTTTCTGATTTCAATACCTTGGGAACTCCCTACAGGTAAAATTATAAATTTACCCTAAAAGATGACCTCATAAAAATTTTATGATGGATTTACTAATATTTAGGTTCATTGTTTACCATTGAGATGAGATTTAGTGAATTTTAAAGAATGTTTAATTTTAAGTAACTTTTATTTACAACTGTCTAGGTATGTGAAGAAATACACAAAAATCATTTACTACTAATAGGGAAGTACTCAGTGAAACTCAAAATCAATACCTTGTCGAGACCCCATAGGGGATTTTGATGAATTTTTATTGTTTATTAATTAAATGTGTATTTATCCAATGAGCATGGATAGTGAGATCTTAGAAAAAATGGATTATTCACTTAAAAAATTTGGAATATTTCTATAATATTTTTATTGGTGGTCACTTAGTTATTTTAGAGTTTTGAGCATCACCGAGGATCAAAAATAATTATAAATAAAAAATTATATTTATTCTATAGAAAGGTTGTTGTGATAAATCACTTATATGTCGTAAATAGATCATTGGGTGAAAATATAACACTTTGTATGCATCCAGAATGGTGGTTTTAACCAATGAATGCTGTAATTTCAGTTCGTACCTGGGGTATTCAGGAAAGGCTATCATTGGCATTGTTATTAAATAAAATTTAATTTAATGTGATTTTCAATGTGTTAACCCTAAAAATACCCTTATAAAATACCTAATATGAATTAAACATTTTGTTACCCATAGAATTAATTGATATAAACCCAATATTAAGAGAGGAATGGTGATCATTTGATAGCGATGAAGGATCGACATTGAATCAATACTGGATCTGTGATGTGAATGAGCAGATCTCCATGGAGATAGTGAACACTTGAAGAAACAACCATTTTCCCTTGAGGTAGGTATATTTATTTTAAATTGTTTCTATATTCATAATTTATTATAAGGAATGATTATTATTTTTGTTCTGAGGTTGAAAAATGAATGTAACTATAAATTTATATAGTGTATATTATTTCCTAAAACTCCATATTATGCACTAATTTCTTTTCTTTTCACAATCATTGGTGATTCCATTCACAATGAAAAATACCCAAACCATTTCATGTCTACCAAAAAATTTCATTCTTAATTTTATCTACCTTTTCCCACTAATTCTTCATGTCTCACCACCAGACATTGATAAGGAAAGAGGTTAGATGGATTGAGACCTAAATCAATAAATGATCAAAATTAGCATCTTACAATAGCCTATTATTGGAATAAAATTTGAGATCAAGGAATGTGAGAAAGATGATAGTAAAAAATGGGTCATTGAAAGGTGTGGAAATATGAATCTTTAAAGTGTAGAGGTGTAGCGGGGCATTAAGAACTATATGAGAATACATTGTGCATCATTTTTTCAGTGATGGATAGCTAGAAAATAGTCATTGGAGGTGTGGATGTAAAAAAATTATTCCATATAATTTTGTGTATAATCGGAGGTGAGACTGGTTATGGAACATGATTCTATGGTATATGGTTTTTTAGTGTCGTGTTGATCTGATTACATAATATATAGTCTTAGATCACATGTTGTGTATCAACCTCCATGGAATTGAGAGCTGCATCAGAATAGGATCCACACACTATGTGATACAGGGTCACATTCCATGAATCTCATGTAATGAGAGATCATAGTCTCTTTTATGTGAATGAGATTAAGTCATATATATCATGGTATTCACATGAACTATACTATCTAGGATTCCATGTGTATGAAAGATGGACATGTTCTATGTATCAGGGGTACATGTTAAGTAAGATGGCTAGACCTACACATCATGTACCATATCCAGACACACCATGAACTTGGGCCCCTACATGACACAATCTATGACAATATTAACCCTGTACCTTCACTGATCCCACACTCTATGTATGATACCTCACATGTCATGTAGTTCAACCCATACATTCCATGTAAGTGATAATACACTACTAGGATTACCTAGAGAAAAAAATGTCATGTACCCCTATAATAAATAATTTATACTATTCTATCATTAATTTTTTTGTATATCCATTCCTATAACATATATTTGGGGAATCAAGTAGTCTATTATTATAATTATTCTATATAAAATGTGACGACACACTTCTCTTTAGTATCTTTGGTGAGAGGTGAAGTGATATGAGTATTTTAGTATCCATAGATCTATTCGAACACTAACTGGAATCAAGTGAGATGATCATAGTACACACGGGTTCAGGATCCCCTTAGTGAGGTTCATATTAAAGGGTTAAAGTCCCATGTAATATCCTTATTCTATACTCCCCCATATATTTTGTGCATGGTACCATATATAGGCATGGGGTAGGTACCCCCTTAGTGCTGGAAAGGTGTGGGTCCCCACATAGCTGATCTAGTTGGGTTCCCTCCCACATTTTTATTGAATATGTCCTCTATACATGGATTTTGGTACTACTACTACTAAATCATCTTTTAACAGCACTAGAAAATTCCTTTATCAGTGCTAAAAAAGTGCTGATAATCAAAGTGCGGTTAAAAGCCCAAAACTTTTATCAGTGCTAAAAAAGCACTGTTAAAATCCCCCTTTAATAGCGTTAAAAAAATATGTATTAAAAGGGTCCTTAAATAGTTTTTTTAGAACTATTAAAGGCCCCCTTTATCAGTGCTTTTTTTAGAACTGTTAATGGGGGATTTTAACAGTTCTAAAAAAGTGCTGATAAAGGCTCCTCTAACAAAGGGTATATAATTTTTTCCCACACCCCACCCACCCCCCTTTATCAGCACTTCCCACCTGTTCAACCCTTAATCACTGCTTCCCCCACCCCTTTATCAGTGCTTTAGATAATAATAGCCTCCCGTGCACGCCCCTTCCACTAGCAAGTTTCGAACCCAAGACCACCCGCTTATATATCCAACGCCTTTACCACTACCCTATACCGTTTTGTTTTACATTTTATGATATATCTATATATTTATATATATTTCATCACATTTTTTATCCATATATTTTTATATATGTTTATATATATGTTTATATATTAATAAATATATTTTATATTTAAATATGTTTAATTTATTTATTTATAAAATTAAATTTTTATGAGTGAATATATAAAAAATATGTATATATTGGTATATATTTTATTATAAATGAAATTATGTTATAAAAAATGATAAAATTTAAAATCCATAATATCAATATGAATGTAATACATGGGAATAAACTTAGTCCCCATTTAAAAAGGGAAAAAAGAACCCCATAAATGAGGCTAAAAATTCATCGAAAGTTAAAAAAATTAGGATACCCCGACTAAAAACTTAGTTTTGGATGCCTTTTGGGCCTTTTTTGGACTTAAAAAATAGAGAACATGGTCCTCCCAGTCATGAAAACATAGAGCTCATCACAGGATTTGATTTTATATGTGGTAGAGACCAAACGCACACCTGGATAAAAATTTACATCTTTTTGAAGTTTGAGTTACATTTTCAACTTATTTGAAATATTTTATTATTGTTTTTTGATTTTTTTATCTTCAAATTGATATTAAATTACTAATACTTGGTAATAATAAGAAAATTATTAATTAAAAATATTTTTTAGTTATTTTATAATCCATTTTCACTAAATATATTATATTTTAAGTGTAAATGCCTATTTACCTTATGTAAAACATATTTCAAAAAAATATATATTATATTTATATAAATATAAATATATTTATATATAAATATATTATTTTTAATGAAATATTTTTTTGAAGTATAATTTTATCAGCGCTTTTAAAAAAGTGTTGATAAAGGTACCCCTTTAACATCGCTATTTTTAGCACTAATAAAAAGGGTCTTTAACAACATTTTTAGCTAGTGTTGTTAAAGTCCTAGCGTTGGATAAACATAGTTTTGTAGTAGTGTACTCCCTTTTTGACAATCACTTCTTGATGAGGCACAAGTCAAACATTAGGTTTTGTTATGACCTCAATCTACATGTAAACTCCATAAAGTCATGGTTCTCCAATGATGATTTAAAATAGGTGATGTTTGTTATCTTTCATGGGTTGATTCATTTATTTTTGGGATATGTGGATCCCAGCTCTCTTACATATCTTGGGAGACCTAGTGTGTTTTTATATCACATGCATGATAGTTAATGATTTTAGAGTTTTGTACCCCCTCAACTAAAACACATATTTTTTTAAGGAGAGAGAACCCATTTATGGTTTCTAGTCTTAATAGGGAACTTAAAAATGTTGAGGAATTTTAATTCTTTGAATGTTGTGATTCCTTAAGAACACATTTGTTTCTTATAGTATACAATATATATCTAGGATATCGGCTTCATACATTATTGGTATTTTATTACTCTGAGAATATTTAGTTTCTCATGAGACGATAACCTTTTTGGATTGGATCAGAGATGAGATAGACTTCTATGTGCACCTAATACTTCTAGTATTATTAAATATTTGGATTTAATATCATCATAGTATATACTCTTATTCAAAGAGTTTGAGCTAACTTGTTTCTTTTTTTTTTCATTTTTCATTTTGAGTCATCCTACTTAGTACAATTATACTCACCCCTAGATAGAATTTTCTCCCACATATATATTTTGTTTCTAAAATTGATTTATAGCTTAGAGGTGGATGTGACAGACATGTATTTGGCATGACTTGTTCAAATTCAAAACAAAATGGTGCTTAGTGGATCATGGTTTAGTGACCTTCTAATATGTATAGTACTTATGTTATTTTTCCTATATGGTAGTTTACATACCTTTTAATGTTCCATTCTTTCATTGTATATAGTTTTCTAGTGTATATATATATATACACTATTAGTGTTTCTGGTTATTTTGTGTATTGAAGATATGTGTTTGTTAGAGGTTGATATAGGATAAGGCCTCCCATATTGAGTGATATTCCTACTTGATGATAGTCAGTAGCCACTAACCTATTAGATGTTGGGATTTAAGTGGTAAACTCAACTTACTATCATCCAGGTTGGGGCCCTAGTTTTTCAGGTTATGTCAAATTAAACCTTCTCTATGGACTCATATATAAGAATTAACCCTAAAATTGTGGTATCAAATACCTACAATAAAAAAAGGGGTGTTTATCAAAACTAACCATATAACACCTCATAAGGATCCATCAGTATCAAAGGCTAATAATTTTTACTATATGATAACATTAACATTGTGAGACAAACATATCATCCCTGGTTAGTAATTTTTGACTAAAAAGGGGTGTCCAACATGAAATCCATGTTTATATCCTTGAATATAAGAATTTTCCATATAGGATATTCTTACATTTATAAGTGTCAAATTTTACTCATATTTAGCTGTGTTATCAGATCCTTTGGTAACCCTTTACAAAAAACAAATTTAAATTGGGCATCTTGATCTAAAATGATACTTTTAGTTATTTTATTATTCCATACTATATTTTGAACATATATTTTTCTCATATTTTCTACTTACTATGTATACCATATATACATAAAGTGAGATAACCTTTTAAATTATTCCATCAAAATTTATACCAAACCACAACCATTTTTTATCTTGGAAGACCGGTGGAATAGTCCATGGTGAGATCATCCCAATTCGACGTGGGTATTGGATGTTGTTGGAGTAATATTCCTAGACATTAATTATTTTAATTAACCCTATCATAGAAGATATAACTATACACATTTCCTAAAATGTACCTCTTCATACCCAACCATAAAAAACACTGTCTAGTATTGTTGTACATCTTCATCAAACATGGATACATGACCCATAGGGAAGTGTTCTGTTCTATCATCGATACATGCCTCATTAAAGTAGACACTACCAGACTTATTTGTATTTAAGTAACCATATCCTAATATTGACTCTATCCTAAAATATTTTCCATTCCAAAATGAATATCCCTCATCATGAAATAATCAGAGTCCAACTTGTGGATGGATGTCATACAATCTAGAATCTAGGAATTAATAACTAGAGAATAAAATTTCATATCCTCTTGAATTATTATTATATATAGATTCCATTTTAGGAATAAACTCACACACCTTCATTCCTCACTATATTCAGGAAAAAACATCTCTTTATTATTCTTTTTAAATGCATCTACCATAATATTCCCTTTTCTCATGGAATAATACACATCATAATAAAATTTTAAGTTATACTAAACCAAATTAATCTTCAGTATGTTTAATTACCATTTTTAGAAGAGGTGTCACAATATATTATGGTTTATAAAGAAATAATATCTAACTAAAAATATATAATGATGTTAAATCATTATAGAATAGACAATAAAAAATGCTCAATATAATGAGTAGTTCAGTTTCACTCTTGGGGTAACAACTAATAAAACCTATAAGAAACCACCCGATCCACTCTCATCAATAAAACTCCCAAACCAACCACATAATCTTATTTAATAATAAAAAATTCCATAACCAGCCCTAGAATTATCTAAAAACATGTAATAATACTTAACACAATCTTACAAAATCAAAATCTAATTATTTTTAAGACTCACACTCAACTCTTAATACACAAATTCACGCTGATTATATGAATCTAATTTCAACCCCATTTTTGTTATTCTAATAATAGATACTACTAATTAAGAGAAATCTTGAATGAATCATCAATAAAACTAATACAATCCAAGGAAATGTTTTATCTTGAACACATTATTGGTTCAATCCTAAGAGTTACAACCACAATGTTCTTTAGGTCAATGAAAATTAAAAACTCTTAGAGAAAATTATTTAGAAAATACACCACATGACTGAAAAAGTAACACTTTAAGAGATTAATATATGACTAGTTTTTATAATCATACTCAATATGATCTCATTATTTTCCATATATAGCTCTTGGTTTTATCAATATACAAGATTATAAATAATGAAAACCCTACTGAATTAATCCATGTAAGAATGGAATATCTATTACTTGAGATCCAAAAACACCACTGACACATTTTTATGGATTCATGGAATCACATATAACATTTTTCCCCATAACTACTCCAAATAATGATCCTAGGTATATCCTTTATCCCGAATACTAACTTGGGATAACTTGATAGTAGATCAATATTGGAAAACTGTCATAATCATATATACCAATAAAATATATCTTCTATCTATGGAAATGTGTACTTATTCTTTGAAGTAACCTGATTTAATTTCTTATAATCCATATTTAATCATATGTTATCATATCATTTCATGGAAAATAATAAGGGTTAATATGAAGGATAGGTATTGATATGGATGAAACACTTCATCTAAATGTCCATGACTTGTACCTTTCACTCCTTTAGTTGATTCAATTATATATGATAAAAGGGTGTCGATGTGGCCACATCACCTAGTATAAGGTCAATTATGAACTTGATCACCAACTTAGGATATAGACTTTTGAAGTATTTATGGAATATATCCTATAAACATCCCACTACTGTAATAAATTTTAATGAAGATGTTACCTAATAATCCATAAAAACCATGATGATCATATCCATAGCAATGGATCCCAACTATCTAAGATCAATTCTAACTCTACATAAATTGATATCTCATTCTACCATTAAGTTATACTCATCACCAGTGATGAAAGTGAATAACCACCACCTTATGGGGTAATAAATGAAATCTGAACAATATATCTACCAATCTATACTGATGATAACAACAAAACTAGACATATCCCTTATTGGGTTATGAAAAGAAATATATAAATAACCAAAAACTTTCACTAATAATACACTTCAAATGATCCTCTAGAGGGAGGAAGCAACACACCTCTACCCTTCCATAACTAACTCTCAATACCTCATAACATCTGATTAGATTGACTCTTTCAACCACTAGAAGAGGTACTACTAACTCCATTTGAAGGCCCCCACTCAAGATATAGAAGAAATAGATAGATCCCACTGAATTATCTACCCATAGGAACTTCTCCATAGTAAAATCCTTGTGAACCCCCGTATATTTGGATATAAAATTCAATATTCACTCGTAGTGCCTCAAATCTAGCCAAAGGTTAATCACAAATATATGGGTCTTTGGGAACCATTCTTAGTAAAAAGGAGTGAATTGAATTAGCTCAAAGAAATGGGTAGTGGCCTTGGGCATTGCTATTTTTCCCCTTAGAATATTTTAGATGATATTTTATGGATGGTTAAAAGATATTTTTTAATCATACGTGAGTTGCATAACCTCAAAAATAATATATTAAATATAATATATTATTTTTAGTCCACACACAATCATGTGAATTTTTCACATTCCCATAATTTGATGCTTTTATAGGAAATATTACATCATAATTGAATCTGAAAAAGCAGTTTTACTCTAGGACTGGTATAATCATCATTCACACCATGGTCCTCAGGATCAAACCACAACGAGTGGAATTAATTAATTAATTAATTAACTATTATATGTATAGACCTAAAAAGTTATATTTCATAATATTTAACATTTATGACTAGGTTTAGTCTACACAAACCCTATCTTATAAAAGGTATATGTATAGATAAAGATAAAGAGAACATTGTGATAATCAAGACCCAAAAATATGACAAATGGGTTTATCTTGGAATCACCGATGGATCTCATAGAAGATATAAAACCATTAAATGAATGATCTAATAAAATTGTAGGGCCCATTATTTTGATTTTATTTTTCATTATATATGGTTTTTCAGGTATGAATCATTATTAAAAATTTATGATTCATTGATACATGTCTCCAAAAATGTATTTATTTTTGTTATCAATTTCCAGTTCACTTCCCAGAGTTCTTTATAATTGAAAAATTACATGCATGATACATGGTGACCAGGACTTTCACCAATAATATATAACTTAATCTATGATTTATCCTATGTTGTTTTCACCATTCTTATTCTCATAATTTCTAATATTCATCACTCTAGATAATGGTTTGATAAATCATGACCTGAATCGATGAATGATCGAATCTATACTAGTGACCAATAGATCTAGCTACAAAAAAAATCAAGGAATGCATGATTAATGATGAGTGGTGATTAATTATTATAGGGTTTCATGACATGAGATCAATGAGGTTAGTGGTATATGAGGGATTTGGGGTTTCAAGGAATGCATGATTAAGTGTGTTTCTTGTGGGTTTCACATGCCCGATACCTTCCATGGGCATGTCATGTATAGTGAAATAGGTTGATATTGTGTACCAAGGATCACTTCAAGTGAGAAAACTAGACCCAAACATCATGTTCTCCCTGATATAAATCATTTATATATACATACACATGACATGAGTTGAAGGGATAGAAGAAGAGTATCCATTAAACTCCACATTTTTTGTACCCTAACATGCACATAATTTTGGTAGACCTAAACACACCATGTAGGGGATGGTACGTGTCCAGGAATCCCTGAAGGGGCTACAATCCATGTAAGACTATATTACATGCCATATTACTTTCTAATATTATTGGATTTATGTATATCTTCAATATATACATTGATTTTTTAGTTTTATTATTCCATCCTAATAATATATCCCCACAAAATTCAATGGTTCACTTCTATTTGAATTCAAATGATGCTCCCCATAGCCAAACTTCTAGGTCTTGTGCTAAAAACACATACTTTATAAATAAGTCTTGGAACCTAGTTATATGAGACAAGATAAATATATCTTTATTTTATATAGTTTTCATAATATAAATATTAAATATCATAATACATACATAATACCAAGAACATACGGTTTAGTTTCTTTAAGGATCAGTTACATAAGAAACTTATTTTATGATACTTTTGAACATTTCTAAATAATTGATCCATAGTAAACCACCTTATATACTTCTCATAAGTTATAATTATATTTATGAAGTGGGTATCAGGAACATAATAAAGGAGTGGGATGAAATGCTCATTAAAAAAAAATTTATCAACATATCATCAAGGAAGGATCATAAGCATATGTGAAAGCATGGGAAGGGGAGAAATATTTAATTAAAAAAACATAAAATAATAAGAGTTTTCCATATGTCATGATAAATGAATATGTAAGATAAAATGAACAAATATATATCATAGAATAATATTGTGACATAAGCATGGAAACATGGAATAAAGTAATGATATCATAATTCCATCAAATCATAAATTTGTTGTAGCAATATAAAACATTACATCATAATCATAATCCAATTCCCACTTCCAAGAAAGCATAAAATAGTGTACTTAGGTTAACTTCCAATGCACCATACATGGCATATCATGATATGAAAACATTACCCAATGAATTATAGAGATATTAAAGTGCACCCTTCATATTAATAACATGTACAAGAACATGTTTTCCATAAGAGGAATAGAAATCATATATAAATATTAATCATGATAAAACTCATGATAAATAAGTGGGTTTCATAATACTATCTCAACACATAATCGAAGTCTATGTCATATATATTTCCAAGAGAAGAATTAATTATATCATTTTGGATGTTTATATTTGAAGAATTAAAAAAAATTCTTGAATAAGGAGTTCTAATGTGGAAAAATTCATGAGAAGAAATGTAAAAGAAATAATAGAAACAACCACTTAGGCGATACTTTATAAAATGGATAAAGGATATTTCAAAGAAGGAAAATGTTATTATGTTCCTTTAAAAAAAATTGAAACCATAATATTTTCTATAAAATAATTAGGGTTTTAAAAATCTATTCATTTAAAAAAATTTATGGAAGTGGTACTTTACATGAAATAAGAAATTGGGAAGTTCTCATAAATCAGGTTTACTTAAAAGAGATAATCTTTAAGGGAACTTATAATAGGTATTATCCCCAATAAAGATAAGTTAAATTAAACTATGTATATATGTAAGAAAAATATAGATAAAATATAGTTGAATTACATGAAAATAATATAGATTAAAAGGTAGAAAAAGAAAGAGAACATTTAACCCAAAGATAATGAGGGCGGAGGGTTGGGAGATATATGAGCATGAATGTAAAAATTCTTTAAATATTTAAAAAAAATATATTTATTAAATCACATAATGTAAAAATGGATAATAAAACTTCCTTTTCATAATAGAACAAGGAAAATTTAATGATCACATGATATAACACATAATTGTGTTTCAGAATATAAGGGATAAAATTGGTGTGAATAGAAAACATGGATATGGGAAACAAAGAGCTTACTTGGGAAGGATGGGAATTATTATTAATAATTTCATAATTTTATATAGAAGAAATTCATTGATAAGTAATATTTGAATAAATTTTTTTATTTTACCAAGATATAAATAAATATAAAAATATAAAATCTTAGGTTGTAATAAATAAATCATAGAAGTAATAAGTTCAAGATGAAAAATTGTAACTCAAAGAAAGGATGTTTGAGTTAAAAAAATTTCATACAAATTTAAAATCACTTAAATAAAAAACAATTTGAAAGATAAATTAATATGGATTTTCAAAATCACTTATATGTAAAGGAAATTACGGTAAAAATATATCCAATGGAAACATTTACATTATAAAAAGGGAGAAAGTGGTGAATGAAAATCATATCTCAATGAAGTAAATTTGAGATGTGGAAAATCATACCTTTAATCTAACTCAGTCAAGCATTCTATAACCTACTATTTAAAAACATAATTATCATAATGTCCTCTTTGATAACCTTATTCATGACTATAAAATTTTATAAAATTCATTTATAATCATTTATGAAAAATATATTAGTTAGTTATATGTTATTTTCATCATCAAATATTTTTCAATTTCAATTGTATAGTTTAGTGTTAGTTTCATAATAGCTATTTTGATTCTTATGTAAATATTTAGAGTTAAAAATTTTAATATTATTAATGGTTTGTGAATATATTTTTTATAAGGATTTATAATATTATAATTTCCTTTCAAAAGTATTTTGGTTATGACTAGTGATAATGACCTAAAGGATTTATAATATATTTTTTAAAGTTTTTTGTTATTTACATGAGCAAGGATGTATCTTAATAACGAGTTAGATATTACTTTTACTGGGGGTACTCAAGATAAAAATGACCTAAAAATTACACTAGTATTGTGTTTTTATTAGTACATCTAACAAAAAAGTGAATAACTCAGGGTCTGAAAGGTTTAATTTCTTAGGTATTAGCTACACAAACATCTTCTTCCATGACACTTGAAAACATTTTCCCATAATCATACTCCCCTAGACCCCTTTCTATTCATATAACATGATAAAATCATATTAACTACCTATGGATTGAAAAAAAAAGATAGGGGTGAGATCATATTCTCAATAAGGATAAACATAAGAAATAATAATCAAAGTTCAATAGTAATCATAAGATGAGTAGATAGATATAATCAATATATATATAAAAAATAATACTCCAAAAAAACATTAATAATAAAATTTGTGTCTATAAGTATAATAATAATTTCATATAAGATAAAATGATCAAACCTTTACCATATAATAAAAATATATGAAGCATAAATCATGATCCATGGAATATAGGAAAGAAAGTGGAAAAATATTAACCATATGATTTCTTATATTTTTGAACTTGGTTTCCAGACAACCTATTCACATGAACAATTATGAGTAGTTAAAAAAACCATCACACTAACCCTTTTCTAACCTAGTTACCCACTAAAAATTTGATAGGTAAAATAATTATTATATATAAATTCCATCAGACTCTCTATTTTTGAACCTAGAAACTTCCTATATAAAATTGGCAGTAGATTTAAATTCACTAACACTCACCCTTTGTGAACCTAGATAATTGATAAATTTCTCATATAAAATTTCTATCTCATGAAATATATTCCTTCATCTTATTAATTGGAGGGATATATAAGTCCCACCCATCTCATAATATATACAATTTTTTGTAACTTAAAATCAATCATAAAAATATCTTAATTAACTGATAGGCCCAAAGGGAATCATTAATTTTGGACAATTCTAATCAAAATAAAATATTTATTAAAACTAAAACCATGCTACTAAATTAATTAAAATATTTTATTTTGGAAATTGAGAAGTAGAATCCTCGAAGATGGTGAATTATTTTGATTAGTTTTTCAAAATAATTGATTTTATATATTTGAATAATTTGGGGAAGAAAGGATGGGTTTTCTTGATTTTAAGAAAACAAAAGATCAAATAAAAGTAGATTGATTGGTTTTAAATCTGATTTGAAAGGCATATCATAATTTTGTAATTTTAGTGTCCATGTCCATTTTTATTTTCTAAATTGTTTTATTAATCCATTATTGGTGTCAGAGTTGTTATGAGGGAGATCCAATGGTCATGGTGCCCCCTCCTTAACACAGAAATCCCATTTTCCCTTAGTCTGGAAATTTTGGGTTTCACTGTATCATGTTTTTTTCAATTCTGTATTTAAGCCTGATTCCCCTAAATTTTAAAATGTTCATGCCTTTTTGGGGTTGTCAGTTACACAATTTTAAAGTTACTTTCGGATTAAAATACTAATGGCCAGGATAAAAGTGAAAGAAAGGGATTGGAAATTGGTTGAAGAAGTACAACAAAAAAACATGAATAATAAAAAAGGAATAAATCCAAAAGTGCCATACCCCTTTAGATACAAAGACCAAGAACAAGGTAGGTTTACCCCTTATTCTAGTGACGATATAATTAGAGTTAGGTAATAAAGAAAAATAAATCATAATGAAAATGAAGATGAAATTGGGGAGGACCCTACAAAGTGAAATTTCTCACTCCAAGATTTGGTCTCTGGGATCTCCCTAACAGCAGAAGCCTAGAAATTTATTTATAAGATTTAGATGGGATAATTAATCATTTAATGTAATTAAGGATGGGTCAAAAAGTGGTCATATGTGGGTCCCATGTCTTAAAATAGGTAATATATTCAAGATAAATCAAATCTAGGTGATTCTTGGTTCATCACGAACTTTACATGTTGTGCAGTGATTAAACCACATATAAATATTGCACCTTGTGTACATAACTCATGGCATAAATGCTTTATGGGACTACTTAACAAGTTTCATGGTGTTAAGCATATGTTTCATTTCATGAAATATATCATTTTTACTTCATGTTGTTTTCCTTCACTTCACAACCTTTAGTTCATTCATGATTTTCATCGGCACACAACATGTAATGATTAAACAACATGTAATGACCTTTTTATACTCTTAAAGCCTCTTTTATCCTTTGTTCTTTAGTTATATTCCCTATAATTTCTGCATGATCATCATTCTTTTTGAAAAAACTTCTTTTAATTTGAATTATTTATCGTTTTAGATCCTTTTAACCAACCTTCATAATCTTTTTCGTCTGGAAAAAAATGAGAAAAACATCAAGGAAAAAGGAATAAATTAACAATTAAATCATTAGAATCAATGAATTTTATTATAAAAAATGTATTCAATAAATTCAATTATCAAATCCCCCACACACATTAATTCATACTGTATTCAAGGATAGAATCTCAACATACTACAATGGACACTTGCTATACCATTATTTAAATTCAATGTCAACAAAAATGATTGATCATTTGAAAAGTTAAATGTTCGGTCATAACACATAGAATTTTTTTCAAAGCCTCATTTTTCAAATAATACAAATCAACCATGTATTATATTTTTAAATTTTGAAATATCCAAGCCTTTTCATTCATCCATTTTAATTTTTCAATTTTTTTATCAGTATGCATACCCTTTTTAATTTAACTCACATGAAGTTTTATACTCATCATAAAGGTATGAATAAATAGAGTGATGGACAAACCTTATTAACATGTCACATATAATAGTCTTTAAAGGCATCTAGAATCTTAACTGCATAAAGAAAAGATCCCAAATAATCACGAGGGATTAAACATTTAGGATCAAATAACTCTGAGGCATAGGGTAAGTAGGTAAATAATGTAAATCAAGTAAGGATAAAAAATGAGATTTGTCTCTAAATTAATTTTCATAGTAATCCAAAATTTCTCAATGTAAGTCTCTTCTTCCCCCAGTATCTTGGAGAGGGACCATAAAGAGATGAAATTCAATAAATGAAACAGCGTATTTTTTCTTTTCTTTTTCAAAAGTTTCGGTGGGTAAAAATCTAAAATCCACTACCAAAAACCAAATTATCTCCTTAAAAAACTATATGTAATAGTTATAAGAAGATAACTAGTCAAGAAATGGTTATTTTTTAATTTCCCCAGAAGCAACCCATTTTCCCATTTTTATTTTTTTTA
Organism: Viscum album; assembly: GCA_963277665.1. NCBI lineage: Eukaryota > Viridiplantae > Streptophyta > Magnoliopsida > Santalales > Viscaceae > Viscum > Viscum album. Next base: position 1,331,057,758 of record OY728166.1, on the reverse strand, counting down.
TTTTTTTAAATGGTGTGTATTAAATACAGTGAATGTTCATTATACAAATATCATGAAATTTTCCCCACACTTATTCACTAAAAAATATGCATCCCTTCAACTACTTTCCATCTCCCCACTCTTTTTTTGTAACCATGAAAAAATATTTAGAGTAAGGTTGGAAAGGATAATATGGGCTTATAACATGGATCTTCCCTAGAAAGATTATTCATAGATTCTACGGTCTTTAAAATGGATTAGATTAAAGTGGGTTTAGGATAGGGGTTAAAAAAATATGCCACAATCATATTAAAATTAATTATGGTTAGTAATATATTTGATATGATTCAAAGAAATTTCTAGAAGATAAAATGTCTAAGCTTAAAAATAAATATAATATATAAATAATGGGAAATATTGTCTTAGAATATTTATCAAGAATGAGAAAAAAGGGTTGGGATAGTCACTCTTGTAAATGAATACGAATAATTAAAATGATTAATGAAAATATCAAAAATTCAAATAATGAAAAAATATTATAAAAATTTCATTTAAAATGATCAAAAGGATCCCCTAAATCATGATTTTCCAAACCCTAATCAAAATTTTTATCCCAAAAAAGTATTTTTCCATTTTTTCATTCAAATTTAATGAAAAATAATGTTAAATTCATGGCATGATAATTATCCTTGATAATTTATGTCTCATAGTTTTATTTTTTAAGAATAAATCAACTGTGGGCATGAAATTGGTAGTTAAAGATATAAAATAGTTGGATATAGAGAATAAAGTATAAAAAATTGAAACACTTATACCCATTATAATTAGAGAATCAAACATGGTTGTGTTGGTTCTACCTGAACTAGTTCATGATGTGTTCTTATCTCATGAGGTGTAATTTTCCTGTAGCCTCTTCTTGTTTTCTCTACTGCTTACTGTCATCTTGGGTCTTGATGGTTCTCAAATTTAAAAATAATCAGGTTAAAGTATGGGAAATTATAAATTAATTTTGATATATTTTAAGAGATATAATGCATTCCTAAAAATAAAATAAATAAAAATAAATAAAAAAACTCAGGTTACCTCCCGAAAGTACTTTTCTTTATTGTAGTTTGTTTAAACTTACCTCCATTATCTTCATCTCACATGATGAAGGATTGGATTTTTTTACCTGGTTGGGGTCAATAAATGGTCTTATTTGTGTCCTATCCACATAGTTCATCCCCTGACCTTCCTCTCTAAATAGTTCAATTCAACTTGGTGGTAGTAATTTCTTGATCAACAATGGATGAATCCACCATTTCTTCCTCTTGATGAACTAAATTGTAGGTCATGTACCATCTATACCTATTTTACTTTCTCAAATACAGTAGTGTCATTCACTCCTCTATTGTTAGCAATCTCGGTCCTGATCTTCTCTTTTCTTTCTTCATTTGAGAATCCGATTACACAACAACATCTAACTCATGTACCTATTCAATTTTAGAAACACAATCAAATTTGGGTGTTTTTACTTATCCACACTCATTATGTTGTCTCGCATCATAGTAATTCACTTCACAGTGGATGTTGAAACTTACTTGATCAATGGAATCTCTTAGAAAAATTTCTCCCCTTTGAGCTTCATTCAGCGCATGCCCAATGGCTAAAAATGGTCTCCCCAGAATGAGTGGATTTCTCTCCTCTTTAATGTAAAGTACTAAAAAGTATACATAAAAGATAAAAATTTCAAATTTGATCATAATTTATTTGATCATTCCTCTTGTGTATTTTCTTATTGATTCAACTAATTAAATAAATAATTTTATGGGGTTTGGGATTTCTAGTCCCAAACTCTTGAAATTCATGTATGATAGGATATTGACACTCACACTTAATTCACATAAATATTTTCCACATTTTTGATCTATGATAAATATGAGAATTAAAAAGATACCTTGATCGCATTGCTTCTGTTGGGCAAAAATCCCTCAAGGTAACATTGCAGCATTTTTGGGTTGATTGTGTTTGTTGACAAAGCAGGTTTCCATGGAGAATTGTCGAGTTCCCGAGAAGTTGTTGACATTCCATGTTGACAATGAACTTTGACAAAGGAAAGGACGATCTGGAGGCGGTACAAAAGAGCAGTACAAGGTGGCGCCGTTTTCCAGTGTTTGCCAAATTTTTGGGCCTGAAAATCACCAATGGAGAATGGAGTGATATGTTGTTGGCGAAGGTTGAGGAAAGAGAAATGAAGGAGGTGTGCGGAAAAATTAAGCGTGGCGCGCAAAACTAGAGGGTTGCGCGAAATCTTGAAGTGTGGCGCGCAAAACAGCGGGTTGCGCGAAATTGTATTTCGCGCAAAAGATGTTTCAAGGCCGAAAGCTTGAAAATCGGTAAAGGCATGAGGCGCGCGAAATTTTGGAGGCGTGCGCGGAAAATTGAAGTGGCGCGCGAAATAGCGGATGAAGTATTTCGCGCAAGAGGTGTTACGAGGTCCGAAGCTCGTAAAATGGCAAAGGCATGAGGTGCGCGAAATTATGGAGCAGTGCGCGGAAAATGTTTGTGCGCGGCAGATCAAAGCGGATTACGCGCTCAAGGAGGGTTTTTCGCGCGGGGTCGATTTTTCCTATAAATATGAAGTGACCCTCCTCCATTAAGCAGAGTTCAAGACATAGAAAATACCTGAGCTCTGGTGCGCGAAATTGAAGTTTGAAAGGGTGTTGCGCGTAAACTTAAAGTTTGCACGTAAAGTCAGATTGCGCGAAAAGCAAAGGCTGCGCAGAAAGTTTGAGTTGGGGCGTAAAAGGAAGGTTGCGCGAAAAGTGGATTTCGCGCAAAGGCAGTGAATTGCGCGCAAGACAGTTTCCAGGCTGCGCGTAAAATTTGGAAGTTGCGCGAAAAAGGAATTTCGCGCAAAGCATAGAAATTGCGCGCAAGGCACCGTAAGGGTTGCGCGTAAAACTTGAGGTTGCCCGGTACATCCGGTGCAAAGTGAGATTCATCTGCGGGTGAAAGTTGGACTTCAACAGAGCATCTACATACAGAGAAAGATGCATTCCTTAATGGAAATGAAGAGACCTACAGGTCTATAAACCGTGAGTGAATCCCTTCCAAGAGCAGTGAGCTTAGGAAGAGGAAGAAGGTGATCCTCTCCACCGGCAGTGAGCCAGAGAGAGAGAAACAGGGAGTGACCCTTGGGAAAGCAGTGAGCTGACCCTAAACCTTGTATAGGCAGTGAGCCTGGGCATAGAAGTGATCTAGCCCGAACATTGTAATCCACAGCTAGTGAAGTTTAGTGGACTTGGTACGACCGGCAACCTGTCGGCGTATGCTCCTTGGACGTAGCCCTTAGCGGTGAACCAAGTAAAATTGTTGTGTCCTGTGCTTGCTTTACTTTCTGTTTATATTGTGCAGTAGGAAAGAGAGAGAAGAGTGTTTTGCTTAACAGCGAAACAAGATCAGAACGGGCTTTAATTTTTAATTAGTCATACCCTGATTCACCCCCCCCTCTCAGGGTATTCAGCCTAGTGGACCTAACAAGTGGTATCAGAGGGAAAGGTTAACAGTTGGTCTTCTCTCAATGGAGGTCACTAATCATAGAGGGATTCCGATCTTCGACGGATGTAATTTTCAGATATGGAAGAATCGAATGCAACACTATTTCCGATCTTTGGGAATGGATGTGTTTTCAGCAGCTATGCATGGTATCACAGCTGATATTACTAGTGGTGCATTATCAGAAGCTGAGCACAAAGAGTTGGATGCTGATTCCAAAGCAATAAATGCCTTAGGGGGAGCCCTCTCTAATCCCATTTATACAAAGGTGATGTCATGCAAAACGTCACATGCCATGTGGGAAAAACTTTTGAATATTTATGAAGGGGATACAAAAGTCAGAGAGGCAAAGCTGCAAGTGTTGTGGAACAAGTATGAAGATCTCAAAATGAACCCGAATGAGTCTGTTGATGCATTCTTTGACAGGGTAAATGCTGTGGTAGAAGACATGCGGGGTCTTGGAGAAATTATCGAAGACATTAAAATCGTAAAGCGCATCTTGAGAAAGCTTCCACCTCGGTTCAATCCGAAAGTTTCTGTGTTGGAAGATAAAGATCCGAAAGAGCTAACATTGGATAACCTACACAGCACTCTTGTTGCATATGAAATGAGAAATGATGACAACGATGCTGTGGAAAAGGGGAAATCCAAAGAGGTGGCATTTAAGGCCATGAAGAGGCTCACTATTGAAGATTCTAAGGAGGAAGAAGAGTCAGATGAGGTGATGTCGTTCCTTTCTTCAAATCTGCAAAGAGGAAAAGGAAAGTTTAAAGGGAAACTTCCACTAGCATGCTTCCGATGCGGAAAGGTTGGTCATCTTGCTGCAAGATGCCCCAAAAAGTTTCAAGAAGAAAGCGATGAAGATGAAGTTGAGATTCCCATAAAAAAATCTTCAGCCTATGTGAAAGGGAAGAAGCAGTTCAAGAGAAATTTCTTTAAAAAGAAGAATCTTCTTTCCCAAGAAATTGATAGTTCAGCTGAGTCTGAGGGTGAAGAAGTTGAAGAGATAGAAAACTGTAGAGATCGTGGTCAAAATGCGATGGTGGCTGTTGCTAGTAGCACTCTAGAAAAGAAAGAAACTGAAACTGATGAAGAAGAAGAAGAAATTGAAGGGAGAGTTGACATGGAAGCTGAATTAGAAGCAGCTCTTGAAGAGATAGATGTTTGGCGAGCAAAAACAAAGAAAGCCAATAAGATAGTATGTGATGCCAAACTCTACATGCAACAACAAGAAGAAGAGAAGTCTGAGCTTGAGAAAGAAATTGAAAATCTTAAGTCTTCCAGGCCAGAGCGCACAGAAAAGGTTGATGAGCATAAGCTCAAGATTGAAGAGCAGAAAAGGGAGATCGACTGCTTGAGTAGAAAAGTGAAAGATCACGTCAAGCGTATTGAAGAGCTTGAAGAGGAAGTTGTCGGTCTGCGGAGAAAAGTTAAAGACCAGGAAAAACCTTTGAATCCCAACACATTCTTGGGAAATCAGGTAGTTACGAAGACGGAAAAGAAGAAAGAAGAGCCTAGTAGTTCAGCAGGAAAGAAGCAGCAATTGAACTCAGATGTTAAGGCTGATTCATGGCTTAATCAGAAACAAAAATCTACGGCAGTTGAAGTTAGACCGCAAGCACTTGTTCCGAGATTGAAAGTGGATTTGAGCACAAAGCAGAATCGGAATACTCAGAGATCCAAAGGGGAAACTCGTAGTGCTGAAGTAACACGAAGGAATTCACCTTATATCAGGTGTTACTGTTGTGGAAAGATGGGACATTCACAGTATGTGTGTTCCATAGCCAAAAGATATCGAAGGGAACAAGAACAGAGATGGCAGCCAAACAGAGAACGGTTTCCCAGAACATTTTTTGAAGGACACTGTTTTTGGTGCGGAGGATTTGGACACATGGCTAGGTACTGCACTCCGGCCATTCAGAAAAATGTGTCAAAGCAGAATCAAAATGATCGCAAGCAGCAGATCAGTAAACCGACAAGTGAGTTAAAAGTTCAGAACAGATTTGCAGTTTTGCAAGATGAAGCTGGTCCATCATACTCTGAGAAAGAACAGAAGCCTCAATCCATGCCGAGTATGAAAGAAAAAGTATGGACTAGGAAGAAGAAAACTGAGAAGGCCGTAGTTGCTGAAATTGCCCTTAAAGCATCAGATCGTTCTGGTGTTTGGATCCTTGACAGTGGTTGCACATCCCACATGACGGGTAATAAGGATCTGGTTACAGGCATAAAATATGACAAAGAAGGAGTTGTCAAGTTTGGAAATGATGAAGGCCTGAAGATTGTTGGCTCAAGAAAAGCCAAGTTTGGGGGCAAAGAAATGAGACATGCTGATGTCTTGGTGGTAGAGGGTCTCAGTCATAATTTGCTTAGCGTCAGTCAACTATGTGACTCTGGGCACTCTATACTATTTACCAAGAAGATGGGTTTTGTTAAAGGAAAAGATGGAATTGTCATTCTTCAGGGAAAACGAACAAAGGGGAATCTTTACCTGATAGGTGGGGAAGAAGATTCATGCCTTTTATCCAGAGAAGAAGAAAATCAGTTGTGGCATAAGCGACTTGGTCATCTATGTCAACCATCTATGGAAGATCTGGTAAAGTGTGATGCTGCTAGAGACCTTCCCAAACTATCACGTGATCGCACTCATACGTGTGATGCTTGTCAACAAGGGAAGATCATCAGGAAGACATACAGGCCAAAGGAACAAAAAGCAACTCGAGTGCTCGAATTGGTGCATGCTGATGTATGTGGACCTATCTCACCACGAGCTATAGATGGGCAAAGGTACTATGTTCTTTTCATTGATGACTACAGCAGAATGGCCTGGGTATTCATCATTACCCATAAGACAGAGGTGTTCAGTTGCATAAAGCAGTACAGGAGGGAATCAGAAAAGATGCTTGGGCAGAAAATTCTGAAGTTTCGTACTGATAATGGTACAGAATTTACAAACAGTCAGGTTGAAAACTATCTCGAGAAACATGGGATAAGGCATCAAGTTTCATCAGTAATAACTCCCCAACAAAATGGAGTGGTAGAAAGGAGGAATCGGATCATTAACAACATGGCCAGAACAATGCTTATTGATAAGGACCTACCAGAGAAATTTTGGAAGGAAGCAGTTTTAACATCGGTCTATGTTTCAAACAGGTCCCTGTTATGTCCGAAGCAAGGGAAGACTCCGTATGAACTGTGGTACGGAAAGAAGCCAACGTTGAAATACTTTCGAATCTTTGGAAGTAAGTGTTTCATTCTCAACAAAGAACATCATAGGAAGTTTGAGGCACGAGGAGATGAAGGGATATTCCTTGGCTATTCAGGGAAAAGCAAAACATATAAATGTTTCAACAAGAGGCTGGGAAAAATTGTTGAGAGCAATGATGTCACTATAGTCAAAAATGAACAGACTGCTCAACGACCCAGTGAACAGTTTCTGGATGAAAGTGATGATGAGGTAAGCAGCACAGGGGGAGTAGAAGTGGCAGAGGCTGACTCAGAAGAAGATTCTGATGATGAACAGGAAAGTGTCAAGTCTGTATCTGCAAAGAAGCCAAAGAATCGAGCTGAAATTGATAGGCAAAATATCATTGGCAATCAGACAGCTCCAGTTCAGACTCGAAGAATGAAATCATTACAGCAAACATCTTTTTTATCTCAGGTGGAGCCAAAATGTTTTTCCGATGCAGCTGAAGATGAAAACTGGCTTCAGGCTATGAATGAAGAGCTTGATCAAATTGAGAAGAACCAGACATGGGAGATTGTTTCGAGGCCAGCAGACAAGAATGTCATTGGGACCAAATGGGTCTATCGCAATAAGATGAATGAAGATGGCATAGTGATTCAGAACAAAGCACGTCTAGTGTGCAAGGGGTACTCCCAGATCGAGGGAATTGATGTTGATGAGACATTTGCACCGGTTGCAAGGCTGGAGACAATAAGATTATTCCTAGCCATCGCAGTGCAAAGGAAGTTCAAAGTGTTCCAGATGGATGTCAAATCCGCATTCTTGAATGGGGTTCTGGAAGAGGAGGTGTATATTGAGCAACCAGATGGTTTTCTCATTCATGAGGATGAGAACAAAGTTTGCAGGCTGAAGAAGGCATTGTATGGGCTGAAACAAGCACCAAGGGCATGGTACTCAAGGCTTGATCAGTACTTGAAGAAGCTTGGTTTTCAGCGTGGAGGAGTTGATTACAATCTCTATTTCAGCAATGACAGTAATCAAAGGATGATGGTGCTAGTGTATGTCGATGACATAATTTTTGGCGGATCAGATGAAGCTCAGTGCAGACAGTTTTCCGAATTCATGAAAAATGAGTTTGAAATGTCAATGATTGGAGAGCTAACGTTTTTCCTTGGTCTACAGGTGACACAAGGAAGGAATGGAACTTTCATTTCTCAATCCAAATATGCCAAGGAAGTCCTGAGAAGGTTTGGAATGGAAAATTCCAAGGAGATGAAGACTCCGGTGGCTACCCGGATGAAATTATCAAAAGATGAGGATGGCAAGGCAGTTAATATCACAGAATACAGGCAAATCATTGGAAGTCTGTTGTACTTAACCGCAACAAGGCCTGATATTGTTTTCGCCACATGCCAAGCAGCGAGATATCAGAGTAATCCCAAGGAAAGTCACATGCTCGCAGTGAAAAGAATACTTCGGTATATTAAGGGCACGGTGGACTTCGGCTTGACATACAATGACAAATCTCAGACAGAGTTATTGGGGTACACTGATGCAGACTGGGCCGGTTCAGCAGATGATAGAAAATCAACATCTGGAGGTGCATTTTATCTTGGCGGACTATGTATTTCTTGGTTGAGCAAGAAGCAGGATTGCATTTCATTAAGCACCGCAGAAGCTGAGTATATTGCGGCTACTCAAGCATGCACACAGTTATTGTGGATGAAGCAACAGCTTGAAGATATGGGAGTTGAAGTGAAGTCTCCGATCGGAATCCAGTGCGACAACTCAAGTGCTATAAATCTTAGCAAAAATCCCGTCCATCATTCAAGGACAAAGCACATTGAGATTAAGTATCACTTTATCAAGGAGAAGGTTGAGCAGGGGATCGTGAAGTTGGAGTATGTGCCTACAGAGCTGCAGGTTGCAGACATTCTGACAAAGGCCTTACCCAAGGCAGCATTTGAGAGGCATCGACTGGCTCTGGGAGTTCAGTCGAATCCCCGCACTTGAAATAGTGTGGATATGGGTCCCCCCCCTCTCCCCGAGGTATGACGTGTTTTTCCCTCCTATGCTGATCTGAGTTCTCTACTATGTTATAGACTACAAAGGCGTGACCTTTGGGTTCGTTGACAAAGGGGGAGAAAAGTGCTTGACAAGTGCTTGACAAAGGTGGAGAAAAGTGTTAGTTCAAAAGAGAAAATAGTGCGGAGATTTGATAAATCATAATTGATACGGGGAGAAGCTGACAGGTGGAGCAGCCAGAAAGGGGGAGCAATGAGAAAGGGGGAGAGTGTTTGAAATCTGACGATGCTAGACGTGATCGATCAAATCATAGAAATCACGACAGCTAATGATCGTGATAAAAGCAGAACAATGGTGTTGGAATGGTGTGAGACGGTGTCCAGCTATCAACAATTGGTATCGACTTAAGAATTCACCAATTGGTATCAGTGTGGTTCAACAACTGGTTTTATTTTAAGAATTGGTATCAGGGTGGAATCGACAATTGGGGTCTGACATGAAGTGATTCATTGATGAACTTTTCATACTACTCTTGTTTCTCACGCCAAGCATTGCTCATGTGGGCTTAGAGTACATGTTAAGTGAATCCTTGAACGCTATCATAATCGCAAGAGGCGAATGGTGGTAGCAGCTGGAAGAAGACTCAGTGAGGTATCAAAGTGCAGAAAATATTTCTGAGCAGAGTTGTGAAGAGTTGTCAACAAACCCAAAGGGGGAGATTGTTGGGCAAAAATCCCTCAAGGTAACATTGCAGCATTTTTGGGTTGATTGTGTTTGTTGACAAAGCAGGTTTCCATGGAGAATTGTCGAGTTCCCGAGAAGTTGTTGACATTCCATGTTGACAATGAACTTTGACAAAGGAAAGGACGATCTGGAGGCGGTACAAAAGAGCAGTACAAGGTGGCGCCGTTTTCCAGTGTTTGCCAAATTTTTGGGCCTGAAAATCGCCAATGGAGAATGGAGTGATATGTTGTTGGCGAAGGTTGAGGAAAGAGAAATGAAGGAGGTGTGCGGAAAAATTAAGCGTGGCGCGCAAAACTAGAGGGTTGCGCGAAATCTTGAAGTGTGGCGTGCAAAACAGCGGGTTGCGCGAAATTGTATTTCGCGCAAAAGATGTTTCAAGGCCGAAAGCTTGAAAATCGGTAAAGGCATGAGGCGCGCGAAATTTTGGAGGCGTGCGCGGAAAATTGAAGTGGCACGCGAAATAGCGGATGAAGTATTTCGCGCAAGAGGTGTTACGAGGTCCGAAGCTCGTAAAATGGCAAAGGCATGAGGTGCGCGAAATTATGGAGCAGTGCGCGGAAAATGTTTGTGCGCGGCAGATCAAAGCGGATTACGCGCTCAAGGAGGGTTTTTCGCGCGGGGTCAATTTTTCCTATAAATATGAAGTGACCCTCCTCCATTAAGCAGAGTTCAAGACATAGAAAATACCCGAGCTCTGGTGCGCGGAATTGAAGTTTGAAAGGGTGTTGCGCGTAAACTTAAAGTTTGCGCGTAAAGTCAGATTGCGCGAAAAGCAAAGGCTGCGCAGAAAGTTTGAGTTGGGGCGTAAAAGGAAGGTTGCGCGAAAAGTGGATTTCGCGCAAAGGCAGTGAATTGCGCGCAAGACAGTTTCCAGGCTGCGCGTAAAATTTGGAAGTTGCGCGAAAAAGGAATTTCGCGCAAAGCATAGAAATTGCGCGCAAGGCACCGTAAGGGTTGCGCGTAAAACTTGAGGTTGCCCGGTACATCCGGTGCAAAGTGAGATTCATCTGCGGGTGAAAGTTGGACTTCAACAGAGCATCTACATACAGAGAAAGATGCATTCCTTAATGGAAATGAAGAGACCTACAGGTCTATAAACTGTGAGTGAATCCCTTCCAAGAGCAGTGAGCTTAGGAAGAGGAAGAAGGTGATCCTCTCCACCGGCAGTGAGCCAGAGAGAGAGAAACAGGGAGTGACCCTTGGGAAAGCAGTGAGCTGACCCTAAACCTTGTATAGGCAGTGAGCCTGGGCATAGAAGTGATCTAGCCCGAACATTGTAATCCACAGCTAGTGAAGTTTAGTGGACTTGGTACGACCGGCAACCTGTCGGCGTATGCTCCTTGGACGTAGCCCTTAGCGGTGAACCAAGTAAAATTGTTGTGTCCTGTGCTTGCTTTACTTTCTGTTTATATTGTGCAGCAGGAAAGAGAGAGAAGAGTGTTTTGCTTAACAGCGAAACAAGATCAGAACGGGCTTTAATTTTTAATTAGTCATACCCTGATTCACCCCCCCTCTCAGGGTATTCAGCCTAGTGGACCTAACAGCTTCTTAGGTAGGTATATAGATACCATTGTAGAACACTCTCGTGTGAGTGGAATGGTGAAAATATCTTCCAGCTTATTATTTTTGGTTACCATATCTTTCATGAACTTTTCATATATCAACATGTTCACAAGAACCTCTACAAAAGGAATATTGATATGAATTTTTTTAAAGTGTTCCAAAAATTACATTTCATTATGTTTTTCTTTACTTGTTCCATTCATTCTGGAAAAGGAAGTCTTGGATTATACTATGCTGGTTCTTCTTCAACTTATTTAGAAACTTGTTCCTTATTACTTTCATCTTATTTTACACTTTCTACCATAAATTCCTTGCAAATTCTATACCACTTAATCATGTTTACTTCAAAATTTTATGATATAAATATTCTAAATCTTCATGTTGGCATACTTTAGGGCATCCTGGTAGTACTCCTCTGGGTATATCTCTGAGCTCTTCAGTAATTTGGCCAACTTGAGGCTCCAAAATTCTTCAATGTGGCCTTTTGCTTTGATGTTTTTTATTTTATTTCCTTTAGTACAACTATAGTTGTGGTCATTAATGTTTCCAGTATCTCTTCCAACATATTACTTGTTAGTGCATGCCCTTGGGGTTCTTATTGTTGGTACCCTTGTAACCTTTGTTGATATCGTTGTATTTGTTGTTGTTAAGGCTTCCAAACTTAAAATTGATTACCACAGTTGAAATTAACATAATTTATATCTTTTATATATGTTCCATGTGGGTTTTTCTACTGGCCCATCATGATATTTATCTTATTGGTTAATTATTCCAACGATGATTCCATCTAATCATTATTGTTGATTTCATGAATGCCTTTTCATTGCAACCTTTCTCATTTCCACTGGAAACTATTTCCCATCATTTCATCCAAAAAGTTTTATCTCTCTTAAGGATACATCCTCATTAATTATCCTCCAGATTCATAGTCTATAATCAACATGTTTCCCTATGAAAAATAATTAAATAAATTTTGGATTAGTTTCCATAGTGTTGGTCAGATTAGATTACTCAAGAGGGAGGGGGGGGGGATGAATTGAGTAACTATAAATTTTTTTTATTAAAAAGTATTTCTAAAAGGTTTCCCCAAAAGGTTAAATATAGTCTAGTTAATCAAGGTTATACCATTATAAGAGTTTGACTGTTTAAATAAATTCTTAGAAGATTGATTAGTTCTCAGTAATCTTAATGTCAGTTATTAATATTACTTTTGAAGTTATTTTAATAAGACAAGACAATTATAACTTCTTTCTAAGATTAACTATCAAAGTGAATTTAGTGATTTCTGAGTTATACAGTAAAGCAGTAAAACAAAGAATACTAAATTAAGCAGCACAACAGATATGAAACAAGTGGTTCAGTCTCAAGATGAGACCTACTCCACTCCACTTAGTGATCACCTACCACCAAGTAGTTTATATAAATAAACTTAATCCACACCCTAGATCGGGGTTAACAATAGTACACAGGACTGTCCAGATCATATAGGGACCTCTTCCACAGTTCTTCATGGGTACAAATAACTAGGCCACACAGGGACCTCTTCCACAGTTATCCGTGGGTATACACAAGTGTAAAAAATGTATGACTAAGGATATCTTGTATCCTTCAGTTTAATGTAAGAGACAAAGTGTGTTGTAATGCAGATACACACTCTACTCGAAAGTTAATAAAATGATACACAACAGAGTAGACATATTGAGATAGGTTTAGAAGTTCTCTAAGTGTTAGTATTTGTAGCTCTGGACTTCTTGAAATGAAGAAGATGTAGAACTCAAGTCCGTGTATGGAAAACAGATTGTCGCAAGTCAGAAATATTTGGCTTGTGTTATTCGTGATGTTTGACAGTGTGAAGATGTTCTCAATTTTGGGATTCCAATATGCTTCATGTGTTCTTTAGTAGCGTCAAGTTTCATGAGACAATTATCTAAGTGTATTCTGTTGTCGTGCTCACGCCCACCAGCTTGTTTTTCTTTTTAGTATCGTTCCACTCATTTCTAATTTTGTTTCTGGGCGCATTACTCTTTTATCTTGGAATACATGTGTTTGAGATGACATGTTTCATGTATTCTGCACCTCGTACCTCATACTTTCATATGAAATTTCTACAAAAGAAATATTAATTATGTCAGTTCATTAAAATCTTCAAATATGACCATTAGAGATTAAATTGAAAGACGACAAAACATATTAGGAAACAATGTCACAGTATGTCATGGAAACAATGTCTTCTTCACACGGTTTCTGGATTGGTCATTGTGTCTTGATGTCACAGTGTCTTGTTCATGGTGTCTGGATATCACAGTGTCAGGTTCACGATGTCTGGTTCACGGTGTCTTGTTCACAGTGTCTCTATGTCACGGTGTCTGGTTCATGGTGTCTTGTTCATGGTGTCTCGATGTCACGGTGTCTCGTTCACGATGTCTGGTTCACGGTGTCTGGTTTACGGTGTCTTGTTTCTGGTGTCTGCTTGTTCACGGTGTCTGCTTGTTCACGGTGTCTGCTTGTTCACGGTGTCTGCTTGTTCACAATGTCTGCTTGTTCATAGTGTCTGCTTGTTCACAATGTCTCCTTGTTTACAATGTCTGCTTGTTCACGGTGTCTTCTTGTTCACAGTGTCTGCTTGTTCACGGTGTTTGCTTGTTCACGGTGTCTGCTTGGTCACAGTGTCTCATACTTAGGGAAATATCTGTATTCAGACTTAAGCAGTGATATTTAAGGAATGAATTAAACTTCATAATTTGTCAGAGAAATCATTATAAAGTGAATCAAAAGATAGTGTATAGTAACCAAATTGAGTATATAGTACTTAAGAGCTTTGGATAGATTTTACTAAACAACTGTGCATTTGATGTGAGATAGATTACATAGAGTTAACATGGTTTATAGACTAAATAAGATTTGTGATCATTAAAACATGATTAATACACGAGGAGTCCAAAAATCTACCCCTTTTTTATGATCACAAACCATGTATATTTAGAGTGTATATTTGTTCTAAGAACATTGTTTGAATGTGCATATAATAGTTTGAATGTGCATATAATAGTTCGAATTTTCATATAATATATATAGAGCGAGTGTTCTCTTCTCCTATATTTATCCCATATATTTCTATTTCTCATATATTTCTCCCACTTTTGGGATTATCAAAAAGTAGCAGGGAAAAGAAAGATAAAAGAGATAAGAAAAGTGCAGAATGTATTAGATAAAAGGGGGAATTAAAAAAGGTAAAAAATATATAACAAGATTCCCATAAAAATAGAGTAAGCACTGTCCTTCTTCACCAGCTGGTCTTCTCTTTTCCCTTAGTAGTAGCAATAGAAGCGGAATCCATAGGAGAAAAAGTTGAAGTAGAATAAGAGAGTGATCTGGTTGATAGAGAAGGTAAAGGAAGACCTTCAAAGACAGAGGGAGCCAAAGTAGGTGCAGTAGAAGATCGAGGTAGTTGTTGATCAAGGATCACCGAACGGATCTGACTCAGTTCCCGACTAACAGACATAGAAGTGGAGGCTAGGGAAAAGGTGAATGTAGGAAAACTAGGTCTCAGAGGTGAATCTGCAGGAGCAACAATGGTCGTAATCTGTACAAGAATATAGGGACTTAGAAGCTTGATAAAATACACAATGATATCTCAACCATACTGCATAGATTTCTCAAAGTCATCCTTGTTTTCCATAAAATTATCCAACAGATGAGTGAACTCTGTGAGCTTTTGGACTTGAGTCTTGAAAGATTGAGTAACATGAGGAATCCTCAGATTTTGTACAAGATATTTAAAATGATTGGTCATGTCAGTCTTTGAGAATATTCAGTTGAAGTAGAAATCCACTTTCTTGGAAATTCCTTACTGAGCATCATTTGAAATTTTTGAATGGATTTGGACCAGATCAAGATCTCTGTCACTATTCTTGATAACTTCATATATAGAATCTTTATTGAAACCACTAAGCATAGTCTAAAGTTATTCTTTGACCATTGTTTTGAGTAGGTCACTGTCTAGGGAAGGTTGAGATGATTTTCCAGATTCCTTAGAAGCATTGACAGTTGAGGTAAGATATTTCAGCTGATTTAGCACTTTTTGAAGACAACCCGTATACTCATTAGTGAGATTGTTAAGATTAATACCAATATCTTGCATTTCCTTCACAATTTTTTTGTTTCTTTTAGCGACCTTTTCAGCTAAGGAAGATAAATGAGGTTGAATCTAGGAGACAAAATTCTGTGGGGTTTGAGGAACAACAGGTTCTACAGGATGATAAGTAAGATATAATCTCAAATCCATCACTTTTTGCATGTCTTCAATCATACCTCTTAGTGTCTTCACTTCATCACTAAGTAGACTGTTTTCAACTCTAAATTCCTGAATCTCATGAAGCATTTTGGGTTGTATCTTCCAAATAACTTTTTCCAAGAACAGTGAGGAATCTTTCTCACTTAGATGTGTTACAAGAGTAGTTTGGGAATTCATAAGTTTTTAAAATACATCCAAAATGGTAGCTACAAAATCTTTGAGATCATCTTTACTCACCAAGGATGGATGTTCTGGTGAAGGTTTAGAGATAGGGACTGATACAGGATCATGTTTCTTTTTCAGGGGAAATATTAGAGACATATTTCAATTGGAACATAGTAGAAAGGTTAAGGCCTTTTACTGAGACTTGCTGAGAGTCATCCACATCATAAAAACTGGGGAACTTATACCGAGTGTCTACATGGATTGAATCAATTAGGTTTGGTACTTTAATAGATTCCAGATTTGGGGGTTTCTCCCCCACAATAGTTGCACCCTTATCAGGACTGAGAAGATTAGGGTCTTGATCTAATTCCACAAATTCATATCTTAATTCCTCACCCATTTCTTGCCTAGCCAGCTGAAAAGCTTGATCCAGCCTTTCCTCAGCCAAAGGAATGATTTCAGGAATAGATTGTTCCATTGGGAGTTCTTCAAGGTCATATTCTTGCATAATAGGTAATTCTTCTTCTATAGGTTCTTCCACAACATTCATTTCGGTTTCTTTGACAACATATTTTGTTTCAACCTCAGGTTGATCTTCCATATTAACAACATTATTAGAATAAGGGACTTCTTCTTCACTTACTACATGAGGGACATAAGTAATGTCTTCTTTATCAGAAATAGTTTCTCTAGGAGGCACAACAACCTCTTCTTCTTCTTCTTCTTCATAATACTCAACAACCTCATCTGGTTCCAAACCAGGATCAGAAATATCTCTTGGTATTTAGGGATGTTCCACTGGATTTAAATTTTAATAAATTATATCATTGTCTTCCACCCATGATTTTTCCATGGATTCCAATTGATTTTCATCCTCTTGATAATGCCTTTCGAAAGGCATAAATCACTATCCTTGATTACTTCCTCATTAGGTCCAACCATACCTTTGGCATGAAGCAAGGCTGAGATAAGCCAAGAATAAAACAAGGAGGTTGAATTGGATGTGTCTTTGATCAGATCACACATATGGTGTATGACATACTTACAAAGGTTAATCTTATGCCCATTTTTCATAAGATGAATCAGAAAAACATCATGATATTTTAGAACAAAAAAATCTCCTTTTTTGGGGATAATCAGGTTCTGTATAAACTTAAACAAAAGTCTTGATTCTCCATATAGTTCAGCAGCAATGGCTCTCCTCTTGGTGCCATTTCCGGTTAAGATTTTCAGAGAATCTTCCAACACAAAGAATTCACTAGAATGTGGAGGTCCTCTCTGATAATCCTCACAGATGCCTTCATGAGGTATCCTAAGGCATGTATCTCATAACCTTGAAGATAATGAGAATTTATGGCTATTTATCTAGCTTCTCACAACATAACTATGTTCATAATCAAAGGAGAACTGAACATACTGATAAAATTGAGCCACTAAATTAGGGTAGATAGGTCTATCTTCCTTCGAAAACCATTCTATCCAGCCTTTCTCTTTTAAAACTTGTAAAAACAGAGACTTACTTGACAGAATCCATTTGGGGCAAATCTATTTCACAGGAACTACAACTTGATTCACCAGATTTGGATTTAGGGGACCTTCAGGTGCTAGCATGGGTGCAGTTTTCTTCTTCTTTGAGCTATATTTCTCCGGAGTCGACGATGAAGGGTGTTTCATCCTGGGAATTCACTGAAGGTTCGAGAGAGAGAATGGTTGAAGGATTAAATAGGGGTTACAAATTGAGTGAATAGAAGAAAGGTCGAGTGAAGTAAAAGTGATACTTACTTTATTTTATCATTTAAGAATACCAAACGTCGCAAAAGTAAAAGCGCAGGAAAATAAAAAGGTGAAATGAATCATTACCGCAATATAATTTTTAATTCATAAATAACAATCATAAATAATAGTTACAGTGAGACCATATCAGGTCTTTATGGTGAGAAAATTAAAGAACTTTATAGTGATACAATTACTGAATTTCACGGTGAGACAGTAAACGAGCATTACAGTGAGACAGTGAATGAGCGTTACAGTGAGACAGTGAACGAGCATTATAGTGAGATAGTGAATGAGCATTACGGTAAGATAGTGACTGTCAGACAGTAATCACGAAATACTAACTGTGAGACTGTAAACATGAAACAGTAAGATATACAATAGTAAGACATAAAACAGTAAGATATAAAGCAGTAATATATAAAACAGTGAGACATTTACTTAAGATTTATCATGCCTAATTCATGTATAATGTAGTCTATTATTTTAGAATTTAATGGTTTGGTAAATATATCAGCAAGCTAATACTCAGTACTAATGAATTCTAAAGTGATATCACCATTTTGATAACAATCTCTAAAAAAGTGATGTCTTACATCAATATGCTTTGTCCTAGAATGTGAAACAGGATTTTTTGAGATGTTAATAGCACTTGTGTTGTCAAAATTTATAGGTACATGCCTGAATTGATATCCATAATCTAGTAATGTGTTTTTTATCCACAAGATTTGTGCAAAACAACTGCCAGTAGCTATGTATTCAGCTTCTGCAGTAGATAATGCAACAAAATTTTGTTTCTTACTACACCATGATACTAGTGACTTGCCTAAAAAGTGACATGTTCTAAAGGTGTTTTTTCTATCTAACTTACAACCACCGAAGTCAGTATCAAAATAACTAACTAATTCAAATGATTGTCTTCTAGGATAGAACATTCTTAGATTGGGTGTATGCTTGAGGTATTTGAAAATTCTCTTTACAACATTTAAATGTGATTCCTTGGGATTTTCTTGAAAATGAGAACACATACACACACTAAACATAATGTCCGGTCGACTAGAAGTTAAGTAGAGTAAACTTCCAATCATTAATCTATAAGTGGTTTGATCAATAGATTTTCCATCTTCATCAAGATCCAACTTACAAGTGGTACTCATGGGAGTGTCACTACTTTTAGTGCTATCCAATCCAAAACATTTTAGAAGATCTCTAGTATATTTACTTTGAGTTAAGATAATACCATCATTATTTTGAAAGATTTGAAATCCGAGAAAGAATTTTAGTTTACCCATTAAACTCATTTCAAATTAATTTTGCATCATTTTAGAAAAATCGATACATAAAGAGTTTCTTGAAGATCCAAAGATAATGTCATCTACATAGATTTGAACCACTAAATGTCATTAGAAATTCGTTTTATAAAAAGGGTAGGATCAAATATTCCTTTTGTAAAACCTTTGGAAATAAGAAAAGTACTCAACCTATCATACCAAGATCTTGGAGCTTGTTTTAAACCATATAAAGCTTTTGACAGTTTAAAAATTTGATTTGGAAAATGGGGGTTTGTAAAACCAGGGTGTTGTTCAACAAAGACATCCTCAACTATATAACCATTTAATAATGCACTCTTAACATCCATTTGATATAGTTTGAAATTCATATGTGCAGCATAAGCAAATAATATTCTGATGGCTTCAAGTCTAGATACTGGTGCAAAGGTCTCCTCATAGTAAATTCCTTCTTCTTGACTATAGCCTTGTGCAAACAATCTAGCCTTATTTCTAACTATGTTACCAGCCGCATCTACCTTATTTCTAAACACCCATTTAGTGCCTATGGTGAATGTGTCCTTAGGTCTTTCAACAAGTTTACAAACTTTTTTCCTTTCAAACTAATTAAGTTCTTCTTGCATAACCATCACCCAAAATTCATCATTGATAGAATCATTAATGTTTTTAGGTTCAAGTTGTGACAAGAAGAGTTGATGTTCAACCTGATTTCTAAGAGAAGCTCTAGTTTGAGTTTCTTTGTCTAGGTATCATACAAAAAAATCTAAAGGATGGTTCTTAAGAGTTCTAACAGCTCTATAAAAGGAGGGACTAGTGATTTCAGGTTCATCAACAGGTTCAGGTTCATTGTGACTTGAGTCTAAGAAATTTATAGAACTAGAAGTTTTCACAGATTCTTTCAAAAAACGGTTTTAGGATTTTGGATTAATGTTCAAATTTGATACATCATCCTCCAGGTTCTCTAGAATGGTTTTAGGCTCATGTGGATCTGTTTCATCAAATTTTACATGGAAAGATTCTTCCACACATTTAGTTCTTTTATTGAACACTCTATAGACTTTACTAGATATGGAATATCCTAAAAAGATACCTTCATCACTCCTGGATAAAAATTTGTCAAGATTGTATTTAGTATTAAGAATATAGACTTTGCAACCAAAAACTTTGAATGAGTTAACCTTGGGTTTTTGGTTGTTCCATAACTCATAAGGAGTCCTTTTAAGAATAGGTCTGATCAAAACTCTTTTGATTATGTAGCACACTCTAATGATAGCTTCAACCCAAAAATAAATAGGTAAATCATATTCACTAAGCATTGTTCTAGAAATATCTTACAGGGTTCTATTTATTCTTTATACAACTCCATTTTGTTGAGGTGTTCTAGGGGCAGAGAAATTGTGACTATAACCATTTTGTGAGAAAAAGGATTCAAACTCTTGATTTTCAAACTCACGGCCATGATCAATTCTTAAGGATTTAATTCTAAGTCCACTAAGATTTTCCACAGACTTGGCATATTTAGTAAAATAGGAGCAAACTTCACTTTTGTGAGCCAGAAAGAAGGTCCAAGTATATCTAGAAAAGTCATTTACAAGGATATAAACATAGTGCTTACCATTTAAACTAGAAAATCTAGATGGTCCAAATAAATCCATGTGAACCAGTTTGAGAGGTTGAGAAGTTGACACTTATTTATTTGGTTTGAAGGAAATTTTGTGTTGCTTTCCCTTTTGACAGGGATTACAGATTTTTTAATTTGGAAACTCAAGTTTGGGTAAGTATTTAACTACGATTTTTATAATTAGATTTCTAAGGGAGTTAATATTATAGTGTCCTAGTCTCCTATGCCAGAGGCAAGACTCTTTATAAAATACACTTAAGCATGAAGCATTTTGAGAAGCTAAAGAATCTAAGTTATCAGAGTAAACATTTTCATTTCTTAATGCAGAAAATGCTAATTCTTCTTTAGAATTAAGGACATTTCAAGCCTCATTTTCCAATATAACATGAAATCCATCATCACATAATAACGAGATACTAAGCAGATTATATTTTAATCCATCAACAAATAGAACTTTAGAAATTAAAACTGAGTTAGAGTTACCAATTTGGTCGAGGCTAATGATCTTTCCTTTTTCATTGTCACAAAATGTGACATTTCCTCTATCTATTTTTATTTGGTTCCTGAAACATGAGTAGTCTCCTGTCATGTGTCTTGAGAACCTACTATCCAAGTACCATAAACTTTTACAAGAACTCTTTAAGAAACTTTCCTACAAAATGATTAATCAAAAATAGATTTTGGTACCCATACTTGTTTGGGTCCAGTAATATTAGTAATAAGTGCTTTAAGAACCCATAACCGTCTCATAGGTTTCCTATAAGCATTAAGTAAAGTATTTGAAAAATAAAATCTATTTGGTCCAAAAAAATTTGAAACAGTAAAAAATGTATCATGAATTGAATTAGTTAGTTTGTGTAAAGAACTAGGAGTAAAACTATATGTCCTAGATTTAGAAACAAAATTTTTTCTTCCAATATTTCTTTTTCCAGGTTGATAACCAATGACAGTGTTGTATTTAGGGGCAATTTTTTTCCTAGAATTTGAGTAAGCTTATTTTTCCCATTGGTAAACTTTTTTAGGTCATTCTTCAATTGCTCATTAGATATTTTTAATTCGTTGTTATCTTTGAACAGTTGATCATTTTTCTATTTTTCAGTTGTGAGTTCAGATTTAATAGTTACAGTGAGAGAATACTATTTCTTCAATGATTTATATTTGTCTTTTAGTTCATTACATGTTTCTTCAAGCATGTTACAGTATTCAAACATTTCTTCATTAGTCATATTTTAGAGTCACTCTCATCTTCAGAATAGTATGAATTGTGTACAACAGATTCCAGTGTTACCTTAGATGTGTTTGTCATAAAACACATATTGGCTTTGTTTGTCTTTTCATCATGTGATGTTTCTGAGTCACTTGAACTATCCTCATAAGCACTCCATGTTTCTTTCATGAAATTTTTATGCTTCCTTTCCTTGTACTAATATCTCGTTTTGTCCTTGAGATTTGGAAATTTATCCTTGATATGTCCTTTGCGCTTACATTCATAGCAGACAATTTCATCAGTCTTGTCACTTCTTTTCCAATCCTTCTTCCAACTTCCTTTTTGGTCATATTTTCCCTTGAAGTTAGGCTTTCGAAAAAATTTCTTCTTCTTGTAAAATTTCTTGAATCTTCAAGCTAATTGAGCTATCTCCTCATCACTTTTAGGTGATGATTGTTCACTACTATAAATTTCTATAGAAGCTTCCGATTTCCCTTTGTATTTGTGTTTAGAGGTGGTGGTATTGAATACAACAGATTTCCTCTTTGGTTCATCCTTCTCTTCCTTGTTGAATTTTATTTCCTCTTCATACATCATCAGTTTCCCAATGAGTTCTTTTACAGTTATCTTGCTGATGTCGCATAGAGATAGAGGTTCCTCTCCATCTGTCAGGTAGACATCTGAGAATTATCATGATCTATTCCTTGGCAGTGACTTCTCTTCCAAGAGAAATAATTGTGTTGAAAATATCATTCAACCTAAGATACATGTCAGAGATAGGCTCATCAAGTTTTATTTTAAAGTTATCATATTTAATACTATAGGAATTAAGTCTCATTTATTTTACACTAGATGTTCCTTCATGCGAGACAAACAGGGTATCCCAAATTTCATAGGTAGTTTTACAAGCTGAAATTCTAATAAATTATTCATCTCCTAAGGAGCATTATAAAGCATTCATAGCTTTGAAATTGTTATTGCAGGCAGTTTTTATAGGTTCATCCCATGTGATTCTATTAGTAGTAGGAATCTTATATTCATCTATAATGGAAGACCAAATTTCAAAACCCATACTCTCTAAATGCATTTTCATTTTAATTTTCCATTTAGCATAATTGGTTCCATTAAAGAATGGTGGTTTGTTGGTTGCATCACCTTCCAATCTATTATCAATAATATATAAATACTTTGAAAGAGCTTGAAATTTAGAATTAACAGAAATTTACAGATCTTCAAAGTACAACTACAATCACAGCTAAAGTAGGTTAAACAAAGTCTTAATGAACAACCTTTGATACCAAATCTTGGCCGGAGTAGATTAATCAAGAGGGGGGTGGGGATGAATTGAGTAACTATAAAAATTTATGATTAAAAAGTATTTCTAAAAGGTTTCCCCAAAAGGTTAAATACAGCCCAGTTAATCAAGGTTATACTGTTATAATATTTTGACTGTTTATATAACTTCTTAGAAGATTGATTAGTTCTCAGTAATCTTAATGTTAATTATTAATATTACTTTTGAATTTATTTTACAAAGACAAGAAAATTATAACTTCTTTCCAAGATTAACTATCAAAGTGAATTTAGTGATTTCTGAGTTATACAGTAAAACAATAAAATAGAGAAGACTAATTTAAGAATCACAACAGATATGAAACAAGTGGTTCAGTCTCAAGCCGAGACCTAGTCCACTCCACTTGGTGATCACCTTCCACCAAGAAGTTTATATAAATAAACTTGATCCACACCCTAGATCAGGGTTAACAACAGTACATAGGACTGTCTAGGTCACACAGGGACCTATTCCACAGTTCTTTGTGGGTACAAACAACCAAGACACACAAGGACCTCTTCCATAGTTATCCGTGGGTATACATAAGTGTAAAATATGTTTGACTAAGGATATATTGTATCTTTTAGTTTAATGTAGGAGACAGAGTGTGTTGTAATAAAGATACACACTCTGCTCGGAAGTTAATAAAATGATACACAACAGTGTAGAAATATTGAGATAGGTTTAGAAGTGCTCTGAGTGTTAGTCTTTGCAGCTCTGGACTTCTTGAAATGAAGAAGATGCATAGCTCAAGTCCTCGTATGGAAAACAGAGTGTCTCAAGTTAGGAATATTTGTCTTGTGTTCTTCATGATTTTTGACAATGTGAAGATGTTCTCAATTCGAGTATTCTAGTATGCTTCGTGTGTTCTTTAGAAGTGCCGAGTTACATGATACAATTCCTTAAGTGTATTATATTGTCGTGCTCATTCCCACCATCTTGATTTTCTTTTCAGTAACGTGCCACTCATTTCTCATTTTTTTTCTGGGCGCATTACTCTTTTATCTTGGAGTG
This sequence comes from Viscum album, assembly GCA_963277665.1. Lineage (NCBI taxonomy): Eukaryota > Viridiplantae > Streptophyta > Magnoliopsida > Santalales > Viscaceae > Viscum > Viscum album. Next base: position 1,331,034,030 of record OY728166.1, on the reverse strand, counting down.
CATGTGTTTGAGCCGATAGGTTGCATGTATTCTACACCTCGTACCTCATACTGTCAAATGACATGTATACAAAAGAAATATTAATTATTTCAGTGCATTAAAATCTTCAAATATGACCGTTAGAGATTAAATTTAAAGAAGACAAAACATATTAGGAAATGGTGTCACAGTATGTCATGGAAATAGTGACTTCTTCACACGGTGTCTAGATTGGTCATGGTGTCTTGATGTCATGGTGTTTGGATGTCACAGTGTCTAGTTCACAGCGTCTGGTTCATGGTGTCTTGTTCATAGTGTCTCGATGTCATGGTGTCTGGTTCAAGGTGTCTTGTTCATAGTGTCTTGATGTAATGGTGTCTGGTTCACAATGTCTAGTTCACGGTGTCTTGTTCATGATGTCTCGATGTCATGGTGTTTGCTTGTTCACGGTGTCTGCTTTTTCACAGTGTCTTATTGTTTATGGTGTCTTCTTGTTCATGATGTTTGCTTGTTCACGACGTCTTATACTTAGGGAAATGTCTGTATTCAGACTTAAGCTGTGGTATTTAAGGAATGAATTAAACTTAATCATTTGTTAGAGAAATCATTATAAATTGAATCAAAAGATAGTGTATAGTAACCAAATTGAGTATATAGTACTTAAGAGCTTTGGATAGCTTTTACTAAACAACTGTTCATTTAATGTGAGATAGATTACATAGAGTTAACATGGTTTATAGACTAAATAGGATTTGTGATCATTAAAACATGATTAATACACGAGGAGTACAACATATAGCTCTATAACATGATGGGGGTAATTTTCCAGTCATATGTTTATATCATTCCCATACAGAATATAGATATTCATCTTCAAATTGAAAAATGTTTATAATATTTACTCGTATGTCTGTTGACATGGAAGGTGAGATTAGTAGGTGAGAAAGTTTTTTTCTAGTTCATCTGCTGTCATGATGGAATGCATTGGAAATATTTGAATCCACTCTATCTCTCTCTCTCATAATTTAAATCTAAAAAGACAAAGCCTTACCACATCACATGATACATTTTGGAATTGGAATGTGTTGCAGAGATCAATAAATTTTCCAAGATGTGTGTTCAAATCTTCATGAGGGAGTACGTTAAATTAAAATCTATTTAAGATATTCTAGAGGATCACCGGTTTAATCTCAGAGTGGTTTTTCTCCACAAGAGGTTCTATGATGATTTGTTGCAATCTTATGTTCGATGTATACCCATAGTTTGTGAGAATCCATAGCCCCAGATCTGTTTGAATAACCCCTATATGTTGGTTGATTTTTTCACCTGCCATGGTCATAAGTCTATTCTTTCTCATCCATTTCTCATGTTCAGAATTTATGTTGAAAATTTATTTTTCTTTTGTGTATGTTTTGGGATCATGCATTAAGATTTTAAAAATATAAAATTCACACCACATGCACACCTAGTGTAAATAGAGAAATCAAAATAAAGTAATAAAATAAAATTCAAAATTAAAGAAACTTAAAAACTAACTTTTTACCATCTCTAGTAGTGGTTCCATTTTTGATAGTCCCAAAGGGTGTCGTTAATTATTGATTGGTCTAATAAAATTAAAAAAATTATAAAAACTCAAACTATGCTACTAAATTAATCGAAATTTAGTATTTAGGTAATTTTGAGCTCCAACCCAGAGAGATAGTGAATTAGTTTCATAAGGTTTTAAAAAAAAAACTATTTTAAATATTTGAATAATGTGATGAATAAAGGAATATTTTGATTGATTTTAATAAAAGGAAAATGATAGAAAATTACATTTATTGTTTTTAAATCAGATTTACAATTCATGATGGGGTTATCTAATTTTAGGTTTTAGGTGAAATTGGGTTTTATAAAATATGTTTATTAATACATGATTTGTGTTGGAGACATGATAAGGGAGATCCAATGGTCACAATATCCACTCCTTGATGCGGAAATACCTTATTTACCTTGGTCTAATAATTTAAGGTTTTACCGAATCATGTTTGTTTTGATACCATATTTAAACCCGATTACCCTAAATATTACAATGGTCAGGCCTCATTTAGGATTTTCAGTTGTGAAATTTTAATGTTCCTTTCAGATTCAATACTAATGGTAATGGTAAAAGTAAAAATAAGGGATTGGAAATTGATTGAAAAATTATAGAAAACCAAATACATGAATAAAGAAAAGGGAATAAATCCAATAGAACCTTCCCTATTCAGCTACATAACTCTAGAATAGGGTTAGTTTACCCCATCATCCTAGTGATGAGAGAATAAGTGGGAATGAATAAATAAAAAGAAACAACAGTGAAAATAGAGATGAAACTGGGGAGTACCTTGCACAACATAGATTATTGCTCCATGATTTGGTCTCTGGGGTCTCCCTAACAACAGCATCCTGTCCCTCTATTTATAAGCTTCACAAGGGATCATGCAGCATTGAATTTCATTAAGGATGGGTCAAAAAGTGGTAATAGTTTCATCCTAAATAATAAATCAGGTAACATATTCAACAAACATTAAATCTGGGTAATTTTGGTCCATCACAAACTTTACACACCATGTAGTCATTACACCATGTGTACATAACTCACTACCTACAAGATTTGTGTTACTACTTCACAAGTTTTATGGTGTGACACATATGTTTCACTGCATGACACATATCATTTTCACTTTATGTCGATTTCCTCCACCTCACAACCTATAGTTCTTTAATTTCTTGCATCTTTACATGACGTGTAGTAATTACACAACATGTAATGTCATTTTTCTTCTCTTAAATCATCATTTCTCCTCATTTATTTAGTTATGTTCCCTAGATGTTTTCCACAATCATCCTTATTTTTGAAAAAATTATTTTAAGTGGAAATATTTGTCATTTTATCTCATTTTACTCATATTTCATAATATGTTGCATCTTGAAAAAAATGAGAAAAACATTAGGGACAAAGGAATGTATTAAAAATTAAATCATTAGATTTAATTCATTTTATTATCAAAAAATTATACAACAAATGAACTTATCATGAACCCATTGAAAAAGAATGTGGTTCTTAAATTTTCCAAAAAATATCACATAACATAAACATAAAAGACAATAAGATATCAAAAATATTATTTAAAAAACTGGATCATAATAAAATAAACTATAGAGTATGATCAAAACATCACTTCCTAGAGGTAAACCTTTGAGAAAAAATAGAACTGAAATTAAATTTTTTCCCCAAATCCTTTAAAACATTGTTATAAAGATGAAGTTAGAGTTACATTCAAAAATATTTTTGGTGAGGAAACAAGATTAATTTTTTAAAACCATATTATAAAATTTTGAAAATATTTTACATTTAATAATATATAATAGATATAAAAAAATAGAGTTTAAGATAAAATATTTTATTTTCAAAGGATGCAAAAACCATTTATTTAATACTTTGAAATACCTTAATTCAGATAAAAAATATTGTATTAAACATTAATTTTAAAATGGTTAAAGATAATTTTGAGAATCATATAAAATAATCCATATTATCTTTCCCACAGGATATGGGAACATTGGGGGGGGGGGTAAAAATATGTCCATTTATGAAAATATTCATTGGTAATAATGGGATTTATTCTTACAACTTATACACTTTTATTTTAGAAATCATTTTATCATAAAATTGGATATTAATAATTATAACTAATTTCCCTAGATAATAAAATGAAATATCAAATAAAATAGTGAAAAGGATAGGATCAAATTAAATTTTAATGATATATTTATGTAAGAAAGGATATGGCCAAATGAATTGTAAATTGTGTCGATGAAACACTTACCTTGAATTCTTTGTTTAGTTGTTCACACTATAACCTATTTTATAAAAGACATAAATTTATTAGTTTCCTATTTCAAAACCTTTTAACATATATAAACTTTTCTAATATTAATTTATATGGATACCCTTTAATGATATTATAGTTGAGTATTCACAATATCAAGATAGAAAATAATGTTATGATTTTAGTAGAAAGATAACTGTAGAAAAGGGATTATCAAATATATTAATGAGAGACATATACAATATCTCATCAATAGGGAACCATTAGAATAGTAAATTATTGATTAGTAACATATGGAATTATAATCATCTAGAAATAAAATGTTTTATAATAAATTAAGTGCTTGAATTTAAATGAAGATGGATAGAATCAAGGAGTGAGTTTGGAAACATAATGAATATGAAAAAAAGTTTTATAGAATGAAATTAATGATTGAGAAGATTAGTCTCTCATTAATATGGAATAATTTTTATATTAAAGGTTTGATTATGACCATATTAAATAATATTTAGTGGAAACTCAAAGGTATTATCACAAAATAATTACATGAATCAAAATGTGGTGGAGGGGAACCACTATCTTAATAAGTAGCTACATAAATCTTGTGAGTAATCCTTAGAACATTAAAAACTCCTTAGGAGGTATTTATAGAGGGATATGGAAGAGAACGTAATGATCAAGATCTTTATATTAGATATGAATGAGAGAATTGGTGTGAGTATGCTCCTATTATAGGTGAAAAATAGGGGTTGTTTCATTGTAACTAATGTTAGGTGAAGGGTAATAATGGAATCACAATGGTGTTGGGTTGGTTTGGTGAGTTAGGTGAATTAGGTGGATAAATGGTTGGTGAGACATGTGGGTTTGACTTTCAAAACTAAAAAGGATTTATGTAAGGTTTAAGCGACCTTTATATTTTAAAAAATTGAGATATGTTATTTACCCATTTTTACCATTATTAATCTTGATTAAGAAAATAAATCCTGGAAATTATTTTTTTATTAAAAATTTAAGATAAAACTTTTTACCAAATTTTGACATGATAAAATTGAATTTGGGTTCTTATTAACCCAATTCAATTTCTAAATAAGAGAAAATTAACTTTAAAATAAAAATATTTAATGTATAGAAGAATTATTTTTATAGAAAATGATGTTTTAATTTTTTATGTTATTAATATCATTTTACATTGATTACCAATTAAATTAGTGTTAATTTATTTTCATACATACATATGTAAACCAAATATTATATTATTAATTTAAAATAAATCTATTTAATTTTATAAAATAGATGATATCTAGAAAACTACCATTCTTTGAAATAAATAACCATTCCTCCATGTTAAATAATTTTTTACCAAAGATAATATAATATTTTTGTATCAAAAATTAAATGATCCTTATTTGATAATTTAAACCCACTAATTTTAAATTTGAATTCCATTTTTATGATTCAACTTTTAAATATGATAAAAATTAATTTTAAAATTATAAAATTGTTGTGTATTAAAAACATTCTTCTAATTTCATACTAATTTCTACTTAAAAAAAAACATTATAGCCTTCAAATAAGATCTGAGGGTAAGATAACTAATAATGGATATCATGGGTGGTGATTTAGTTACCATTGTTTTCATAGAAAGTTCTATAAGTTTAAGCTTTTCCCATAAATGATTTTTCTCAAGTTTTAATTTCTCAAGTTCGTCTCATGCTTGGTCTAGAGAAAACCCTTATAAAACTACCACCCTTCTATACTAAGACAAATGTGATTCGTATAGAAGTATTCCACTTCTAAATTCTATTTCTTACAAATTTAATTATTGATTTTGTAGTTTGGTTACATCAATTTATATGAGCTAATTTAATGGATATGTTTTAAGGACCATATTTAATATTAAAAATATATCATGGTTTTTTAATTTAAATTTGGATTTTTTACATCTAAGATACACTATTAGAATAAATTTTATTTAGTTATAATTTATTGTAAAATATCAGGACATTATGTTCCCCCCAGATGGTTCCACAATATAATCATGATATATCTTTTACCTATATATCCACCACATTTATCCTTGGTAACACTAGGAAACTATTTATCCCAAATATGATTCTTTGGAGTTCTTTAGGACATACCTTTCACATCTTCATTTTCATGATCATGTTTCCAACCAAAAAATATGACCTAAATGATTATGATAAAGTCTAATGAAATCTAGGAAAATGATCATAATAATATGAAAGATCAATCCTAATATATATTTTCTAATGAAAACATTAATTCTACCTATGATACTACGTTATAATTGGTTCATCTTGTGACTCTATTGGTTAAAACTAGGTTATATTAATTTGTGTTCTCTTTTAATTATTAACCAAACTCCTTAACAAAATAAATCCTTCATAATGGATTGTAAAGAAAATTCAATTAACTAAAACATATAACCTGATAGTGTCAAAATAGGTGTGTAGTTAGGATTCTTTGTCTTGTACTAGTTCATAGTTGAGTTGATACCCAACACACCCTCTTCAGGGTTATTACCCATATGTAAAAACCATTCTAGTGCCTGCATCCACTTGTGGTATTCAAAGTGGGATGTAATATATAGTATAAAAACACAATCACTACCTTACCAAAACATTACGATGTTATCCAATTTGTGAACTCATCTATTTAACTTTTCCCTAGGGTTTTCAATAATTTTTTTCTAAATTAGTCTGAAAAAATAACTAACCCCACTCTAATACCAACTAAAGTGACCCAAGATAAACATGACATAAATATTACATTAATAACATGGTTTAATTAATACACCTTATAAATAGTCGCACAAACCAAGTGCGGGAAGGATTAGTATTTCGAAAATATCAATATAAACATCTTATTTTGAAACACTTGTAAACAATTCTCCATAATCGTGCTCCTATTAACCCCTTTCTAGAAATCCCATAGGGTAATATCATCTTCATAACATGATGATTAGACACCTAATAAATGTGTGAGATCATATGTTCAGTAAGGGAAACCATAAGTGATAATAATAAAAGTTCATTAATGATTATAAAATGAGAATAGGTGTATAATCAAGATATATATGAATATCCGACCCCAAAAAAACATAGATAATAAAACATGTGTCCATAATTATAAAAATAAAGTCTTATAACATAAAATGATAAAACATTTACCATGTAATAAAAAACATGAAACATAAAACATTATCCATGGAACATAGGATTGAAGGTGGCATAATCATAAATATAAGATTTCTGATCATTGTGAAATTGGATGCCTTCCAAACTATCCACACATAAAATTGTGAGTAGATAAGAACTACAACACACTCACCCTTTATAAGAATATATACTCACTAACCCATTCACATGTATAATTTTATGTAATTATAAATTCCATTATTCTCAACCTTTATGAACCTAGCTACTTACTAAGATGTTCACATGTAAAATTGTGAGTAGAGTTAAAGAACATCATAATCACCCTTTTTGAACCAAGATACTTGGTAACCTATCCACATAACATTTATATATCATCATATATAACCCATTACCCAATTAATTGTAGATAGATATAGGTCCCACACATCTAATAGGGTATACATTTGTGGTCCACTTAAAATCAATCATAAACACATCTTAATGAACCCATAGAAAAAAGAATGGGTTTATTAAACATTCAATTTTTTTTATACCTAAAATAAACATAAAATATATTTGTATATCAAAAATATAATTTTACAAAAATAATCATATCATAATAAAATATTTAAGATGATTTAAACATAAATTCACAAGATATAAACCTTAGATAAAAATAGAAGTAAAAATAAAAAAGATCCTTTCAAACATTTTATTAAAGATGAAGTGAAAATTAATTTTTAAAAAATTTATGAGGAGGGAAATGGAATAATTTTGAAAAAAATATTATAAATAGTTCCAAGTAAAATATCATTTAAAATACATAAAGGATTCCAAAAATTATGGAGTAAAAGATAAATAATTTTATTTTGAAAGGATGAAAAACCCCTTTCTTTAATAATTTGAAATACCTTTACCCACATCTTAAAAATAGTATGAAGCATTAATTATAAAAAGGGGTAAATATAATTATGAGAATCATAGAAAATAATCCATATTATTTTTACCATGATATAGGAGAACATTAGTCGGAAGGAAAATATGGTATTGGATTAAAAGATTAATTTTTAAGAATGGGAGTTATTCATACCAATGGTACACTTTTATTTTGAAGACAAAATTATCAATGAATTAGACATTAATAATTATAAGAAATTTATTAATAAAATAAAATAAAATAATAAATAAAATATGTTAAATGGTAGGAATAAAGGGTGTTTTAAAGGAATATTCATGTAAGAAATGTTTTTCCTAATAAATCAGATATTGAGTTGAAAAAACCATTACCTTGAATTCAATATTAATTGATCACAATCTAAAATCCCATATAAAGAAAACAACTATATTAGTTTCATATTTAAGAACCTTATAATTGTTGGAACCATGAATATTCGTTGATAATATTGGATTCTGGTTTGTGTTTGTTGTGAATCAACACATGGATGACTAGGGAGTTTGCATGTTTGTTTTCAATATGCACATGAAAGACTAGAGAGTTTGAAAATAATGGGGTTATATGTTTGAGGATGAAAGCAGTATTGAAGGTGGTGCAGTTTCCTAGTGTTTACCAAATTTTTGGGTCTCAAAATCAAGAGCTCGATGATGGAAAACAAAGGTTAGGAGTGAACGGTATGCGGAGAAATTCACATAAGGTTTTTCAAATAGGAGTGAATGGTATGCGGAATGGTACGCAGAGCAGTACACAGAACTGAAAACAGTTCGCAATGATGGTACGTGGTGAAGGTGTGCGGTATGCGGAATGTTTTTGAAAACAGTTCGCAGTGACGGTACGCAATGAAGGCGTGTGGTACGCAGAATGCTGTCGAAAAAGGTTCGCAGTGATGATACATAGTGAAGGCGTGCGGTACGTGGAATGCAGAAGGTTAGCGGGATTGCTCTGGTTAAAAAAATAGGAGCGGTATTGTAACACCCCAAAATGATAAAAGGTTAAATGACTAAATGATATGACTCATGTCAACAAGGTGAACCTTCCTTTTCAAGAGCCTACCTGATTAGAACTCCACAGTTAAACGTTCTTGGCCTAAAGTAGTGATCAGGATGGGTGACCTTCTGGGAAGTTTCCCAGGGTGTGTGTGAGTGAGGACAAATCACACTAGAAAGGAAATGTGTTTGCCTATGGGGACTTTCATTAGTTAGTTGACCCATTCAGGCACATGGGTGGACCCCAGAGTGGGGACCACGTGTCTGCGGGGCAACTGGTGGTATCTGGCGGGCCAGGACCCGACGACCATGTTAAAGGCATGGTGTTTGTGCTGTCACTGGGACCCAGTTTTCACATTTGGTATCAGAGGAGGAACCCAGACTTAAGTGCGGTGCACTTCCTAGGTTGAGATGTAGGGCCCACAACAAGGACGTTGTGTTCTGGGGGGGGGGGGTTAATGTAACACCCCAAAATGATAAAGGGTTAAATAACTAAATGATATGACTCATGTCAACAAGGTGCACATTCTTTTTCAAGATCCTACTTGATTAGAATTCCACAGTTAAGCGTGCTTGGCCTGGAGTAGTGATCAGGATGGGTGACCTTCTGGGAAGTTTCCCAGGGTGTGTGTGAATGAGGAAAAATTACACTGGAAAGGAAATGTGTTGGCATGTGGGGACTTTCATTAGTTAGATGACCCGTTCAGGCACGTGGGTGGGACCCAAAGTGAGGACCATGTATCTGCGGGGAAACTGGTGGTACCTGGCCGACCAGGACCCGACGACCATATTAAAGGCATGGTGTCTGTGCTATCACCGGGACCCAGTTGTCACATTTGGTGTCAGAGGAGGAACTGGGACTTAAGTGCGGTGTACTGCCTAGGTTTAGATGTATGGAACACAATAAGGACGTTGTGATCTAAGGGGGGGGGGGATTAATGTAACACCCCAAAATGATAAAGGGTTAAATAACTAAATGATATGACTCATGTCAAATATGTGCACATTCTTTTTCGAGATCCTACTTGATTAGAATTCCACAGTTAAGTGTGCTTGTTCTGGAGTAGTGATCAGGATGGGTGACCTTCCGGGAAGTTTCCCAGGGTGTGTGTGAGTGAGGAAAAAGTACACTGGAAATGAAATGTGTTGTCATGTGGGGACTTTCATTAGTTAGATGACCCGTTCATGCATGTGGGTGGGCCCCAAAGTGAGGAACATGTATCTGCGGGGCAACTGGTGGTACCTGGTGGACTAGGACCCGAAAACCATGTTAAAGGCGGGGTGTCTGTGCTGTCACCAGAACCTAGTTGTCACAGAGTGAGGACCACATGTCTACGGGGCAACTGGTGGTACCTGGCGGGCTAAGACCCGATGACCATGTTAAAGGCAGGGTGTCTGTGTTGTCACCGAGACCCAGTTGTCACATTTGGTGTCAGATGAGGAACCCAGACTTAAGTGTGGTGCACTACCTGGGTTGAGATGTAGGGCCCACAATGAGGACGTTGTGCTTGGGGGGGGGGGTTAATGTAACACTCCAAAATGATAAATAGTTAAATGAATAAATGATATGACTCATGTCAACAAGGTGAACCTTCTTTTTCGAGAGCCTACTTGATTAGAATTCCACAGTTAAGCGTTCTTGGCCTGGAGTAGTGATCAGGATGACATGTGGGGACTTTCATTAGTTAGATGACCCGTTCAGGCACTTGGATGAGCTCCAAAGTGAGGACCATGTATCTACGGGGAAACTGGTGGTACCTGGCGGACCAAGACCCAACAACTATGTTAAAGGCGGGGTGTTTGTGCTATCACCAGAACCTAGTTGTCACAGTGTGAGGATCACGTGTCTGCGGGGCAACTGGTGGTACCTGGCGGGCCAGGACCTGACGACCATGTTAAAGGCAGGGTATCTGTGCTGTCACCGGGACCCAGTTGTCACATTTGGTGTTAGATGAGGAACCCAGACTTAAGTGCGGTGCACTGCTTGGGTTGAGATGTAGGGCCCACAACGAGGACATTGTGCTCTAGGGGGGGGGGGTTAATGTAACACCCCAAAATGATAAAGGGTTAAATGAATAAATGATATGACTTATGTTAACAAGGTGCACCTTCTTTTTCGAGAGCCTACTTGATTATAATTCCACAGTTAAGCATGCTTGGCCTGGAGTAGTGATCAGGATGGGCGACCTTCTGGGAAGTTTTTCAGGGTGTGTGTGAGTGAGGAAAAAGCACACTGGAAAGGAAATGTGTTGGATTATGGTGATTTTCATTAGTTAGATGACCCGTTTAGGCACGTGGGTGGGCCCTAGAGTGAGGACCATGTATCTGCGGGGCAACTGGTGGTACTTGGCGGGCCAGGACCCGACGACCATGTTAAAGGCGGGGTGTCTGTGCTATCACCAGAATCCAGTTGTCACATGTATCTGGTGGAGGCTAACAATACACCTATAGAGTTCAGTATACAGTGAAGATTTTCCCACATTGAAAATTTAGGTCAATTGGATTAGAAGAATTTACAGAGTTATGTGCCTATTTAAGGAGTAGTAATCCCCTTTTTTGAGTGACAAGGTTGGAGATAAAATTTTTAGGAAGAAATCCAGTGAGGTCCGAAGTGGTTTGTAGAGGAGAATACAGTATACGGAGAGAATCATCCGTGTAAAGAAAAACAGTCCATGGAAGAGAGAAAATTTCTCATAGGAATCCCTTCCAATACGTGGCAGAGTAAGGCAGTACGCAGAGTATGACAGTACGTGGTAGAGTGGAGCAGTACGCGGAGCTGTGAAGTTCATGAAGGAGTTAGACGATACGTGGAAACAATAGCGGTATGTGGAAACAACATCGGTACATGGAAACAACATCGGTACATGGAAACAACAGCAGTACACAGAAACAATAGTAGTACACAGAACACCCAAAGAAGCCTAAAAATTATCAAATCCAGTTTTCAAAATTAATTTCCATAACATATCAGTGTATAGGAAAATAAATTGCATCTTTGAGTGATTATGGGACTTCAACAGAGCATCCATTTATAGTTGAGGATGCATGAATTAATGATAAACCATTGAAGCAACCTTCAAGTCGATAAACTAAGTGAAGATTCTTCCAACATAGTGAGCAAGGGGGAGTCAGTGAAATTTAATCTGAGGGACGCAATGTTCTACCCCTAAAAGCTTATAAAGGCAGTGTGACTGGCACAAAGTGACTATGCTAAACTCTTGTAATCCCCAAATTGTGGAGATTAATGGTTTTTGGTATGAACAACACACTATCAATATATGCTTCTTGGACGCATCCCTTATTGGTGAACCAAGTAAAATTGCTATATTTTTGATTTGCGTATGATTGTTTATTTTCTCCACTTCCTATTTAGACAGGTTTAACAAGTTCCTACCAACATGGTAACAAGATCCATCAGTTTAATAGAAAAATTTGACACCCTGATTCACCCCTCCCATCTCAAGGTGTTATAGGGTCCTTCAATTGGTATTAGAGGGTAAAGGTTGCTGGTGTTAAATTAGTCCTATTTTTATGACATAGAGAATACAGTAAATGTAAGAGGAGTTCCTTTGTTTGATGGAAGTAACATTTAGATATTGAATAACATGATGAGATCTCATCTAAGATATCTTGGAATTGATGTACTTTTTTCCACTGCATAAGGAATATAGGTCACTGATCCAACCGGTCTATCTATGAGAGATACATATAAGAAAATGCTGGATGCTGATGCTAAAGCACAAAATGCCCTAACTATATCTATTTATGATCAAATATATCTGAATGTGATGAACTTTACATCAGTGAAGTCTATGTGGGAGAAATTGGAGAATATTTATGAAGGTGACAGGAAAGTGAAGGAGGCGAAGCTATAATTTTTACACAAAAGGTTTGATGATCTAAAGATACACCCTAATAAAAATGCGGATTCTTTCTTCAATCGAATTACTGAAGTTGTAGGAGCAATTTGAGGGCTTGGTGAAGAGAAAAAAGACATTGATATTGTAAAGAAAATTTTGAGAAGACTTTCTCCCATTTATAATGCAATGGTTTTAGCTCTTGAAGAAAGGTATATTTCCAAACTTCCTCTTGATAATATGCTAAGCATCCTGGTGGCATATGAGGTGAGACTCAACCCAGAAGATGCAATGAATTGTGTAAGCAAGGAAATGGCATTCAAAGCCACAAAAAACTAGAAATTTTAGGAGATTTTGTTGATGAATATGATGAGTAAAAATAATTTCTTTCTCTCATTTCCAAGAAACTCAATAAGGGAACATGTAAATTTGAAGGAAAGCCACCTCTGTCTTGTTTTCATTGTGGAAGAGTTGAGCGCATTGCCTCTTGTTTCCCAAGAAAGTTCAATGATGAAGAAAGTGAAGATGGAGACATTAAAAATCCTCATAAAAGTTTTTTCAAAAAGAGATACTTCAAATATGGAAAGAAATTTCAACTAAAGAGTTTTGTTTGTGAAGAAGAAGATGAGGACAATGAACTCTTTCAGGAAGAGGAAGTAGAATTCAAATATGGGAACCATGCTTCCATGATGGATACCATTTAAAATTTAGAACCATTGATAGATACACATAGATATAATCAGTTGAATACTAATGTAGATCCCAAGTTTCATCTTAAGGATTATTTTGGTAAGCTTAAGAATAAATGTAAGAGATGCAATAATTGGAAAGCAATGGTGTAGGAATCATCAGAATATATTGATCAGCTGGAATAAAAAATTGAATGACTGGAAGAATTGGTGAAAGTACAATCATCAATCCTTGAAAGCACTGGTGATGCTGTGAAACTAAAACTTAGAAGTGAAGAACAAGAAATGATCTTCAAGGACCTTACCTCTAGACTGGAGGAGAATCCCTAGACTACCGAGGGACTCAAAGAAGAAGTTGTTACTCTAAGAAGTAAAATCAAAAGTAAATAAATTTCAAAAGAAGAAAAAAAGAAAATGAAATTTGGAAGGTTCTCAGATGCTGATCTACTAGAGAGAGAAAAATGTGGTTTTGATGGATTTGAAAAGATCTTGAGTGATCAAAGACCCACATGCATGGGAAATAGTGGAATTGGTTGTGATGCTGAAGCATCAAATTCCATAAATAAAGTAAACCAGAATAAAGGTAAGTTAAAAGTTAATAATGTTGAAAATCCACTAGAAGTGCTGAAAAAGAAACCCTTAAATCAAACTGAAAGGATAAATAAAGATTATCCTTGAGTTTACAGAAATGATATGGAGTTAAACCATTTTCATGAGGAATAATACATGAGGATAAATAGAAGTGAGAAGAAATTTCCTTTCATGAAGTGTCAGTTTTGTGGCTATCTGGGCCATACCATGTCATACTGTGAAGAAGAAAGGAGCTATATGAGTGGAGAAGCTTTAGGAGTTCAAAAAAGGAGAATATACTCATATCCTACTTATTATAGAAGAAATAATTTCTATGGATATTGTTTTCACTATTCTAACTTTGTCCATAAAGCTGTGTATTGTAGGAAGAGGTATGATAGAAGAAATTCTTTTAATGCTCAGAGATGATTTAATAATCATCAACCAGATAGTCACTAATACAAATAGGGATTTTAATAGTGCTAAAAACCACCTTTAATAGTGCTAGAAAAGCACTGTTAATTGCGGCAAAGATAAAGGGGGTACCCTTTATTAGAGTTCAAAATAGCACTGATAAAGGGTCACCTTTATCCGTGCTAAAAAAGCACTGATAAAGGTCACCCTTTATCAATGCTTGTTTAGTGCTGATAAATGTGGTCTTTATCAGCACTATTTTGAGCACTGATAAATGTGTAATATATTAGTGCTCAAAATATCACTGATAAAGACCAACTTTATCAGTGCTAAACAAGTGCTGATATATTAGAAATTTATCATCGCTTAATTAGCGCTGATAAAAGCCAAGTTGCCTAAGCAAACCCGACACCTGCACAACACCTACACACTTGAGATAGCACCTGCACACACAGCACAAACAACACCTACACAAAAATCACAGAAGAACAAAAATTCTATATACATTTACTTTAAATCATGAATACAAAAAACAAACTACTATATACATTTCAAACAATGTTTAATATGGCTGTAATTACAATTATCTAACAAACAGTAAAAACATTAATGTTTCATCCTTTTTGCATCCATGATCCACTCTCAAAATTTTTTTCCAAGGTATTAGTTGTTGAAAAAAGCATTTGAACTTAGGAAAAAATTTTCACCTATATAAGAAAACAAATATTATGTTAGTAATACAATAATTAAATAAATTAAACATTAATATGAAAGAATACATTAATAAAATGTCAATTGTTACATGTTACAACCTTTACATGTCCATATTTCCTTGGATTGAATTAATATTTTAGAAGAGGGTCAACATGATTCATTGAATTATAAATATTGTTTTTTTAAGATTACATGGATGAGAAAATAATAGGAAGAAATGTCAACAACAAAATGGAATCCAAAAGGTTTCATTTATTGACAATAAAAAGGGATGAATCTCCATAAGTTATACAATATGACACATACATGATGGTGTATTCAATTTCATAGGAGTATTGAATTTTAGAATAAATTCTAACATTTTACTAGTGATACCACCATCCTATATAGGTTATAAATCTAATAGTTACATATATCAGGAGCCTCTAAGAGTGTACTCTCCTATGCCAGGTCAAAGGGAATCAGTGCTAGCGCATCCGCATCAGACATTGGGTCCAACCCTGCTTGGACCATGACCACTTATGCCTCTCCAAGGACCCCCTACAAAATCTAAGGTCCCGTTGAAGGCATGTAAGGAATGCATTTCTCAGTTTTAGAGAAGGCCTGATGACAACCTACATAATTAGATAGGCCATGATCATACCGGTTTAATTTTCTCTTGATCTCTTAGTTCTTTAGTGTGATTAGCCAGACCCCCCTCCCTCCCCTCCCTGAGACAGCCCCCTAGACAGCCCCCTACCCCTGGACAACCCCCTCCCTACCCTTGGAAAACCCCCACCACTCCACCTGCAGCCCCCTCCCTCCTCCTGGACAACCCCCTCCCCCCTACAGCCCCCTCACTTTCCCTAGACAGCCCCCTTCACACCCCTTGGACAACCCCCTTCCCAACCCCTGGAAATCCCCCTCCCCTCCTAGACACCCCCACTCCTGGACACCCCTACCCCTGGACATCCCCCTCCATACCCTTGGATAGCCCCCTCCCTACCCTTGGACATATCCCCCCACCACTCCACCTACAACCCCTCCCTCCTCCTGGACAACCCCCTCCCTCCCCCTGCAGCCCCTCCCATTCCCTAGACAACCCCATTCCCACCCCTTGGACAACCCCCTTCCCACCCCCTGGATAGCCCCCCTCCCCTCTTGGACACCCCCACTCCTGGACACCCCCTCCTGGACACCCCCTCCTTCCTGGACACCCCCACCCACCCTCCCACCTGGACACCCCCTCCCTCCTGAACACCCCCTCCCTCCTAGTTCTTTAGTGTGATTAGACAGACCCCTCCCTCCCCTCCCCGAGATAGCCCCCTGGATAGCCCCCTCCATACCCCTAGATAGCACCAACACCCCCCACCACTCCACCTTCAGCCACATCCCTTCCCCTGGACAACCCCCTCCCTTTCCCTGGACAGCCCGCTCCCCCCACCACTCCCCCTACAACCCCCCTCCCTTTCCCTGGACAACCCCCTCCCCCTCTCACCCCTGGAAATAAAGTATCAGAAAATTATAATAAAGTATCATACAATCCTAAAATTATGTTAGTACTAAAGGGATGAATCCAATGTATACCCATTAATAACCTTCTTTATACAACTATATTTTTATTATCTATTTGATAATGGAATAAATATTATTCATAAAAAATCATTCACTAATATGAATTATAAAATCATATATAATTTTAGAAATATCCTAAGTATATTAAATTTAAAATCCTACATGGTTTTGAATATTGATCAGTCTATAATCATAGACAAATAATCAAACTCCACCCAACTCCATTGTCTTTTTTTCATGTACCTAACTTCCTCCATCACATTAGGTATAACGATAGCTAGAACAAAGGGTAGATAATGGATTTTATGAGGTTATAAAGAGACATGAAGATTATTAGAGAAATTTATTGGTCTCCAAACCAAACATGAATAAACTTTACTGCCTCCCCTGAATTTAATAAGATATTCAAAATTAGAAAAAGTGATTGGATTGCTTAGTGTCCTCTCCTGGGAATTCATGAACTTGGATTAGTAATCCAATTTCATGATTTTTGAAGAGATAGAGTTCACCAAATCAAGGAAAAACTCCAAACAAATAATATATTGGAGGAATAAGAACGAAATTTCACATAACATTAAAAAAAATATAATTTAACAATACATAAAGCAGAAACATAGAGATCCTATGACACAACTGGTGGATTCCAATCCTATAGAAAGTGGGAGAAGGGATATATATATATATATATAAATATAGGGGATACATATTTTGTAATTTAGTTTCTGGTAAAAAAAATCGCATTCCGTAGATTTCATCCACATGACAGGATTGAGGGTAAAAATTGATTTAGTTGAGAGTTTCCTCACAAATCTTATAGATCATAAATTATTCCTTCCATCAAAATCATATATCA
Source organism: Viscum album (assembly GCA_963277665.1). Lineage (NCBI taxonomy): Eukaryota > Viridiplantae > Streptophyta > Magnoliopsida > Santalales > Viscaceae > Viscum > Viscum album. Next base: position 1,331,016,447 of record OY728166.1, on the reverse strand, counting down.
TTAGTAATTTTTCCAGCAGATGTATTCTACTACAACATTAGTTTATAGAAAAAGTTTGTTTCTTAGAAATATAATGTGAGAAAGGTAAATGATGCATATGTTGGGTCTTTATGACATTAAATAAGATATATTGGGCCTCAAATTGAATTGAAATATAATTCTTGGGCCTTTACATGGTCTTGGAATTGGTATAGATGGTTGGAACTTTTGATTCCTCACTACGGACCCACTTTAGGCTACTCTAGAAGTGATCTACCCATTGTATATTATTCATATTGAATGGAATTGAATGGGTCTCTACCTGGAAACCCCCTCCCTCCTAGAAACCCATCCCTTCTGGACACACCCCCTCCCTCCCCTCCTAGACACCCCACTCATGGACACCCCCTAGACACCCCCTCCCTTTTGGACACCCTCCACTCCTGGACACCCTTGGACACCCCCTCTCTCCTGGACACCCCCTCATTCTTGGACACCCCTCACCCACTTGAATACCCCCTCCCTCATGTACACCCCTACCTCTTGGACACCTCCCTCCCCTCCTAGACACCCCACCCCCACTCCTAGACACACCCACCCACACTCACACCTGGACACCCCCTCCCTCCTAGACACCCCTCCCTTCTGGAAACACCCCTCCCTCCCCTACTGGACACCCCACTCATGGAAACCTCCTTGGACACCCCATACCTTTTGGACACCCCCACTCCTGGACACCCCCTCCCTCCAGGACACCCCCACCAACCCTCCCACCTGGAGACCCCCCTCCCTCCTGGACACCCCCACCCTCTGGACACCTCCCTCCCATCCTAGACACCCCCACTTCTGGACACACCCTCCATCCTGGACACCTCCCATCCACATATAAGGGAAACTAATTAGAAAATCTAAAATCCAAGATATTGGTTCCCATCAAGATTTTAAGATGCTCGTGAGTGGACTGAATGACTATGCATTGGTCGACTTCTACACTATTAACCATTGTAGTCCAATGAACTATATCCTCCTCAACTTCAATTCTTCAATCAATTTGTATCATAAGAAAGATAAAATTTCTATTAATTATGAAAATGGCTGATTTCGGGTTAAAAAATGGACTTGAGTAAGAAAAGAGCACATGAATAATTAGAAATATCATATTAAGTGCATGAATTGTTCAAATTCATGTGATCACATGACCATAATAGGATCACATGATCAAATGAACTTGGGAGATTTATACGATTACACGACCCTTGAATCTTTATGCGATCATGTAAATAAGACAAGAATACACGAATCATGGTTCAAGTGAATTACCTTAATTGATTATGTGATTTGTTTATGTGATTTGATCATGTGATGAGATCACACGATCAGTTCACATCAAGCATTCATACAAAGGAGATTATGTGACATGATCACATGAAGAGGCTTATGTGAAGTATAGGAAAAACCTAAGAGTTCTCATAGAGCTATGAAATATCAAGTCATTAGTGAAATAGATTTCCCATTACCTCTATGATTGAGCAGACACAACGTCGTTGCTCTTCCTGCAAGGCATGTCACATGGACAGAAATCTTCTAAAATAAACTAACCCTACAAGGAATAATGAAAATAAAATCAAAATTAGATTATATTTTTTTTGTTAAAATAGACATATTATATCGTAACATTACCTTTACATATTTCCAAATGGTTTTTTTGGTCCAAATATAAGCTAATAACAAAACTAATTATTATTTGTGCACTTTACTACTGTTGTTTAACTACTGCTTACGATAGAATCTGATCTAAATGGGGACACAAAATTTGAAGTTCAGATTAGATGTTATGCTAAGTGGTAGTTAACCAAAATTAGTTAAGAATCCTTAGTTTTGTTATTAAATTTGTAAGTGTTGCACAACCAATATTCTTTCAATACACTACATCAGTAGAAACAGCTGCATAAATGACCAAAATACAGAATATAAATGATCCATGAAATAATAGTTTAGTTCTACTAATTTTTGGAAACATAGAAACATAAAGAACTAGTTCATAAGAGTCTCTCATTAAGTTGTGCTTTACTAGAAAGAAAAATAATTTCTAAAACCATTATTCATAACCTAAGGATATAAAACATAATAAAGGGTGATAATATATGCTCAATAAGTGTAAAAAAGGGAGATATCAATGATCATATAAGGATAAAATAAGTAGTAGGAATTCACATTCATCCTATTTGTGTACAATCTTCCATCAGGTATGCTGCCCATTCATTTCTAAACACATCTATATCATCTTGTGAATATGAGTTTTTGCGACAGTCGTGGTAGTACTGAAAAAATATAAATACACAAAGAATTAATAAATATTTTAAATGAACTCATAATTATTTTCAAAAATACCTCTTCAAGGATTCTAGTTTGTTGATGAAATACGATCTCTTTTATAAATTTACAAACATAATAACCACTGTCCTTTCCGTTTGTTTGTTTTGGACACTGCAGAAATATCAAGAAAAATAAGTAATTTGTTTTGTTATGTGTTTGGACAGTGCAATGTTATTATATATACCAGAATAATTTTTCATTTGTAGATATTATAGGCTTTCTTTTTCTTATCCCTTGGATTCATTCCATAAATTATAAGATATTGATACACTTCCCTATCATAACATAATCCTCATTAAAAGATAATATAAATTATATAACTTGATGTTTAGTTCTAAAATGTTTGATCTAGTTTATTAAAAATTAATAAACTCCATTATTCATGGTCAGTTTGTTGCATATCCATGCATTGAATCGAGGAAATAAATCTTTGGAGTATACAAATTGACTACAATCAGCATCCAATGCTGCCTAAAAACACAAAAAGTAATAAGTAATGAAAGAAATGAAAATATAGTTGATATGATTAAATTATAGAGTTTTAACCCTGAATCATTGGTATTAAAAAGAGTCTTTCATCTGTAATTTTGTTTTCAAATGATTTGAGTAGGGATGAAATTATTGCATCCTCTTTATCAGAATCTATTTCTTCTTTTAAAGATGTGATGTGAGGACTAACAAGTCCAAAATTTTGTTTATGGGGAAATCCCTTCAATTGTTTTTCATATATATGCCTATGAAAAAAATGAAATGTATTTAGTCATAATCGTCAGAGTATATCAACTTTTGTAAAATCAAATCATGAAAACATACCTCATGTATACATTTACAACTAAGGCGCCTAGACATTCATACTTGAGGATTTCATTAACATTTTCAGTACTAATGAAATCTGATTCTTCCTCTCCATACATACTTTTTTCAAAATCAACTATGTGAGTGTTGTTGTCTATCAAAATTGTATCCACATGATTCTAAAATGATATTAACTGTGGATATAGAACGGGCGGGGTGAAGGTGCTCTCAGTAGACCGTTTTAATCAGTTGGTTGATCCTTGGGATATTTTTGAGCTGATATTTCATTTTACCCATTCTATTTGTCATTTTGTAATAACATTCATCAGTTAAGAACTTTTTTCATTAAATGTTAAAGGTCCAACTTGAAAAATATATTAGAAATTGATACCTCCTTGCCGACATGTTTTTTTACAAGAATTGACGGCCATGCGATGAATGTTCCAACAGCTTGTTCAACTATATTAATGTCGTCATCGTCATTTGGAATAGGTATATTGGCACTCAGCTCATTAGCTACATTAATTAACACTTTGAACTGATTTTTTGGAAGTTTTCTATTGTGTAGAATGTCATTCTGCATATTGAACACCGTAACCCTCGCTACAAGGCAATATGTGGGAGTTGATAGATATAAATCACAGTCATTTTCACCCTATAGAATATTAGTATAGGAAAAGTATAAGTTTCTATGTGATTTAAATTTCACAAAAAAAATTATTAAAACATTTATTACCTCAGCTAAGTCAGGTTTTTTAGGGGAATAACTCACCTCAAAGCTGGTGGGGGTGGGGCGGGATCTTCACGCATGGGTTATTGTTTAGTTGTTTATCCTCTTTGCCTCTCCCCATCAAACTTTCTACCATATCTCTTTGCTATTGTAATTATTCTTAAAAAAATAGCTAATTTTTCTTGCATCTTTTTCATTCAGTTTGATCCTCCGCTTGTTTTTGTTTTTGAAAATATGTTCAGGGTGTCACCCCAAAACCCACACCTCTGATGCAACCATACTGTTCTGACTGCTTCAAGGCCACTGGAAGTATGTCTGCATTTGGTGCAGGTGTTATTGATTCCTATGACTATTTCAGATAGAAAATATAGGAAAATAAGTAGTCATTTTTATGTAATGGTGATTTAAAGAAAATCAAATTTATATTATGTCATACTTAAACATGTCCCACAATTTTTGTGTGTTTTCATCTATTCGTATCCCCTATTTATTTACATGAGCCTCCTTCCATATCACATGGCATGGGATGGATATAGATTTCGATTTCAATTCATCAATCTGCATATAAAAAGAGAAACATGGTTATGGTGTTGTTTTATGTCACATAAAAGTATTACGGTAGATTTAAAAGATGTACCAATTTTTTCTCAAGTGAAGAGTACCCCATCATTACTTTATTGTAGGGGTACGCTGGTTTTGTTTCATGTTATTTATTTTCAGCACTCAGTTGCTGTTTCATAAATAAAAAACTGTCCATCTAAGTGATAAATACAAGAAACTTCAAACAACATATTACCAAACACAATGTACCTAAAAAGTCTGCTCCCCACGACAGTTGCTAAATGCATCCCCCGATCCTTGGAATATCAAGTGTGCATAAAGAGGAAGTTGGCGTGGCTTGATTTTCCCTTCAGCATATTTAAGATGATATTTCATTAAAATTGTGCGGAAGCCTATATGAATCCTTCTTGCAACTCTTAATATGTATTCCTTGTGCGATACATCTACTATAAATTCACTCTACAATGGATGTTGAAGAGTAAGTCAATGTTTTAGTATTTTATTGTATTTTAATAAATTAAAAAAATGATATCATAATGTTACTGTAATCTCTTCCCACATTAGTATCTTAAGCCTGGTGACAACATGATTCCACGACTGTACATCAATTGGCACGTGTTTTCGAGTGACGATTCCAATGTAGCTACTAAATATAGCTTTGTTGGGGTTAACATGTTGTCCTCACTTATTCCATCCCACCTCAAATTTGATGCCTTTTTCTTTTGCCTTAAGGATTTTGGCTAACACTGTCAAACTACATCGCTCTTTTTTTTGTGCTGTTAGGGTTTCATTTCTTACCATTTCCTCAAAAGCATCTTCATTATGTTCCTCCGGAGCGCTAACATCGTCACTAAGACCAACAGAAAAAGGTTGAGAAACCTGTTGTACCTCAACACTGGTACCCGAACAACTGGTTGAGAAACCTGTTGTTTCTCTACACTGGAAACAGAAGCAGTAGGTTGATAGACCTATTGTGCCTCATGATTGGGCGCATTAGCAGGTGCATAAGTCATTATCTACAGAAATGGTTTAAAATTTAATTTAGATTACATAAAAGCAGCAGAAAATAGATAATAACATAATGTAACACAATGTATATTACAATAAAAAAATAACCAGATTATTGAACTCTTTTTTTAAAGGCTGAAGTGATTTGAACCCTCTATCAGCTATGTAAATACCTTCATTGTGGTCTCCTATGACATAAAAAATTCCATCTACATTGAAACTTCTGCGAAATTATTGCAAAGTCCCTATGAAAGGGTCATCCTCCATTGAACTTTCATCTGAACCTTCAGTTGTTTTGGTCGATAACAGAACAACTGACCAGTTTTGGTTTGCAGGTTCTGGAACATAAAATACTTGTATTGCCTATGATGCCATTATAAATGGTTTGTCTTTCTCCCATTCCTTACTAAAATCAACTTTCACGAATCCCAATTCATCTATTTTAACAACACTCCTATTATCAACCCACTTGCATTGAAAAATAAACACTTGGAATTTCGTATAATCCAACTCCCATATTTGTTTGATGATGCCAAATTACGACATATTCCCATAAATTGGATTTCTGTCCTTAGCATTGGAAACATGCATCACTTCAACCACAAGTGTAACCCCACTATTCTGCATGATACTCTCTTCATCATGTTCCTTAGTATATAATGTATAACCATTAACTGCATAACCATTGTAATATAATACATACACACTTTCTCCTTCATCTAGCCATCAAAGTCGTTCTGAAATTGAGTCCATATTTTCATCTAAATTATTAAAAATATTGTCCCGAAACCATCCTATAAACTGTCGATTATGTGTATATGATATCTGTTTTTTATCCCTAGATGGATTCAAATGCCTAAGAATTTCTTTATGGGTTTGAACATATGGGTCAACGTCGAAAATGTTATGAAAAACATAAAGGTGGGCCTGCTCCCGATCAGTAATATTGATTGTGATAACCTCTCTTCCAGAAATTCCTTCACCCTCAAGCCGCCCAGAGTAATGAGATTTCGGTAGGCTAACGTTTTCCACAACAGACAGGTATTCAGTATAGAATTCAATGACTTCCTCAACAATATATTACTCTACAATACAACCCTCTAGACGACTTCAATTTTTGACATACCCTTTCAAAATCTTCATATACCGTTCAATGGGGTACACCCATCTATAATGTACAAGACCACATAGTTGAATATCTCTCACTAATTGAACCATCAAATGAACCATCATATCAAAAAATGTAAGTGGGGAGAACATTTCCAATTCACATAATATAACGGAAATTTCTATTTCCATAGTTAGAAATTTCATTGGGTCTATAACTTTAATGCATATAGATTTGAAGAAGAAACAATGCTTCGTTAATGTATAGAGGACATTCTTGGGAGAAATTCAATGTAATGATATAGGAATTATATCTTGCATCAAAACATGGAAGTCATGTGATTTCAGACCCTTTAATTTTAAATTTCTCATTAACATGATGTTCTTGATATTTGATGAATACCCCTATGGAACCTTTAATTCATTCAAGAAGTTGCAAAACTAATATCTCTCCTACCTGTAAAGAGTGTAAGCAACAGGTGGAAGAAATGTTCATTTTTCATCCTTCACTAGTGCTAACTCTTCCCATATTCCCATCTCAACCATGTACAATCAAGCCTTAATTACATCCTTTGTTTTCCTAGGTGCATTTAGAAACATGCCGATGACATTATCACATACATTTTTTTCAACATGCATAACTTCAAGAAAATGTCTGACATACAGAAAATTCTAGTATGGTAATTCAAAAAAACTGATCTCTTTTTCCAACCGATTTTCATAAAGTTTTTCAAAAATAGTTTACTAAAAGTAGTGTCCACATCTTTTACTTTCTCAAACAATTGATGACCTGTTAGTGGAGATGGTGCTGTACATTCTTCTAAACCTCCGTCAAATGATGTCGTCCAAGATCGGTACTTATGCCGTTAGGGTAGAAATCTATGATGTCTTAGAAACACGCTTTTTGATGAATGTTTCAACCTAATTGACTGTGTACCTTATTAAAAAATGAGATACCCTTGAATTCCTTTAATTCTATATCCTAACAAATTTACATATTCAAGAAAGTCATTTATCATCCCATACAACATGGATTTCAATGTGAAATCTTCATTGTTGTAAGAATCATATAATTTAACACCTAAATCCCACAATAATTTCAAATCCTCGATCAATGGAGCCAAATAAACAACAATATCATTACTTGGTTGTTTTTGTCCTGATATAAGCATAGATAACATTATGTATTTTCATTTCATGCATAACCATGGTGGTAAGTTATAATTTACCAACATAACTGGACATGTACTATGACTGATGCTTTGAAAACCAAAAGGATTCACCCCATCTGTAGATATCGCAAGACGAAGGTTTCTCAGCTCATTTCCAAATTCAAGATACTCATGATCAATTCTCTTCCACTAAAGAGAGTCTACCGGGTGACATAGTTTCTCATCTTTAATTATTGTATTTTCATGCCATGTCAACTGACCTGTAGTCTCCTCACTTTCATATAGGTGCCTAAACCTTGGAATGATTGGAAATTACCATACAACTTTTGTAGGACTGGAATCATCTTTTTTGTATCGAGAAGAACCACACTTTGGGAATTATTTATGTGATTTGTGGTCCTTGCGAAACAATATACAGTCATTCGGGCAGACATGTATTCTTTCAGAGATCATACCCATCGAGTATAACATTGATTTGGCATTGTATGTTCGTCTTGGGAGCTCATTATCTTCTGGGAGCATGTAATTCAGGAGATCAAGTAGTTCTATAAAACCGATGTCACTCCACCCATTTCCTTCTTTCAAATTATACAACTTCAGTATGGTTGACAATGCTATATATTTAGTGCAACCAACATACTATGGAATTTTTTCACAACTCTTTATCTTCTCAAAAAATTTTGGGCAATCACGAAGTTCATCTTCAACCGTTCTTGTCATTTCCTCAATACGATCTTCATCATCATTCACATCTGTAATCACATCCTCCATACGATCATCTTCATTGTTCACGCTTGTAATCATATCAAATGATCCATAAAACTCCGTGTTATCTGAGCCACTACCTACATTCATTTTTCCCCATGTTTATTCCAACATGTATAACTTCGATCTATTCCATGATAGATCAAGTGTTCTTCCAACTCCTCTGGACTAATTTGTCTTGAATAATAACAATTTAAACACAAACAAAGTATTTGAGAAGGGGCACATGCATGATCTTTTGAAAACTTGGTAAACTCTTTCACGCCATCTTCATACTCTTTTGTCAACTGATTGAAATTCATCCATTCTTTATTCATATTCATCTTATTTGATACATTAATATTAATATATAAAAAAATAATTACACAAAATATGTTCAACAATCTATGAGAAGCCCTTGCACTAGAATGTTTTAGTATTCTACATGTGATCTATATGCATTGTTGTAAACCTATTTTTTAGTGTTTTCTAGAAACATAATGTATCTAGTAAAGAACTATGATACTAAACTAATAATATATGGTATGATTTTCAATAGAGTGCTTGCAAGTGGAAGGATTCATTACATGTGTTGTTATGGTTATTTGACTAGGGTGTCCATAAAGTGTCTCATAGAGTCCTCTAGTGAAGTGGTTTTCTAGGATTTAGTGGAATTGCACTAGTAAAAAAGTGGTGGTTCTATTGAAATGGGTAATTTTTGGATTGATATTCAATGGTGGAAGAACTACAACATGTAAAACAAATGGCATAACAATTATGCCAACAACCGTAACACCATACAAACACACAATCGTGCTCACAATTGCAACGCCATACAAACCAAACAATCACAATTTCAGATTTTACAAAGCATCCCTTATTCAATTTTGTTTGTAAATTCAGGTGTTATCATAGAGGTTTTATCATCCTAGAGTGTTCATTCATAATTCAAGTATAATTAAATTACCAATTTTTATATTCAAATGTTCAACACGAACCAACCAACATGCAAATCATTTAGTACGTAAACAAGGACCACCAACGACCATGATTTTCAGCGGGGTATTTAGCCCGTACATTTCACATTATAACCATCAATATCAAACAAAAATAACATGAGAACAAGAGGAAACTAGTGAGTAATAGGAGAAAACTCACCACAAAGGTGTCATTCAGTGCACGACATAGGTGTGTTCGCGATAGAGGAGAGATGCGCAACAGAGGAGATTTCGAATTGAAAAGAAAACATAAAATGAGAACTCATATGTTATACCTATCCAAAATAGGTCCAATGAGATTTAAGAATGGTACATTCCTGGTTAAACACCATTTAAACCTATATATGATGATCCATGAAACCCATCCATTCAAGGGCACACTTTTTTCACTAAACACATCATCACGTTCATGGTGATAACCACCACGATCCTGATCCAAAGTGCTCCGCACCATCGTAAACACCTATTGTAACACATCATCCAGTAGTCCAACAACCCACTTGGTGTGGTTTACAACTAACCAAACCAAAAAATATATGAAAAAACCCTCCAAAATCTAGTACTAGTTGTCATATTTTATTCCAATGAGAATCAAACAAGTCTCTACTACTTATGAACAAGGCCCTAACACGATGAATTTCCCTCAAAAAGTCCCAGTCATACCTCAAAATGAACCTGTCATACCCAATATGAAGTAACCATTTCCCTCTATTTTATAAAACATCTAATCTCAGGGAAAAAACTACCACTACATTTCTTCACATGATTCAATCCTTGAATCTTGTGAAGAAATAGGTCCACCCCCTAAATAATGCGATGAAAGGGTTTCACCCCCAAAATCAGATGATGAATCATGATTTACCTCATGAATCACATTTGGATCACATAAAGATTATCCTAATCATTATGTAAACATATAAAATTTATATAGTACATCATTTAAAATCTAAATATTGTATTTATGTGGGACCAGATAAATTAGATTCACCAACTCAATGACATACAAATGCCATATCAACCATCCAATAACCAATCCCATTATACTAAAGACCCTTGTAACATGAGGGTCATACCTCCATAGTGAATGATCCATCTATCATCATAGATATTTAATATATGTGATAATATTTATCATACCTAATCTCTAACATGAAATATCAAGTGCCACATATTCCTTGATCACTGAAATATTATACCCATCACCCATTGAAATTCATCTGAAATGAAAGTCTCACCCTCAACAACCATTAGTTCACTCCCCACTACATTTTTACCTTATACCACTTATCGAGCATCACCTAAAAATGTTATATCACCAAATTTGTGTTTCTTCTATTGATCCATGATTATTTATCCAAAGAAACACATGTCTGGGATTAACTCTTGGATCAAACATGACACTATATTTGATCCATTTGTGACATATCCTCCACCATAGTTTGAAATTTTCTATTTCATCCAAAACCCCAATAAATTGAGTCTAAAATAATTTCTTCAACTCCATTGGTCATCAGATCACACTTTACACCTCACCAACTTAAAATTTAAATGGGTACCATGCATAACTAGCGTGCATCATTCTCACCTCATCTAATATAATGGGTGTACAATATTGTACCACCTGATCAAATTACATGACTCATGATCCCACAAGTCGAACACCATTTTTTTATACTAAAATTCCATCTCCATGAGATACTATAATAAACCTGATCTATAAACTTACCAATGTACACCCCATGAAACTGCATGAGGCAGTCTCCAGAATAGTGATCGACAACCCTCGTTATCGAAATAATGCATGTCTAGATAGGTGTAAATCTCTGTGATAACCTAAATTATCACCCAACTTGGACTAACCTGAGTCCTATCTCATCTATATTAGACTCACATGCCTAAACCCATGACCATTATCTATGGTATGTCAATCATCAAAATAAAGAACCTCCATGCTACTTTCCAACAAGATTAACATTCTTAAAATTTGCATGAAAACCACACTAAAACCTTTCAACTAGTATCGTCTCAAAATCACATGTGTCCATCCAAAATCTAATAGCTACTTCACTAAGAAACACATCAAAAAAAAAACAGGACTAGGAATCACACTAATCTTACCCTCGAATCAAACCTTGATACCAAAAACATTGACACTCAAGGTTCACTTCTCAAAAATATTCCAAGGAATCTCAATGCCTATACAATCTCAAGTCAAGGAAATTACCCATACCTTCCACATTCCTAATGTCTAAGGCATAACCATGAATATATCCCATACTTGGTATGACACCACTTATGCTAATCACAACTCAAAGTAGATACCTTTGCTTCATGTTTCTAAAGAATTCACAAGCCTAGACTAACCCCTAACATATTTTACGTTCATAAAACTCATTTAATATCATCCATAATACCCAAAACACTCAAAGAATATACCTTTGCAGTAGAGGCAGTGGCAGTAGAGGTAGCGGAGGCGGAGGCATCAGTGGCAGAGGCAGAGGTGGCGGAGGCAGTGATAGAGGCTACGACAACGAAGGAGGAGGATGGTCATGGCGGAGGAGGAGGAAAAGGCAGGGGTGGTGGAGGAGGTGGAGGAGGAGGAGGAGGAGGGTCGCAGTGGAGGAGGGGTCGGGTTTAGCTTCCGTGAAGGCTTGAACGTGTGCGAGAGAGGAGGGGCATGTTAGGGTTCTTTTATAAAAACCACTGGAACCTTTATCAGCACTAGTTAAAAGCGCTGATAAAGGTATGTTTTATCGGCGCTAAAAAAGTGACAATAAAGTATCTATTTATCAGCACTAAAATTATAGTGCTGATAAATAAGTGTTTTATCAGCACTTTTTGAGTGCTGATAATGGTCTATCTTTATCAGTGCTAAAAAAGTATTGATAAAACAACTATTTATCAGTGCTAAAATTATAGCGCTGATAAATACTTATTTTATAAATGTATAATTTTATTAATTTTTTATATTCTTATATATTTATTTAAAATGATATATATGATAAATATATATTTACTTCTTAATAATTATAACTATAAATAGTATAGATTTATAAATATAGGTATATAATTGTTAATGTATACAAAAAACATTATTTTTTAATATAAATACAATAATTTTATATAAATTAATAATAAAATTTTTCATTAGCACTAATAATAGCACTGATAAATGTACCCTTTATTAGCACTAAAAAAGAGCTGATAAATGTTAACTTTATCAGCACTTTCTGTTTAGAGATGATAAAGGGTAGCGCTTCCCGTTCTCTGTTTTGTGGTAGTGAGTGTTTATATTTCAAACAAGTTTTCTCCTATGGAAGAAGAATTTAAATATGAAGAACCCATGTACATGAAAGAGAGAATTTAAAGGCCATTAGTTTCCTAAACTCAATTGAATATCTCATGGAAAGAAAAAAGGAAAATTGAAAAATCCGATTTTGCAGAAGTAGATCTAAAAGCTACAAAGAACAACAACACTTGGATTCTTGATAGCGGATGTTCATCCCATATGATGGGTAATGCAGAAATATTAATGAATGTCAAGAAAAAGGTTGATGGAATAGTGAGGTTCGGTAACGATGGTGCTTTGAAAATAAAAGGTAGTGGAAGTACTTATCTAACTAATAGAGATCTGAAGAAAACTAAAGTCCTTTATATGGATGGTCTACGTCACAATCTTCTCAGTATGAGTCAACTCTGTGTCTGAGGTCTTATTATTAAATTCAATCAGAATGGATGTACTATAAGAGGAAAGTCTGGGAATTCTCTCATGAAAGGTTGCAGAACATATGTAAACTTATATCAGGTTGATAGTAAAGATAACATTTGTTACCTAACATTTGAAGATGAAAACAAATTATGGCATCGAAGTTTGGGGAAAATAAATCATAAAGACATGGAAAAGATATCTAATCTGAATATAGTCAAGGATATCCATAATTTGAAGCGTGAACAAGAAAAGACCTGTGATGATTTCATGCGAGGGAAACTGGTCTGCAGTTCTTACAAGATAAAGAAGAAAAGAGCATCAAATCTCCTTGACCTCATCCATACAGATGTGTGTGTCCTGATAAATGTTGCTGGAACACATGGAGAAAGATACCTTGTTCTTTTCATAGATGATTACATTATAATGGCATGTGCGATTGTTATATATAGGAAGCTACAAGTGCTTGATTTCATAAAAACCAATCATCGAATCACCGAGAATGATACTGGACGGAAAATCAAAGTCCTATGGTTTAAAAATGGTGGGGAATGCACGTCCATTGAATTTGAAAATTACCTAGAGAATCATGAGATACAACATGAGGTGGAATATGTGAGAACTCCATAGAAAAATGGATTTGTTGAGTGCAAGAATCAACAGGTAAAAAACATGGCCAAAACTATGCTGATAGAGAGTTGTATTTCTCAACATTACTGGAAAGAGGTAGTACAAACTGTAGTGTATATTCAAAATCAAACAGGGTTATATATGGGTAAGACAAAAACACCATATGAATTGTGGCATGGAAGGAATCCATATTTAAAATATTTTTGGGTTTTTGGAATCAAATGTTTTATCTGAAACAAAGAAGGAAATCGAGGGAAGTATAAAGATGATGTAGAAAAAGGAATATTCCTTAGATACTTAATGAACAACAAAGCCAACAAGTGTTTCAATAAGCGTTTGGGAAGAATTGTGGAAAGCAGTGATGTAAAGATCATTGAAGAAAAAAACACGAATGCTTCAAGGAATTCTTATGAGGATGTGATAGAAGATGAGGAAGTATGTGAACATGGATCAAATTCTAATACAAAGGTAGAGTAAGGTGTGAAAAACTCTCAGGAGTCACATCATGATGTTAACTCTGAAGAAGAATCAGAAGAGGAAGCCATAATTGGAGAGAATTTGGTCAAACCCCAAAGGAGAAATCGAAGAGAAGAGATTGATCAGTCCAACATTATTGGGGACCAGAATTCACCTACACATACAAGGATAATGAGAAATAATGCACAATCTTCATTTCTATCAATTGTGGAACCATCCTTATTTTAATAGGCTGTAAAGGATGATTCATGGGTGAAAGTGATGCACTGCTGTGCATAATGCATTTCCACTTGGTCTAATATCTATAAAATGGTTTTGTGGATGTTTTTTACATGAGTTTCACAATTTTAATGTATCTAGATAGGTTTCTTGGCCACCAAAGGATAAATCATGGATTCTATGAAGTTTGGAGATTCAGAAGAGAATTGGAGGCATAAGGAACCTTTTCCCCTGATTATGATGGAAGGGAGTCACTCAGATAAAAAACTTGACATGAAGGATGTAAATTTGAGGAATATCAAAGGCAGAGATGACCCGCACGATAGTCACATGGTTATCCAAACCGTGTGAAAACTGTGCGGGAGGAGATTCCAATGACAGAAAGGCCCGCACAGTTGGCACACAACTTAACCAAACCATGCAGTCCATCCAAGAAAACCATGCAGTTCAAAGATTCAAGACAGAAGTTTCCACATGGTTGGTACACGGTTTACCAAACTGTGCACCCAAATGGTGTGGCTGAAGGATTTGAGATAGAAGCTTCCTCACGGCTGCCGCACGATCTACCAAACCGTGCTCCCAAACCGTGTAGACCACTGCAGTCTTCTTCTTTTGCTTTACCACTTTCCAAAAACTCCTTGACCCGGGATTTCCTTTTATGATTGATTTTGGACAACTGGGAAAAGGCCCTTTTTGATTGGGGAGACCTGAGGAGGAGGCTAAAAAGGAGAGAGGAGGAGGATGGAAAAATAAGGGAGGAGGAGGAAGAAAGAGACAATTTTCTCTGGGCACTTGTTTTGTTTTTGGAATATTGTACTTCTGAATTTTCTTCTGGTTCTATTGTAATGAATTTCCTGATACATTTTAGTAAGTTTATTACTCTTTCGATCCGGAGTAGCTAAACCCCCTTGTGTAGGGGCTGGAAAAAATGTGGGTTCACTAAAACCATTTTCTCTACTCTTGTATTTGTTCATAATATCTCACCTAATTCTCCCAACAAATTCATGTCTTATTTCACTGGAAACCCCATATCGGACCAAGAATAGAGTTTCCAGGGATCTTTGGGAGAATTAAAACAAGAATATCCATGACCATTGGATACCCTTTTCATTTCTAGAGGGTGGTTCCTAAACTTAGAGTCAGTATAAATCAATTGACAGACCAAGGAATTGATTTCTAATGACTTGATCAGAACTCACCGGACCAAGGGAGTTCTGAAACATATGAAACCCAGAAATGTGGGTTATTATGAACAATAAAACACAATAGGGAATAAGGTTTAACATCCCACACATGTCCATCCCCAAAAATTTTCATCATTATTCATTAAAATTTGGTTTTAAGTAATCTTCAGTTTCAAGTTTAATCGGTAGTGAATTAGAAAAGCTCAAGTAACTAGTTACCTTTTGAGATCCGTTCCATGAATGAACCAAATGTATTTAAATTCAGCATCTTCACGTAAGTGACTTAAATTCAAGAAACATAAAACGACACCACTGCTTCCCTGTAGAATGACCCCATACTTTCTCTCTATACTAGTACAAGTTAGGGAAATTAATTTGGATGAAAACAATATTACAGGTAATTTTGCACCATTTCCGGGGAAATAAACAATCTTTTTTTTTCAATTGAATTGAATTTATTTAGTGAAAATAAAAAATTAAAATTTTTCTAAAAACAAACAAAAATTCTTTTCCTCATCTCATTTATGTTTTTCATTATTTTTTCCCCTTTTACGCTGGGTGTTTTATCTTTTTTGTGTAGGCCTGTAGTATATTAGTGGCCGAGTCACTCGTTCCCAGATTTCCAAGTCATCGGAGTTGCACCCGATAGACCCTGAAATCGAAAGAACGTTGTCCAGGCGACGTCGTGCACTTATGGGTGACAACAACGTAGATGATACAGTGGCACATCTGGAGGAAGAACTGGGGGCTGTCCAAGTCATTGGAAACCATTTCTTATTAAAGGGAATCCATCACTAGGTGGTGAGGATGAGCAGTATCTGAATCCACCGGGGGCTTATATAGAATATCGGCCGAAGAAGCAACAACGACCACCAGCTCCATATGCACCAGGGTTCATGTAGCCACCACAAAGACAATATATTATGCGGGAGAAACCTCACTATATGCCTCATAACCCGCAAGTTTACTATCCACGAGAGAAACAATAGTTTATTCCCCAGGCACCTCTAGAACCAGTGCCACCATGCCAGACTCTTATGGAATATGGACTGCCATCCATTCAGGGAGCGGACACTGGAATAGTCAGACCATCGGTGCAGGACCAACATTTTCAAATCAAGACGACGATAATGTAGTTAATCCAAAATACCATGCAGTTAGGTGGTTTGCCGAGAAAATACCCCAATACTCACCTCTCCAACTTTTTGGAGATCTATGACACTTTCTGGTATCATGGAGTATCTGAGGATGCAATATTCCTAAGTCTGTTTCCCTTATCATTAAGGGACAAGGAGAAGGACTGGATTAAGGTTCTCCCTCAGAGATCCATTCTTACTTGGGAGGCATTGTCCCAAGACTTTTTATCCAAATATTTCCATCCTTCGAAGATGGTCACTTTAAGAAATGAAATTCATAACTTTTAGCAGCATGACTCAGAATCATTGTATGAGTCATGGGAATGATTTAAGGAGATGATGAGGAAGTTCCCACACCACAAACTGCCATTGTGGATGCAAGTCCAGACTTTTTATGGTGGTATCACTACTAAAACAAAGTTTGTGGTTGATGCGGGACAGTCATGAGGAAGTCCCCTGAAGAGCTGTTTGAATTGTTAGAAGACATGTCAGCCAATAGCTTTCAGTGGCATTCTGAAAGAGGTACTCAGAAAAGGGGAATGCATAATATTGATGCCACCACCATGCTTGCGTCTCAACTCGACGTCATCTCAAAGAATATTGATGATTTTAATCTCAAGCATCCTTCTCAAGTTCAAACTATCAGTCCACCAGCGTGCGGTAATTGTGGTGACAACCATGCAATGAGTGAGTGTCCAGGGGCCAATGCGGGAGCTTCAACCAGTGAGGTCAATTATGTTGCACAAAACAGAGGACCCAAAAGCTACCCTCAATACTAGAACCAGGGGTAGTAGAAAAATCAAAATATAGTTTGGGGGTAGCAACAACAAAATCCTCATCCCCGACAACAAAGACCACCTCGTTACGGGCAACAAAAATTCTAAAATCAGTACTCGAGGCAGCAATGGAGTAACCAATTTTAGCAGGTCACATATCAGCAACAAGGGTATCAAAACCCTCGTCCTGCTCAACCATTGAGACAACCACCTCCCCCAAAAGTCTCCCAACAAACTTATCAGGAACCTCCCTCAAGGCTGGAGGAAATGATGTCAAATTCATAAAAAATGCTGAGACATGATTTCAAAACCAGGAGGTGTCAATCTGAAGCCTTGAGAACCAGATTGAACAACTTTCCAATCAACCTTTCCATAGACAGCCCGATACACTACTAGGAAACACAGAGAAAAATCCACAGGAGGAGGAAAATGCTGTTACTCTACGCAGCGAGAAGGAGCTGACGCCAAAGGTCATTATGAGTCAGGGTGCCCCAACATCAAAGAAGTCCATGTCCTCAGGTGGATAAGTTGCAGCTGAGGAATCTTCCCCATGACATGTGAAGGATAAAGAACCAGAAGTCCCACAGGATAAGGGCAAAGAAGTGATCAAAGTATATGAACTGCCCTTTCCATTTCCAGTTAGAATGAAACAACGAAAGTTGGACCAGCAATTTACTAAATTTATAGAAGTCTTCCGGAAGCTTCATATCAACATCCCCTTTGCTGAGGCATTAAGTCAAATGCCCAGCTACATGAATTTCATGAAAGAAATCCTTTCAAACAAAAGGAAAATGGAAGACTTGGGCACCATTCCCCTGACCAAAGAATTCTCGATAGTTGTCCAACATACTCTCCCTCCTAAGATCCAAGACCTGGTAATCTTTACTATCCCATGTACTATCGGGCCTTGTGAGTTTGGAAAAGATATTTGTGATTTGGGGGTGAGTGTTAATCTAATTCCCTTTGGGATATTCAAGAAGCTAGGAATGAACGATCTCAATCCAACCCGAGTGGCACTCCAACTAGCCGATCGTTATATTAAATACCCCAGGGGGATTTTGGAAGACGTATTGGTTAAAGTGGGGAAGTTGATTCTGCCAGTATATTTTATTATCCTCAATATGGAAGAAGGACAAGAGGCATCCCTAATTCTTGGAAGACCCTTTCTGGAAACCGGGAAGGTGTTAATTGATGTGCACCATGGTGATATGATCTTCCGTGTTGGTGATGAGAAGGTTTCCTACAACATCCTAAAGGCGGTAAAACAAGTTTCACTGATGGATCAAGAGGATTGTTGTGCTTTGACAACAACGATTGAGTGCTTCAGCCTAGATGAAGATGATATGAAATCTTATTCTTTCAGAAAATAATTCATTCTAGAGGATGACCACCTTGAAGAAAACCAGGAGGAAGTAAGATTCATTGAAGACCAAGGTGGCTATTACTGGCAAAGGGAAATTGTTCCAGATTTGTTAGAGCAAGCCGAGGTTGAGTCTATCGTACCATCCATTCTCAAGGATCCCCATCTTGAGTTGAAACCTCTCCCTTCCTCATTGAAGTATGGTTATTTGGGATAGGAACATACATTTCCCGTGATCCTAAATGCATCACTCTCAAAAGATCAAGAAGAGTCTCTTCTGCAAGTCCTCCGAAGGTGAAAACAGGCCATCGGCTGGACGGTTGCTGACCTTAAGGGTATAAGACCCACTATCTACACCCACAAGGTACTTATGGAGGAAGGGTCAAAAGCGTCTCACCAACCACAATGAAGACTGAACCCCCCCTTGAAAGAAGTGGTCAAGAAGGAGGTGATAAAATTACTCGATGCTGGTATTATATACCCCATCTTTGACAACCCATGGGTGAGACCTCTCCAAGTGGTGCCTAAAAAGGGAGGCATCACGGTCATCACCAATGAAAAAATGAGCTCATCCCGACCCAGAAAGTTATGGGATGGAAGGTTTGTGTCGATTACCAGAAGTTAAATGATGCAACTAGGAAGGATCATTTCCCCCTCCCATTTATGGATCAGATGATTGAAATATTGGTGGGGCATTAATTTTACTATTTCTTAGATGGTTATTCGGGATATAACTAGATTTCTATCAATCTGGAGGATCAGGAACAGAGTACCTTTACTTGTCCTTATGGGACCTTCACCTACCGCCAAATGTCGTTCGGAATATACAACGCACCATCCACCTTTCATAGGTTCATGTTATCCATCTTCCATGACATGGCGGAGCAGATTCTAGAGGTATTCATGGATGACTTATCGATATACGGGAAGTCATTTAACACCTGTTTGATGAATCTGGAGCTGGTGCTTGAGCGATGTGAGCATACCAATATGCTTTTTTATTGGGAGAAGTGCCACTTTATGATGAAAAATGGAATTGTTTTAGGCCATAGGATCTCAAAGAAAGGAATTTAGGTGGATCCAGCTAAAATTGAACTTATCTCGTAGCTTCCCATTCCCACATCAGTCCGAGAAATTCAGAGCTTTTTGGGGCATGCAGGTTTTTATCAAATATTCGTCCGTGATTTCTCCAAGATTGCTCATCCCTTAACAAATCTTCTGTCCAAAGATGAAATTTTTGAGTTTGATGATAGATGTGTCTCAACCTTCCAAATTCTGAAAGAAAAATTGGTCGCCGCACCTATCATGATCACTCCAAATTGGGAGGAGCAGTTTGAACTTATGTGTGACGCGGGCGATTATGCTGTGGGGGAAGTGCTTGGACAGAAGCTGGATCGTATTTTCAGACTGATTTATTATGACAGCCGAGCATTAAATAAGGCGCTACTGAATTACACCACCACTAAGAAAGAGATGCTGGATGTGGTTTTTGCATTTGACAGATTTCACTCATACTTAGTGCTTTATAAAGTTGTGGTCTACACAGACCATGCTGCACTAAAGTATTTTTTAAACAATAAGGATGCCAAACCACAACTAATACGTTGGGTGTTGCTCCTCCAAGAGTTTGATTTGGAAATCAAGGAAAAAAAGGGTAGCAAGAATGTGGTGGCTGATCACCTCTCCCAGCCGGAACTACCACACTTTGAGAGGGAAGAGGACCAGGATATCAAGGAAGAATTTCTCGATGAACAACTATTTTCCATCGGAGTGCTTCCTCGGCCATGGTTTGCTAATCTTGTAAACTACTTATCCACATGAGTTGTCCACCTAGACTTAACATTCCAATAGAGGAAGTGTTTTTTTAGAGGTAAAGAGGTATTTCTAGGAAGACCCCCTTCTTTTCTGCTCATGCAGTGATGGGGTAATCTGCCATTGCGTCCTGGATGAAGAAATTCAAAGTATTTTATAATTCTGTCACTCTTCTCTAGCAGGAGGAAACCATGGGCCAGATCGAACAGTTGAAAATGTTTTACAATCAGGATTCTTCTAGCCGACCATGCAGAAGGAAACTCATCAATTTTTATCCTGTTGTGATTGATGCCAGCGGACGGGAAATGTAGGTCGTCGTGCCGAGATGCGGCAACACCCGATACTTGAAGTTGAAATTTTTGATGTGTGGGGAATCGACTTTATGGGTCCGTTTCCCCCATCCTTTGGGCACACGTACATTCTGGTATGTGTTGATTACATATCCAATTGGGTGGAAGCAGCGACAACGACTCATAATACGACTCAATTCATCGTCACTTTTCTCAATAAAAATATTTTCAGTCGGTTTGGGACCCCGTGAGTGTTGATTAGTGACCGTGGTACTCATTTTGACAACACACTTATGAGAAATGTGCTCTTAAAGTATGGGGTAAAGTACAACCAAGGGACGCCCTACCACCAACAATCTAGTGGTTAGGTGGAGGTATTAAACCGTGAGTTGAAACAAATACTGGAGAAAATGGTAGGCACATCCAGAAAGGATTGGTCCAAGAAATTGGATGATGCATTATGGGCTTACCAGACAGCTTTCAAAACACCCTTGTGTATGTCACCTTTTTGATTAATCTATGGAAAACCCTACCACTTACTGGAAGAGATGGATCATAAAGCCTATTGGGCTATCAAGGCCCTTAACTATGATCTCAAGGCTACAGAAGAAAAGAGAAAATTCCAATTAACAGAGCTTGATGAGATAAAGCGGGAGGCCTATGAGAATGCGACACTGTGTAAGAAGAAAACAAAGGCAGTATATGACCGAATGATCTCCAGAAAATCCTTCTGACCAGGTGATAAAGTCTTAATTTTTAACTCTCGTCTGAAGTTTTTCCCAGAAAAGTTGAAGTCCCGTTGGTCGGGACCCTTCACGGTGATAATTGTTTTTCGTCATAGAGCGGTGGAAGTGGCTGGAATGGATGGTCAAATGTTTAAAGTTAATGGGCATTGCCTGAAACTGTGCTTTAGCATGGAAGACATGGTGGGCACAGTTTCCACCATGCAATTGGGGTAGCTCAAGGCCCAGATAAGTCGAGCTCGAGACTTAAAACGTAGCACTGACCGAGAGGTAACCTGGCATTTTGAAAAATTTTCTATTCGAATGCTTTGTTTTCTTGAGTGTGATTAAGACTTCATGCTAGTGTTCTTTTCTATTCTTGTGTGTTATAGTGTAGGATTATCACTCCAATTCGGTGTATCATATGGAATTTCGTTAATGCGTGTCTTACACTTTCTATGGAAAATATTAAAATATCTTTTAACATAAAAAGGGGAACAAATATTTTAATGAAAAGGGTGTATTTTCGGTTTAAAAGGGGGAAACTTTCAAAAATTTCTTCACATAGAACCAACCTCACGGTTTGGGTGCACGGTTTGTCCAAACCGTGTGCTGACCGTGCTCCTTGGACCCCCCAAGATAGTGGCTTGAACACAGTTGGTACACAGTTAAGTTAAACCGTGCATACCCTGTGCGCCCTGAACCCCTCACTCTAGTAGCTGCCACACGGTTAGCGCACAGTTTGACAAACTATGTGCCAAAACTGTGCGGCCACTTAAAACCCGATTTTTTTTATAAAACCCATATTTCTTTTTTTTCTCCCCCTCTTCTATCTGTGCGCTCCCCCTACTCCGCTCGTGCGTTCCGCCCACCTCTTCCTCCCTTATTTCTCCTCTCCTCCAACCAGCTTCTCTTGCCAGGATTCCCTTCAAGGTATTCATCTTTCTTCTCTTTTCTTTCTTCTTTCCTTTTATTTTGCTTTTATTTTCTTTCCCCCTATATTTCCCTAGGGTTTGTCCAAGCAACCTCCCCCAATCCCATTTTCTTTTTTTTCTTGGACATTCACTCCCTCTATTCTCTTTTGTTTTTTCACTGATTTTTTATCACACACGTGCAATAATGATTTTCGCGGAACATGTGTTTTCAAAACCTAAATTTCCAAAATGGGATTTTCCTTAGGATTCGTACATTTTGTACTTTGGAAATTTCATATTTCTATCTATACTTTTCATGATAGTATATATGTTGTATGTTTTTTTTTCTACTGCAGGTGCCCAAAAACCCCAACCCTAACCTCTAATGTCAACTTCAAAAAGATCCTGGGCCTCCGGCTCAAGCTCCACACATGGACCGTAGGTAAAATTTACAAAAAAAGAGGAACTTATGAGGTACTTAACTCTGTTGAACCGTGAGGTCATTCCTCGCCATGAGTTTTCCCTGGCTCACCTTGAATCCTTGGGCATTACAGAGGAACTCCAAATGTATATTGTCCGTGGCAATCTCACTCATTCCTTGGCGGTTCACCAACCAATTTATAAAGAGATGGTATTGGAATTTGGGGCCACCTTCCATTGTCGCGAGCGGTTTAATGAAACTGACCAGTGTTTTACCATGGAGGCTACCGATGACGTCACTTTTCGTCTCATGAACCAGTGTCACAACTTCCAGCTAAGTGAATTTTCCACCCTCATTGGATTATATGACTATGAGTACGTCCAAAGTGATGAGTATTTCCTCGCACCTTTGGAGTGGGATCCCACCCCGACCCAGATTTTCTGGTCCACTATTTCCACGGGGCCTCCATACGTCCCACAGACTGCCAAGGCCTCTAGATTTATTAACACTATCCACCGGGTCCTTCATCGGATCATCACCACTTGCTTTACGGCCTGGTCAGATATCCAAGGCACAATGAGAACTCGTGACCTATTAATTTTGGAATCCATAGTGATGGGAAACACCGTCAATATTGCCTACGTCTTCACCCAATATTTGAGGCAGATGTTCGCCAAGCCCAAGGGGGATGTTTTTGGTGGCCCATTCATCACACTATTGAAGGATCAGCTGCACCTTATCAGAGTTTTTGGAATTACCGTCAGCGGCCTATTTTGATATCACTATGCTCCACCAGATGAGAATGATGGAGCTCGACGGAGTCCGACTCCGACTGCGGGAAGTTCCTAGGGCTGAACCAGCTACTCCTTAACCAGCGGACCCGGATGCAGAGGATCACCCTACTGAGCCTACATCTCCCCACCACTACACATCCCAGGGGACCCATGATTCTCCGGCTGCCACCTCACACCATTCCATGCCCCCACAATTTTACCCGCCCTATCCTTCCTATCCATCCCTGCAGGGAACAACATACACTGACCCCGACCTCTTTTGGAAATGACAGTAGGACCAATACTCGATGTTCCACTGGCAGCTGGAGCAGACGCACATGGAGGTGGAGGGCCTTATCTTGGAAAATATTCATCCTCCCACCCTGTTTGAGTCCATGCCCCACCATCCACCCTCTTACTATATGTCAGGCGCTGGTGCCTCGATGGGCAAGCCTTCTTCTACCTATGCTTCCATTGATCCTGTGGACCTCCCTCCGCCTACCGGCGATCCGGTCTGGGACGCTGCTGCTCGAGCCTTCTTTGATGATCCACCTGCTCCCTGATGACCTACCATTGCCTACTTTTTTTCCTTCTTTCTTTTTTTTTAGACTTTGAACTGTCTTGTACTGTCTTATCTGGTGTTATTCTTTTGACTGTATTGGTGTGATTGTGTGCTGTGTTTTTCTTTTCCTTATACTGGTACAACTTTTTCTTGCTTCACTTGTATGGTTATTTTTTCTTGTAAGTATCCGTTTCATATGTTCCATCCTGGACACTTTTTCGTTCGTCGGGCTCTCACACACCACCTACTTTTCACACTTTCCATCATTCATGGGAGCTTTTCACTTTTTACTTTTTCCATTCTTTCTTTAGCCCTCCCTTTTCATGCTACTTTTCCCACCCTTCTCTACATTATTACCTTCACGGGGGACCATTCTCAGTTTTAAGTGTGGGTGAGGGCACCCTTAATTGGCACCCCATTTTGATTGATTGATTTCCCAAGTATTTAGGGTAGCATATTTTCTTAGGTGTGTCTAAAGGGTTGTTATAGATGTCATGGGTTTATACCAATCAGCTAAAACTTAATTTTGGAAATTATCTCTGAAAATGGCTCATATGTCCGGATTGTCAAACCTAGTTTGTGATGTGAATAAACTTTGTAATACTTCAAAAGGAGCATTTAGCCAATCATTTAGAAAAACAGTCTGTTTAAAGATGATTTTTGTGATGGAGTAATTCAAATTGAGAAACCCCTTAAAATGGAAGTCAAATTGTGCATAAGGAGAGGTGAGGTTTTGGGAATTGTTGTTGCCGTACTAGTGGCTATTATGCAGTCTTAATTTCATGAACTCTTGACTTGCTCAAACATTCTCATCATGTGTTGACTTGAGCATATTGGTCCAAATTTTATTCTAGTATTTCACACCACTACAAAGAAAAATAATATATTTTGAGATATGCAAAGGCATGCCCAATAATTTTGATGACCTTTCATCATTTTCCAAATGACGCAAGTTAATGATGGTGTGTGACCTATAAAAAAGATAGCCTTCCATTTAGTGACGACGAAACCAGGGCTTAGCTAATCTAAGTGTATAATGAGATGAAAATAGAGGTAGGAACTCTCTTTGAATGAAGAAGGGAAAAATCACTTTTAAGAAAAAAATGATTTATAAATGAATGGTTAACTGTTTTGGATTAAGTCTACTTTGTTGGATAACTTCATAGACTTGGGAAACCATGAGGTATGAATGTTGTAATTTTTAATGGTAATTAGTTCAAAATTCATATTCACCTAATTGGTATAACCTATGATATTTCTACCCGTCTCTTTGGTGACCCCTTGGTTATGACTGTCTATGGTTTTGTTTGAGGAAAAACAACCAATCAAGTGTGGGGGAGTTTGATGCACTGATGTGCATAAGGCATTTCAACTTGGTCTAATATCTATAAAATGGTTTTGTGAATGGTTTTTACATGAGTTTCACAATGTTAATGTATCTTGATAGGTTTTTAGGCCACCAAAGGATAAATTATGGATTCTATGAATTTTGGATATTCAGAAGGGAATTAGAGACATACAAACCTTTTTCCCCTAATTATGCTAGAAGGGAGTCACTTGGATCAAACACTTGACAAGAAGGATGGAAATTTGAGGAATATCAAAGGCAAAGATGACCTGCATGGTAGCCACACAGTTATCCAAACCGTGTGCAAACTGTGTGGGAGGAGATTCCAATGACAGAAAGGCCCACACAGTTGGCACACGACTTAACCAAACCATGCGGTCCATACAAGAAAACCACATGGTTCAAAGATTTAAGATAGAAGATACCACACGGTTGGTGCACAATTTAACAAACCATGCACCCAAATGGTGTAGTTAAAGGATTTGAGATAGAAGCTTCCGCATGGCTGGTGCACGGTCTACCAAATCGTGCGCCCAAACCGTGCAGACCACTGCAGTCTTCTTCTTTTGCTTTAACACTTTCCAAAAACTCCTTGACCCGAGATTTCCTTTGATGTTTGCTTTTAGAAAACTGGGAAAAGGCTCTTTTTGACTGGGGGGACCCAAGGAGGAGGCTGAAAAGGAGAGAGGAGGAGGCTGGAAAAAGAAGGGAGGAGGAGGAAGAAGGTGACAATTTTCTCTAGGAACTTGTTTTGTTTTTAGAATATTGTACTTATGAATTTTCTTCTGGTTCTATTGTAATGAATTCCCGGATACATTTTAGTAAGTTTCTTACTCTTTCGATCATGAGTAGCTAAACCCCCCTTGTGTAGGGGCTGAAAAAAATGTGGGTTCACTAAAACCATTTTCTCTACTCTTTTATTTGTTCATAATCTCTCACCTAATTCTCCCAACACCTTCATGTCTTATTTCGCTGGAAACCCCATATTGGACCAAGAATGGAGTTTCTAGGGATCTTTGAGAGAATTAAAACAATAATATCCATGATCATTGGATACCCTTATCATTTCTAGAGGGTGGTTCCTAAATTTAGAGTCGGTAGAAATCAATTGCTAGACCAAGGAACTGATTTATAATGACTTGATCGGAACTCAATGAACCAAGGGAGTTCCAACACATATGAAACCCAGAAATTTGGGTTATTATGAACAATACAACACAATAGGGAATAAGGTTTAACTTCCCACACATGTCCAGCCCTGGCACATTTTCATCATTATTCATTAAAATTTGGTTTTAAGTAATCTTTAATTTCAAGTTTAATTGGCAGTGAATTAGAAAATCTAGTTACCTTTTGAGATCCGTTCCATGAACCAACCAAATGTATTTAAATTCAGCATCTTCATGTAAGTGACTTCAATTCAAGAAACATAAAACGCCCCCACTACTTCCTTGTGGACCGACCCCGTACTTGCTTTCTATACTAGTACAAGTTAGGGAAATTAATTTGGTTGAAAATAATATTTCAGGTAAACGACTGGCCAGAAAGCAATGAATGAAGAGTTAGATCAGATTGAAAAATATTAGACATGGAATCTTGTTAAAAGACCTGAAGATAATAATGTTATTGGTACAAAGTGGATTTTCAACAACAAATTTGACGAACATGGAAATGTGATCAGAAATAAGACCCGCTTAGTTTGTAAAGGATATTCACAAATCAAAGGCATTGATGTTGAGGATACATTTTCTACCATAGAGAGACTGGAGTCAATCAGGCTATTTATTTCCATGGAAATCCAAATAGGTTATAAAGTTTATAAAATTGATGTCAAGACAACATTCTTAAATGGAGTATTGGAAGAAGAAGTTTACATTGAACAACCCATAGGGTTATTGCTTGGTAATGATGAACTGAATGTTTTCAAATTAAAGAAAGCTCTTTATGGCTTGAAACAGGAACCACGAGCGTGGTACTCTCGGTTGAACTCTTATCTAAGAAAGATTGAGTTTAAAAGAGGAGGACTGGATCACAATCTCTATGTGAATAACTCTCAATAGGATTAGTTTATGGTATTTTTATATGTGGATGATATTATTTTTGGTGGAAGCAGACATGGATCAGTGGATGAATTTTCCAATCACATGAAATGAAAATTTGAAATGTCCATGATTAGTGAACTCACATACTTTTAAGGGTAGCAGGTACTTCAGAAGAAGGATTACACTTTCATTTCTCAAGAAAAGTATACAAGAGAGTTACTGAAGAAATTCAATATGCATGATTCCAAACAAATGTCGACTCCGATTGTAGTTTGATCAAATCTATTAAAGCACGAGGTAGGGACTTCTGTAAATAATACAATGTACAGAAGAATCATTGGAATCATACTGTACCCAACGATGACATGACCAGATATTGTCTTTGCAACTTGCCTTGTGACCCTCTTTTAGAGTAATCCAAAGGAAGAACATATGGTAGTAGTGAAAAGAGTCATGATATACATTCAAGTCACACATAATTATGGGCTATAAATTACTACTGGAAAAGATAATGAACTATCATCATTTTATGATGCTGAATGGGTTGGTTATATAGTGGATAGAAAGTCTATCAGTGGTGGAGAATTCTATATTAGGAAGAAACGTGTGGGCTAGTTAAGCAATAAACAAGAAAGTACTTCACTTAGTACTGCTGAAGCTGAATTTATATCTGCTACCAAGGTGTGAACTCAGTCACTTTGGATAAAGCAACAACTGATTGACATAGGTGATAAGGTGAAACAACCAATGGTGATTTACTGTGATAGCAAGAGTGAAATTGATCTTATGAATAATCATGTTCATAATTCTTGTACGAAAAATATTGAGATCAGATATCACTTCTTCAAGGAAAAAGTTTAACAAGGTGTGATCAAAATGGACCATGTGGGAACTGATGAGCAAGTGGATAACATTATTACCAAGCCACTGTTAGAGGCTATGTTTAAGAAACATCATTTGAACCTCGTTGTTCAACCACCTCTCAGTCCATAAGGAGGTTACAAGATTCCATTATCCCCAGTTGTTTTAACTATTTTTAATCTGTTTGTGGAAATGATGAAGGTTTATGGGGGAGATAAGATCCAAGGGTAGTATGTTTTTTTACTCTACAAGTCAAGATTCAGTTCATTGGGTTTATTTCCAATGGGGGATAATGGATAAATTCAATGTAAAGTGATCTTTTTCATTACAGGAAAGATGGAGAATAGAAAAATCTAGAAATGAAACTATGGGGGAGAAAATAAAAGGATGATAACTCAATTTATGTCCTCTCTCTTGTTTTCTACACTGAGCACTACTCATGTAGACTTAGAGTAATGGCAGAGTTGTTTCCTGAAGGTTCAGTTTTTGATCGTGGATGGTGCATTAGTGAATTTATCTGGAGATTTCCAACAAACCCAAAGGGGGAAATTTTTGGAACAAAATATGTTCATTGATAATATTGGAGTTTGGTTTGTGCTTGTTTTCAGTTTGCACATGGATGACTAGGGAGCTTGCATGTTTATTTTCAATCAGCACATGGATGACTAGGGAGTTTGCAAAGAATGAGGTTATACGTTTGAGGTTGAAAGAAGTATTGAAGGTGGTGAAATTTACTAGTGTTTGAAGAATTCTTGGGCCTCAAAATCGGGAGCTTGGTGATAGAAAAAAAAGTTTAGGAGTGAATGGTACACAAAGTATTTCACAGAAGGTTTTTCACATAGGAGTGAACGGTAAGTAGAACAGTATGCAGAGCAGTTCGCAAATCTGAAAATATTTTGTAACAACAGTACACGGTGAATGTTTGAGGTACGTTAAATGTTGCCAAAAATGGTTCGTAGTGATGGTACGCGGTGAAGGAATATGTTATGCATAATGCTATCAAAAATGGTTCACAGTGATAGTATATGTTGAAGGTGTGTGGTATGCGGAATGTATAAGGTTGGCGGGATTACTGCAGTTTGAGAAATAGGAGCGGTACATGGTGGAGGCTAACAATACACAGATGGAGTTTTGTATACAATAAAGATTTTACCACATTGAAAATTTGGCTCAATCAGATTAGCAGAATTTTCAGAGTTATGTGCCTATTTAAGGAGCATTAATCCCCTTTTTGAGTGATGGGGTTGGAGATTATAATTTTAGGAAGAAATTTGGTGAAGCTCGAAGTGGTTTGTGTATGAGAAGATGATACACAGAGAGAATCATTCATGTAAGGAAAATAGTATGAGGAAGAGAGAACGGTTCATGTAGGAGGCCCTCGCAGTACATAGTAGAGCAAGGCAGTACACGGAGCAGGATGATACGTAGAGCATAACGGTACACAGAGGAGTGGAGTAATACACAGAGTAGGGAAGTTCATGAAAGATATGGATGGTATGTGGAAAAATCAACGGTATGTGGAAACATCAGTGGTACACGGAAATAGTAGTGGTATATGAAAACAACAATGGTACGAGGAAACAACAGTAGTGCACAAAAATAGAAGCAGTACACGAAACACCCAAGGAAGCCTAAAAACTATCCAAATCAGTTTGTGAAATTAATTTCCATAACATTTTAGTGTACGGGAAAATAAATTATATCTATGAGGGATTATGAGACTTAAATAGAGCATCCATTTACATTTGAGTATGCATGAATTAATGCCAAACCATTGAAGTGACCTTTAAGTCAATAAATTGAGTGAAGAATCTTCTAACATAGTGAGAAAATGAGATTTAGCAGAAGTGATCTGAGGGACACAGTGTGCTATCCCTGTAACCTTGTAAAGTTAGTGTTCCTGGAAGAGAGTGACTGTGCTAAACTCTTGTAATCCCAAACTTCTAATGATTAGTGTTTTTTGGTATGAACGAAACACTGTCGACATATTATCCTAGAACTTAACCCTTAGTGGTGAACCAAATAAAATTTCTGAGTCTTTTCTTTGTGTGTGATTGTTCATTTTATTCACTTCCTCTTAAGATAGGTTTAATAGGTTCCTACCAACGTGGGAACAAGATCCATCAGTTTAAAAGAAAAAGTTGAACCCTTATTCACCCTCCCCTCTCAGGGTGTTCCAGGGTCCTTCAATAATATCTAAAACCTTATATAAACATCATTTATATGGATACACTTGAATAATATCACATTTTGTTATTCACAATATGAAGATTGAAAATCAAGTAATTATTTTGGTATCATGATAACTATAGAAAATGTATTATGAAATGGATTAATGAGAGAGAAAGATAGTATATAATCAATAGAGAATCATTGTTACAGTAATGGATTAATAATGAGAATGTGGAATTAAAATAATATGAAAATTTAAAGGCTTATAAAAAGTATTTACTTGAAATGAAATGAATATAGAGAAAATCATGGATTGATTTTGGTAGCATAACGACTACAAAAATATTTTGTAGAATGGGTTTGATGAGAGGGAAAAGTTTTATCTCATAAATAGAGAAATATTTGGATTATGAAATCTTGATTATGAGCATTTCAAAGCATCCTAAATTTAAATTCAATGGTATTATCACAAAATAAGTACTTGAATAAAAAAAGTGTATGAGGAGAACCCTCACATTTCTAGGCAGGTTCTTTAATCATCGGTGTATTCTTTAGAACCTTAGTAAATCCATGGGAGGAATTTATAAGGAGATATATAAGGTTAATTTTTGTTCAAGGCATTTTGGATGGACATGAAGGTGATAATTTTTGGGAGTGATCTCCTTTTATAGGTGAAAATGGGGGGATTTCATTGAAACTAATGTTAGGCAAGGGGTAAGTAAGGAATCACATGAGTGTTTGGTGGGTTAAGTAATTTAGGTTAATTTGGTAGATAAATGGAAGTTGAGAAATGTGGGTTTTAATTTCATACCTAAAAAGTATTTCTAGAAGGTGTAATGGCCTTTAATATTTAAAAATTTGAGATACTTTATTTTCCCACTTTTACCCTTATTAATCATGATTAAAAAATAAATCAAGGTACTTATTTAATTACTGGAATTAGGTAATGACCCTTAATATACAATTTTTAGGTTATTAAACTAAATTTGGGCTTATATTTTCTTAATTCAATTTATAAATTGGATAAAATTAGCATTTAAATCAAGACACAGAATGTTTAAAAAATGTTTTATATAAAATGATTTTATAATTGTTAGATGTTCTCAATCTTATTTTATAATGATTACCAATTAAATGAGTATTAAATTATTATTAAATATATGAAAAAATTGTTTCAGAGTCTTAATTTAAAATATATTCCTTTAATATTATAAAATACACTATATTTCAAAAAGTATCATTCATTGAAAAAAATGACCATTTTTCCATGTTAATTTGTTTTTAGCTAAGGTAACTTAATATTTGTACCTCAAAATAAAGTGGTCCTTATTGGATAATTTAGACTCCATAATTGTAAATTTGAAATACATTTTTATTTAATTTTTAAAATGTAATAAAAAATAATTTTAATTTACTAAATGTATAATGTATTAAAACAATTTTTTTGAAAAATATAACTTAAATTAAAAAATTTCAAATATGGGTTTATAAATTTAAACCAACATGTTTAAAATTACAAATTCACTAAATGAATACATATTTAGTATTTTAAAACGTATTTATGAATTCAAAATTAATTATTATGTACTAATAATGACATAAATCCATGTTATTTGTAAAAATGATTTTTTTTTCACTTTTCACCTAAAATTAAATCTTTTAAAAAAAAATTTCAACTTAAAATAATATGAAAATGATAAATCCAAAAAGGATGTTAATTTTTTCAAATTAAATTTCTAAAATTTGAGAATTTGATATTTAAATATAATCCCAAATTATATTGGAATACATTTCTTATTGAAAAGTATATTTTGAAAATGTTAAGTGTTCTTTTTTTATTTATTATCAAGGAATATCTATCGAATATATAATAATTTATTATTTTTTATACTCATATCTAAAATAGATATAAGTTCCTTTTGATATAGGAATACATAAATCAGGAAAAAATGTATTAAGTTTAAAATTGGTTTTATATTGATATGACCATTCGATTCTATAGAAAATAATTACATGTTAATATCATAGTGATTTAAACTTAAAAAACCCCTTATAAACACTGCATAAGATCTAAGGGTAAGATAACCTATAGTGGTTGTTGTGAGTGGTGATTTAGACTACATGGATTTCACAGGGATTTCTAAAATCATAATTTTTCAGAAAATGATTTCACCCAAGTCATAATTACTCAAGTTCAACTTGGGATTTGTCTAGGGAAACCCATGGTGAAGTTACCTCCCTTCTATACTTAAAAAATAGGCTCCATATGAAATAATTCCTATTTTAAATTCCATTTATTACTACATTAATTATTGATTTTATAGTATGTTTACTTCAATTTATACAAGATAATTCAGTGGCGATATTGTAACAATGATATTTAATATTCAAAATATATCCTGTTTTTTTGTTTAAATTCTGTTTTTGTGTGTGTGAGATACACTACTAACATAATATTTATTTAAGTATAATATTTAGTGAAATATCATGTCATTAAAATTACCATTCTAGAACAAAAATAAATCATTATATACTTATTAATATCCAATATCACTTGTATTTATGTTTCTTTAGTTACCCATGATATAAATTTATAGCATTTTTCATGTAGGTGGTAAAACTGACCCAAATAAGAAAAGCCTATAATCAATGTGTGAGTATGGTTAAGAAAGAGATTTATTTGGAATAATATTTTTTTATAGAAGTATAATAATATTATTTAGATATTTTAAGCTGTTTAATTGGGTTGTAATAGAGTTTTATAAATAATAAAATACTATAGTGAAAAATGAAATATATCACTTTTGTGGAGGCGGTAATCCACATATACACACAATCGATGCATTCATCTTCCATTGACAAGGTAGAAGATAAGGAATGGTTTATAATTTTATAATTTTAATAATTTTATAAATGTTATATTAATCCTTTAAATATAATTTTAAAACTATCCTTGTAAGGAGGTGACGAAAAATAAAGAATGTCGTTCATGGAGGAGTTAGTTTATGTGTCTGCACGATGACATCATTATTTTTTGTATGGTTTTGGAATAAGGTAGAAAATTGATATTAATTATGTATAATAAATTTTAATCATATTAATAGGACTAATTTTATCATAATCTCATTGATATAACATGATTTAGGGGGTATAATAAGAAGAGAATTAAGAGAGCTCAGTTGAGAACATTACCGCTCCCTTTGGATGTTCTCCCTTGGGTAACACCTTAAGGATCCTTAGTTTTCTCTTTTTGGAAAGTATAATTATTCCAGGATATGGTTATGTAGTTTAGGATATGTTAAGGTATATTTTTGGTTAAGCTAATTCTTTACAATGAGTAATGAAATGGAGCGGGGTTAGATCCTTTTATAGTTGAAGGGAATTACACTCTTGTAATATAACTTACCAATATAAATAGAGAAAAAATTTCATCTGGAATGTGGATCCAAAGTGGATAATAATAGAGTGAGGTATGAGTTAAGTTCATGAGTCCCACAAAAATTCATTTTCAAACATGTTTTAAGTCATTTACTCCTAGATTTTTCACATTTAATTTTTTTTTGGTTTTTACCGTGATAATTAATTTTTATCGAAGTACTCTAATTTTAATGCCAAAAAATAAAATGGGTCTTATTAAATAATTTATAAATACTAATTAAAAATAAGAAATCAATTTTATTAAATAAAATTTATATTTATAAGAAAAATCAATTTTAAAATTAGAGCATGTTATGCATAAAAAACTATTTTTAGAAATATTGTATTTTTAAGCATATATGTTACGATTTTGAAACAATTATAAATTTTGTTGATTTTAATGAAATTAATAGGTATATTATTAATAAAATTAGAGTTATTTGAATTTAAAATAATTGAAATACACAATTTAATATAGTGAAAATATAATTAAAAAACAAATTTTAAAAAAATTGTTATTTGTAAAATATTGTTTTACATTCAAAAAGAAAAATATGGGTTTTATAAACCCAATATAGTATTTTTTTAAATGAATAATTTAAATCCATAAATAATTTATTTTATGATGAAAAAGTTTTATAACTTTTAAATTTATAGATATTTCTTGATATATTCAATGACTCTATGGTATTAGTAAAAAATTGTATTATTTTCGATTCACCTAAAAATATTTTATTTCATAAAAATACCAAAAATTTAACCAATGATAATATTATCATATTAAATCCAAAAATGAATAATTTTTTATAAAATTAATATTCCAAAATTTTTAAATTTAATTTGTAAATGAAAGTTCAAAATATAAAGAAAAGCAATTTTATTAAAAATAACATGTTTAAGTGTTATTTATATTATTTCATTTGAATTTATAATTTAAATAAAATTAATATGTTACTTCATATATAATAATATTTTTGAAAATTTCAATTTAATTTATTAAGATAAAATATAGAACACTTAAAAAATTGTTCTTCCAAAAAAATATTTCATTTATATTAAATAATCATTACCAAATAAAATTACAAATAAATTATTAATATTTAATTTTTTTAATTTTACTAATACATTGATATCGATATATTTATTTAAATTTTATAAATACATAATATCACAATTTAATAATAATAATGTTAATTATAATATGTAACACAAACACATAAATATTTTGTTTTAAAAAATATAATATTTCTACTTCATTATTTATTATTCATGAATTATATTATTTTAAATTTTCTACTAAAAATACACACAATCAGTGTGTGTATTGGATACATGTATTTCCAATGAACATATTTTGGATGATCATATTCATAATGATAAAATTTAATTCCTATATATATCCAATGATCATTCTTCTCATTCGTTCTCTTCTTTCACAACATGCCTAAAATAGTTTTAGTGCTTTGCCTTCTTTTTTAGTTTTTATCAGGATTGTGCTTCTCATGGCCAACCTTGAGGATGAAGATTATATGTTCACAATATTTTTATATGATTTCATATTTATCCCACTTTCAATTTTCTTATTGTTTATTATTTTTTCATTCTCATATTGTATTTATTATTTTACTATGTTTTAATATTTTACATCATTAAAATGAAGCATGATTTTTTTAGTTCGGGGTTGCACGTGAAGAAAAATAGAATATTTATTTTAAAGGGAAAAATTAATACTTAAATCTTACAACATTATATTCTACCCTACTTAAATAAAATACGTCCTCTCAATATTAATGATCACTTGATAATGGAAATACCAAGGGAATATAAATGATAGATATAAATCAGGAAAAAATTTCAAGAGAGATATCAATCTTATAAACTTTGAAAATTTATCTTTTTTACATAGAATAGGATTATCCCTAATAATGAGTTTTTCTCTGACCATTTGAGCTAATAGACATTCATTATTTGGAATCAAGACTTGCATTATATGATTTCCTTGTAAAGGGTGTTCTTTATAATCCCTTCATTGATATAATATCATACGTTGATATGAAATGTGATCCCCTTATTCCAAATAATATTTTATCTATGTGTACAAAACAAATCCATTTCCAAAATCAAATAAAATTTATCCAAATGAAGAATAATATGATTTTCACAAAGATATATCCCATAAACATATATACAATAATCATAACACTAATAGTTTTTAGTAATAATTCAACATCTTGTCATCAAGGTAATGATTTTGTGTCCTTATAAAACTTTCTAGTTGAAAAGGTGTGTGTTGAATAAGATACAAACAAATACTAATGGTTCTTGAGTGGATGATCTATCTTCCTCACTCAACATCACTTTCAAAACCTTCTTTAGTACTTTTGGTTTCATTGGATTTCTATTATTCCATTTTTCATAGAAATTTCTGATGTATATCATCATTATTAACCCTTATATTAGGGAATTTATTTGGGTAATTCCCCACATTTTTATCATTGAAATACTAGTGGTATCTAAGGAAAAATTATTTTTCCATTTAACTATGTCCACTAAAATAGGTATTTTTCCTCTATAAATTTTCACTATATTCTCTACTTTACTATATATAAATAATCTTCCTGTTCCTTTGATAAAATTTCTTGGGTTACTCTTACCAATTTTTTTAAAGGAATTTGAATATTCTATCCTTTATCATCTCCATAAAATTAACTTCTATAAGACTCCATACTTATCTTATTTAGTGTGTTTGGAAACTCAAATAAGTTCATGTTGTTAATAATAATTCTTGATAGCTAGTTTGGAATAGTCATAATATTTATCACCTTCTTTCTTATCCTATTAGGTTTTTCATTGGAAAAATAATTTCATTATCCATGAAATCCATTATTAAATTGATTTCTTTAGGTGTCATCCATTACTAAAACTAAAAGGGGTTAATGCGAGTGATTAGTAATTAAAATCATAAGAGAATTATCATAAATGATTTTATGATAAACGCAACCTCAAAATATATAACTCTTTAAATATATCACATTATTTTTTAGTTCAACATAAATCACTTTCAGTTAAATATAGGTTTATTAGGGTTGGGTTATACTATACTCATTAACATAATTATTTAACATAATAAATCCTTTGTAATGGTTTATAAGGACAATATATTTGACCAAAGCATATCCCCTAGGAGCATAATGGCTCAGACCCTCCTAGTCCATTACTTTGTCAATTTCTGGTGTTGGGGCACCCATGACCCATTAGTGAGTTGTGAGGGTGGATGTGTTGGTGGTAGGGTGTCACCATGGTGCCACCCATCAGTGTCACCGATCAGTGTGTCCCCAATCGATGAGTCACCGATTGCTGTGTCCCTGATCGACGCCACACCCGATCAGTGCCACGGGGTTGTCGGGGGTTTCCTTCCCTAGGTTTCCTGTAACACAACTTTTAAGTATTTTTAACCTTTTAAAGTGGTTCAAGGCCATTTTTAAAGCCCCAAAATGATGTTCTAGATCTCCAGGAGTGGGGAAACCCTCTACTGACCCAAAATTTGTGTCACTGTTACGCGTTTTACTCTATTTAATTGAAATAATTTAACTCATAGCCATTATCTCCACCTCTCCAAGGAGAATTATTAAATAAAAATTAATTCCATCATGTTTAACCACCCTACAGTGTGGATAAACCATGATCTACCTTTAAAGGAATTCAATATTTTCATATCCTATTACTCCAAGATCTCGCTTTTTATCTCACGGAGTTTCATTATTCTTCTTCACTGATCTCTTTTCCCTTACTTGGTGCATTTGGATTCCCTCTTCCCAAGGATAGTGGTGTGCCTATGTTGGAGCTTTCCTGCTCACTCTTAGAGTCCTCAGAGTTCCTCCCCTTCAAGTCACACATCCCTATTTCTTGTCCCGAGGAAGAAAACTTCGGTCGTTGATCATTTAGGTCAGGTTTTCCCTTCATCTCTCTTTACTGTGTATCATGCGGGGTGGGTATGATAATGTTTCTATGGGATGGATGAAACCAAACCTTAACAAAGAAAATAATTTGTTTTTAAATAATTAAGGGGTGTGTCTAATAATTATTCTATACTCTTTTACCCGTGTTGTTATAATATGAATTTTATGGGCTTTTTTCTAGTGAAAATCGTGGCCATTGGTGGTCCTTCCTTGCACACTAATGATCCTCTATTTTTCTTATCAATCCCATGATTGAATGGATGTAACATGGAAACTGGTTAATCATGTAAACTTAGTTGATTAAATAGATTCCCATTGAATAAGAATCCTTGTGTGGTCACCCTGGTTAACCAAACGGAAATATAGAACTAAAGGAATGGTGTGTTTAAATCTGAAAAATCCCTTGCTCTGTTATGGTAACATGTATGGTTGTTCTTTTTGAAGATTGTGAGGTGACATGGATGGGGATGAGATCCCCTATTATGTAGTTGTTAGTTTGTGTATTTAGGGCCGTGTGGGGACGTATCTTGGGGATTGGTTTTGTTACAGTACTTCTAGGGATCTCAAAAATCCATTTTGTTATTGTGACTTTATAAGAGAATTGGGTGCGAATGCTAAATTTTTCTGCTTGGCTGTTTTTCCTTCCTTGTCTTGTAGCTATTCCTGTTATTTCCTCGGTAGTGAAGAATTATTTAAATAGAACCACTTGAATTTGATAACAATAATGGGTTAAATGGGTATTTGTTTTTTGGGAATTAGTTGCGACTTGTTTATGGATATTGTGATTTTTATGAATGAATAGTTATGAGGGTATTTGTGTATGGGCTGGTTTTGGAACCCCTAGGTTGGGATGAGTGCTTGTTTACCTATATGTATAATTTATTTATTATGTTTCTTATTCGTGCCCCACTCAAGTTGACCACTTCATGCCAAAAACCCCCATTTCATGGGGGAGGGTGTTTTTTCCAACTCTCCTATGATTGCATGGTTATTAGCTCTTTTTATGCTCCCTTTTCCCAAGTAGCCCAAGGCTCTTCAGGTAGGCTGTGATGGACTAAGGTCCATTATAGCCCAAGATTCTTCGGGTAGGGTAGTTGTGGTGGTTGGACCAGGTGTGTGTGGGTATTTTTTTTTCCAAAGTGTCTTTGGGATAAGGACCAGGTGTCTTCTGGCGTGGCAGTAGTTATTATGGCCCAGGTGTCTGTGGGTGGGGATATGTGTGGTTTTTGTTTTCAGGTGTCTGTGCGTAGGATGCGAGGTTGTGGTAAACCAAAAGGTTATTTTTGGGGTGGTAGTGAGACTTTGGTGAGAATGGTAGGAGAGGTTTGATGCATAGGATGTCTTCAATAACCAGTGGGAAAGTGGTGTGGGGTACCCACAAATCGATGTGTTTTTACTATTACTTTACTTGACTTGCGTTATTTAGGGAGTGTTCCTTGGTGAGGTTTGGGTGTATAGTTTCCTTGCTAGGTGCTTTGGTTATCTACTTTTCTCATGGGGCATTAGAATTACTCCCCACTTGTGTATGAGAGCTTTTGGTATTCCCTACTAATTATACCTGTATACTCACCCTATGTATATAAAACTGTTTTTAGGTTTCCAGGAGGACTTTGTGGACCATGCAGGACTGTATTAGCTCATATGCTGGGACCTTTAGTGTTTATGTTTTTCTTCTATTTTGGTACTTCCCTTTTGATTTTTCTTTTACCTTGTATCAATTTATTTAAAACATTAATATGGGAATGGATTTTTGGATTTACTTTACTTCTACCTTCAATTTTAGAGTTTTTTGGGTTCTTACCATCATATCTTCCAATACTACTAAATAAAAAGGGCAATGCATTCCATATTACATGTGATTATATACCCCTGGTTCTAGTCACCACTCCTGGGCCTATTGAAGGTGGGATTCAGGGGTCATTATCTCTCCTTCAACTTGAGTAAGGGTCTGAAAGTTTTCTGTCCCTTCCCTCGTGTCGGTGAAGGTGGGTCATGACAGAATGGTATCAATGGAGATGGTTGAGAGATAGGATGGAGTCTGAGGTTATGAACATTTAGGATTGCAAAGGATGTTAGGGAAACAATGTTAGGAAATATTGGCGCGTGAAATATTCTAGGTAAGACTGGCTAGGACATGGGATTTTAGGCCCCATCGTGATCCGATGAAAGGACTCAGGACCTACCGAATGACCGAGTGAGCCTATGCTGATTGCAGGGTAAAGACCCTAGGAAAGGTACATGCATCATAACGACTTGTGTTATTTTGTGTCTTGGGTATTTTGGGGATTTAAAATAAATAAAAAGTCTAATAAATTTTTTAAAGTAATCCTCTATACTACTCGGTCTTAGGCATTCCTTGTTTACTTTGAAATTATGGAACCCGGACAACAACCACAGGTAGTGCGGGTGATCGAGGCCCAGGATCTTGATTTGGATGATTAGCAGAGGGATGATCAAGAGGAGGAAGATGAAAAATTTTAGAAGACTCTTCATTCCTTTCAGAGGTAGACCCTTGGGAATTATGAGGGCAGTATATCAGACATAGAGACCAAAAGCTGGCTCAAGGAGTTGGTGATATCTTTCAGCTTGACCCGGGATCTAGCTGAGTACTGGGTTCCATTGACAGTCAGTCAGATGAGAGGAGCAGCGCGTCAGTGGGGGATTCTCTACTTCAGAGAGAGTATGGATAGTGATATTTTGTGGGTTGACTTCAAGAAGGAGTTTTGGGAATATTTCCTTTATTCTACGATGAAGGCTGAGAAGAGGGAAAATCTAATCTCCCTTAAACATGGACGTATGTCAGTGATGGAGTTGGGGATAAATTTCAAGGATCTCCTTTATTTTTCTCTGAACCTTTTTCCAGATGAGGAGTCTCAGGCGAGATGTTTAGAAGAGGCACTCCAACCTTCTCTTCAGTATGTTGTTACTCCCTTCACCCTATCGACATACTTGGAGGTCCATAAGAAGGCTGAAGTGGTGGAGAGAATGTACACACTAGGAGGTGTGCCACGAGAGGGGAGCTAGTTGGGATATTCATAGTGGAAGGCCGTCAGCAGTAGGCCTCCAGCATCAAGGATTCTAGGTTTCGGCCAGTGGGGAGCAAGCCCCAGCAGTTCTAGTTTCGATCTTCCAGCCCTCTCCCTTTCCTTGCAGGCCTAGGATCGAGGTGCTTCATCTATGGTAACTGTGAGAACCTTCAGAATCAATGCCTGGACCGAGTGCAGTACAGTGGGCGTGGTCAGGTTCAGCGCCCACCTAAGTAGTGGTAGTTTCTAGCCAGGTCCTTTCAGCAGCACCAGCAGGGACAATGAGCTCCCACTCCTCTGAGAGCATACATTGTAAGAGGAGGCCGAATTCAGGGTTCTCCTCAAGGACCTCGACCAGGGCATGATTGGGGAGGTGGATGATAGCCAAGGGGTAGAGGATCTAGGAATGGGAAGTTTCACACCACATAGGCAGCAGTTCCAGCAGGGTCTAAAGTCGTTCAAGGTACGATTAGCTTGTTTAGAACTCTTGATTGTGCCTTGTTTGATTTAGGAGCTTCACAATCCTTTGTTACACCTGGTCTAGCCCATGCCTTGGGCATAGACGTAGAGATAATCTCCATGCCCCTGTTGCTGAGTATGCCAGTTGGGGGTCATACCAGCCTTTTTGAGGTTTGTCGAGGATGCAGACTAATGTTGGGACCACTTCAGTCTAGTGGGGATGTCCTTCTACTACCAATACAACCATACAATGTCATAATAGGCATCAACTGGATATTTTCTGTGCATGCTGTTATTGACTATTTCTGGAGAAGAGTCATGTTCACTAATGTGGATGGCCAATGTGTGGCATTTATTGGTGAAATGAGTTGTCAGGTGGGGAGACAGTGTGTGGAGCCTCTTCTTTATAAGTTGGATGAGCTTTCAGAAGAATCCGTGGATGCTGAGATGATGGATGTTCTGGGAGTTTTCAGATATTTCTTGTATGTTTTTCCTAATAAGGTTGTGACTTTACCCCCTTGACGCGGCTTTGAGTTTGGAATATACTTACAACCCGGTTCCTGTTGTATTTCAACGGATCCTTATCAGATAACACCTTCTGAGTTGTGGGAGTTGCGGATTCAGATTGATGATCTGATGAAGAAGGGTTTTGTCTGATCCAGCATGTCACCATGAGGTTCTCCAATATTTTTCACAAATAAGGAATATGGTGGTCTCATACTATGCATAGACTACCAGACACAAAATCATGTAACAGTCAAGAACCGTTACCCTCTCCCGAGGATAGACGATTTCTTTGACCAGCTGAGGAGAGTAGGTTGGTTCTCTAAGATCGATATGCGGTTTGGGTATCACCAGTTAAGGGTGAAAGACAGTGATATCCCGAAGACTGCTTTCAGGTGTAGGTATGGGAACTTTGAGTTCATAGTCATGCCATTCGGTGTTATGAACGCAACTACTATTTTCATAGGGCTCATGAACTCTGTTTTCCATGAGTTTCTAGACCAGTTCGTCATTGTGTTCATTAATGAAATATTAATCTACTCAAGATCAGAGGATGAGCATACTAATCACCTCAGAATTGTCTTGGAGAACCTTCAACGTCACCATCTCTATGAGAAGTTTTCCAAGTTCAAGTTCTTGACACGATAAGTGCATTTTCTTGGACATGTAGTGTCTCAACAAGGGGTAGTGGTTGATCCATAAAAGGTTGAAGCAATTGTTTCTTGGTAAGAACCCAAGAATGTGATGAATGTTTGTAGTTTTCTGGGTTTGGAAGGCTATTATCGGAGGTCTGTACCCGAATTCTCTTGAGTTTCAGCTCCTTTGACAGCTTTGACCAGAAAGGACTAGGTCTTCATGTAGAGGGAGAAGTGTCGGATAACTTTCAGCTATCTGAAGGAAAGGTTGTTTAGTGCTCCAGTGCTCAGGTTTCCTAAGGAAGGGGTGTTGTTTGAGGTGTTTTGTGATGCTTCTGGACTTGGCCTGGGGTGTGTTCTGATGAAACAGCGGGGAGTGATCTCTTATGGGTCTAGGCAGTTACGTCCTCATGAGCGTAACTATTCCACCCATGAACTAGATCTTATAGTAGTAGTGTTCGTGTTGAAGTTGTGGTGGAATTACCTAATCGGGGAGAACTTTGTGGTCTTCATAGGTCACAAGAGTTTGAGGCATATATTTACCTAGCATGACCTAAAATTGAGACAAAGAAGGTGGGTGGAGTTTCTTTAGGACTACAACTTATATATTTCCTACACCTCAAGAAAGGGGAACATGGTGGACGATGTCTTGAGTAGAAATTCACAAAAGGATGTGGTCTGATAATCAGCAGATGCTTGGAAATAAATAGAGGAGTTGGATTCCCTAAACTTGGATGCAAGGGTGGAGGATGGTAGAGCCTATCTATTTTAGATGACAGTACAATCCTCCTTATTGCAGCAGGTGGAGGAATCTTAGTGGGGAGACATAGAGGCTGAAGTGATGCACGATCATGTTAGCCAGGGCAGTGCTCTGAAAGGATGGCCAGAAGACAGACAAAATTAGATGCTGTTTCATGGAAAGTTGTTTGTCCCAGTGGAAATGCACAGGAGAGTTCTTGGTGAGTTCCACAACTCACATCTGGCAGTACACCCAAGAGTTTCCAAGATGTACCGGGGCTTGAGGGGTAGATTTTGGTGGCCTGGGGTGAAGTGGGTAGTGGAAAAGTTTGTGGCAAGGTGCCTGGTGTGTTAGTAGGTGAAGGCTGAACACCATGTCCCAAGAGTTTTGTTGTGGCATGTAGATGTCCCTGAGTGGAAGTGGGATGACATCTCGATGGATTTCATCATTGGACTACCCAGGGTTCAAGGAGGTTGTGATGCTATCTGGGTACTGGTAGACTGACTAACAAAATCAGCTCACTTGCTAGTGATCAAGGAGTCGAGTGTAATGGATGCCTTAGCATGGAGATACATGGATGAGTTGGTGTAGTTTCGTAGATTTCCAAGGTATATAGTCTTGAATAGGGATAAACGGTTTACCTCATGAGTCTAGAGGGGATTGCAGCATGCTTTTGGCACCCATCTATGCCTTAGCACTGCTTTCTACCCCCAGATAGATGGGCAGACAAAGAGGACCATCCATACATTGAAGGATATACTATGAGATTGTGTT
This sequence comes from Viscum album, assembly GCA_963277665.1. NCBI lineage: Eukaryota > Viridiplantae > Streptophyta > Magnoliopsida > Santalales > Viscaceae > Viscum > Viscum album. Next base: position 1,330,972,059 of record OY728166.1, on the reverse strand, counting down.
TTGGACTTCGGGGGATCATGGGAATGACGTTTTTCTCTTAGTAGAGTTTTCATACAATAATAGATATCACTCTAACATTGGCATGGGTCTGTTCAAAGCCTTGTATGGGAGACCGTGTCATTCACCCATGTGCTGGACTGAGGTTGGGGAGGTTGGTGTTCTTGGCCCAGAGGTAATGCAGAGCACAATGGAGAAGGTTCATCTTGCGCGTGAGAGGATGAAGGCATCTTAGGACCGACATAAGTCGTATGCCGATCATAGGAGGAGACCCTTGGAGTTCGAGGTCAGGGACCACATGTTCTTAATGGTCTCCCCTCAGCATGGGAAATGGATGTTTGGCCGAGGAAGTAAGATTTATCCCAGGTTCATTAGGCCTTTCGAATTGTTGGGGTGAGTTGGTGAGGTGGAATATCAGCTATCATTACCACCTCAGTTAGAAAAGATCCACAATGTTTTCCACATCTCCCAGCTTCATCGATATCTACACGATGATTCCCATGTCATTGACTGGGGAGAGTTGGATATAGGGGACAATGCTACATTCGTGGAGCGACCAGTGAGGATCGAAGATCAAATAGAGAAACTGCTTCGAGGATGAACCTTCACTTTGGTTTGTGTGTTGTTGTAACGACCCGGAATTTTGAATAAATTTTGTTTCCTAACTTTGTGTGTTATTTTATTTTATACTCAAAAAAACTATTTCATTTAATAAAATGAGTATAATTAAAATAAGATTGTTGGAAACTAAATGTTGCGATTATTGTCTATAATTACAAGTGATCTTGATTAATTAATATAGAAAGAAGATTCAATGGCCCCATCCAGTAGTCTTGGGCTGATCGAAGCCCATCTGACAGAACTCGGGAAAGAGGTAGCACCTTTGGGCTTTGCTCTGGACCAAACCCAAGCCGAACTTCATCGTGTGAAGCTAGAACGAAATCGCCTTCGCGAGAAGTTCAAGATAATTGAAATCACTACTCGGGCAATGTTGGCCGAGCCGCCCCAAGATTCTATCACCCTAGCACACCTTACTCTTAGGTCCTATGATGGTGTTATAAGGGGCTATGTAAAGAGACCGTAACTGCCTTGTGTAATCCTTCGATTTAAATAAAAATTGTGATTTCTTCTTATGATGAAGTTTGTGAATTTTCAAATGTCCGGATAAATATAGTATGCATATTATTGATGAATTTTATAAAAATGATATTTTAAAAATATTTATGTAAACCTTAAATAATTAAAAATGTGTAATGATTTTCAAAAAATGGTCTTCTACAGTTATGTTCAGTATGAAATTTAGAGTCTAATAAGATCAACTTAATTTTTGATGAATATAAATTTATGAATAGTGATTTTACGCTTAGGATTAGTAATGTGACCAAATGGATTAGTAATCTCACTTAAAGAAAGTATTAATATAATTTAGACACCTTGATTAAGTAATGTGATTCAATAAAATAGGTAAATAATTATTTCAGAAATTATTGGTTAATTATTAGTTTTTTCAGGTGAATAGTGTTTTTTATTTAAAAATTAAATTAAAAATATTTATAAAAATATTTTTATAAAATGGAGTTCATTTTTGAATTCAGAGCATCGATATTAGGTTATGGTGATTTTTGGGGATTTTTCTGAAAAAAATGGATTTTCAGTGAATAGTGTTTTTATTTAAAAATTAAATTAAAAATATTTAGAAAATTATTTTCATAAAATGGATTTCATTTTTTAAATCAGAGCATTGATATTTGGTTAAGGTGAAATTTTGGTATTTTTCTGAGAAAGTTGAATTTTTGATGAATTGTGAAAATACAGTTTTTGAGTTTCGGGTGTTTAATGACATCATTAAGGATGTAATAATTATGCAATAATTATGGTCGACTTATGAATAGTAAGATAAGGTATGAGGTGTCTCAAGTGGCCAATACTGTGGGAAAATACCATGGTCAAGCCCATGGTTTTTCCAATACCACTAATGAGGTGTCCCTTGGCCATTATGCTTTGTCCCCTCACTTTACCTATAAATACCAAGCCATTCTCTCATCAATTCCATTCAAAAATCCTCCTAAATAAAGTTCTGGTCTCTTTACCTCCCAAGGAGTCCTCCCAAGGTGCCCTCAAGCCTCCCAGGGTCCCGACCTTTAAACTTTTGAAGTTACTCTTCAAGGTAAGGGATCCTACCCCTCTCTTTCTTTTCAAGTACTCTTTTGTATGTCATTTAATTTAAGCCCCATGTTCTTATGTTGGGGGATGTTCTTTTATATTCCTATTACTACCCTTTTCATGATAATATTATTAGAGATCCCTTCTTACTCTCATCATTTCGTTTTATGAATGTTTAAGTGGCACCGTTAGGCTGCCAGATTTTTGTAAGGGATTCTTTCACTCTTCCCATTTTCAAAGTTCTACTTTCATGTCAAGTCTTTCAAGTTCTCTTTTTCAATGTTGGGGTATTATCTCTATATTCATCATACTTTCCTTTTATGTTCACATGATGAGAGACCCTATTTAATCTCATCAATTCATTTTTTTGAAGTTTTAAGTGACACCGTTAGGCTGCCGAATTATTCATAAAAGAAATCTTATTTTTTCCTTCCTTTCAAGTTTTTCATTTCATATGGTATGTCCTTCAAATTTCATTACTATGTTCTTATATCATTTATATTCTGTCCCCCTACTATTTTATGTATCATTTATGAGTGGGTGACCCATGTCCCCTCTCTTTTCAATGTTTTCTAAAAACCCTGCAACATAGCAGTTATGCTGCCGAATTTTCGTCTCAAAATGTCTCTCTCTTTTTCTCAAAGTAGATACTCAAAGCTCTTTATTCTACAGGGGTATTCACATATATATCAAAATGTTCTATTTTAATTCTGGTATTTACATACATGAAATCCACTTTCCTTTTCCGTGGGTTTAAAGTGACATAAAGATCATGTCTTTAAATCAGTTTTTAAAACGTTATGATTATGAAATGAAACCCATTTATTTTATGCTATATGGGTTATTTATGAAATGTTTGATGATGATATATGTGGATCACATGATAATAAAAAGAAATTAAGGGTGATCCCTGATAGTGCTCTAATGCATTAGGTAATGATGTAATCTCTAGGGATTACAATTTTAACGATAACTTGGTGAATAACCTTGGTAATTTTTTTTAAATGACACCTTGGGGATATACCTTGGTGATATGTTCATGATTGTCTAAGTTAAATGTTGTAGCCACATCTTCAAGTTATGAAACACATTATTTTTTATTATGATATTCCTCATGATCTCTTTCTCATGCCTTAGAGTTAATTATCATGACTTTATTGATGTATCTCAAGTTCACATGTAAAATGTTTCTCTTGTTTTCCTTATTGGGCCTTCTGCTCACACTTTCCATTGATGTATTCTCCTAGGTTATGAGATGCTGTAATGAACTTAGGATGAACAATGAAAAATTCTTACAAGTGGTTTAGAATAGTGTTTTATGTTGTTCTCATGTTTTATGTTCCTGATTTCCAAGACACTAGACTTTAAAAATCCTCTATTTGTAAAATGTAATGAAATTTTATGTAATAAAAAGGTGGGATGCTATAGTTGTGGAGGCACGATGGCTTCGAGGAGAGTACTTGGGAGTGAGAAGCTCAGATTCATTCTTAGTAACCTGAGCTATTTTGAGTTTTTTTGTATTTTGTTTTTGTGACTTGTTTGTGATGTAGTGCTTGACCTTGTTAACTATGAAATGTGTTGTTTTCCTTGTTCTATGAATGTGTATTAAGACTCATGACTTTGGGGAGGGGAGGACCTAATACCTAATCAGGACACATTAGGGTGGATGCGATTAAAACCGTACGGGCGAGTCAGTGCCACCCAAAGAGGATAATATCTTTATATATAGGAAGGGAATCCCTAATCCATATGACTAGATGGTGTGACCTTTGTATGTTTGTGTACTTGAGGGAGAAGTGTACCTAGATGTTGAGGAGGTTTACTCTTGAGAGGTATCTTTGAGGCGGTTGTTCAGACCCATCTGTTTTCTTAGGGTCTAGTTTTGATTCTCGAGGATGAGAATAGTTTGAGAGGTATCTGATGTAATGGCATGGGCCCTCATAGTCCATTACTTTGTCAATTTCTAGTGTTAGGGCACCCAGGACCCATCAGTGAGTCATGAGGGCGGCGATGTCGGTGGTAGGGTGTCACCCATCGGTGTCACCGATCGGTCTCACCACTCGGTGTGTCCCCAATCGGTCTCACTGATCTTTGTTTTCCCAATCAGTGAGTCACCGATTAGTGTGTCCCTGATAGGTGTGTCCCTGATCGATGAGTCACCGATTGGTGTGTCCCCAATAGGTTCCATGGGGTTGTCGGGGGATTTCCTTCCCCAGTTTTCCCGCAATGCCACTTTTAAGTCTTTTTAACATTTTAAAGTGGTTAAAGGCCATTTTTAAAGCCCATAAATGATGTTATAGATCTCCAAGAGTAGGGAGACCCTCGAATGTCCAAAACTTTGTGTCTTTGTTATGCGTTTTACTCTGTTTAAATGAAATCCTTTAACTGATAGCCGTCATTTCCACATATCTAAGGAGAATTATTAAATAATAATTAATTCCATCGTGTGTAACCACCCAACCATGTGGAGAAACCACAATCCACCTTTAAATGCATTCAAGATTTTTATATCCCGTAACTCTAGGATCTTGCCTTTTATCGCATAGAGTTTATTTCTTCTTCTTGTCTGATCTATTTTACTTTCCTTGGTGTGTTTGGATACCCTATTCTTGAGGCTAGTGGTGATCTTGTGCTGGAGCTTTCTTGCTCACTCTTGGAGTCCTCGGAGTTCCTCCCCTGAAAGTCACCCATCCCCAGTTCTTGGTCTGAGGAATAAAACTTCGATTGTTGATCATCCAGGTAGGGTTTTCCTTCATCTCTCTTTACTATGTATCATGCAGGGTGTGTATGATAATGTTTCTACAAGGATGGATGAAACCAAACCATAACAAAGACAATAAATGGGTTTCAAATAATGAAGGGGTGTGTCTGATGATGCTTCTGTACTCTTTTATCCTTGTTTTTATAATATGAATTTTATGAGATTTTCTCCACTAAAAATCGTGGCCGTTGGTGGTCCTTCCTTGGGTACTAATGATCCTATGTTTTTATGGTTAATCCTGTGATTGAATAACTATAACATAGAAACTGGTTAATCACATAATCTCGGTTGATTAAATGGATTCCCAATGAATAATAATCCTTGTGTCGTCACCCTGGTTAACCAAATGGAAAGACAAAACTAAAGTAATGGTGTGTTTAAATCTAAAAACACCCTTGCTCTATTATAGTAATGTGTATGGTTGTTTTTCTTGATGCTTGTGAGGTGACATGTATGGGGATGGGATCCCCTATTGTGCAGTTGTTAGTTTGTGGATTTGGGGCCATGTGGGGCCATATGTTGGGATTTGGTTTGGTTACAGTACTTTGAGGGATCTCAAATATCCCTTTTATTGTTGTGACTTTACAAGAGAACCGGGTGTGAATGCTAAATTTTGTTGCTTGGATATTTTTCCTTCCTTGGATTGTTGCTATTCCAGTTAGTTGCCCCGTAGTGAAGAATTATTTAAATAGAACCACTTGAATGTGATAACTAGAATGGGTTAAATGGGTAGTTATTTTCTGGGAATGAGTTGTAACTTGGTTGTGGCTATTGTGATTTTTATGAATGAATAGTAACAAGGGTGTTTGTGTATGGGATGGTTTTGGAACCCCTAGATTGGGATGAGTGATTGTTTACCTATATGTATAATTTATTTCTTATGTTTCTTATTCATGCCCCACCCAAGTTTAGCACTTCGTGTTGAACACCGACATTTCACGGGGGATGGTGTTTTTACTAACACTCCTATGAGTGGATGGTTATTAGCTCCTTTTATGCTTCCTTTTATTGAGTATCCCATGAATCTTTAGGCAGGCTGTGACAACCTAAGGTCCATTATAACCCAATATTATTCGATCAAGGTAGGTGTGGTGGTTAGCCCAGGTGTGTGCAGGCAGTTTGTTTCCCAGGTGTCTTTGGGATGAGGCCCAGGTGTCTTCGGGCATGACATTAGTTATTGTGGACCAGGTGTCTGCGGGTGAGGATGTGTGTGGTTATTGTGGCCTAGGTGTCTATGTGCAGGATGTGTGGTTGTGGTGGCCCAAAATGTTGTTGTTGGGGTGGCAGTGGGGATATGGTGAGAATGGTGGGGGAGGTTTGACGTGTATAATGTCTTCAGTAACCAGTGGGAAAGTGGTGCGGGGTACCCAAACATCGATGTGTTGTTACTATTACTTTACTTGACTTGCGTTATTTGGGGAGTGTGCCTTGGTGAGGTTTGGGTGGATAGTTTTCTTTCTAGGTGCTTTGGTTATCTCCTTTTCTCATGGGGATTAGAATGCCTCCACACTTGTGCACAAGAGCTTTTGGTATTCCCTAATGAGTATACCTATTTACTCAACCTATGTATATATAACTGTTTTTAGGTTTCTAGGAGGACTTCGGGGACTGTGTGGGACCGTATTATCTCGGACACTGGGACCGTTAGTGTTTCTATTTTTCTTTTATTTTGGTACTTCCCTTTTTAGTTTTCTTATACCTTGTAGCACTTTATTTAGAACATGCCTATGGGAATGTATTTTTTGGTTTTACATTACTTCTACCTTCAGTTTTGGAGTTTTTTGGGTTCTTACCATATTATCTCCCAATACTACTAAATAGAAAGGGTAATTACTTCCATATTACATGTGATTCTATACCCTTGGTGCTAGTCACCACTCCAGGGCCTATTGAAGGCGGGACTCGAGGGTTATTATCTCTACTTCATCTTGAGGAAGGAAGGGTTTGGTAGTTTGCTGTCACTTCCCCCATCTTAGTGAAGGCAAGTCATGACAAGGAGTGTCCAACTAGATGTATTATCTTATTCCCACTCATTATGTACTAAGTGAATATTGAGTTAGTATGAAACTAGACAATTTAGGGTTATTACCCCTAGGTGCATCTATGTAATTTCTAAATCCACTTTCCAATATCTAGATAGGGATGTAATTATTAGGAAACCACACAATCTCTACTTTACTAAAACTTCATGATGTTTTTCTATACTTAAAATTATATCTAGGATTGTCACTAGAGTTATTTAATCATAATCCAAATAACAAAATAAAATATTCCTAAAAAATTACTAAACCCTACTATGATACCAAATGAGGTTCCCCTGACCTACACACCCAAGTTTGGAGATAAAAACACATACATTACACATAGGATTTAGAACCAAGTGATATTATAACAGATAACTGTATCTTTATTTATCAACATTTACACAAGATAAAAATTAAATCTTACAATAATCACAAAATCCCATAAACATGAGCTTTAGTATCCTTGAGGATCAGTTACATAAGAAACATATTTTATAATACTTGTTAATATGTCTCCATAATTTAGCCACACTAGACTCCCTTCAACATTTTTTATAAGTTATACTCATCAACATAACTTGGGTTATGGAAACATAAGAAATATGTGAGCTCAAATTCTCAGTGATGGAAAACCTATCAACATGTCATCAAGGATATAACATAATAACATTAGAAAAAATTAGTATAGGATAAATATCATATTGAAAATAATGTGAAAAAATAGGAGTTATCCACAAGTCATTATAGAACAAGATGTAATCCCAAATAAACAAACATGTACCAATTCATAATAGTGTGATAAAGTCACATAAACATGTTATAAGGTAATAATATCTTATATTCACTAAATCATAAATATGTGGAAAACATATAAAACATGACATCATAAGAATAATTCAAGGCTCGCCGTCATGAAAACATAACATTTTGTGCTTAGGTTAATCACTCATGCACCATATGTGGTATCTTAAAAGATAAAAACATTATCTAAAAAATAAGAGTGATATCAGGGTGCCCCATTCATATTCATAACATATACATGGATATGTGTTCCATAAAGAGAAAATAAACCATACAAAAATCATAAGTGTGATAAAACCAATGAGAAGGAAATGGGTTTAATGATCTTATCTCAAGGAATGGTCGAAGGCTATATGATACAGATTCCAAGATGAAGAAAGAATTAAATCATTGTATACATTCATATTTTAATAATTAATAAAAGGTATTGAATGTTTAGTTCTAATCTAGAAAAATTATTGATAATAATTACAAAATTAAGAATAAAAACATACCACTTAAGTGATTCTTAATGAAATGGGTAAATGATATTTTAAAGAAGGAAAAAGATTATTATTTTCATTTAAATTTTTTTTAACCATGATATTTTTCTATAAAATAATGAGGGTTGTAAAAACTAATTCATGGTTAAAAACATTTGATAGAGTTGGTACTTGACATGAAATTAAAAATTGGTAAGTTCCATCAAATCAGTTTTACTTAAAAAAGAGAACCACAATGGGAACTTAAAACATGTATTATTCATAATGAAGAAAGGTAAAGTAAATCAAGTATATATATATGGAACATATATACATAATATTATTAATTTCCTAAGAAAAATATTAGATGGGAAAAAAATAAAGAGAATGTGAAACCTAAAAGTAATGAGGGAGGGTTCAGATGATAAAGCATACAATCTTGAAATTAGAAACCTTTTTAATATTTTTTTTTCAAAAATAAAATTATTAAAACACATATCACAAAAAAGGATAATAAAAAATCTCATTTTAAAAGAGGAAAATGGAAATGTGAATATCACATGATATAGAAAATAAATGGGTTTCTAAATATAAAAGATAATATTTGGGAGATAAATGACATGTATTTGGAAGACAAAGAGTTTACTTAGGAAGGATGAGAGTTATTCTTAATAATGTCATATATTTATGGAGAATAAATTCATCAAGGAGGAATATTGGAACCAAAAATTTTATTTTCCCTCAAGTGAAAGATAATGTTTAATATAAAATATTATGGTTGAAGAAACTAGGTATAAAAGTAATATGTTTGAGATAAAACATTATGGATCAAAGAAATTAATATTGATCTAACAAAATATCTAAAAAAATTAAAATATATTGAATAAAAAAACTTAGAAAGATAACATGAGATGGATTTTTAAATACATTATATTTCAAGAAATTTATATTAAGAATACCTTAAAGGAGAATATTTAAATCAAAAAATGGAAAAAATTAGTGAATACAAAGTATATCTCAATGAAGAAAAAATGATATATCGAGGCCCTTAGATTTAATCACAGTTAGTCGAATGTGCTATTTTAATTTCTATAAAAAAAAATCATAATCACATATTTAAGAACCTTATTCATACATATAACCTTTTATAAACTTAATTTATAATAATTTATTACCACTATATTAGTTAGTTATATTTTATTGTCATCATTAGATGTTTATTGGTTTTGATTGTTTTATTTAGTACTAGTTTCATAATAGAGATGTCAATTATTATATATATTTTTAAATTTCATCATTTTTATATCTCTATAGGTACATTAATATATTTTTTATAATTATTTGTAATTTTATAATTCCATTTCATAAGTATTTTTTTATGATCCATGATAATGATGTTGGTGATGAGCTTGTTTTGGTAATCTCTAAGAATGAGGGAGGGGAATCTTAATAATAGGTTAGATATTACCATTACCATTATGGAACCAAAAAATAATTATTTACTTATTATTTTCAAATATCACTAGTATTTATGTTTCCTTAGTTACCAATGATATATATATATATATATATATATATATATATATATATATATATATATATAACTTTTTTTATATTGGTGGTCAAACTGACCTAAACAAGAAAAAGATATAGTCTTTTTGTGAGATTGATAAAGAAATTTATTCCTGTGGAATAATATAATTATTAGAGAATAATAATGATATTATTTATATTTTTTAATGTTATTAATTATTTTATAAAAGAGTTGGATAAATAAGAAAATTCTAGAGTGAAATATAAAATACAACACTTTTATAGAGGTGGTAGTCCACACATACACACAGGAAACTCATTCATTTTCCATAGATCAGAAGGAATATAGGGAAGGGTTTATAATTTTAGAATATTAATAATTTTATAAATAGTATATAAATACTTTAAATAAACTTTTAAAACCATCCTTGTAAGGTGGTGATGAAAAATAAAGCACGTCGTTCTTAGAGTCCATAGTCTACAGTTACACCTGATGATGTCTTCATTTTTCCCATAGTTTAAAAGGAAGGTAGAAAAGTGAAATTGAATTTGTATAATTAAATTTAATAATATTTTTGATATATATTTTATCAAAATTTAATGGATAGAATAGGTTTTATGGGGTATAACAATAAGACAATTTAGAGAGTTTAGTTGAGAACATTACATCTCCATTTGGTAACACTTGAAGGATCCTTAGATTGGTCTTTTGGAAAGAACATGGAATCTAGAAAATGGGGAGATATTTAATGAGAGAAAATGGATGATTTTTTATCTACCTACTTCATGATTGAAGATGTGGGTGAATGTAAGCTCCTTTTATAGGTGAAGGGAATGGAATTCTTGTAAATATAACTTCTTAATATAAATAGAGTACATGTTTCACATGGCATGCCAAGAAAAAGTAGAAAATAATGGAGAGAAGTTTGCGGTAAGGCCTAGAATCACCCAACCATTCATATTAAAATAGTTTTTTAAGTATTTCACTTTTATATTTTTTACATTTACCTTTTTTTTTGTTTTTACTGTGGTAATTATTTTTTACTTAAGTAATTAATTTTTACTTACTAAAAATAAAATAGGAATTATTAAATAATTCATAAATATTTATTAAAAATTTTAAATCAAATTTATTAAATATTTTTTTTATTTTAAAGAAAATGTAATTTTAACACCAAATCATGTGACACATAAAAATCCATTTTTTGAAAAAGTGTATTTTTATGAAAAAATATTGTTGATTTTTTGGGAATAAATTCATTTATAATTATAAAAAAGATATTTATGTCACTATAAAATAAATAAAAATACTAATTTAACCAAGAAAAAAATATAATTAAAAGATTAAGACTAAAAATAGATTTTATTAGAAAAATATTGATTTACTTTCAAATTAATAAACATGGATTTTATAAATACAACATAGTATTTTTAAAATCATAATTTCACTCCAAAAATACATTTTTGATCCATAAAAATATTTATAAGATTTTAAGTTATATTTACTTCTTAATATTGTATTAAATGATATGGTTTTAGTAAAAAAACTTTATTTTTTTACTATTCACCTAAAAATCAATTATTTTAGAAAAATAAAAAAAATATCCAAAGATATATTTTTTATGATAAATCCAAAAACTGTGTTCATTTTATAATAATAAAATTCTAAAATTTATAAATTTTGTTTTTAAATGAAAATTAAAAATTTAATTAAAAACTAACTTTATTTAAAGATGCCATTTTTAAGGGTTATTATTATTTCATATAAATTTATTATTTTAAAAAATTAATATATTAGTTTATAAATAAAAATATTTTAATTTTTTAATTAATCTATTAGGATAAAATATAAAACATGTTAAAAGAACTATTTTTTTGAAAAACAATATTACATTTATATTAGATAATCCTTACCTAATACAATTAAAATAAATTATTTAAATTATAAAATTTTAATTTTACAAATCCATTGATATTAATATCTTTATTTAAATTTTATAAATATATAATATTATAGTTTAAAAATAATAACAATTTTAATAATAATACGTAACACATAAATATCTATATTTTTAACATATTATATTTTTTATTTCATTATTTATTATTCATGTATTATATTATTTGAAATTTACTACAAGAAATACACAACATCAATGTACCTATTGAATACATGTATTTATAATGACCATATCTCCATTTACCATATTCACAATGGTCATAAATAAATCCTAGATATATCCTAAGATCATTCATCACATTCATTCACTTATTTCTCATCATGCATATTATAGTTTTGGTGTCTGGATTTCCTTATTCAGTTGTGATCCTGGATATGATTATCATGGTAAGGATTAATATTATATGTTCAATGTATTTTCATATTCTTTCTTATCTCGCTTTTAATTTTCTTATTGTGGATTATTCTTGTATCAATTTAATGTATCAATTTTTATCCTATGTTGTAATGTTTTTCCTCAATAAAAATTTGCATATTTTATTTTATTTCTATGTTACAGGTGAATAATGTTAATATATTTATTTTGAAGGAAAAAAATAATACTAAAATATTTTGGTGTTACATAAGAGGAGATACGTGAGGTGATATGAATGGTTTAGTCTGCATAGTTCTATGGGGCTAAAAATAAGGAACAAGAATGGAGATCATAGAATTAATGAGGTGAAAACTACCAAGGAATTATGTTTATAATTTGTCATGGGTCCACTGGATCATTGATATAGTTACACACTCTATTATATACATTGAATGTGGTTCCTCTATCTATAATATTTATTACTCCTTCAACTAAGTGCTTAGATGATGCAAGGCCCCCCTCTAGGGCTTTTTAATCCAATATTTGATACTTATATTTTAAAAATTAATAATTACCCACTATAATTCAAGAGATGAGATTTTGGTTTTTAAGTTTGGTATTTTAGATTCTTGATCCTACTTGTTGAATCTCCTATTATTAGGTGATGTACAGAGGCACTCTCTCCTATGTCATGAGTTATCTTATTTAATGAATATCAGGGATTTTATCAGATCTTACTGGTTCCTTCACACATTTGTTCTATTTTTTTTGAGATTTCTTATCATTTGATTATTATTTTCTAGTTTTTAGGGAACTCTACAAGGTATATATATACTCACCCCTACATGGGAATATTCACCTTCCCATGTCATTCCTTATATAGATAATGGATAATTTAATAGTGATCATGGTGGAAACTATTTTATTTGATCTTAGTGGTACATATTGGTGATAGAATAAGATGGATTTTATGTTAGGATCTAGCTCATTCCGGGTACTACTTCACCTCAAATGTTTATGATTATTTTTTATTTGGGTTGTTGGGTGTGTACCTTGACATTTTTCATTATGGTTTTTGAAATGGTTACTAATTTTTGGATCTTATCATTGTCACATGAATTATATATTTTATTTAGTTTTATCTATATTTTATACATTATTATGTCATTTGTGGATGTGTGTGGTGTGCGCTGATGCGTTAGGCTATAGTCTACCTTCATGTATGATATTACTACTCAGTGTTCGTCTCTATATTCCTACCTATTTTAAGTAGTAATAGAGTAGAGCACTCATATTATTTCTACCCAGGTGGAGAATTAGTGGATTATGTTATGTCATTATGGTATTAGAGTGGGGTTTTCCTCATGATAGATCTTGGAGTTATATGTTTGTTGGGGGATGGTTTTGGAATTTAATGAAATGGTGTTAAAAGTTATCAAGTTTGTGTTTTAGTATAGGTAACCCATAGTTGGTGTGTTATCCATTTTATCCATTCATGAGGAATTTAATAACCTATTTATTTAATTGGTACACTGATACACTAGTTGTGGGAAAACAATAAACAATATATGAATCGTATTGGAATGAGTCATTGATTTATATATATATATCGAATAAGATCCTTGAATATGATTTAATGATCACGATCCATTTTTTAAATTGTAGGAAGTTGTTACAAAATTATCCACCTTGGATCCTAAGCTAGGTTTGTGGTATTATATTTCCAGAGAAAGAGACTCTTGTTATTAACCACATGAGCAACAAGGCTTCTATCCAAGGACTAAATCAAAAGGTGATTCAATTAATCATGTAGGGAAAAGTACCACCGCCAGTTTTACAGTGAACATAGACTCCTCCCAATATGTAGGTATACTTTCATTTACCCACTAAGAAATAAATTATTCCAATGGTAGAGTATTTTTATACACATAGGATGAGTACACTACATGATTTCTAGTAATAAAGACCACCCAAATTTTAAGGCGAGCCTAAATGTTAAGTCAATGAGTACTATATTGAGATGATGGTTCAAGTATTCTACCATGTTCAAATTCTTAATGATAAAATGTTAGTTGTAGCATCTAGACTTATCCATGGTGTAGTGAGTTAGAGGTGGTCCCTAATATTCCATACCCATGATGAGTTGATTCTTCGATGGACAGCATTTGAGAACCTTTTTCAAAAGGGGTACACCTAGTGAAATTGAAGTCTGTGTGAATCGATGTGTTTTTAGAGATATAGTAGAGTATATTTTTTATTTTTGAGTACATATAAATGTTCACTAATATAATGAGGTACTAACATGAAATTATTGATGACTGGTTCCTTCAATCATGAATGCTTGATTGTGGCCTCTATAAAGACATATGAGTTGGAAATTTTCACACATATATCCCACCTATGTTGGGGTTCTAGAGTGAGTTTTAGTGATTAAGATATTATTGGTAGAGTGATGGTGGGTATTATGTGTTGGTGATGATCATAAAGGGGAAGAGTCATTAGTTTTGGCTGTCTGACGACATGCATCATGACCATATCAAATGAGGAATTCAGATGCATGTTCATAACCCTATGAAGTAGTGACTCAAAAGTTATGCATGGGTTCCATTAAATATTTAAAAAGGATTTTCAATTCACATGGAGGATGTGGGTAATATGTCACAATAATGTATAAAATTTTATATATTAAAGGGTATTAATACAGTGGATATACCATAGCATTAGAGGCAGCGATGTGATCAGGGACCACCTGGGGGAAGACAATGTGGTCCTTAGGGAGGCATCTTCAGTAGAGGAGAAGATATTACATCATGAGTCTTAGTTATAGGAGTAAATCACTATGATATAATTCAAAAACCAACACCCCTATGTAGCCTATGCTATGCATAGAGAACTTTTGATCATGGATGCAACTAGATTCCAGAAATAGAGGTTTACTACTAGGTGGAATCCGATATGGTTTGTGGTACGATTGTTATCTACTCTACTTTGGTTACCATATTGATAGATATTATAATGAATAATTCCATTATTTATACATGCCTAGTTCTATAGATATAAATTCTTGTGTTACCCTTAACCTAGCCTATGATGGTAGGAACTCCCACTAGAGGAGATCACATGATCACCCAAATTTTCCAAAAATTCATGTTTATACATAGTGGGGTAAGGTTTTCATGGGACCTCATAATGGCGATGATTAATCTATATTATTTCAAAATTGGTATATAATGTCTATTTTTTTTCTAGATTCGAATATAATTTTACCACTATATAGTGATGTGATTATAAGATGATTAATTGAGATTACACTTTATGGGTGAGTTTGAATTTCCGTTGAGATGAATAGAGAAAATGTGTAGGGAGATTTATATGATCACCCATCAATTAGTGAGGTTGGATATATGTATGGATGATTATAAAAATGGACCAAACCGAGCCTAGTTAGTCAAAGGATCAATTGGAAGACCTAATTGATAGGGTTTCATCGAGCCCAATGTGTACCCCCGGGTATCTCTAGTGTTGTTCACCAATAATGAAGATAGGATCATGAGTATTTATACTAACTATATCCACCCGAATCAGGTTATGTTCAAGAAAAATACCCTCTAGTGAGAATAAACATTTTCTTAAACCATTTTAAGTGAGTGATGTTGTTCTTAAAGGTTAACCTTAGGTTTAGAAACCACCAACTTCATGTTTGTGGGGAGGATATTTTGAAGTTGGAATTTTAATTCCATTATGGCCATTGTTAGTTTATAGTGATGTATTTTAGTTTAATGAATTCACTGGGTATGTTAATAGGCCACATGTACCAAATGTTTCTACCTTTCATGAACCAATTCATGGCCATCTTCATCAATGAAATCCTCATATAGTTTTCATTAGAGGATGATTATGATGAGAATGTAAGGACTTTCCTTGACTTACTCTAGGATAACTAGCTATACAATAATCTCTCAAAGTGTAGTTCTTGATATGAGACATTCAATTAATAAGTAATATCATCTTAGAGGTAAGAGTAGCTATGAACCTGGGATAACTAGCTATACAATAAGATCTAAAAGTATAGTTCTTGATATGAGACATTAACTTACTAGGGAATTTCATCTTAGAGGTAAGAGTAGCTATGAACCTGCAATAGAATTCTCTTTAAAAACTTAGATGCACTACCATATTGTTGAGAAGTTCATAGTATATAAAGAATATATCATTCTTAGATACATAATTAATCAAATTTATATTAATTTTAGGTAGAAGTGATGGATGGAGTTCTCATAGGGATTTGAATATGAGATTTTCTATACTTCTAGAATGATAAACATGGTGGCCAATTTCCTTAGCCATAATTTTAATTCATAATTTTTGGGGGATGAAGATGAGGAGTTGGCCTCATTGAAGTTGTCCCAAGTTGATTAGGGATATGTTTTTGATCTTTAAGAAATAGTGGTGGCCCATCCAATTTCTAGTTTTTAGAGTGTAACTATTGATAAAGGTCAATTATAAGGTTCTAGTTGACCAGATATCCTCAAGTGATACACTATATAGATATTTTGATGGCGGAGAGAATGATATCCACTTCCAAGTATAGAATTGGTTCTAGTCACATTTTGTGAGGAGGTTTTGAGTGATTTCTATATTTATCATTTATTAGTACATCATAGAGTGGAGAAGAAGCACTGAGATCTCATGTGATAGTATTGGTGGGAAAGTATAAAGTGGAGTGTGGTCTAGTTTATCTTATGATGCCTCACCAATAAATAGGTGATGGTAGAAAAATAGTTCAAAAAATATTTATCCCAACACCATGTGGTTCTAGAGTATAGGTGAGAACAAATAGCAATGGATTTCATGATAGGTATCATATGATCAGTGAGAGGTCATAATAATATTTAAGGGATGACTAAAAAACTAGCCAAGTCATCACACTTCCTTACTATTTAAGAGTAGTGTTCGATGGAGGGCTTGGGATGATTGTATTTGTGGGAGGTTTTTTGGATGAATTTGATACCATTTATAAATATTTATAACCAATAAAATCAATTTAAATCTTGGTTATTAAAGGGTTTAGAAAAAGGAAATGGGACTCAATTGTGGTTGAATATAGTGTTCCACCCCTAGACTGATGGTAATACTGAGAAAACCATTTATATACTCAATGATATTCTAATGGATTTCATGTTTGATTTCATACAAATATGGAAGGATCACTTTATTTATTGTACTTTGAATAAAGAATAGATACCACTCTACTATTGGCATGACACCTTTTGAGGCCCAATACATGAGACCCTACAGGCCACCCATGTTCTAGATGAAGGTGGGTGATTCATCATTGATGGAACAATGAATGTGAATGGGGTTTAAGAGAGGATGTTGAACACTCATAGTTTCCATAATTCCTATCATGATTGATAAAGGATGATTTAGAGGCTGATAAAGGAGATAATGATTTCTTGAAGGTATCACAGTGACATTATTTTCAAAGATTTGGCAGGGGAGGCAATTTGTCCTCAAGGTTTATTGGCCGATTCCAGATTTTATATAGGGAAGGTGAGGTTGATTACCAAATAGTGTTTACCTTTTAGTTAGACAAACTACTTATTTTTTTCCATGTGTTGCAGTTGAGGATATACGTGCCTAGCATGTCTCATGATAGTGATTGTGGTAAGATAGACATCGAGGATGGTTCCACCTTCTTAGAGTACCAAATGATATTGACGACTAATGGAAGAGGAATCTTCATGGATTATCTATTTTATTGGTTAGGGTTATTTAGTAGTAAGGGAGCCTCTAGAAGATTATCTGGTGATATAAGAGTTAGATATGGGATCAATACACTCACCTTTTCAAGTAAATTTTAATTATTAGGATGAAAGGTATTAATGGTAGGGAATATGTGGTGACCCCAATGAGAGGACCACTTAGAGATATACTCAACACTAAGAGGGGTGGTTAGTGTTAAGAACTTTTTAACCAATTATAACTATTATCCATTTTAACTATTAGACCTATTAGGATCTTGATTCTCTTATTATATTTTTCTTATTGCATTAAAGTATATAAAAGAAAGTTATGATGTCACATGATATTTTTACAATGTGAAATACTAAATAAGAATATGCGATCTTTAGTGTTTTTTGGAAATAATACAATACCACAAAACATTAGAATATAATAATTTAATGTGTTTACAAAAAGCATAGAATAACCATTAACTTTCATTCCACTATAATCAAATGAAAATTCATGTATAGTTCTTCATACTTCCTGTATATATAGTCATCATATTTTTGATTAAGGTACACAATAACATCATGAAAGTATTCCACCAAATGAGACTTCTGTTTGAAATCACAATGCTTCCTTGTTCTTCACTTCCTACTTCTTCACTTGTTACTTGAACAATAGTTGGAAAGTAACATTCCTTATTCAAAGTAGTAAACTAAAACCTGATCTATCTTATTCAACTTCTCCTGTGTATATAGATACACAAAACATCTTATTCTCTCTTATTATATATCTTCTTATATTTCATATTTTCCTATGTAAACTAATATTCACATTATTTTCTTCTCATATTGTATTATTCAGTATCAAAGATATAAATATTACTATAGACTAAAATATTAGACTTCCTTCATAGAAAATATCAATAATTGTCGTTGTATTGATTCTTCTTTGTTATTCTTGGTGCAGAAAATATTAATGAAATTAAATCACACAATAATTTCAATATTGTTCTATACAAGAAACAATATTTCACAATATTAATAAAATAACATATTGGATATGAACTATTCTAATATTATTTATGAATTCAGTCTCAAGTTCACTATACACTATTCATACAAATCATATCACATGTGCATTTATCAATTTTCATGCAGATGTAATACAACTTTCATGGGTATTCTTAAAGTTATAAACCCTAGAATATGATATTTATTCATTTATTATTTTATGTTTTATATATTCAGTTTGGGTTAAAGTTTCACATATGGATGCATGTTGCTAGATGGATATAACACATTGTCTTCTCCCTTACTCTATCAAATTCCTTCTTAAAATATAGTATTGGTTCTTAATATATTTTGCAAGTTCTTTATGAGTAGTGTATGATCAACCTATTCCTTAATTTTTGTAATAGTGTACACATGATTTAAACTTTAGAAGGAATTGATGCTCCTAGAATAGAAATACAACTTCAATTAACATGATGAGAGTGAATTACTCAATAATTGGATTGTTAAATAGATATTATTAATGTAAAGAAATAGCTTCATAGAACTAGTTCTTCAAAAATATCTCTGTGTTTGTTTAGAACATGTTGATGGCCTACGGTTCATATTATTTTGTGAAAGACAAGGCTCGTAAGATATCATTTTATGATGGGTATGGGCTTTTAGGTTCCTTTACATAGCCCTAACTCTTGTGGAACTTGTATTATTATTCAAGATTCATTATGGATGATTAATTTTCACAATGAAAATCAGAGCTCTAAAGGTTTCAGTAAACATGACTCAGCTTGGTACCTCTCCTTTTATAGGTTAGGATCACCACCCCTACTTCATTCATTGACCTCCTTTGATCATTTTTTTATTTTACATTAAACTTATCATATTCAAACTCTATCAATACTATCTTTAAAAACCTAACTCATTTGGTGTTTCTCAAATATTATACACTGAAAATCATGGAATATTTAATTATGGCAAGAAAGATTATCCCTTCATGGTGAGTATCTCACTTGTATGTACAAATAATCACATTCTTATCCCTTATCTCCATCCATGAACACAACCAAAAATATTGCATTGTTATACATTGATTCATTTCAACTAAACCTCCAATCTTTTCAAACAATCACTTTCATTCAAGGTATAGATTTCATAAAATAGTTATCATCATTTTTATCTTGATAAATCATCTGTCTGATATAGACATGTGTTGTGGAGTCATTAAACATACACCAATCCAGTGTAAAGGAACCCTTGATGAGGATTGAGGTAGAAGATGTTGTCCTGGCTTGATTAGACGACTCTATTGAACTTGATCAAATGGATATGATTATATGAGTGTCTTTTTAATAGAGTAACAATACCTACTCTTCTTCATTGGTCCAACATTGATCCTCTACACGATTGATGAATTCTATATTAATTATCCCATTATACATTCACCTTAAGAAGAGAATGTGGTTTATCACTAATAACATTTCACACACAACCTTCATGGGCATGCTACAACCTTGTATGATCGACATGGGAACCCCCCCCCCCCCCCACAAAATATGTACTCTTCTGCAGGTGCTGTGTGTCCACCCATTTTTCATTACTCCATGCTCCACCTTTTGGTTTTATTCTCCCTCCTAACACCATGGGATGGTCAGGATAACTGCCTCCTACATTGTTAAACCATATAGTCCAACTTATGTGGTTTAGGTGGTCCTTAGTTGGCATGTATTTGTAAATATTTTTTTCCTAGAATCTCATAAAATGGATTTATCCAAATATTCAACACAAATGTCATACCAAATTACATATCAATTTTACTCATCCATTTATCATGAAATTAATATTTATATTTCATGGCCTTATTCTTATTTCATGAAAAATAATATTTTTCATGATCCTCACTAAACTGATCATGAAATAATTAAATATTTCATCGTCTTAACTTGACTTTCTCAAACTTCATCCAATTAGAGACACCATTAGATGGATCATATTAATTCTTTATTATTGTAGATAATGTGTCACATAAAATCACTTAGTGAAACATATTATAGATATTAATAACCATGAAATAATAGAGTGACTTATAAACTAAAAGACATAAAAAAAATACTTTAATAGGACAATAATACCTGAGTAATTTCTACTTTATGCATTCATCCAAGAAACATTCACTTTGGATATATTGGATACCTCACTTATAGAAACTTCTTCCCCACTAACTTCTTGAAAATATTAACATCAATAAAATATTTCTATTTCATTGACCACCATTGAAAACCAATAACAACCATTGAAAAAAAATAAAACACATACACATAGTGGGATCTTCAATCCCCCATTTTTATTTTTTTAGAAATACCTTCAATGTTCTCTCCAAATGAATATGTCAATATGTGAATCTATCCACGTAAAATTTTTCAAATTTTTATTTCAATTTCTATCCACCTTATTGAAAATAAATAAAAAGGTAATAAGAAAAGGGTCTCATTTCATTCTTAATAAATGTTTCATCCATCATTTCACTCTAAGTCTATGTGATCTATGCCTAGTGTATAAAAAATAGGATTTTATTTAGAAAAAAATGACGTCCTTTACCAACTAATATTGATATCCTATAAAATAAGAAATCATAAACATGTCATCAAAGGTTATCCACTTATTCTGGGCTAAAGATACTTAAACGAGATATGAAACTTATAAAGATCAACTTGAAACTCTTGTACTAACTTCCATAAAAAATAAAATCATTCAAGAGAAAAAATTAGGATAAGAAACCTTAGAGTACTTACATACTTACATTTTTGTTATGTCATTGATTAATCCAATTAATCCAACATTGTGTTTAGTTTTTTATTTTTATTGAACTAGTATGACTGATAAACAAAAACATACATTTTCCAATAACATTAACTTCAATAAATTCCCAAAATAGTTAGATTTAATACCAATTAAAATAAATATATAGGAGACAACTTTATATTTCTTCATTTGTACCCCCTTAAGAAAATGACATCTTAACATATTAATAATGGTAAATCTATTAAAGAATCAATTTTAAGATGTATCAATATAGAGAATACACCAAAATGGATATTCAAATTGTGACTTTCCAAATATTAAAACATTCAAATATTCACCTAAGATGATCTTCTTCAATACATATTCTTTAGGATATAGAATATAATATCAATACAAGATGGTATTTTCTTTATCCTTGATATCCAATATATTTTATCACATTCTTAAACTCAATCAAAGACGATTCTATATCATTTTTGTATTTTAATACCAATTGAGGAATCATTGGAGAATGATTAATTCATCATATTTTCTATAAATAATTGAAAATACTCATTGTTTCTTAGGTTATCACCCTAATAACTTGCTTAAAATTCAATTCCATGCATTATAATTGAAAATAAAATACACAATGATTAAGGTAATGAGGTGGATCCTCCTTGATTATTATTGTGAACAATATGGTTGGGATGGTTTTATCAACCAATTTTCCCCATTTCCACCATTATTCATGATTTAAAAATTTAAACTTCAATTATGAATGGGGCGACATGGATCGTATCACTTATTTAATTTATTTTTGAGTGAACCCTCTTTATTGAAGAGATTTATAACACTTGTATCACCCAATACTACTTTTATATTCTTAAAGATTTATTCTTGTGATGGAGTTATTATAGAACAATTGTTAGGAGTATGTTCTTCTATGTTTCACTTCACACACAAAACTTATTCATATTCATGTGGAATATTTTTTTTATTTTTCACCAGCCTTATATTGTGCTTCATCCATTTCCCTCATTATTTATAAATCTTATACAAGATAAATAACATATAATTTGTAACATTAGAAGCTATTTAGATCTCATATATGGGTTCTTAAAAGTTTCATCCATCATATTAGTTATTTTCGATGCTTCACCACTCTTAAACTTACCAGATTTGGAATACAAGGTCTTCTCATCATTCTTATTTGATGTATTATTTTGAGAATTGTTTTTATCACTTTTTTTTGAATTATTCTCAATGACAGTTCTTCTTTCTTAGCCAACTTCTACGACATTATTTTCTCATCAGCTTTATATACATGTTAATAGGAACATGTACCATTCTTATGACCACTATCATTGCATACATAAAAAATTGTTCATGTTTTCCAAATAAGTTTGAAATAAAAGGATTTTTATTAACCTATTCATGTTGCTTATTCTTCTATGGATTTATCTCCTTAAAATGGGACTTATTTATGTTTTATTATTTAGAGGATTATATAAATAATCTAGTGAAAAATTCCAAAATATTTTTTAGAAGGAATATTGACCCACAAATTGTGATTTTATTATTTATTTTGTTAGATTTTTTGGGGTTTCTTCATAACATGTTGGGATCTTCATAGGGAAGAAGCTTCCATACTCTTTTTTTATCCACCCTAGTCATGGTGGTAATATTCTCATCACTTTTATTTGTCCATAATTGTAATGATTTTTTTCCAACTTGTACTATTCATGAAAACATATTTAGAAAAATTATTACAAGATAGTATGGATAATGTCTTTCTTTTCAGCTGGTTGAGATAGATCATTGAAAAAATTCATGATCTTCTTACCAAATGTTGTAGGTATTTTAACCTCATAATCCTCTAGTGATGATTGAGTAGTTGCAGAAAGTTTCTCCATGATTTATGAAGTCATTGTATTTTTATTCTCTAAAATTTTTAACTAAAATTCCAATTATAGACATTTCATATTATGGATGATTTTATGATATTTATTCCTAATTATCATCTAAAAAAAACATCATTATTTCAAATTTCTCTTCATTCGTATTAACTTTCTTTCGAAACAAAGAATCATGCTCTTTGATCTTATTGAATTTTTATTCCAATTATAAATGCATGACATCAATGATATTTTTTAACTTTTATTAAAGTGTATGCATCTTATCTTGTAAATTATTATTGACTCCCTCATTCTATTCATCTTCATTGAGACACTTTTATTCAAATATGAAGGTACGTATTTCAAGTTCCAATTTTTCTAATCCAAAGGTTGTAAATTTCTTATAGATCTCCATGGATTCTATAAGTTTTTATTTTAAAGCCTTATACATTATTTTTGACTCCTCTATAATATGAGTGAACTCTTCCTGCATGATTTCAAATATCCAAATATATTAGAGACTAATTCTTTTTGATAACCTTTAATAATTTATTCATAATTTTTTGTCTATTACTTTTAGTAATTTTCAATTAAAAGTTTATAATTGTTGTGAAATACTGATGTTTAAATATTAAATATAATTTTGAGCATTATTTGAGATAATCCATATTCGAGTTAGTTTACTATTTTAATTATAACTCTCACCCTACTTATCCAAATTGTGTTATTATCATTTTTAGGGTTCTTAATTGAATTTCCTACAAATCATTCAATTGAATATTGGGCCAATTCATCCATATAAAGGGTCACATGGATCCCACAATAGGGGCCACAAAATATGTGATGAAAACTGTACCATCCATGAATATAAAATGTATGGGATCAATAAAGAAGCCCAAATTTTATGAAATTTCAAAATACGTTCTCAAATATTCAAAAACATCTTGGATAAAAATTTGAATCCCCAAATCCACAAAAAGAGTCCCAAATAATTTTTTAAAGTCCAAACCACACTTATGTTAAGGAATTAAAAACATCCCATCTTTCTTGACTTGTCTCCCAATCCAATAGACCAATTGGGTTGATATTTTCTGGTTTGAAATCCAAGAGATTGTATAAAAACATTTTAGAATAAATGGTTTGGATTTGAAAGCATATTCGTAGACATAAATAGATTCAAATTTAGACCATGGAAAAACATGATTCCTAAATGGATAGAAAAACATGGTTTTAGAAAATAGCCATAAATTTTATTAAAAATGTCCAATGGAAAATTGGGACGGTTAACTTTCCACATCCATATCTAAAGCTTTTAAGAAGAAGATATCTTCAGATTCAAATGTCTAAAGGGTCAAATGGTCAATCCAACTTGGGGGGATGTTTTGGAAGGAAAAATACCACCATCTTGGGCTATAAATACATCCCCTCTTCTCCTTGTAATGGCTTGGAAGTTAAGAATATATTAGGATACATTTCCATGACCAAATCCTTGAAAAAATCCCGAGAGGACTTACCAATCACATCCTTTAATTCATTGATTTAAAAATAAACTGATATGTTATCTCTCCTACTAGTGCTTGAATCATCCTTATGATATGTTCGATAGGAACTAACAAATACTTCTTGATCACTTGAATATCTTGATCTAATTGGGGTAGATAGAATATCTATATCCTAGTGGAAACTTTAGTCACCTACTCTTGACATTCCATAATTGATATGTCTTCATTGTTATGAAGGAATGTAAACACTGATACATCCTATTCTTTTTATAAGAGGGTTCGAATTTTCAGCTTTCTTTTCTCTTCTATTACTCTTTTCATCCTGGTCTTAGTAGAAATAGAATTTTTCTTAGAGGTAACTAAATCTAGGAAAAAAATGAAATTCATTGTTAATACAAGAGTGACTGAATGAAAATTACTTTTTATTAATTAGGGAAAGGGCCAGACAGCCGAATCACAAGCCCCTCAAGGGGGCCGAAAATGATGGAGGCCTAGAGAATCTTCAAGAATGATTGCCTAACAATCGATAGGAAGAGAACCCATATTATCATAAACAATATATTCTTCCTCTTGATTGCCCCTACAGGCCAGAGAGTCTTCCACAAAGTTCGACTCCATCCAACTATGGTGAATAAGTTTCCCTTTGACTCCATAGTGCATCTGTGAATTATGTAGACCAACTCCCAAGGAACCGCATGATGCCCATAGATAGTTCTCACCAGGACCTCTGAATCTGACTCAATCACACCCACCTGGAACTCGCGACCCCTACAAACCATCAACCATGATAAGAGAGATCACGCCTCCGCATCTAAGGAGCTTCTTGGACCGTAGTAGGTATTGAACCCCAACAACACCAAGTACCTAGAGTTCCGGAGGACCCTGCCACCCCTCATCACCTCGTTCCTGAAGGAGCCATCCACGTTCAGTTTCAGGCCACTAAGAGGAGGTTCCCATCTCATCAAAGACCTCTCATGATTTTCGGCATGTAGGGTTTGTTGAAGAGGTTGCATTCTGTATCAGACCATTGGAACCCCTTTAATAATGAGATCAATTCGGCAACGAGCAACCTTAACCGCATTGGCAGAAAGAGGAGTGACCGAATGGAGCCAAGTCTTGCTTGATTGCGCATCTCCCAGATAATCCAGCAGATGGAAACCAGGATAACCGCCCGCACTTTCCACTCCATAAACTTAGACTCGGAGCCACCGAACCATGAAGAGAGAAAACCATGCATAGAGAACTGGTCGGCCTCCATGCATGGGTGAGGCGTGAATAAAGACCAAAGAAATATCGCCTAGACACTCTTAAAAAATAAATGGAGGGTGGACTCTGCTTGGGGATTCATGCAACCAAAGTAGCGGGAGGCCAATAGAATACCTCTCCTTTGGACATTTTCATCGGTTGTGAGGGACTTATTTTGGATGTGCCACACCAGGAAGATCATTTTCGTAGGGACCTCGTTGCACCAAACCTTGGAAGCCCATTCATCTAGAATAACGTCTTCCTGAAGAGATCTCCTGCAGTCCCGTACAGAAAACCTTCCCTTATGTCACCATATCGCGCCCTGAAGAACTCCGCCCACATGGACTCTCCAACCAGAATGTCCCATGCTAACCCGCTTTGCATGCCCTTCATGGTTGAATTGAGGTCCTGCAGCCCACCCCCCCTCGAACACAGGTTTTGCTAAACACGACCAGGAGGCCCAATGAGTGCGACCTATAAGGTTGGAATCCCAAAGGAACTCCATAAGGATCCATTCCATCCTTCTGATTACCCCTTTGGGGTGGGGGGGATATGATAATAACAAAAATGTGCATCAGAATAGATGAAAGCATCTTGTTTTTCCAGTTAAGAATCCATCCCTGCATGTGGTTGGAAATATCCTCAAAGTAAATCTTCTTGATGCGGCCGCATGAAATCGGGACACCAAGATAGAGAATCGGTAGTTGTTTTCATTGACATCCAAGAGTTTTCTAAATATATCTGCATCTTATTCTAGAGAACTTATTGGAAATAAAAGCATGACTTTTCATTGTGTTGATACTATGCCCACTCAAACGACCGTAAACATTCATTATCTCCATGAGTTTGAATAGAGACCTGCGCCTTCCATTAGTATAGATTAAAATACCATCTGCAAACATCTAGTGAGAGATGCCCTTCATACCGCACCTACAAATGTAGGGGGAAAGCCAGACTTCCTCTAACTCTTTACAAAAGTTCCTAGATAAGGCATCTTGTGCTAAAATAAAAAGGCTAGGGGATAAAGGATCATCTTATCTAACTCCACAGATAGATTTAAAGAAACCAAAGCTTTTCCCCAATAGAGATAAATAAATCCAAGGGGATGCATAGCATGTGAAGTTGAGATCACAAAACCAATCCTGGAATCCAAATTTCTTCATCACACGAAGGATGAAACTCCTCTCCATTTTATCATAATCCTTGTCCATGTCTACTTGAAAAATAACATTGGAACCTAGAAACTTTTTATGTTAGTCCGTCACCAGTTCATAAGATTAGCCAATTACCCCTTAAATACTCTTCCCCCGCACAAACCCATGTTGCTCACTCAACACCAACCTTGGAATGAGCCCATTCAACCTTCTTGCAAGGATAGAGGCCAATATCTTGTAGGAAACATTACAAATACACTTGGGCCGATAGTGCCTGATATTCGTAGGATCCTAATTCTTTGGGAAGAACCACTCTGGATGCATAAGTGCCCATGTTCAACGCCCCTCCACCAAAGAAGTACTCCACTAATTCCACCACCTGTGGGCCGACCACCTCCCATGTTGCAACATAGAAATAAATTGGAAAATTTTCCGGCCTAGGCACGCTGTCATGAGGCATCCCCAAAACCATCTCTTTGATCTCACCGTCTGAAGGCACAACTTACAGGAAGATGTTATCAAACGTCCCCAACAGATGAGGTAAACATCCCAAAAAGTCCTCGCTTTCTGTAGGGTCCACTCCCAATATGGGTTGACGTTTTTCAGTGGAGAAATTCTTTGGCCGACAACAGATTCAGCGGGTGGAGTCTCTATGGTCGACAGCACCAACCCTGCTGCAGGTCTTCTTTGGTGGGCGTCAAGGTGGACAGCATGGTGCAGGAGGAAGTTCCATGGGTAGATGAGCTACCCCACCAACCAGGAGAAACCCTCTTTTGTCCTTCCTCTATTTAAACGGGATTGAATGGCTGGAAAATTGAAAGTGGTCGGAAAATTTTTCCGAGGAAAGATTCGTGAAGAGGACGGAGATACGATTCCAACGGCGCAAACGACTAAGAAAACGGAGTTGAAACGAAGGAGATATGACCGGTCAAAGTTTGGTCAAACCCACGGGTGAACAGTAACCCAGTGCCGGAGAAGACGGTACTGTTCACGACGCCGGAAAAAATTCCGGCGATATTCCGGCAAGAGCTCTGGCATGCCACGTCAGCGCCACGTCAGCGGGTGATCTGGACCGTTGAATGTGTTTCAACCATATCTCGGTCAATTGGTGTCCGATTTCGACGATCCAGGAGTCGATTCCGACTATTTCGACCGTTCCGGAAACATCCGTACGATTAGTTTTTGAAAATTCGCACTCTATCAGGCGGTGATTAAGGGTGCGACATCGACGGTGGTGATCGCGTTTTGCGACAACGACGATGAAGGGTGGCGAAGCACATCCAAGATTTGACATCGAGAAGTTCGATGGTCGAAATAATTTCGGCTTATGGCAAAACACGATGAAGGATCTTTTGGTGCAGCAGGGCATGATCAGACCGTTGATCGGAGAAAAGCCCGAGACAACCAGTGCCGATGATTGTGAAGAGCTCGAGATGCCGGTCGTCAGCACAATTCGGATATGTCTGGCGAATGAAGTAAAATACTCGGTGTTGGACGAGACATCGCCGAAGGAGGTCTGGAAGAAGTTGGAGCAGCGATATATGGCGAAGTCGATCACCAATAAGTTGTTCCTGAAGAAGAAACTGTACCAATTGCGCATGGACGAGGGATCGAATTTGTTGGATCACACCAACGAATTCAACAAAATCCTCACACAGTTATTGGGGCTCGATGTGAAGGTTGAAGAGGAAGACAAAACACTTTTTCTTTTGTCATCACTACCAAGCTCATTTGATGGGCTTGTGACTGCATTGCTCGTGGGTAAGGAGATATTGAAGTTGGACGATGTGATGACATCACTTCAAGATTCGGAGGCATTTCGAAGACCTTTGATGCATTCAGGCAAGCAAATCATGGCGATGCGAGATGATCAGCGTAGGAGGAGCCGACATCGACAGTCAGGAGGTAACGAATGACGACCAAAATCCAGGGGGCGTGATCTGAGTAAAATCACGTGTTTCTGGTGCGAGAAGAAGGGTCACTATAAAAGTGATTGTGGAGAGCGCAAACGGTACGTTGCTGGGAAGAAGAAAGTTGAAGAGGAGGATGTGAACATCACAGGATTATCAGCAGATGATGAAATCTATGTGACAACGGGAAGCATGCACTCAGATGATAGAGTTGAACGAGAATAAGTGCAGTGTCATTACTGCAAACGATATGGGCATATGAAGCGGGAATGCCGATTTCTAAAGAGGAAGAATGAGCGGGCTCAAAATCCAAAGGAAGAAAGATGGGGTCTGGATTCAGGGAGCTCAGCCCACATATGTACGACGAAAGGTACATTTGATACTTTTCAGCAGGTGCGAGACTCAGTGAGACTTGGTGATGGGTCAACATGCGAGGTTCGAGGAGTCGGGACGATTAAATTGAAGACACCCGATGGAGGAGTTCGTAAACTAGGTGACGTGAAATTCGTTCCGAGGATGAGACGGAACTTGATATCATTGAATAGGCTCGATGCGAGAGGATAAAAGATTTCCATAGCAGGTGGAGTGTTGGAAGTCACACGTGGGGATGCAACAATATTTACTGGGAAGGAGTATCAAGGGTTGTATCATTTGATGGAGACCGCACTCAGCCCGAGATCAAGTGAAGATAGTGGAAGTGCCACGTTATCTAGCGTGAAGAAGCGTGTTCGATTTACTGATGAAGTTTTCAGCACCTGCAAGGAGACTGTAGGTCAAGCTTCTACCCCAAATTGGTCGTGAGGGGGAGATTTGTAGGGTCCACTCCCAATATGGGTTGACGTTTTTCAGTGGAGAAATTCTTTGGCCGACAACAGATTCAGCGGGTGGAGTCTCTATGGTCGGCAGCACCAACCCTGCTGCAGGTCTTCTTTGGTGGGCGTCAAGGTGGACAGCAGGCTGCAGGAGGAAGTTCCATGGGTAGATGAGCTACCCCACCAACCGGGAGAAACCCTCTTTTGTCCTTCCTCTATTTAAATGGGATTGAATACCATGTGGTGTAGTGTGTGATGTATTTTTTTAATCCTCCATCGAGAACTGGAGAGACGTGAATAGAGAAGATCCCCTTCTCCTGTGGATGTAGGTCATACGACCGAACCACGTTAAAATTCCAGTGTTGCTCCTTTTGCTCCTGTTTTTGTGTGTTTGAGGCACCACACACCTCCACTGCGCCCCAACACTTTCTGTGATGCTACGAGAATGCTCAAAGATGGAGGCTGACTCCCCGACCAAGAGACCTTCAAAGTGATCTAAATCCATTTTTGTTGCCACTTCCACATTCAAGGTTAATGCCCCATTTCCGAGGCTCAGATTAATCTTCACGCTCCTCCTATCTTTCATAAATTCCTAGAAAATGAATTATTGTAATCTCCTTCCCTTAAATATCTCACACGAGACCTCTGTTTGTAAATAGTTTCAATCTACAGTAGCTTCTCTTCAAGGGATGTTCCTCTATCATAGAGGAGAATGAAGGTGTTATCATCCCAATAAGATATAAGAGCATATTCTATTTTGGAAATATCATCTTGGATACTGTCCACCTCAGAAGCATCATTAGGCCTGTTGGACAACCAACCTTTAATATCCTCCTTGAGTCACTTGAGAAGAATTGTCGAGCCACTCCAAGACCCTACAACCTCCCCTTGAACCCACAAACTCTCTATAATTTTCATGAACGAATCATCCTGATGCCAAGTGATGGAATACAAAAAACTATGATTGCAGGAGACGTCCCTCCTAAGATCCAAAAGGGTCCGAGTATGGTCTGAAAGAGCCCATGACAAATGAGTAACCGAAGATCGAGAAAAGGAATCCAGTCCCGGGAGATTCGTAAGACACCTATCCAGCTAGCTCCAGAAGTGGTTGTTACCTCTGAGATTTTTTCACTAGGTATAGTTGGAACCAGTGAACCCCAGGTCCAATAAACCCACTGCTGCCATGAAATCCTGAAAGTCTTGAGAGCCACCAAGGTTGCTGGCCGTGCCACCTATTTTCTCTGAAGGATCAATTATGGCATTAAAATAACCCCCTATAAACCACAAAAGGGTTCCTAAATTGAAGGAATCTATGTGATTCCAAAGCCCCCTCCTCCTAATGGGGTTAGTACTAGCATAAACAAGAGTAAAAAGGACTTCAATATCGTTTCTGGAAATCATGGTGCTGATGCACTGCGAAGTGAGACTCATCACCTCAACTGACAAGTGTTCCTGCCAACATATCCATATATTCTCATTGTCTAGGTACCCATACAAAGATCTCGGAAACCCCATTCTCTTGGCTATAAAGGTAAGTTTATTTGGATTTTTCTTGGGTTTAATAATAACAACTAGATAAGAATGATTTTTTCTGATTTTAGAGGCAACAAAAGCATGTTTTTCCTAAGCTCCCAAGACTCGTACATTCCAGATAAATAGATAGACCATTAGTGTAGGCCCTTCTAGTATTTCTATCCTGAAGAGATAGAGAGAACCACAGAGGCAAACAATCCCAACTCTTTCAACTTGGAGTGAGTGATCGGCCTTGCTAGCCCAACCACTAAGGGACCCCATTTTGGGAATATGATCTTCTTCTTGAAGGATTCTTCTGGGTCCTCCACCAGAGACAACCTCAATGAAGAGTTCTTAAGGCACATAGCCATATACTCCTATAATAGGGAGGATTACCATACCTATTATACCTATTGAGTGGACAACATTAAGATATACTCAACACTGAGATGTAGGAATTGAGGTTGGGAAATTTTTCACTAATTATAACATTTTTTCCATTTTACCACTTAGACCTGTTAGGATCTTAATTCTATTATTCTATTTTCCTTATTTCATGTAAGGATATAAAAGTAGGTAAATAAGAAACATCATATTTTTAAAAGGTTCACTACTCAATAAGAGTAACTAGTCATTGTCATAGATTGAAAATAATCCAATACCACGAACCACTAGAAAATATTCTATTAACATGGTTATAGTATATAGGTAATAACATTTCACTTGAATTGAAATATTGTAAAATGAAGGTACATGTACAATTCCTTATACATATTTTATAAACATTCTTCACCTTTTTTATGGTACTTTCTAACACTAAGAAAGTATTCCACTATATGATACTCCTATTGGATTTCATAGTGATTCTTTGTTCAACTCTTCCTACTTATTCACTTATTACTTGAAAAAATATGGGAATGAAACATTCCTTCTTCACAGTTGTAAACTGAATGTTGCTCTATCTTCATCCACTTCTCCCATATAGACACACACACACATATATATATAGATCTCATATTATCTCTGTTTCTATTTCTTCTTCTTCCTATGAAAATAAATATGAACAATACTTTATTCTCCTATTCTATTATCCAATATCAATTATATGAATATTAAAATGGACTAAATTATTAGACATCCTTGATAAAAAATATTACCAATTGTTATTATATCGATTCTCCATTGTTATTCATCATACAAAAAATATTTATAAAACTAAATTTCATAGGAAATTAATTTTATTTCTTATAAGAAACAATCATCCACAATATCAATACACTAACATCTTAGATATAAAATGCTTTTATAATCTTCCCACCATTAGGCATAAGTTCACTTCACATAATTCTTACAAAGCATATCACATGTGAATTTCTCAATCTTCATAAATGTGAAATACAACATAGATGGGTATTCTCAAAGTTATAAATCCCGCCACATGATATTTATTCCTTTATTAATTTTTTCTCTATGTATACTTTTTGGGATTGTTGACACTACTTAAAGAATTAACCAAAAGGACTATGAAGAGACCTTCAGATCTTTTAGATCCCAAAGCAAGGTTCTAAAAGTACAAGGGAAAATCAACAATAATCCCAAAGAGCTTCGCGACAGAGTAACTTCACGGACCTGCACGACTGACATACCTGGCCGACCTACGCAGCCAACCTACGTGACTCACCTACGCAGAGGGGCCCCGCGCCAGACCTCTACGTCAGAAGATGCTTGATGCCCCAACATGGAGAACCTGCGCGGCGGAGCTGCGTGTAGTACCTATGCGGGCAACATCTCTTCGACCAGGCCCATATGTGACTATAAATAGAGCCCTTGGGCTCTCTATTTATAGAAATAAAAAGTTAGAAGATGTCCCAAAGCTCCCATTACATAGCTGTTTAGACAAGATGCCCCAATTGTTCCCAGGTATCTCTCTAAAAAATGGGAGAAGAGAGAATTAAAGGGGAAAATGTGGTTCAAAGTTCCATCAGGGTCTAGAACATATGGAGCCAGGCGGAGCACCTGCGCACTACGCCTGCACGCTGCACCTGCGCAGAGCAACTGCGTGGCGCACCTGCACAGAGCACTTGCACGCCGCACCTGCGCAGAGTACTTCTGTGGGGAAGCTACACGGATCACCTACACGAGGTACCTTGGTGGAGCACCTGCGCGACCCCACTGGTCCATACTGCAGGGGATGCGCCCCCGTACCCTTACTTGGGTTCAGTGCCGGGCTGCGGTCTCAGCCCTTCGGGCCGGTCCCTTCACTTCCATCACTGACCCCCATGAAAAATGGAGAGTCGCACCGCGAACTTTTCGAATCCAGTCAAGGACATTTTCCATTGTTCTCTTTATGCGGCCATACTTCCAACCTTGGAATACCATGATCTGAGACACTCCATCACACTCAATGAAGTGCCTTGAGTCGACTTACTCCTCTTGGTTCCTTTCACATGTTAGGAGTTTGGACTCTCCTTATGGATTCCTCAAGTACCTTGAGTCGATAAAATCCTCAAGAAACTCCTAAAACCTCATCACTTGACTTCTTTACTAGGTTAAACCTCAAATGGGAATCCTTCTTAGGAGTAAGCCCCAAACAATCTAAAATGGGCATCCTCCTTAGGAGTAATCCCCAACCAATCTCAAAAAGGGCAACCATCCTGGTATAAGCACCTCACCTTCACCCCTTATTCCTTACATTGGACCCTTGTCCAATGTAAATAGAACAGAGGGTAGGTTCATCGCCTCACCCTCTTCCACGGTTGATGTGCCCTCTTCCATCGGTATAGAGGAAAAATTTGGAAGTGTGAATGACTTTGTTGAATCTTTCACATCTTCTTGTTTCTCACACCGAGCATGACTCACGTGGTATTAGAGATATGTGATGGTTACAACATTTGCACAAACACTCATTGGAATGAACTACGAGAACTCTGATTCCTATTCAAAACCAGGATACGTAGGAATCTCTTTCAGGGCCTGAGATCACTGGATATTCTCCTCAGAAATCCAACCCTAATTCCCCCAATTTGGGTATCCTCATTAGGAAATAAGTCTCAAATTCAATCCTCAAATCATCAAGGAATTATTTTCAGGAAGTAATCCCAAACTCTTATTTCTCAGAGGACCATACTCTCCTATGAGATTTATCGAACTACGTGGGATTTGATTTCCATCCATATGGGATACGTAGGAAGCCTCCTTGAGGTTCAAACCCAACATTTATTATCAAACTTATTCTCTTTGGACCATATTCCCAACAGGGTCTGATCTTACTTGGAAACCCACATCCCTTCCAAGTTACTTGGGCTGCTTCAGTATAAGTCCCACACCGAGTTTCAACTAAGAACTTTCCACTTAGAGGCCCTTATCACATGACCTTAAAAGGGATGATGTGTCCTGTTAAGTGACACTGAGCTTCGCGGGTTCTGATTCCTTTCACAAGGATACATAGTTAGCCCATTTTACGGGCATGATCCCAAGATCAAAACAAACCTTCGTCTCCCTGGATGACAATAAATTCCAGAGTGCCCCACTGAGTGGATTAAAAACCAGTATCATCACAACGTTGATTAAAATAATCTCTAATCAGTATATTAGAGGATACTATTGATGGAAAACCTCGAATACATACATATATTTCAATTAATGAAGAACTTAAATACATACTGATGATTCTAAAGTTTTTCACATGTTAATAAGTGATTATAAATTCCAAGGGATACTTATGATATACTTGGTGAATTAATAAGGATTCATGAAAATATTTTAAATTTACAAAGAGAGTCCTGGACTAGACAATAATCCCCCCCCCAAAAGGGTGTGATGAGTCCGACCTCCCATCCTCTCGACCAATGCACATTCTTAAGTATCGTAAAGTTAAAAGCTTAACGAACACCTGCCTTTGGAAAGAAGGTCCTCTTTGGATAAAGAACTGTTGAAAGTTTTAGGTTCCATGAATAAATCCAATGGAAATTGCCTGGAAACGATGATTCTTAAATCTATAACACACGTTTCAAGGAACTAAAAAACAGGGATAAAATTTCATTTATGAATGTATGTGGCTATATGCATGGAACACACTATCTTCTTCCTTCCTTTTTCACTTTCCTTCATGAAAAATAGTATAGGTGCCTGATATATTGCAGAATTTATCCCTATACAATGTATGCACAATATCTACCTTGTGTACTAAAATGTACATTGGATAAAAAATTCATGAAAATTTCAAGATCATGGAACCCTAAAACAACTTCACATAACACAATGAGAGTGAATTACTCAAGAACTAGATCATATAATAATTCATCTTCATACTATTAGAGATCTTCACAGAATTGGTTTGTCATAAAGCTCTTTGGGTGTGTATAACACATTTAGAAGGCATTTAGTTATTTATATTTCATGAAAGACATTCCTAATGAGATATCAATTCATGATATCCATGGGATTTTTGGTTTTTTCATGTATTCTAGAGGCTTAAATAACTTGGATTCTTCTTCATGCTTCTTCACGGCTACTATATTTTGACAATAAAAATAATTTCTTAATGTTTTAAGAAACTTGTATCAGATTAGTACCTCTACTTTTAAAGGATATTATCCCCACATATACTTTATTCATTCACTAAAATTTCTCTATAATTTGTTCCACCCTGAATTTATGAGATTTAATCCATGTTAAGACTATATTAAAATACTTCTCTCATTCAACATTTCTCAACTATTATATACCTAAAAACATGGTATATTTTTTATATGAGAAGATACATTCTCCCTTATTAGTGAGTATATTATGTATATGATAAGATAATAAAAAGATTCTACCTTAGCTTCATGCACACACACTGCATCAGATATTAAACTGTTATATGCTATTTCATATCAACCAAAGCTCCATTTTTTTAACAGTATATTGCATAAAAGATATAGATTTTATGTCATATTTATCATAATTTTAATCTCATGAAATCATCCATATTATATTTTATTGTTTCATGTAGTCATTTATCATGAGAAACTCTAGCATATAAGAACCCCCAGTGATACCATAGGTAGAATACGACAACCTATCTTGATTGGACAATTATCATGAAACAAATCAGATGGATATGCTAATATGCATATGTCTTTAATGAAGTAATAATACATGATCTACATCACCCATCCAAAACTTATCCTTTGTGCATTATAGGACAACTATACTAATGATCACATTCCACATTCACCTAAAACTAGAAACAACATTCAACACCCATAATACTTCACATGTTTCTTGCACAGGTCATTCCCCAACCTTGCACAGTCCACCTAAACACCCTCCTCTATGCCAAGTGTGTGCCTTTGTGGGTACTCTTCATCCATCTTCTTCCCATAACTCCATACAATCTACTTAGGTTCTATTCTCCCTCTTACTTTCATGGGATGGAAAGGTTGACTGCCTCCCCCATGGTTGACCCATATGGACCCACATATATGGCCAAGGTGGTCCTTGTTTGGCTTGTGGTTTTCTATATTTTTTCATAAAATCCAATAAAAAGGAGTTATATAATTCTTCAACAAAAGTGTCATACCGACTTACTTATTAACTCTACTCACCCATTCCTTATACAACTAATATTTATGTTTCATGTCCTTCTACTTATTTCATGAAAAATAATATTTTACATCGTCTTATTTTAAATCTTCATGTAATAATGTAATATTTCATATAATTCATTTAACTTCCTCAAAGATCATCTGACCAGAGACACAATTGGATATATCATCTTCATTTTCATTATAATAGACATAGTGTCATGCCAAAGAAGATAGTGAAACATGTGTTTGACATTAAGAACATTTTAGTAATCATCAAACATATAAACTCAATGTATTTAAAAAAACTCCCTTAAGATAATATGACTTGAGTAATTTCTACTTTATCCATTCATCCAAGATAAGTTCAGTTCGGATATATTGGATATTCCAATTCTAGAAACTTCATTCCTAATAAATTCTTGAATATATTGACATCAATTAATTCTTATTATTTCATTAACCACCATTGACCTCCAACAACAACCATTGACAATAAATACAACACATACATAGAGTGGGATCTTCGCATAAGTATTTTCATCTTATCTATTAGAATATTTTAGATGATATTATATGGATGGGACATTTATTTTATTTTCAAATGATTATAATTGAATATCTGCACTGATAATATATTAAATATAATATATTATTTTTAGCCTTTTCACATGAAATCATAGGGAAATTTCTTTTTCTCCTAATTTGAGCCTCTAAAATGAAATTAGACATTATATTTGCATCTATAATAGTGGTTTTGTTAATAGAGTAGTATAATATTTATTCAAAACATTACCCTTAGGATCATAGATTCATAAGAGGAATAAATTTATTAATTGAATTAATAAATTTTAAAATTTATTGATTATTATATATATTTACCTTAACCAAATTATGTAATCATATTTAAACTCTATCATTGGGGGTAATCACCATAAACCCTTGTTAGAGAGAGTGGGAGAGAGAGTAGGAGGAGGAAATATTTGGGAGAATCAAGACCCAAATATCTGACGAATGTATTATGGAATTTCTAATGAAACTCAAAGAAGATGAAAACCACTTCAATAACTAATATAATCAAGAGGTAAAACATGTTATATTTATTTCTTTCTCTATTATTCATGATTTTTTGTGTATTATTTATTATTACTAATGTGTTATTAAATGAAACATATACTTGTAATTTTATTTATTTTTTACTAGGTTTAAGTTCTCCTCCATGCATTCTTCACTGATGACCAATTCCGCACAAATTGTTTTTGTCCAGTATTTAAACAAAAATAATGATAATTCATTTATGATTTTTCATACATTATTTCACCCAAATTTCCTCAAAAAAATTCTAACAACCATCACTTTAACCAATGGTTCAATAAAATAGGACCTAGATCAATGATCAATTGAATCTGTCCAAGTGAACAACGACTTCATCTATAACAATGGAAATCAAGGGATGTGGGATTAATTATGAGGAATGATAAACCATTATAGGTCATGATGACATGGGATCAATAAGTACCACAACATAAAATTCATCGGGGTTGTTTGCAGACCCCTTTCTGGTCTATTTTCTAGAAATGGAGGCATGCAAATTTATCATTAGAGGCATAATAATGTTTGAAAAAGAAATTTTTGGAGATTAAAGTTATATCTAAAGAATTAATGGTTCCAATTTCATGATTATGAGGTCTCTAAAAATGTTTTTTCAATTTCCATGATCACATGGTATGTAGTCCTTAAAACACATGTGTGTACCTCCCTCCAGGTGCTAACAATTTCATTAGAATTGAATCCATACACAATGTGACCTAAGGTCATATTCCATGTATATCATGTAAGGATCTCTTGGAGTCCCTCATGTTTGTGTGAAATTAAGTGGTTTCCTCACGGGCTTTACATGTCATGTACCTCCTATGCGAATGATGTAATGAACTAGCCTAGGTTAACATGGAACATCACTAGAACTAATATTCCAAATGGATTAAAACATGTTATCCAATTCCAAATACTACTGAAAAACATTAGGAATCAATATATAACTCTTTGGGAATGATTTTTTAATAAATAATAATAAACAATTAATTGAATCCAACCAAGAATCTGACATTGTGCATCCATACATAGACATCCATGTATGTGAAATAAATAATTACAAGTAAATAATCATCCAAACATGAAATAAATAACAAAAATGACTAATATCATATTTTAAATATAATCACAACATCAATAAAATACATAAAAATTACTAAAATAAATGAATGAAAAAAAGAAAAATTTGACAGCTGATTTGAGTTACATATAAACAACAACAAAATAAACTGTAAAATCGATCAAAAACTTGATTAGATCCACATGTTCTATGGTCACATTTGAATCAAAAAATTTAAATCTATAGAAAAATTATAATATCATGCATTATGGGCTCAAAACCTGGGCCATTATATAAAAATTTATGATATACATACATATGAATCCATGTATATAGGGTGTGAGATAAATATTCCTAGGAGGACTTCACCAAAGAGTCTATGAAAATCCTTTTTATCAAATTTCATAAATTCTAGTTTGAATATAATTTATAAAATAGATTTTCATAAGAGAAATATATTAGGAAATAGGTATCATACTTTCATCCCAATGATATGACATTATTCCTTTACAAAATCTACAAAATAAAACATTTTTAGAAAAACAAAAAAGAACCTTCAAGCTTAAAGTGATGATTTAATACTTGGGGAAGTAAATCAACAATTCTATTATAAATCAACATTTGATATTCCCATTTATATAAATCTATGGTGGAACCACCATATTGGAGGGAAGAAAATTTAAAAATTTGAGAATATGTATTTCCAATAATGTTTAACAATAAAGACAAATAATGTGATTTTCCCATTCTTAAATTATTTAATAAAACCCCCTTTTAAAAATCAATTGTAAATTTTTAAAAAATCACAAATAAGGAATGTATGAAATCAAACTATAACTATAATTTTAAGGGAAAAAATATAAGTAAAAATAATAATATAGATGGTGCTACCCAACAAATATGATAATTAGGGGATACAAACAATGTATGTTGAAGGAATCCCAAATAAAATTTCATCAAAAAACAAAATAAGAATCATGGGAAACTCGCTAGGTACTAACACGATACATCCCTAAAAATACTCAAGTGGAACACAGTTCCAGATTCTATTTAATTCATAAACGTAATAATAACACACTGACATACTCTCAATATCCTCATTGGGGAAATTTATAACAAGTGTCTAATATATCATTAGTAACATTATCTAGTGAAGTAATTTCTACTAGTGTAGAAAAAAATATGGATTCATCACTTATTTACCTTATGTTCCGATGATAAAACCAAAGTGTTGAGTCAGAAGTTTTACTTCTTACTTTTCCATTCCTTTAGTTTTAGAAATCATAAATACTTTCTTAAAACATGTTTTCAAACTTTTTATGTCCAAATTGTTTTAGTATGTTTTTATGGAAACCAATCACTTTATACCATAAATAGAATAATTTCTAAAGTATTACAAATATAAACATATAATTCTTCATTACGATAATCAGAATGTGTATGGGTCTGATTAATAAGACTTATCATTTATCATAATAGGAGTTTGACTTTAGTTGTGTCTATCATGCTCACAAAGTTTATAAATATATGATATATTATTGTATAGATAAAATCAGAATAAACCTTATAAGGATAACCATATTGAAAATAGACAAAAAAGTCCATCGAACATACCTATGTTTATAATATGAATACAGTGAATTGTTTCTATTATAAGGAATATCATTAACACTATAATAGTGTTAATAAATAAGGCATCATACATTCAGTTATGATGAGATGTCAAGTGACATATATCTAAGAACATTACAATAAACTTGGAAATATGAATGTTGGGTGATCACCTATAAATACCAATTCATTTGAAGAGTTTGGAGCTAGTTGATTACTTCAATTATGAATATTTATTTGCGTGGACTACTCATTCTTAGTCATTTTAATTCTTTAGTAAGTTTTTATTCTACACAATCCTTATCAAGTTGTCTCCTTAAGAGATTTTTTAATTGTAATCCATGTCTGATCATTGTTATGGTCAAGGGATTCTAGGGATAGGATCATACAAATTTATATTAGTATTGAGGAATTTTGGGTGTATAAAGACTGAGAAAATATGATCATCATGTTGAGGGATTTCCTAGTAGGGAAAGACAGATTTTACTATATGTATAAAACAGAGGATACCATTATAAATGGTATTTAATACCTTACTCTTAACGTTAAAAGTGGTAAATTTTTTAATAGAATATTTCCCACGATTCCTACTTTTATATACCTATTTTATTTATTATTTTACAAGATTCTTTCCACTTCATATATAATAGAAAATGAGTCATCTTATTCAAATTTCTATAAAAATTGTTTTATTATATTAACTTTGATTATGATATTAATTTAGATATAAGTCGGACCCATTATAATTACATTTTTTACTCTGATATAATCAGACATATTCTGATTCCAATTCCGTGACTCTAATAATTAGACATAGTTCAAGTCCAACAATATCACTTTAAGAGGTTTGTTTTTTATTTATTTTAAATATTTTAAACTAAGTTTTTTAAACTAACATTCACCCCATCTTGTAAGTATATCCATATAAGCTAATTATTTCAATCCTATAATTGGTATGAGAGCAGGTTTCTACTACTTATATATTTCTCATGTTTTTAATAATTCTATCAACTGAAAGTTTTATCATATTTTGATATAAACATTATATTTATAAATATTTTCACACTAACATGTACTTTTGGAAAATAATTTATATTTTTTTAAAATGGCATGTACTAATGTTTATTATAGAGATAATATGAATCCGAATAGACCATATATCTTTGATTTTTTTGATTATGAGTACTGGATAGATAGGATTAAAAATTTTGTAATCAATGCTAAAATTGATAATTTTGTTATGCTTACCGGAGACTACATGATTCCTGATAAAGAAGTTGATTCTTTTAAAAATCAATAAAAACAAGCGTATCAATTAAATTATATAGTAAAGAATAAATTTTTATGTTCTATGATAAGATGTATTTATAGCCATATATACTCTTGTGAAGATGCAAACAATATATGGAAAAATATTGAAGTTACACACTTTAGAACTTATAAAGATTTTGAGACCAGAAGAGCTATGATTAGATAAGACTACCATGTCTTTGATTTTATTCCTAGATAATCAATTTCAAAGATGCACAAGAGGTTCATGGAAATCATTAATAGTTTATAGTCTATTAGTGAAAAATTTCTTAATGATGACATTCTTATGGAAACAATAATTGATATAATTCCAAATGAGTGGGAATAAAAAATAAAAAATATAAATAATCTTACTTTGTATGATATTATTGTAAATCTTATGAAATTTGAAGGTAGAATCGATAGATATACTGAGAATTATAAAAATAAAAATGGTGGTGTTACTTTTTCTACTACTATTATTCTTAATAATTCCCAAACTCCTAATAAGGTTGTTAAATCTTCGATAAAGAATAATATTTTTGTTACATATGATTCTATTTTATCAGAAAAATCCTAAAATTATTTGGATAATATTTCCATAAGGATGAATAGGATAGTGGGAAAGAAATAGAATTCAGAACCAGCCAAACAAAACCTCCCCAACCTAAGCAAGATCAATCGAAAATTGCAGGAACCATAGATCATAAAGGTTTTGAAATTATTTTCCATTTTTTAAGAAGATTATAAGGGATTATTCCATATCTTAGAAAGATTTAAGCAAAGGTTAACTAATAAAATAATGTCTTAATAAGAAATCAAATTCCATTATAGTTTTAATGGAATTAGTGATTCAGATTGAATTTGAGTTGAAGACATTACAAGAATGTTCCCACAGTCACAAGATATCTTGAAATCAGATGGTTATGTGGACAAACCACGTTGATTCTGAAACCATAATGCATGATGATCAATTTGATGAAATTAAGAAACTCATGGTAGAATCAACTAAATATTTTAATGAGTTATCCAAATACATGGTAGATAAAGTAAAGTTTTTGTAAGAGTTTTGAGATTCTACTAATGAATGTACTAGGGAAGTAAATTCTTTGAAACAAAAGATCTAAGATATGGAGCTAGAGTTGATAAGACTCAAGCCATGTGAATATTAAGTTATCATATTGAGAGATAAAAAAATTTTCTTTCTGGGGAAGTTAAAAGGTTAAAGAATTATGATCAGTAGAAATAAGAAAAGATATCCAATATTGATAAATTTTAAAAGGCGTTTAATAAGATGAATAAATTTTACAAGACCCTGATGAATAAAGATTGATTTTTCCTCTATTGAACTCTTGATGTATTTCTTTATCAACCATTTGTAAAACTTTTGAATTTTTTTAATGAATTATCATTTTATCCAAATTTTATTTTTCTGAATGTTTTACAATTCTGATTGGATATATATTCATTCATATTTTTTCATGGATGATTAGTTAGTTATGCATTGTTTCATATGTTACATTTTATAACTTTTCTGGAAAATTTGGATTCATTTCCCATTTATTTTTGAAAATCACAAATGGGGACATAGTTTTACCAAATTAGGAGAAGATTTTATAAAGGGGGAGTTTTAATATAATGCAGTATATGTTTCATTAAGGGGGATAATATCTTTCAAAGTGAAAAAGTATCATCAAAATGGAATCTATTTTCCTAAATGGGAGACCATTTCTTTAGAAATATATATTCTAAAAACACTCCATCATATTTAGAAGAGTTAAAAAATAAAGTGGTGTTAATGTTTAAAGAATAACAATAAATATGAAGTTTTTAAAATAACAATGGGCTATAAGTTTTTCAAAGTTATTTGTTATATTTATGTTTTAGGGTTTGTGATTTAAAAAAAGGGGGAGATTGTTGAGTTAGATTTTTTCTTCTAACTTTTTCATAACTTTAGTTTTTTAAATTCATAAACACTTTCTTAAAACATGTTTACTAACTTTTTATGTTACAAGTGTTTTAATATGTTTTTGTATAAAATAATTACTTTCTACTATACATAGAATAAGTTCTCAATTATTACATATATAAACTTATAATTATTCATTATGAATATCAAAATGAGTATGGGACCAATTAATTAGACTAACCTTTTATAATACCAGGAGATAATCTTTAGTCATGTTTATAATATTTAAAAAATTTATAACTATCATATAGATTCTGGTACCAATAAAACCATCTTAAACCTCTTAAAGATAATTATATTGACAATTGATATGGATTTCAATCAAACTCTCCTAAGATTATAATCAGAATACATAGACTTGTTTCTATCTTAAGGAATATCTTTAGCACTATAATGATGTTAATAAATATAACACGAGACATTAAATTATAATGATATGTCAAGTGCCATCTATCTGAGGACGTTGAAACAAACTTGAAAATATGTCTATTGGGAGATATCAAATAAATACCAAGTCATTTGAAGAGTTTAGAACAATTTGATTACTTTACCTATAAA
Source organism: Viscum album (assembly GCA_963277665.1). Lineage (NCBI taxonomy): Eukaryota > Viridiplantae > Streptophyta > Magnoliopsida > Santalales > Viscaceae > Viscum > Viscum album. The sequence goes on along the minus strand of OY728166.1, from coordinate 1,330,927,303 downwards.
TATTTCCCTACATGAACTTCTCATTCTTAGTTAGTGTAATTATTTAGTAAGTTTTCATTCGAAGGAATCCTTGTCATGTTGTTTCCTTAAGAACTTTTTTAATTTTAATATGAATACGATCATTTTTATAATCAATTTATTCAAGGGATAGGAAGATAGAAACTAATATTCATATCGAGGTCTTCCAAGGATAGAAAGAAAGAGAAAATTTGATCATCATATTGAGGGATTTTTTATTAAGAAAATACATAATTTACTATATGTATAAAACAATGGATAACTTTAGTGAAGGTTATTTACTACCATACTACTAAGGTTAAAAGTGGTAAATTTTTTAATAATATCTTTTAATTCATTCATACATTACATCGATATTTTATTGTATGTTTTACAAGTTTCTATTATGCTGCATATATAATAGAAAGTGATTCATCATATTCAAATTTTGATCCAATTTTTTTCATCATATTAACTCTGATATTAATATTCATTATGATATAAATTAGATCCATTATGATTATTATCTTTACTATGATATAATCATACATATTTGGATTCTGATTTTGTGACTCTGATAATTGAACTGGGTCCTATTATGATAACATTACTTTGAAAAGTTTGTGTTTTTTAGTTTAAATCTTTTAAACAATGTTTTTTAAACTACAATTCACCTTCATATGGATTTTATAGCCATATAATATAATTATTATGATCCTACACAAAGTGGTGGTGAGAAAAAGAAGCAATTCATACAATAAACATATAAGTCAACAATAAAATGCAATAAATAATCTCATCTCACCTCTACACCCTCTCAAAAAACAACCCTTATTGAAAGTTATACAAGAATAACTTTATACAAAAATTCATCACATAGAGGGTAGAATTATAATTAATTCATAACACAAGTTTCTAAAAAAATGTGTCATATCTATAAAGAAAAACACTTTTCATAAAGTTCCAACCAAGCCTTTAGATTAAACTAAGAAATCAAAGTTATAAAATATATTATAAAATCTAGATCATGAAAGAAACCTGGAAATACATTTGGAAAATAAAAATTCCCTTAAAATATCACAAAAAATTTATAAAGACCAATAAGTTTGAAAAATAATTTGGTGTGGGCCAAATAATACCTTTTATAAAAAACAATCTACTGAAAGCAAGTGTTACATTTTCTAGAAACTGATTTAAAATAAAAAACCTTGTAAGAACCCAAATATCTAAAGGTTTAAAAGGTTAAATGTTACTACACATGTTAATAAGGTTTAACTTTATTTTACATAGAAAATATTATTAAAACTCCATAGTTAAGTAATCTTGTCCAAAAGTAGTGTTAGGATGGGTGTCCTCCTGGGAAGGTTCCCAAGGTGTGTCTGAGTGAGGAAAGAGAACATGTGTTGGTGTGTGGGTAAATTAATTAGTCTGATGATCCATTTTCATATGTTTGTGGGCCCCATAGAGGGAAAAACATTTTTCTATAGGGAAACTAATCTATTGTTCAAAGCCCAGCAGCTTCCACTAGTTGCTCTACAAAAATGTGTTATACCCTCCCTAGGGCCCACCCATGTTCCCAGATGGATTATCATACTAGTGACTATCCCCATAGTCCAAAACATGTTCTTTTAGTGTGATTTTTCATCACTCTCACAACCACTAAGAAAAATTCTATATGGCCACCCATCCTGATATTACTCAAGGACAAGCTCATTTAACTATGAAGGTTTAATCGGGAAATATCAAAAAAAAATAGTGCACCTTATTAACATGGGTAGTGAAATTTATCCTTAAAATACTTTATGAATTTGGGGAGTTACACACCTATTTGATTTAAAAAACCCATTAATCTCATTATTTTTCTCTTTTCAATATGAAAATGATGTTAAAACACCTTTTTTCGATCAATTTCATTTATAAAGATCCTCTCATTTATTTATACAAACACCTTTCATGCATGAATAATTGTTTTAAAAATTAATAACTAGAAAACCATGAAAATAATTTTTATGCCAATTGTAGAAAACCCTAAGAACATTTTACAAACCCATAAAAGGTATCACATATGGGTATAAATTGATAAAAAATGAATTTTTAAAACTCAATAATCACATGATTTTTCAAATATAAAGGATTATATAAAAACACCTTTATAAAATCATGAAAAATTAAACTTTAATGGAATAATCCAAAACAAGGAAGAAAATAGCCTCTAAAATCCCCATATAACCAAATTACTAAGATTGGCCAATCTCAAACCCTAGTTTTGAACACAATGTCCATTAAGATTAATCGGAGATGAAGAAACCTAGAGCCAATGGAATATGGAATAAAAATGAGTAGTTTAACTTCAAAATAATCTTAAAATCCATTAAATATGGGATTTTAATAAAGGAAAAAGGTATAGAGAAGATCCCCTGATCTCCCACTCAGTCATACAGGTGAAATGAGGAGGAGAGGAGGGCCAAAATTAAAATTTTTACTAGGTTAAAAATCATATATTATTATATTAAAATTTTGGGCAAGCCATACTATATACTAAACTATGCGACAATCGTACAACCTCTAATTGAATTAAGCTATAAAAACTCACTTGATTGTTCTGTATGGTTCTACAAACTATACAAAAAACCATGCTCAGGACACTAACAGAATCTCACCTGACATAGGATTCAATCACACAGTTACTCTTAGTTCAAATCTGGTCGTGCACTAATTGTATTTCCTTAATAAAGTTGGAAACCTCATGAGTAAGTTCTACCTTCACCATTTCTCCTTATGTAAGGGTTATCTACAAAGATTTCCCATTACATAAAGGTATTCCACACTATTTTACCTCTAATATAATGTTTATTTGTATGGTTATTTATAGAAACCATGAAACATGAAAAATCCTAAAAAAATAAAAGTTAAAATTTCATAAACTCCCAAAAAATAAAAAATGCTCATATTTTTATAATAAAATAACCAAAATTGATATTCTTGTATCATAATTCCCCCCACTATGCCACTTTATTCCCATATAATTTAATTTTTAAATTTTAAATGCAACAATGTACAAAACATCATCACCCAACAAAGGGTTCAGTGCTATCCTATGATATTCAACTGAATAAGAGATTCAAATAATCAATATCATGAAGGAATAAACTAAATGTTTAGTAATTACCAATTTATATAGATAACTATTCAAATCTACCACCGCTTATCTAGACAAGTGAGGTGTGAGGGTTATGAAAAACTCAATACGTTCTAAATAAATAGAAATGTCAACCTATAATATCACCAATATGATTCATCTAAAATCCTAAGTATGAGTGAAACTAATCCATAAGTGTCATCAAACAATCCCAAAACATAACCAAATCAACATAATTCTATACAAATATCAAAGAATTTAGAGACCAGATATAGGAATCCTCTCAATTTACAATTCATTTAGAATGGTGAGGCAAAGTATGGGATATCCTATATAAAGGTTTCTCTTAAAGTGAGATTATCTCTATACAATAATAATGGAAATAATAATTATACACTGACCATAAACAACCACTCAAGAAACTAGTTAAGAAATCAAAAAATGAAGAAGTTCAAACCAAAATAATACCTAAAAGACTATAATATAATGTCAATTAATCCATCCATATGCGTTGTATAAATTGAGAACATGCCTTAACATTGAATAAATCAGCCGTCATCCTTGGGCCATGAAGATGAAACATAGGGTAACTGAGGACCTTAAAAATGGAACATCAATATATAGTGAACCAAATAGAAACTCAACCCTCACTTAACCTCTGGGCCCTATCTGGTGACATCCCCTAGACAGTGTATAATCTTAACTGGTGGAACTATATAGTTCATAGTTTAGGATAGTGAAGCACTCATCCCAATTACACAATCATAAACCCAAGGATTCCCATGTGAAACTCTTCTAAACTCATATATCATCACATAGAACACATCATATATGACCCTAAAAGATCTTATAAAATCAATAAGGCATGTTCATAACTATCATCATTTGTAATAAGAATATAGGAGATACTTAATGAATTAACCAAGTAATAATTACCTCAAAATATTAAATCTGATCTAAACTCATCGGGAATGAATCCCAAAATAGATTATCATCTATATATTTTCAAAATACAATATTTCTTATTCTTCTATTGATAAATAAAATTAAGGAATTTATGAAGACTACCTAAATAGACACATCAAAGACAAGTCTTCATAGCTATCAAGAATGAGTGATTAGACTTCCCAGGTTCCCCACACTAAGAACACATGAGAGATATATTCATCTTATGAGAAGCTAAAATATATTGAGAAGATGATCCCTTATCAATATTTATTTCTAACTCTAGATCATCTTTCATCTATTTTATATAATATTGAACATACTTACTCATACCTAACAAAATCGAGGCATCACCCATAACCTGATTCCTTTTCTGATTAGCTTTTAATAACATGGGACTTTCAAAAAACTTCCTAATAATACACCACCATAAATTTAAATAAAACTCATATAATTATTGATTAAATACTTTCTTCAAATAATTATGCATTTTTAATTTCATTAGTTTTTATCTTGAGATATAATAACAATATCTCATAGAAATGATTGTAATTATCCTTCATTGTTATCTCACTCTGATAAAGACTCATGAATTCAATGGATTTATTCACCTTTAAATTCATGGTATAATTCTAATAGATTAACATGGACATGAATAAATTTTAGGAATTTCTATTATACAACAAATATAAGAAACACATTTCCCACCACACTCAATTAGATACTTCAAAAAAAATTCTACATCAACTTCTAATTTCAAAGAATAATGAGTTTTTTGAGAATTGATGTTTCCCTTAATCCTCTCTAACCACTCTACCACCTCATGTAGACCCTTACTACCATGGAAAGTAGGCAGATACTGATTTATAAATCCCTGGATAGGGCCTAGTAATAGAAAAGAATCTAGATCTACCTTAGCTTCTAAGTTTGGGTAGTGCTAACAACTAGAAGAATCATTCTTAAGTTATTCAAGGAACCATACTTAGGATTATCCTAATAAACTATCTTTCTATGTATTATTTAGGCCTTTTTGGGAGTTATATTCTAAATAACATGAAATATTATCCCAGTCAGTACACACTTCACAATTTAAACAACAAAACCCTAATATAAACCAAAATATCATATCCAAAAGCTTATTTTATAAAATAATTTGGACTTTAAAATCATTCCACTCCATTTTTAAATCCCAATAAAAAATCATTCCATAATAATTCCACAAGTTGAAATCCCAATTTCATACTAGGGAATTCAGAACATTCATCTAAAATTCACTTTTATTTTAAATAAATTCCAAAATTTCATTATAAAATCAACTAATTTTTAAAATAGATCCTAATAATTGAAATATTTATACAAATAAAAAATAAAATGTCATTTTAATATAAAAAAGTCATGAAATTCTATTTTTGAATAAAAAACCATTATATAATAATAAACTAAACATGATAATACAATCTAACAACATCAATACACTATAAAAACCACCTCTTATTCCTCTAATTTTTGTAAAAATTCAATCATGTATAATTTGAGAAGGAAAATGGGTCAAATTTCTACAACTAAAATGGTATAAAGACTATGAATAATTTAGACACACAGTTTGGATGAACCCACACCAACAATGAAACTATCACTAAATGGAATCAATACCCATTTAAATAGGATGCATACCTTTTTACAAACTTGATGAAATAGTCATACTTTTATTCCTATTCCATTTCCACCTAAAAAAATTGTGAAACTCTAAATAATTTAGAAAACTCCAATGTGAATCAAAATGCAACCAATTCAGATTCAAATTCACTAAAAATAATCAAGAATGAATCTCAAATACTAAGTAGACATGAAAAAAAGGATAATCATACCATGTGCTGATCAAACACCTATGTATGACCTACCACTTGAGTCTCAACAATCCCATATCAATATACAAGTCTCCCTAATAAATAGAAGATCACATATACCTTTTGTAACAAACTGGCCCTGATCAACTTTCCATGTCACCCGAAAATATTCTCTATAAGGCCTGATGTGTGTTCTTGATCACCAAAAACTGGTGACAATAACTAGTGTATTAATATTTAACTAAGAGGTAATGGTTTCTCCAATAAATAAATATAAATAAATAGAATAATACAACCAAGAATCTAGCCTGGTGAATCCATACATTGGATTTTCATGCATATGGAAAACAATTATAATTAAATAATTATAAAATATATTCTATAAACAATTTAAATAACTAATATCATCATTAAAATACAAACAAAACATAAAAAAACCATAACAATTAACATAATAAAAGAAAGAATAAAATGAAAAAAATTGTTCAAATTGGATGATAAATAAATATCCCCCAAGTAAGCCATAAACTTAAGCCACCTTTCAATAAATTCCATGTGAAAAATATTCATATGCACATCAAAAAACATCCATTTATATTCCAATATGAGAATTATTCAACAAATATTCAAAACAAAGGCCCCAATATGAAAACATAATCTCTATATACACATTAAGGTGTATATGTAGGGTGTGAGCTAAACATGCATACCAATATTTAACTAAAGAGTCTATGGAATTCCATTTGCAAGATATTTCATAAAACAATTTCCAAAAATCATTTAGAAAATATATTTTCCTATGATAAGTTAAAGAGAAAAATTTATAATTATTTAATCCCTAGGAGAGATCATTATTCCTTTTCCAAATTTATAAAATAATAACTTTTAGAGAAAAAAATTACCTCTAAGATTAAATAAATGATATTAAACTTATGAGAATAAATCAAACATTCATTCTTCATTATGTATCCCGCATTATCATATTTATAGATCAATTTTTAAACAAACACTTTGAATATAAAACACTTTAAAATCATTAGAAGAGGTATTTAAAAATTTGTTAAAAAAATTATAAAAATAATGTGATTTTTCAATTTTAAAACATCTCTCCAAACTAATTTTAATAAATAATTTTTGAATGTAAACCAAAACATAATTAAAGAAGATATGAAATCAAATGGGAACCATAATATCAAGAGAAGGAAAATAAGTAAAGAAAAATAATATATATTTATACTAAATAAATATGATAACAAAGGGAGACATACAAAGTATGTAGTGGGGAACCTAAAGATAATTCCATCAAAAAATGAAATAAGTATCAAGGGAATCTCAATAGGTTTAAATTTTAGATGATCCTAGACATAATCTAGTGAAACCAACTTTCATCCAACATTGTATTATTAAATAAATAATAACCCCATAACTTACTCTCACTAACCTCATCAAGGGAACTCCCCTAATAAGGGAATAATTTATGTGGGGGGACACTAGCTAGTGTATTATTTTGAGCTAGTGTAGATAAAAATTTGATCTCTCAATTTTTCACCTCAGGTTATAATTACATAAAGAAACTATATGTGATAAAAAGAAACAATTCATATGATCATCACATATGTCAACAATAAAATATAACACATAATCACATCTCACCTCCAACACCCTCTCTTGAAACAACTAATTATCAAAATTATAAAAGCATCACATTATACTCTAATTAAACTAATGTATGGAATGTGTATAAACATTACATAACACAAAGGACTCAAACAAGGGTGTAACAAATATCAATAAAAACCCTTTTTACAATGTTCCAACATAGCCTTTAGATTATATATGTAAATCCATAGAATAAAAGACCCATTTAAAACTAAACCTACATAACATCCAATGAAATCTATTTAGAATACAACACTCCCATTAAATATCATAGAAACACTAAAAATAATATGTAGTCTCACAAATCACATAGTGATGGAAAAACATTCCCCTTTTGAAGAACAACTCATTAAAAACATGATTTTATTTTCCTAGAAACTAATTGAAGATAAAAAACACTTATTTGAATGTAAATAAACCCCCAAAGTCATGAATTTCTTCTTTTTAAAATAAAAACTATGCTAAAACACCTCTATATAATTATTATCATTTCAAAATAGATTCATTGGAAATTATTCAATCATTTGTCTTGTATAAACAATGTATTTAGAAATTAAGCACTATAAAACTATTCAATACATTTTTTAGAAATTGAATAAAATCTTAAAAATATTTAATAAACCCATAAAAGGTTACAAATATATTTATATCTTGTTAGAAACTGAATTTTGAAAAATCAAGTATCACATTACATGTTAAATAAAAAGTATTTCATAAAAACACCTACCTCAAATCACGGCAGATTACTCACCTTTAACAAAAAAACTAATATAAGGAAGAAGATGACCTCCAATTCCCCTAGACAACCAAATGCCTGATATTATTTTTTCTCAAACCCTATGTTCAACCACCATGGATATTAAAATTCATGAGAAAAAAAACTAGGGAAAATGGAAGTAGGAGGAAAGAGGATATCTCCTCCAAAATCTACTTGAGATACACTAAATAAGGGATTGGAAGCAAGTGAGGAGAAAGAGATAATCTCCCTTGATCTCCCACGTGGTTAGTTATATGATATAAATAATATACGAGACATAAGAGGAAAAAATTATAGTAAGGGAAAACGAAAAATTAATAAATCTCAATCGTGGTAAGCTCTCATGGTTTGATCACTTGTTTTACTAAACCACACACTAATAATGAAACCTCCACAAGAATAAAGTAGATGCATGTTGCATAGTTGTCTTGCACAATTCTAAAAACCCCAAAACAATCATACACAAGATAATAAATAAATCTCACCCTAAAAAATTGTCAATGACATCATTACTTCTAGCCAATCTATAGCTATTCACTAACCTTTTTTCCTCAATTGAATTTGCAACATCATGTGCAAGAGTCTCCTATATGGTTTCTCATTAGTTAATGGTTATTATCATGGTTTTTCCTGAAGAAAAACTCATCTTCATTGATTTCCCTCTTACATAAGGGACATCTTAATGGTTTTCCCTCTTCTATAATGGGCATCCACATAGTTTCTACTAGGTGTTTTGTATCTACATGGTTACCATTCCATGAGGAAAAACCTTAAAATTTTATTTTTCAAATTTCCAATACTCCTAAATATTCAAAATTTAAATTATTTATATAATAAATTTTCTAACAATGACTTTGGGATTTCATAGGGTCCATGTACAATTGAGATAGATATGCCCCATATACTAGGGATATATGTCTAGTGAGCTAGCTTCATACAGACATAACATGTACCCCACAAGGAATAATGTGTATATTGACATACACATGACACGAGCTATAATGATACATTCTAGGTAGTATTCCAATACCACATTCCATGAAACCTAACACACATTCTGTATAGGTAGACCCATACACTCCATATATGTGACATATGTGTCCAAGATTCCCTAGAGGAAATATACATCATGCACCCCTATAGTATATGTCATTTATTTTTCCAGGCTTAGTGTATTTTCACATATCCTTAATCAGGCCTTGTATTTAGTTTCATGAGTAATTAATCCTATAAATTTTTCTATATAGAATGTGATGGTTCACTTCTCTTAATCCATATAGGTGATATATGAGGTTTAGTATATTTAGCTTTATAAGGCTAATAATAGGGATTGATACCAATTATGAAACCATTCAAATAGTATAATCTTTACTGGTATTGTGTTTATGATAATGTGATGGTGCCCTATATCACTAATAAAGATAATTACTTTACTAGATACTCAGGGTATGGGTATTATATATTTGAAGTTAGGTACTCCCATATCTATGAGCTTAAAAGGGGCATTGACCCTTTACTGAGGTTTTTTACTACTTTATATAAAAATTACCCTTCATCAAGACGTGAGTCCCACACTATTGTTCCATGGATATGAAATAGGTTTCTAAGTTAGGTAGTTTGAATTCTTGGGACCACATACTAATTCTCTTGCAGTTGGACTGTGTAGATAAAGAATCTCTCATATATCCCTGATTCTCTCCTTTAAAGTATTTATAGGATTTCATGGGATTTTATAAGTTATATCCCACCATTTTTACATTATGAATTTTGATCTAGATGACATCCTTATTATTCCATTATGTTTTTCAGGACATCCTTTTAGGTATTGAATACTCATCCCCATATTGGAATATTTTCTCACACCTATCATGTCTTATGTTGATGAAAAATAGTTCAAAAATGATCTTATTAGACACAATGTTTGAAGATCATAGTGGTAACTAGAGGTCATAATAGAAAACAATGCTAATGTCTTGAACTTATTCATTAGGAGGATATCTTCAACTCAATAGTTTAGATTGAATTTTTTCTTTAGTTTTTTGAGAATGTATCTTTCCCCTTTTATTTTTTTATACACCAGTTTCTCCTTTATAGATATCAATGTTGTGACATGAATTAGATATTTCAACTATTTTTATCTATCTATTATGTATAATTATATCCTTTATGGAGGTTTGTATTGTTTATAGTTTTATTAGGATAAGTCCTCCCATCACGTGTGATATGTATACTCAATTCAAGTAACCATTCCCTAGACTATTGGAGGTGGGATTGGGGTAACACACTCAACTTACTTCCACCCAGGTGGGGTCCTAATAGGTTAGGTCATTTCACATGATCATGCTTTTCTCCTCATTCATTATCATATAAAGGTATAAAAAGGATCTTCTCAACCTTAAGACTATCCTTAAAAAGTTCCTATCTATATCTATAATATGTTTTCAAGACAATATTTCATAAAAACTAAAATATTAATTTATAATATCATGAAAATAGACAAAATCATAATATAATTAAAATATAATAAAGCGGAATCTCATGCCACAACCAAAATTAACTCCAACTTACCATCCCATGAAAAATAACCCACCTAAGGAGATAACCCATAAGGTTCAACTATATAAATCACTAAAATATCAAAACCCATTAATTACATAAGGACTAATACCAAATTTCATGTACCTATACAAATAACATAGTTATACCAAAGTTTTAACACAAATAAATCTTCATGTTCCAATTAATTTGTTTATATTAATAATTTATTTTAGAAAACAAAATATAAATAATTATTTCCATTTAATTAATTAAGATATTTTCTTTAAAACCTTTTTTTGGAACACACACAAAAGAGTATAAAAATTTATCCCATATGACAATATGTTGCATGTTATAACATTATCTCCCCACCATAGGAATGCAAAATTCATGAAACCACAAATTCAAAGAATTTTTATCGAAGCATTAAAGAAATAATAACCTGAAAACCAAAGAACATCAATGCATGACCATGGACACTAAGTTTACCACTATAAAATTTCTAACAAGACACGTTAATATCTTCCTAATTGATTCATGATCAGCCTATCTCTAATATAGCATGCTCAAATAATGAATCTGGAAATTATAACTCTCATATAATTTTTTAATGCCATGGGCTAGTCAACCAGGTCTGATTTGGGGTGGTACGTAACATCATGTACTACACCCCTTGCATAAGAGGTTATTAACTAGTGACTAAGACTATAACATATATTTGGGGAGACTATCCGTATTGATTCATCCAAACATAGATAAAAGTGAATACAATAATAAATAATATAAATATTATGGAATTATGGATATAGACTAACTGTATAAATATCACCCCATTTAAAAACAAATTGACTATATTCTATAGTATAATAATGGGTAAAATATGAACCCTAGAGAAAATATATCAATACATGTGATATAAAAAAGAAGAAAATAATAATAGAGACCCTACTAAAAAATATCCAAGAATATGCCCCAGTATCACCTCTATCACCATACTAAGATCAATATTATTAATGATCTAATATGACTGTCTTCCCCTTTTCTATATATTTTAAAAAAAAATTCATTAACACCATGGTACCAATGTAGGGTGTGAGTAAAAAACCTAGTAGGAAAAAAACTAATGGTCCCATAACAAAAGTTTTGAAATATATGTTATTTTAGGAACTAATGGTAAAGAAATAAACCACTAGAATGCACCCAAGTCACGAAATCATAAATTAATGAAGATAGAATGAATCCTAGGCATACCAAATTTGGAAAATTATAAAAGGAAGTGTTATCTCATACTGAGAAAACCATCAAGAAACATACATCGAAATGATTCTGATAAGGGATTTACATAGACACCTCCCACATATGTTAAATCATGTCATAATATTAGTTAGGTTCCATAGTGAGATATTAATTATAGAAAATATATCTTGAGTAAGGTGTAACATATATAACCACCCATGTACACTGAATTATTCCTTAATAAAAGGTTGGTACCATGAATAAGTCTCATAAATAAGAAACTTCTACCTAGGATATGTCATAAGTCTTAGCCCTTTCATAATCCTTTTGATAAGTTTCTATATAAATATCTCACTCTAAATCATGTTGAAATCCAATATGGGCTCTCCATACTCCACATATACTACATACCCATGGTCTATCATCTAATACTAAGACTAATTATCTTACTTCAAACATCTATAATGAGTCGGCCAATAGGATACCCTTATATCACAACTTGCTTCAACTATATCATATAAGAATTCTCAAGAATAAACCTATTCTAAATTGAAGAAGATCATAACTTTTACCCATATGAAAATAAAACAAAATTTTTATTCCATAAAAAATTGTAAATTACTCTCTTTATGCCTAAAGTAACTTGGTAGATAGACCATAGGTAAAATTTCCAACCTATCATGGTTTAGTCAAAGACAATATAGAACATTTGAACCCTACCTACATATGTTCAAATAAATATTATTGAACCTATATGAGGCCTCAACTGTAACACCCCAAGTTTTTCTAAAAATAAATAGAAATTCATGCAACTTTTTTTTAAGTAAATATTTTTAACTAGCCTTTAAAACATAAATTTTCCACTTCTATGTTTTGAATTTTAAGAAACAGTTATCTACAATTGTGTTCAGTAAGTTTTTTGGAGTCTATTTGAACCAACTTGTTTTTTTGGTAAATAGTAACATACCCTTATGAATAGTAATATGACCATAATGAATAGTAAATTTTATTATGATTTTATTTTCTTAAGGCTTTAAGATAATAACATCTTGGTTAATTTTTCATCTTGATATAGAAGTAGTTATAGAATTAGAATTTTTAATTTTTGAATTAAGTATGCTTTTATTTAAAAATTAAATTAATAATATCTAGAAAATTATTTTTAAAAAATGGACTTCATTTTTGAATTGTACACATCAAAAAATGGTTAGGGTAATTTTTTGGGTTTTTTTGAAATTCTGGATTTTTCAGTGAACAGTGAAATATGATAAAATACCGTATAATCAAATTATCAGTAAAATAAACTATTTATGACATCATAAGTGATGCAAGTCCACTTGGTTAGAACCCACATTCCATTATTACTATTTTAGGTCACATTAACTAAGACTATTCATAATCTTGGGCAAAAATATTATATTAATGATTAAAATAATGAAAAATACCCCCACTCCTCCACTATAAATACCACCATCACTCCCCTCTTCTTCCCACACCTCTCAAGCCTTTATCCATGCCTATGTTCTGCCCAATACTCCTGCCAAGTCTCTTCCCTACGTTTTAGAGCTTCTGGTCTCACCAAAATACCAAAAATAAAGCCCTTTAGAAGGATCTCAAAGAGAAGAGATCAAGAGGTCATCCTCTTTTACTTTCTTTATTTTCTTTCATTTTATGTTATTATTTTAATTTCTATTTGGATTATGTTGGGATATTTCATTCCATATCCCCCATTACTGTCCATATTATGTATGAGTGATGATATATTCCCTTTCTCTCATCAAACTATTTTTATGAAATTTTAAGAGACGCCGTTAGGCTGCCGAATTTTCGTGAGAAATTTATCAAGTTTTCTTTTATTTCATGATTCCTTTTTCTTCTTTCCTCACCCCATCTTATCAAATAGGAATTAAATCTCCATAATCATGTATATTCTATATGTTCTCATGTTCATGGAAAATCCATCATCATTGTTATTCTCCTCTCCCACTTATTCAAAGAATTAAAAACATTGCCCATGATGTGTCAAATTACCGACATCGTGGACAATGTGATTTCATTTTTCTTTAAATATTTCAAGTCTGGTCATGAAACCATTTTTATTGTTTAACCTGGTTATAATATATTTTTTATGTCTCATCAATGGTTCTTTAATTCGTTTTAACACATGGTTTTAATTTATAAAATGAAATGAGGTCGTTATTATCAAAGAACCACTAAAATGATCTAAACGAACATCATTAATGTTTTAACTTATGAATAATACTAATATAAAACATCAAAATTTTAATGGTATAAATTATGTTATTGTAAATATGTAAATTAATTTTCATTACAATTTTGGAATTTCACTTCTAATCGACAAGAACATCGACCATGAACCAATCATGGAAATCAGGTTAAGAACTCACCCAAAAACAGTGCAAGGAGCAAAACACTAACAATTAAAGGGTGAAATGATGTTATGAAATGATAATATAAGATGTTATAAACATGAAAATTTTTCTTTAAAATATTAATAACACTCTTTTAACCATTATACTTGAGGTTTAAACAAGTTGGGAGTAAGACAAACCTGAGGTAAGGGAATTCTAAACCTGATTTCCATTCTTTGGGTTAACCTTCCACTTCATTATTTATGTGCTATCTAAATTGTTTGTGTGATGAGTTCTGTTTATATTATGTTTTATTATGTGTATTTACAGTACATATACATACTCCATCCACTCTATTAAGTATCTCTTCAATTGTATGATATTTATAAGGGGATTTTCTTTAAAAATCCTATTTTTAAATTCGGTTTTACAAAATTCCAAAGAAATGTTTTTATGGAATTATTCATGTTGTATGATTATGTTTTGGTTCTTGGGAATTATTTATGATGAAGGGTGGGACCTATATCTCCCTACAATGTATTGGGTATGAATAAGTTGGAGGTTGGCCGTATGGTTACTCAAAGTGTAACTGCGATGGTTACACAAAGTATGGTAGCTGTAAGGGTTACAGATTATAAGGTAGAAAAGAAAGGTTACAAGATTATGTAAGTAATTCCCCAAGATGAATTTATGATTATATTTATGTTCTCATGTTTTTGTGTATCTTGTGTAAATATCATGTTACACGAAGTAAGTATATATGGGTGACAAGCATGTCTTTTGAAAATGTTTTCATACGTTACGAGTATTCATGGACTAATGTGCTCTTTCCTTATTTTTCATCCCTTAATGAGATTTTGTGCTCATCCCAAGTTTTTAAATGATTTTCACAGGTTAATTGATGTGTAAGACAAGGAAGTAATCCATGTTAAATTTTGAAGAATTGTCAAGGAGTCTTGTTTTAAGTTTTAATGTTTTATATTTTGAAAAAAATGGAAACCGTTTTTATGGTATCCACTCTGTAATAATGTGTAATGTTATGAATTTATTGTCCTAATTCTATAAATATATAAACTTGAAAAGATCCTCAATGTAAAAGGAAGTGTTTTCTTGAATAAATTTAAGATTATGTATATAATAAGGTCGGGTCCTTATAGTTGGTATCAGAGGATGGTTTAGATAACTTTAGGGGTCAGGGGGATATTAATAGAATACCATAAATGATTTTCACTCTATGTTCAATTTTAAATGTTTTAGCATTTAAACGTTACCATGTTGCTTCATTTAAGAAATTTTTGTTCAGAATGGTTTTCCACAGAAGGAATAAATATGCTGAAGAGGAGAGGCACCGACAGAATGACATCCTTCCGAAACTATAGCCTAGAATGGTAGGGATTGGAACTGAGAAGTTTGTGATAGTAATGGATCAGCTAATGCAGGAAATAAATGGTGGTGGAATCCATGCATGAGAACAAATAGAGATACCACAACAAAAACATGACAGTAGTGTAACATTTTTTGAAACAACAACCTCCTACTTTCAATGGATCTTCTTACCCAATAGCAGCTGAAGGATGGATCAAATCCCTTGAAAAGATATTAGATGTTATGGGATGTTCATAAAACCAAAAGGTAAGTCTTTCCATTTATCGTTTTGAAGGGGAAGCTAATCAGTGGTGGTCAATGGTAAGGAATATCATAGGTATATAGGATTTTGTTGCCTTAGATTGAGATGAGTTTAAAATTCTTTTCCTTGAAAATATTTTCCTAAGGTGGTGTGACTTAGAATGGAGAAGCAATTCCTTGAATTGAAACTAAAGGAGGAAGATTCAGTGGCTGTGTATGAAGAGAACTTCACCTGACTGGTGAGGTATGCCCCAAATTTTATTCTAGATCCTGATAGAAAAATCAACCTCTTTTACTCTGGATTGAATCCAAGGTATCGAAGGGCGTTAGCCTCCCGTGAATTCAAAAGTTATGACAAACTTATCCGATGTATTGAGAAGGTAGAGATGGAGTTTGATGATGATCACATACATTTTGAAAACAAAGAGAAGAAGAGGTCCAGTTGGAAAGCAATGGGTAAGAATCAACCAAATAAATATGATGGTAAGAAAATCAAATTTCTAGTTTGTGAAAAGTGTGGCAAGAAACACCCTGGGGAATGTATTAGAAAAACTAGGAAGTGTTTTAAATGTGGTAAGTTTGGACATATGGTCTGAGATTGCAATGAAAATGATCCTAAGAATAATCCTAAAGATCGGACTGTAAAGTGTTTTAAATGTGGTGAGATGGGTCATTATGAAAATGCCTGCCCAAAGAGAGATCCAAATGATGCAAAAAAGCCAGACTACAAGCAGAATGGTGTAGTGAGATCCTTTGAAACTATGTCAGTAGATGTCGAGCCATCCAATGAATTTTTATCAGGTACATTGTTTGTTCACTCATATTTTTCTAAAGTTTTGTTTGATATGGGGTCTACACATTGCTTCATCTCTGAGAAATTTTTGGGTAAATTGGAAATATCACCTCAACAAATGAGACCCAAACTTGTTGTTAAAATTACAAGTGAAAATGTTATAGAAAAGATGAATTATAAGAATATTTCTATTGTGGTATATGGAAAAAATTTACCTGCAAACCTTGTTGTTTTACCCTTATTCGAGTTTGTTGTTATTCTAGGGATAAACTGGATTTTTGATTATCATGCTAAGATTGACTGTAGATCTAAAGAAGTTGTTTTTATGAAAGAGTTTTAGTTTGTATACAAGAATGAACCCATACAATTGATAACATATCAGGAAGCTGAGAAACTATTGAAAGATGGAAATGAAAGTTATCTTGTTCATATTTTTGAAAACAAGGTAACTATTCAAATTAATGATGTTCCAGTGGTAAATGAATACCGTGATGTTTTTCCTAATGAGTTACCTGGTGTCATACCTAATCGAGAAGTTGAATTCACAATTAACTTAGTTCCTGATGCTAAGCCAATTTCAAAACCCCCTTATTGTATGGCTCTAATAGAACTTCTTGAATTGAAAAATCAGTTGCAAGATTTTCTTGACAAAGGCTTCATTCATCCTAGCACTTCACCATGGGGAGCTCCTATTTTGTTTGTTAAAAAGAAAGATGGTTCCATGAGACTTTGCAATGATTATAGATCTTCGAATAACATCACTATTAAAAACAAGTATCCTTTTCCTCATATTGATGACTTGTTTGATCAGCTCCAGGGAGCTCAGTAATTTTCCAAGATTGAATTGATATCTAGATACCATTAGCTTAAGGTAAAGGAGGATGACATCTCAAAAACAACCTTTCATACTAGATATGGGAATTATGAATTTGTTGTTATGCCGTTTGGATTAACTAATGCACCTGCTGTATTCATGAATCTTATGAATAGAGTATTTCATGAGTTCTTGGATAAGTTTGTTGTTGTATTTATTGATGCAATTTTGGTATTTTCTAAAAATAAAGAGGAGCATGAAAAATATCTAAGGGTTGTTTTGGAAACTTTAAAAGAAATAAAACTATATGGAAAATTCAGAATGTGTGATTTTTGGTTGCAACAGATTTCTTTTCTTGGGCACATTGTAAATAAGGATGGAATAATAGTTGATCCTACCAAAACAAAAGTAGTTGATGAATGGCCAAGACCCAAAAATGTTACAGAGATTCATAGTTTTCTTGGGTTAGTAGGTTATTACAGACAATTTGTTAAGAACTTTTCACAGTTATCTAGCCTGATAACTAAGTTAACACGTAAAGGGGTTAAATTTGTTTGGACATAGGAATGTGACAGTTGTTTTCAGGAACTGAAGAAGAGATTGGTGAATGCTCTAGTTTTGGCCTTACCTTCTCAAAATGGTGAGTTTTTCATATATAGTGATGCTTTTTTGAAGCGACTTGGTTGTGTTTTGATGTAGAATGATCAGGTAATTGCCTATGCTTTGAGACAACTTAAACCTCATGAGCTAAATTATCCCACACATGATTTGGAATTGGCAGCTGTGGTTTTTTCTTTGAAAATATGGAGGCATCATTTATACGGAACCAAATGTCAAATATATACTGACCATAAAAGTATGAAGTATATATTCACTCAGAAGGAATTAAAAATGAGGCAGAGAAGATGGATAGACCTGATAAAGGATTATGACTGCATGATCAATTACCGTCCTGGAAAAGAAAACAAAGTAGTGGATTCCTTGAGTCAGAAACATCATGCATCATTAACCATGTTATGTTTGGAACATGATCCCTTGATTAATGATTTGATGAATTTTGGATTTAAAGTTGTTGGTGTAGGGAATACCTCTGTTTTGTTTCAGGTTTTAGTGCAGTCTTCGTTGTCATACAGAATTAAGCAAGCACAGAAAAAAGACAGCAAGCTATAGAAAAAGGTAGAATTGGTTAAAATGGGTAAGTTTCAAGAATTTAACCTTGAAAAAGATTATGTTTTAAGATTTGGAAAAAGGTTGTGTGTTTCTTGTGATTCCCAGTTAAAGAAAGAATTGTTTTTTAAAGCTCATAGTTCTCCATTTTCAGTTCATCCTGGTAGTACTAAGATGTACATAGACCTTCGAGAGTATTATTGGTGAGATGGAATGAAAAGAGATATTGCTGATTTTACCATGAGATGTTTGACATGTCAATAGGTTAAAGCAGAGTGACAGTTACTGAAGGGGATGCTTCAGCCTTTTCCAGTGCTAGAGTGGAAATGGGAGAATGTATCCATGGACTTTGTGGTGGGACTACCAAAGAATTCTTGAGGTAACAACGTGATTTGGGTTATTATTGATCAGATAACAAAGTTTGCACATTTTCTTTCTATTCGAGATACAATGACTTTGGATCAGTTTTCTCGATTGTACTTAAAGAAGATTGTCAGGTTACATGAAGTTCCTATGTCCATTGTATCAGACCGAGATCTCAGGTTCACTTCCAACTTTTTCAAGGGACTTCATAAGTCGTTGGGCATAAAGTTAAATTTCAGTACAACTTTTCATCCTCAATCAGATGGGCAGTCAGAACGAACGATTCAAAATTTGGAGGATATGCTTAGAGCTTGTTCAATGGACTATTAGGGAAGTTGGGATCAACATATTTATTTAGTTGAGTTTTCTTATAATAACAGTCTTCATTATAGTATTCAAATGGCACCTTTTGAGGCCTTGTAAGGGAAGCGGTGTTGGACTCCTGTGTTTTGGGATGAAGTCGGTGAAATAAAGTTGATGGGGCCATAATTAGTAAAAGAAGTGGCTAATAAAGTGAGGATGATCCAGTAGCACATGAGGACACCTCAAAGTAGGCAGAAAAGTTATGCCGATAACGGAAGGAAAGACTTCTCTTTCGAGGTAGGTGACCATGTTTTCCTTAAAATATCTCCTTAGAAAAGTGTGATGCATTTCAGTAAGAATGGGAAGCGAAGTCCATAGTTTATCGACCCTTTTTAAATCTTGGAGAAAGTTGGAACAATTTCATACCATGTAGCTTTGCCTCCGAGTTTGTTTCAGGTACACAATGTTTTTCATGTTTTGATGTTGAGAAAGTATGTGCCAGATTCATCACATGTCTTGAGCCTAGAAGCAGTTCTGCTGGAAGAGAACGTTTCTTATAAAGAGAAACCAGTTTAGATTCTCGATCGAAGGGAACAGGTATTGAAGAATAAGGTATCCACTAGGTAAAGGTTTTGTGGAGAAACCACATAGTTTAAGAAGCAACATGGGAGTCTGAAAATGCTATTAGGGAAAAGTACCCTCAGTTGTTTAATAAGTATATAAAATTGCAAGGATTCAATTTCCAGAAGGTGGGGATAATGTAACACGCCGAGTTTTTCTAAAAATAAATAGAAATGCATGGAACTTTATTTTAAGTAGATATTTTTAACTATCCTTTAAAACATAACTTTTCCACTTCTATGTTTTTAATTTCAAGAAACTATCATCTAAAATTGTGTTCAGTATGTTATTTGGAGTCTATTGGGACCAACTTGTTTTTTTTGTGAATAGTAACACACCCTTATGAATAGTAATATGAATAGTAATATGACCCTAATGAATAGTAAATTTTATTATTATTTTATTTTCTTAAGAATTTAAGATAATAACATCTTGGTTAATTTTTCATCGTGATATAGAAGTAGTTATAAAATTAGAATTGTTATTTTTTGAATTAAGTATAATTTTATTTAAAAATTAAATTAATAATAATTAGAAAATTATTTTCAAAAAATGGAATTCATTTTTGAGTTTTACACGTTGAAAAATGGTTAGGGTAAATTTTTGGGTTTTTATGAAATTCTTGATTTTTTGGTGAATAATGAAATATGATAAAATACAGTATAATCAAATTATCAGTAAAATACACTATTTATGACATCATAAGTGATTCAAGCCCACTTGGTTCGAAATAAAATTCCATTATTACTATTTTATGTCACATGGACTAATACTATTCAAAATCTTGGTCAAAAATGTTATATTAATGATTAAAATAATGAAAAATACCCCCTCTCCTCCACTATACATACCACCCTCACTCCCCTCTTCTTCCCACACCTCTCAAGCCTTGATCCATGCCTAAGTTCTGCCAAATACTCCTCCCAAGGCTCTTCCCCACGTCCTAGAGTTTCTGGTCTCACCAAAAGACCAAAACCAAAGCCCTTAAGAAGGATCTCAAGGAGAAGAGATCAAGAGGTAAACATCCTCTTTTATTTTCTTTTTTTTCTTTTATTTTATGTTATTCTCTTCCTTTCCTTTTGGATTATGCTGGGATATTTCATTTAATATCCCCCTTACTATAAATATTATGTATTAGTGATGAGATATTCCCTTTCTCTCAACAAACTATTTTTATGAAATTTTAAGAGACGCCGTTAGGATGCCGAATTTTCGTGAGAAATTTCTCAAGTTTTCTTTTATTTCATGATTACTTTTTCTTCTTTCCTCACCCTATCTTATCCAAGAGGCATGAAATCTACAGAATCATGTATATTATGGATTTTCTCATGTTCATGGAAAATGAATAATCATTTTTCTTCTCCTCTCACACTTATTCAAAGAATTAAAAACATTGTTCATGATGTGTCGAATTACCGACATCGTGGACGACGTGATTTCATTTTTCTTTAAATCCTTCAAGTCTGGTCATGAAACCATTTTTATGGTTTAACCAGGTTATAATATATGTATTATGTCTCATAAATGGTTCTATAATTCGTTTTAACACATGGTTTTAATTTATAAAATGAAATGAGGTCGTTATTATCTAAGAACCATTAAAATGATCTAAATGAACACCATTAATGTTTTAACTTATGAATCATACTCATATAAAAAATAAAAATGTTAATGGTATAAATTATGGTACTGGAAATATGTAAATACCCTTCCATTCCAATTCTATAATTTCACTTCCAATTGACAAGAACATCCACCATGAGCCAATCATGGAAATCATGTTAAGAACTCACCAAAAAACAGTGCAAGGAGAAAAATACTAACAATTAAAGGGTGAAATGATGTTATGAAATAATAATATAATATGTTATAAACATGAAAATGTTTCTGTAAAATATTAATAACACTATTTTAAGCATTATACAAGAGTTTTATAAAAGTTGTAAGTAAGAAAAACCCGAGGTAAGGGAATTCTAAACCCGATTTCCATTCTTTGGGTTAACCTTCTACTTCATTATTTATGTGCTATATAAATTGTTTGTGTGATGGGTCCTGTTTATATTATGTTTTATTATGTGTATTTATAGTATATATACATACTCCATCCACTCTATTAATTATCTCTTCAATTTTATGATATTTATAAGGGGATTTTCTTTAAAAATCCTCCTTTTAAATTTGGTTTTATGAAATTCCAAAACAATGTTTTTATAGAATTATTCATGTTGTATGATTATGTTTTGGTTATTGGGAATTATTTATGATTAAGGGTGATACCTATATCTCCCTCCAATGCATTGTTTATGAGTAAGTTGGAGGTCGCCCGTATGGTTACTCCAAGTGTATCTGCGATGGTTACACAAAGTAAGGTAGCCGTAAGGGTAACAAATTATAAGGTAGCCAAGAAAGGTTACAAGATTATGTAAGTAATACCCCAAGATAACTTTATGATTATATTTATGTTCTCATGTTTGTTTGGATCTTGTGTAAATCTCATGTTACATGAAGTGTGTATATATGGGTGACAAGCATGTCTTTTGAATTTTTTTTCATATGTTACAAGTATTCATGGACTAATGTGCTCTTTCATTCTTTTTCATCCCGTACTGAAATTTTGTGCTCATACCAAGTTTTTAAATGATTTTCACATTTTAATGGATGCGTAAGACAAGGAATGAGACATGTTAAAGGTTGAAGAATGTCAAAGAGTCATGTTTTAAGCTTTAATGTTTTATATTTTGAAAAAAATGGAAACTATTTTTATGGTATCCACTATGTAATAATGTGTAATGTTATGAATGTATTGTACTAATTATCTAAATATCTATAATTTAAAAGATCATAAATGTAAAAGGAAGTGTTTTATTGACTAAATTCAAGATTATTTATGTAATAAGGTTGGGTTTTTATATCAACCATGTTAGTTATAAAGATAAAATACATAATAACTCACATGCATGCATTAGAGTTCATGTAAACCCATATAAACATTGATAAAAGGTAATAACTTTCTACCTTTAGACTCTATGTGCTGTCTCACCAAGGGAATTAATTTGATTAAAGTTTGATCCAAAAAAATAATAAAACACAAGGGTTCCAATATACATAATGGGATATCAATCCAACATCAAATGGGCCTTCAATAATAGAAATTTTATATAAGATAAAGGGGAATTATTTATAGCTCATGTTGTTTTAGAGGAGGAGTGGTATAAGATTTTATTAAAAGTTTAGGTTGATGTTATAAAAATATCACCCTTTATCTGTTAAGGTTTAGGTTTCAATAAGGAAATATGGTGGAGACCCATTGTAACTATGTTGGTTCATGTGTTTTTGGTGGAACTCTACTGGGATTATAGTGAAGACCAAAGGAATTATTCCCCCACCTACTTCTCTTGCTGGATTTCCAATGGTATCCCACTAAAATTTTAATGCGAGTATGTTTCCTATAATAAATTCTATAATTTCATTTTCCTTTATAATTTTAGACCTTGAAACCCTCTAAGAATCACTTTTATTTAAAAATAATACAATTACATATGGAATGATTTAATTTTAAACTAAAATATACATCAAAATTGATGGTATGTTATACAAATTGTCCTCACTATGAAAGGAAATAAACTAGGAATAACGATCACCCTAAATGTTTTAATAGTTTCCCCTAGCGTGAGTGACTATATCCTTATATAAATGGAATCATTCAAGTGACATATTTATTCCACTAAAATCATAAATAGGATTATAAATTTTTATTGGAATTTATTATCCTTCCAATAGAATAAATGCATCCCTACTAATTAAAAAAACACCTCTTATTTATAAAAAAAAAATCAAAAAAATATCTTCAATTTTATTATGGATATATCTACATTAATCATGTATTATTTTTCATATTTTTTTGCTACTTCTAGAGATATCAAACAACTACACCAATATTACTTAGATAAAATTCTCACAAAAATTGTATCTTCATATTCCATGAATTCGTTATTATTAGTATGTTCACATTCACTAATTTATCATATTTTATTCATGTAAATAATTGATATGTATATATATATATATTCATGAATTAGTTGATTCCTTATTTTTAATTCCATTAAAAATTTTATTTTTGAAAATATGTCAATTTATAATAATTATGGAAATAATAGGAATTATTTTTCACATATCGAATGATAGTGGTGAAAATTTATTTACATCATCTTTACAAGGGAATTATAAATACATCCATAAAAATAGTCAGTTCATTATATTATATATGAAAAAAGGATATAGTTATTTCAAAAAGTGATTAGCTCAGTCAAGGATATACAATATAGTCTCCATAATGGACAAATATCTCTATATTTTAATTCAATAATTGTATATTCAATGAATATTCATAGAATATGAACATATCTCAGATATAATAGAGCGAATACTCCTATTCATATGTAATAAGATACATAGTGTAACCACCGAACATAGTTAGTTGTGTTTAAGCCCAAAATAGATTATATCATGACTATAGGTATGATTCCCCATACATAAAAGACTAAAGACTAGTAGTGAGGCAGTAATATGGATATGGGGAGACTATTCCCTAAAAACACTCTATATTCATGTCTGAATCTATTCAATATTTGGCATTACACATTCAAATATTGGATATACTAACCTTTATAAACCTAAATAGAGATATGAAAGTTTCATCATTGAGTATAGTATATAAAACAAAAAATCTATAAGATTCATTTATATAATGTTTTAAAAGTACAATAATATACATCAGAATGCATTAATAACACAATAAAAAATATAGACTCATGGAAAAAACATAATTTATACAATTTTAAAATAAAATTAAACTATAATTTTGATTAATAATGAAACTACCACCTATCTTATTATAGTGATTATTTCAATCCCTAAATCCAACTCCAAGGTGATACATGAACGTTTAAGATGATATAAGTCTATCCATGTTCATTGAAACCTATGTTTCATATATAGTTTGGCATGACTATAATGTCTTAGAAGGATTCCCCCTCTCAACTCAACTTATTGGGTTCCAATGATCAATTATATGAACATGAAAGTTTATTGTAAGTGACACCAAATACCCATGAAATATATATCTCATGGAATTTTTTGAAATATTATATTATATGAATGTCAATATGATTTAGAAGACACAAAAACTCAGGGATGCATACTAATACTACACAACCATAATATAGGTACCCATTAACTTGTTAAATAAATATATAACCTTTTTCTAAAAATGTGGTTAACCAAAAATTCTCTCTCATATTATCAAAAAAATAATATAGAGGATGTTCCTCACATCTACAATTAATCTTGACTCATAATATTACATCATAATCCATTGATCACCTCACTACATAATAAAAAAACTAAATCTATCATGGGGAATAATTATCCTTACAATAATAAAACAATGAGAAATAAAATAATACCCAATAAATAATTGAAAATCCTAAAATTATAATGAAAACAAATAGGGAGGACATAAAGGTATGAATAAAAAAATAATGATAAATTAATATATATATGATAAAAATAGCAAAGAAATATTGGAAACCATAATTATCAAAAAAAAAAGATATCATTAATCATTATATACCTTATCTCTATTTATTATAACTATCCGAAACTCTATGTTAGACTACATATAGAGTAGAAATCACTCTATCCGATGTACTGTAAGTAATCATTGGGATTTGATCCCACTACCTGATCATATAGAATGAAAGTTATGAACTGATCACTTTGATCGAATAAAAATAATAAACATTAGCATAAAAATATCCCATATTTAATATCCATATTCTTTTCATTGGTATATACAATTTGAAAATAAACCACATATGAGGTAGGTGATCACATTTTCAAATGCATAAAAATTTATTTATGTCTATTATGTTTATAGAAAATCATAACCATGGTATTTTCTAAAGGATGTTAAAGATCAATCAATTTACATCGGATGAAGCATTATAAAAAAATAATTAATGAATATGGTAGTTTATGAATTTAAAGATAAATTAAAAATTATTTTGTAAATGAAAGAAACTTTTTTGGAGAAATTGTGATCAACCCAAATCATTTCCCTTGATGTTCAACCATCACTACTCTAAATAGATTTGGGATAGATCACTACTCCCTTGATCAATACCTATTGAAACTATTATAGTATATGAGTTCCTACTAGGTTGAAACCTAGTATTATATTGACCAAGAAATATTTATTATCAATGAACAATAAAAAATAAATAAAATCATAATTAATGTAATACAATATCTCATCAAGGCATTACATCAACAACATATTATGATTAACATATTTATGCCCAAAATAATATTTTTCTAGTGGATAAACCATACATATTCATGGGTGAATTATTATAAATTTCATCAATTGAAAAAATCCATAATATCACCAATGAATAGGTTATGGTGAGATAAGAGAAAACCCATTCAAATCATCACATGATCCATGTTATACATGAAATCACTAGGATTAACATTAATTTAATTTAATGCGATCATACTAGCATAATCATAAAAAAATATAATCTTAATTAACAATATAAAATAAACCATGAAATTTAATTACCTTCCTATGATTATAAATATAAAACCAAGATTTAATTCCAATAACACACCTTAGATCGATAACTAAGTGGTTTTAGAAGTATGTATTGGGGAAGAATAATAAAATTGATAAATAAATATATAAAGTTTTACTTTACCTTTCCCATTTATGAGAGACACTTGAAAATACATCATGATATCATTCTGATGAGAAATCTTGCAAGTTGGTCCCAAGAAGAGATAATGTCTAGGTTGTGTAGGTGAGGTTTCCTCATAAATCTATCAGCATTTTCATATCCACATAGATAAATAATTTTCTAGGTTACTATAGACTAAATATTTTATGGGATTATTTTAATTATAGTTATAATTCTGATTCCTTTGGAATTATCTTGTTTGTAAATTTCAGAAGCATGTTATGGTTTGAGAAATATAGATAGGTCAATTTTGCGTATCCATAATTTCTTTATCTTTTATTTTCCATTTAGTCCACAAATGTTTGGATCCAAAAATTTATTTTTTGGATGATTTTTATACCAATGAATTGAGAGTCCAAAAAAAACAGTATTTTGATGAGTGTAGTGGATGTTATGATTAAAAAAAAATTAATTTCATACTGGGATACTTAATGAATATTTCAAATTTTATAATTTGGAAAAAAATAACACAAACATAAAAATTTATTCATTTAATGTTAAAAAATATATTTTTATTTTTTTAAGAATTTATGAATAAAAGTTACTTAATAAATCAACCACACCACATTTTTCTAATTTGAAAAAAAATCATATTTTCAAAAAAAAAATCAAGACCTAAATCAAACTATTTTTTTAAGATTCTCATAAGAATGAAATTTATCTCATATCATTTATGAAATCTTTTTTCCTTTCATTTTATATAATATATTTGAATTCATTAAAGTTCATTTATTCACCCATGAAACATGTAGCAACCTACCATCCGGGGATTTTTCTTCACTCATCTCTTAAATGTAAAAAGTATGTAAAGTTATTCGAAACTAAAAATCATGAAAATCATACTATAAGCTTGATTAAATCTTAAATTATCTACAAAAGGGACAAATAATCATGTGAAAATCAATTGTATTTTCAAGGATATTCATTGAGGATTAAGTTTAGAGGTTTTAATATAGATTAAATAAGGTTTCAAAGAGGAGGGTTTTCTATAAAAACACAAAACATTATAAATAATTTTAAATTATTGATGATTCATCACTTAATTATCTATTTAAAAAAAACTCTAAACTCGATTCCCCCTTTTTGAAGATAGACCACATGTCATATATTATAATCAAAATTGAAATATTCATCCTCTTTTTTAATCATTTTAAATTTTTATGTATAATTTGTTTATTATTTTAAGACATTGGGATGATAATAAAATATGTTTAATGAGAAATTATACAAGTACTTATAATGTTTATTAGAGTTATGAGTGTTACAAATTAGGGTGAATAATAATTCAATCCAAATTTATATTTTTTTTAATTTTTTATTACATTTTTAAGGTGAATAAAATGATTTTAAATGGAATATATCTTAACTTTGGACCATCAATCAAATGATAACTCCACCCCACATTCCCATACAATGTAACTCATCCCCAAGATAACACCAGAAAGACTGTGATTTCCCAAAAACGCATAATGAACATTGTTCAAACAATGTACACAAGAGTGAAATTAAGTATTTAAAATGGGATTATAGTGTGGCTATCTATAAGATATTTCATGGATACTTGGGGTTTCCAAGAGAAAATATAAGGGTTGGTATATAAAATAGATAAAAAATGGATCTTCCAAAATAATAACATTAATCATGCTACCACATTTCTTTATTATCAAAATAATTGGCAAAGTATAAAACTATATTTTAGATGAAAAAACACAATATATGATCACTCAAGAATAGGGTGTACTAGAAGTGTATGAGAAAACTTTCCTAGAGTACATCTTGAGATAAAAAGGTTAACATTGGTTGGTTCTAATGAAGTATGACTTTCAAAAATCTATCAAACTCTCAAGAAAGTATTAAAAATAAAAATTCCAATAAAAGATTCCATATTTACATTAATGTGTTTTTTTAAAAAAGCATGGAATTTTCCTGAGAATTATTTTAAGTATAAAAAATGAATTGATTTACCATTTGATCTTAATATCATCCTAAAAACATGAATATAAAGAAAACTAAATAAAAATGAAAACACCCTAAAATTTTAACCTACCACCACAAGAATCCCTCTAACCATATATAATTATTTTATTATCCTAAAAAAAACTCATTTATGTTTAGAATATATTTCTTTTTAGAAGATAAATAATACAATACAATTCCATGAAAAGGTATAACCTGATGATCTTATAGGTAATTTTTATGGTAGAGATAAGCATCCCCTATAACTTTTACCTTGAAATCCTCATGTAATTGCTTCATTATTTTCCCATCAACCATAAAAAATGAATTTATGTATTCATTCATGATTAGAAAACACAATATAAAATAATATAAGAAATAATATATGGACCTAACCGATTATGATAATGCTTATAAAGCCTCTGATTAAGCCTTGTTTCATATAGTAGGACTTTTCACTCCCATGTTAAACTCCTTAAGAAAATTCATCCAATCATGGGAAACCATGGTAATTTATTTATATATATTTTTTATTTTTATAATTATTTTTCTATATCTTATCATGCACTTATTTTTTAGTTTTTGATGAGTACCTACATCTAAAAGAATCATGTTACATTATTTGATGGACAATTATATATGGTGGTCAACATTAATTAGATAATGATAACATTTTTAAACAATAATTGAAATAGATACATTACAATGGGGGTTTTAAAAGCATTATGTATTCCAAAAATGTATCATGTAATTGAGTACTCTAATATTTTCTATTAGTCATAATATTTTTTTTCTAATATTTATTTAACCTACCTATTATAAAATTCATGTTAACTACTAGTTTGGGGGTGAAATGAAGTAGAAACAATGAACACAATAATATAATGCACTGAAATTGATTCAATGTTATGATTAAAAATGTGATAATTTGGTCACTAATGATTTATAATAGGGAATAAAAACTATAAAAATTGATATCTCAAAAACTCAACAATAACTCGAGGGTCATCGGTTCATGTTGTCTTTTCCTCCATTGATTTGAGATCAATTACAAGAAGAATATATAGACAACCAAACAGACTAGGAAATGTCCTCTAAAGTCAATTTCCAAAACCTAAAATATCATAAAGGGAAAATGTCTATTGAAATATATTATTTCTCTTACACACAACACTTGTAAATTAGAACCATGCACATGGAAAACATATTTATAAGCATTTAAAAATAATTTTTTCCAATAAAGACCATAGATTGGGACATTCCATGTAGTTATTCAGGAACTAAAGTGAATTAAACATGAAAAGGAGTGGAAATGTGAGGATTTATATGAACTCATGATCAAGAATAATTCATCTTATGGATGGGTCATTACAGATTTAAAAAAAGGATCATCCAAAATTTAAAACATAAACTAAATTTTAATTATATACAATAAGTGTTAATTAAATGCAGGTATTTTTATTATATCTAGGAGATTCTCATGAGGAAATAAATTTTTTTACCATATTTTCAAACCATTGGATGGTATAATGAAATGATCATATGAGAAATTTCAACAATTTGTTATTTACTAGATGAAAAGGCATTGAGGTCAATTAGAACACGACTAATGTGGATGGAAACTAAATTTTATAATCATTGTTTATTTATGATTTCTATATCCAACTTCATTATTATGAGAATATATGAAATAAATCAATTTTTAGCATCAAGTTTACTCAATAAATATTTAACGATAACATGGTCCTAAAAACGCTGCTAATTTACACCCAAGGGGTTATGAATGATTTTTTAAATAAAAAATTATGGGAAGTGTATCTTTTTAATTTTTGGTGTTGTATAATTATTATAGGTCTTGTTTTTATAATGTATATGCAATGAAATATATGGAAAGATCTAACCACTGTGAAAGGACACCCCAAACTAGTTAATTGGGGGCATCAGAAATTGTTTTAAAGAGAAGATTCCACATTTTTTGTAACACCACAAGGATTTAAAAATAAATTTAAATGCATGAAACAATAAGACTCTATGAAACAAAACTTTGTTTTAAGGAAATAGTTATAAAATATCCATTAAACTTAATTTTTATGATTTTATGATTTGAATTTTGAAAAAACAGACATCTACAGTTGTGATTAGTAAGTTATTTGGAGTCTGATAGAACCAACTTGATTTTTAGTGAATAGTAACATGCCCTTATGAATAGTAATATAGATATTAATATGCACCTAATGAATATTAAATAATAATAATATTTTATTTTCTTAAGTTTATAAGATAATGAGATCTTGATTAATTTTTCAAAGTGATATAAAATGAGTTACAATTTTAAATTTTTTATTTTTCAAATAAATTATGATTTTATTTAAAAATTAAATTAACCATATTCAGAAAATTATTTTAAAAATATGGAGTTTATTTTTGAATTATACACATTAAAAAATGGTTAGGGGTTATTTTTGGGATTTTACTAAAATTCTTGAATTTTTGATGAATAGTAAAATACAGTAATATACCATATATACACATTATCAGTTAAATACACTATTAATACCATCATGGATGATGTAATAACACTTTATTAAAACTAAAATTCTCTAATTACTATTTGGGGTCACATGAATCAAGACTATTCATAGTCTTGAGCAAAAATTTTAAACCAATGATTAAAATGATGAAAACCCTTCCTCTCCTCAACTATAAATACCACACTCACCCCCTCTTCCTATCACACCTATCAAGCTTTGAGAATTTTATAAATTATTCCAAATCTGCTTCCCAAGTCTCTTACCCATGTTTGATATGTACTGGTCTCACCAAAATTCCAAAACGAAATCCTTTAAGGAGGATCTCAAGGAGAAGAGATCAAGAGGTAAAGATCCTCTTTCATTTTCTTGTATTTTCTTTTCAATTATTTTATTTTCCAATACTATATTCTCCTCCCCATTATCCAGGAGGAATGTAAGCTCTTTTATCTTACATATTCTTTATGTGACCATGTTTTTTGAAAAATTCCTCAAC
This sequence comes from Viscum album, assembly GCA_963277665.1. Taxonomy (NCBI): domain Eukaryota; kingdom Viridiplantae; phylum Streptophyta; class Magnoliopsida; order Santalales; family Viscaceae; genus Viscum; species Viscum album. Next base: position 1,330,895,346 of record OY728166.1, on the reverse strand, counting down.
TTACTTCATCTCTTTCCCCAATTATAAACACACCGTCCGTGTTGTGTCGATTTACCCACATCGTGGACTATGTGTTTTCAATTTCTTTTACATCCTTCAAAACAGGTTATAAAACCATTTTATTGGTTTAAATAGATTTTAAAGTTTATTATATAACTTCTTTTATGTTTTTGGAGATTACACATATATATAATATTGAGTTATATAACAAAACAAGTTCGATATTATCAAAGAACCGACAAAATGATCTAAATGGACATCACTAATGAATTATCTAATGATTCATCCTCATACCATATAACCAAAATGATTTATAGAATAATTTAATATTATGGAAACTTCTTAACCCCATTTATTTCCACTTCAAGAGTTTCACTTCCATTCTACAAGAAAATCCTTTACAAACTGATCATGGAAATCATGTGAAGCATGCATCCGAAACAATAGAAATAACAAATTAATATTTATAAATGTGTCAAATGATGTTGTTAAATGATCATATAATGTGTAAAAAACATGAATAAATTTATTTAAAATATTAATAACACTATTTTAACCATTATACAGTAGGTTTAAATAAGTTTTAAGTAAAAATAACTCGAGGTAAGGGAATTATTAACCCAGTTTCCATTCTTTGGGTTAACCTTATATTACATTAATTATATGGTACTAAGATCATTTGGGTAATTAATTTAATTAATATTATATTTTATTATGTGTATTTATAGTGTATACACATATTTTTTTCGTTATATCAATTCTCACTTCAATTATATGATATTTTTAAGGGACTTTTCTTTAATAATTCCCTTGTAAAATTATATTTTAAAAAATTCAAAAGCATTTTTTATGAAATTGTTCATGTTTTATGACAATGTTTTGGTTCTTGGGAATTTTTTTGGGTAAAGGTTTGGACCTATATCTACCTCCAATTCATTGGGTATGTTTAAGTTGGAGGTCAGCTGTATGGTTACTCCAAGTGTAATTGCAATGGTTAAACCATAAGGAAGGTATGTGAGTTACATGGTAAGGCTTCCATTAGCGTTAAAAATCATAAGGTGTCCATGAGGGTTAAAATATAAGTAATTAATGATAAAAATAACTATATGGTTTTATATATGTTCTCTAATGATTTATGTAAATCTTATGTTTCACAAAGTAAGTATATAAGGGTTAAAAGAATGTCTTTGTGAAAATGATTTCATATTCTTATAAGTTTTCATGGAATAATGGTTTCTTTCATTAATTTTGTATTACTTAATGATATTTTTATGCTCATACCATTTTTTAAATGATTTTCATAGGTTTTAAGTATGTTTAAGAGAAATAAGTAAGTCAATTTAAATGTTATGAAGTTTTTTCAAAGAAATCACGTTGTTGTTTTATGTTAAAAATTATATGTTTTGGAAGAAATGGATACTGTTTTAATATTACCCACTTTGTATTATTGTGGGTTGATATGTATGAGTTATGTACCAAATTTCTAAAACTCTAAACCAAAAATATATTTGATAATTTAAAGAGGTTAAATCTAGTTGAAATATCTTGATTATGTAATATTTAAGGTCGGGTCTTTATAGTTGGTAACAGAGCATGGTTTAGATAACTTTTGGAGTTAGTATGATATTAATAGAATAAAATAAATGTTTTTACCATATTTTTATTTTTAGATGGTATATAATTTAAATATTATCATGTTTCTTTATCTAATATATGACTTTTCAGAATGGTTTTCCATAGAAGAAATAGGGAAGTTGAAGTTAGAAGGAATCAAGAGGTTGATATCTTTCCAAATCCACAACTGAGAATGGTGGGAATTGGAACCAAGTAGTTTGTGTCACGAACCATCCGGGTCGACCCTAAACCGATCGCCCAAGTCGGTCTGTGACATGGCCCGAAGGGCGTTCTCAATCCCCATGGGATGACAACTAGTGCCAGGCATAAAAAAAACCAGCTGGGAACGATTTTGGCCCATAACAAAGATGATTAAACATAAACTAAACAAGTAGATAAATAAAGGGAAATAAACCAAACAACTTGGCAGCAAAAAAAGAAATTAAATAAGGGACGTGACATACCTCAGGTGACCCTGTAGGTCAATTCAAAATGTAAACCACACTCGCTCCTAAAAGTGATCCAAGACTGAAACCTGTAACTGAATGGTAAAGTAGGCATGAGAACTGAGATTCTCAGTAGGAATGCCAAAATATAACCATGTCCTAGGCCCCCACCTTTATTAAGAAATCCAATTATGCCAGTTTTAAAATAAAATATAATAAAATAATGTTTTTCCTAATTTTCAAATTCAAGTAACGAGTCTGCATTTTCAGGTAAATCATTTCACTCCCAATACATTTTCAAAATAAGTTCCAAGCATGCATTAACGTTTCAAAATGAAAAGAAACCAATTTGGATTAAAATATGGTTTTCACAAAGAAGACATCAAGTATGAAACAACTGAAATAAAGTCACATCGCAAGCAGCATGTCACAAATGAGCACCATGGGTAATCTCTATTGGTATCTAGAATAAGTGGGAACCTAAAGACCTCATACCACAATGAAATGTGGCTTAGAAACCATGAACCTAATAAAAACATGGTTTAGAAGACCACGACCCTCAGAAAACGTGGCTTAGAATACCATGACCCTCAGAAATTCATATGTTTAGTTAGTGTTGTTGCGTCAATCTTGCTAGAAAAACCGGGACGAACCCCTACCGTGTCATCTAGTGTACTAGTCCTGGTCACCCACCTAGATACCCAAGTTTCCCATTGTGCTCTATTTCAGGTGGTGGTGAGTTTTCTTTATCAAGAAAACATATAAGTACATAACACTTTCTTTATCTAAAAATCATTCAACCACTCACCACCACTCTCCCTCTTTAAGCGCATTCCCCCTATTTACATCCCACAACCACGCACAAGCCTTTACACTAGGTACATATCAAAAACAATACATTAACACTTGCATCACATTTTTCAAATTAAGGGGAATGTCTCAAGAGAGGTTTTCCATTTTCGCAAACCAATCTCAAAGTGCCAAATGAGCCTCATCACTTTAGAAGAAATATTCATCATTTTAGAACACATAAAGGTACTATGTATTTAAAACAAGCTTAAAACCATTCTTAAAATGAAGTAATACTTTTAAGTAGATCAAATAATCCTTTAATCTCATGTTCACACCAAAACCCATTTTAAAAATCACTTTGGAACCCCTTTTTAAAAATAATGCATGTCGTTACACTTTCATAACAAAATCGAACGAAAGGCCGCACATCTTTTGGAAATACCCATTTCATGTTCAAACCCTTTGAAACCACTTTTAAGAACCACAACCATATATATATATATAGTGCATATGGATTTCATATAAAAAAACAAGGAAATACTTTTAAAGAAACATCAAGCGGAAATGGAAATTCTAATTAAAGATTAGGGTATAGGGGACCTACCTCAAACTTGTCGTTATTTGTCGACGACCACTCGGACTGACCCAACGCACTTCCATGCACATGCATTTATAGATATATATATAAATACCCCTATCTTCATTTCACATATTCCCTATTACATGAGGGAATATCTACAAAGAGGGCATTTATATATATATGTCTTACCTTATGCATGCACATGTAGGCGTTCTTGACACCGACAACTTGAAACCATCATAGAGAGGTCTAAAGCACTACACATAAATTTAATAAAAACAATTTAAACACTTAAAAAATCTACAAAACATTTCAAAATAATGCATCAAGGGTTTCCACTAAAAGAAAAACATTCAAATTCCCCCTTTTGAGGGAAAAGTGCCTAACAATACCACACACGACCAGATTTTTCCGCCTTAAAGTCCTTCAACAAATCAATTCTAGAAGTCATAAAACAAACATTAATGATGCAACATAGGACCCAACTCAAACACCCAAATACCTTTTCTTTTTAAAATCAAAATCACACTAAAAACCTTTCCAAACATTATTCACATCACTTAGAAAATTTTAAATATACAACTTCACGATTTATAAATTTACATCAAATAACACAACATGAGTTTTCCTCAAAATCACACCCCATTATATACAACCTTGCTATAAAATATCAAAGGCATACTAAACTTATTTAATACTAGTTCCGTACCAAACAGATCAATCACAGAACACCAACCTTATTTAAGAAAGTAAAATAATTCACCCAATAAACACAATTTGCACTAAAAAAATTAATTAAAGAACATCCTAAATTAATTAAACAAGCAAATTAATTCATCAAACAAAACTTATATGTGGAAACACCTACCTTTAGTGTCAAAACACCGCAAACACAATGCCCAAACTCCACCGCACGTCAATTGCACTACAAGGGACCTAAAACAAACAATAGAATCAAAAAAAAATATCAACAATCAACCCTAAGTCTAACATCCAACCTGATAAAAACCAAAAAATCCAAATAAAAATGAACCAAACCCTAGAGAAGGATGGAGAGGGAGGCGCGCCGGAGATTCTCTCGGTTGGTCGGGTCGTGTGAACAGGGGGTGTACCCCGGCGGCTTCAGTTGGAGGGGAGGACCGGGTCAATTGGGTGTGCGCAGGCGGCTTCGGCTGGAGCGGGAGAAGTGGAGCGGGTCGAGGGGGGGTCGTGATGGGCTGGAGGGATGGAGAAGGCTCGAGCAGGCTGAGGTGTCGTGCCAGAGGACCTCCAGGAGAGATCTCGGCCAGGTGAGCGGTGCGCGCTGGAGCTGGGAGGAAGAGGGGAGGGGCGACGGGTTGGAGAGGAGGGGGTAGCGCGAGAAGAAGAAGGTGGGGGGGGGGGTCGGCTGCCTAAGGGGGCAGGGTAAGGGAGAGAGTGAGTTAGGGTATGAAAAAAATAATAATAAAAGAAAGAAATCAATAACATAGAAAATAAGGGAATAAAAGAAAAGAGTATAAAATAAATAAAATATTAACAAATAATAATGAACTAAATAAGAATTTTAATAAACTCCAATAATAATAATAATATTGTTCATAACAACTTAATAATAATTATAATAAACTTGATAATAATAATAATATTAAATATAACAATAATAGCAATAATCACCATTATTATAATTATTAAACTAACTCATTAAAACTCATTTTATTTATTTGTCTTGTCCATGAGGCAGGCCACACGGTGACCTGAGAAAAGCTGCGTGGCTTTAAACATGCCCTGCCCATGCACCGGACGCTGTCAAGGGAAAAGAATTCAATCATCAACAAAATGAAAAAATTTCAAACATGATTGGCCCGCATCACGATAGAAAGTTTCAAAGTATGATAAAATAATAAAATAATATTAATTTAAAAGTTCGGGTGTGACAATTCTCCCCACCACAAAACCTTGTGCCCCCAGAAAGTCGCCCAGCCGAATCAGGAATCAAACTTGAGTTTGAAATGGAACAAGGCCAAAAAAACACGAACTCGGTGTGACTTTTCACTCCATCAGTCACACTCGACCAACTCTGAGGGAAACTGAAAAGAGAAGAACCAACAGGAAATGAGGAGGGTTCTCCCCACCATAAGAACCTGACTAGAACAACCAACATTGAGACTCCAAGCATGGGCTAACTCTGGAACTGCTAACTTTATCCAAGAGGGAACCGCCACACACACCAAACCTCGAAGAAGGCATGACAAGATTCATGGTGGGTGTCCCCACTATTTAATAACGGATCAGCTAAAGCCAATTAGCACAGACCAATACAAGAAACCCAGCACAAACTGACCCATAAACTCTCTACATAACCCAGACCCCCCACAACATGGGGTCATCGACGAAAGATCCCAAACCGAGTAGTGGACCAAAATCCTATTCATTATCTCCCAAGATAAATATGTCTCCAAAACGAGCACATCCTAAAACATGAATGGGTCACCCATGGAGCTAGCCACACGAGAGGGATAATCATCTTGAGACTCACATCCATAAAGAGACAAATCCAAATATCATATTTTAGGTGGCACAACTACAGGAATTACAAGAAAACAAGATCACTATGCCTTTTTACAACCAAGGTGGGGTATTCAAAGAACAAAGACCACAATGAGAAAAAGATACCTCTATGACTCTTACAACTAAAAAAACCCTTCAAAGACGAGGAGTTACAACAAATAAATTCAGAACGTCCCCATTTCAGCACTGGAGACAAAAATTAGACCAAGGTTCCCCTCACCCAATGATTCCTAACTGTGTGAAAGGCTTCACTCCGAGACCTGTGGCTGGAGCTCTGATGTCTTGAAACATCTGCTGCCCCGCATTCAGGAGCTGACATCCTTCGGTCAAGACTCCCACTGACGATGCTGCTAGCAGAACCTCTCCACTTGTACCGAATGTCCACACTGACGACAAGACTTTGGAGGATGACGACAAGGAGACTTAAAGTACCCAAACCAAGTAGACTAAAAGAAAACGGGGGGGAGGGGGAGGGGGGGGGGGTGGCCCAACTAATAGAAGATGGAATTGACAAGAAGACTTGTCTGAGACAGGTTCCTCCGATTCGATCTCGTCACCGGATGGGGAACCTTCCCGAACACCTAAAAGAAATGGTCCTGGAACCCTGGACAAAGAACCCACACAAGAGAAGATTTAACTAATTCCACGACGCTACCTCTGGAGAAAATGGAATCAACCCCTTGGAATGCCCCATGTAGGCCTTCACTGCTCATTGGCCTTACTCTACACTCACTAGTTCTGCCACTTTCTCACCTTCACTTCCTCAGGTATAAACCATAGGACAAGAGTGGTCTTAAACACCTTCCAAGACATATCATCATGCAATGATATTGGGATTATCTCCTCCACCAATCCAAAGTTTCACCTTCAAACGAACCCGAACCAGCACAGACTCTCTTAGCTTTGGGAGTTTCCAATAACCTAAAAACACCAACGATTTCACCAAGACGGTCTGTTACCTTCAATAGATCACGATCACTACAAAAGATGGATAACAACTAAAAATAATTCAATTCCACCACTCCTCTAAGAGTCTGGGTAGAACCAACAACTAGAAGAGACTCACTAGAAACCTCTGGGACTTTTCTGGGCAGCATACAAAAAAACAAGAAGCACAAATCCGAATCAAAATTCATCATAAATCAAAATTCCACACCTCAATCACAAAATAAAGCTCAAACTCAAATCACTATTCCAACCACAATTTAGTATATAAAAACCAAGAACCCAAGAAAAATGATACCAAACATGAAAAGAGAACACTAAAAAATTTCTCACTCACTTTTCTAAACATTTGAAAACCCCGTTTTGAAAACCATTTTTCAACAATAAAAACAACTTAAATATCCACCATTGGTATTCCATGAAGTCTCACACATACATATCCCTATGCTAGCTCAAGCACCCATCCACTCACATCACCAATTTCTCCACTTTCCACATGCACACCTCAATGTATGTGATCACTCATGTGAATACCAAGGGTCAATTCAAGACACCTCTTATTTTAAAAACAGATCATTCAGCATAAATCACAAATTTCCAACCAATTTGAAAAATTAACTTATCATTAAAGCAATACATTTCCAATTTCCAAAATACTTTCCAATTCACATTCCAAAAAGTGTTACTGAGATCCCAAAACAACTTCCAAAACACCTCTCATTTCCCCTTTTCGAAACCACACATTCGGTAAAAGAAAACAACTTCAATTTCAAAACCACTTTTCTACTCTAACACCACATTCCCATTTGGAAAAACCTTCACAAAAATACATTTTCATTTTTGAGATCTACTCACACCAACCAAAATGAAGGTCAAACATAACTCACATTAAAATTTCCAAAAACAAGGAACTTGTGGCTACGCCAACCCGGTAACATGGCTTAGTAGACCATGCCCCGAGAGAGAATTAACCACATGAAGCGTCTTGAACCGTGCACTCGGGTTGTACATGGGTCACTAATCCATGAAAGTCCTCCACGTAACACTGGTTCACTTACTTGGTCATCCCTCATCCACATAGACCAATCCAAAGAAGAAAATTCAAATCCCAGACCACCCTTGGAAACTCAAGTCTTAGGACGAGCAAGGGTTCATGACGTCCTTCCTGCACCTACCTCTCGAGTCCCGACACACCTAATCACTAGGATACTTGAAAAACCAAATAACAAGGGCCCCTCTGATACCATTTTGTCACGAACCAAGCTAGGTCGACCCTAAACTGGTTGCCCGAGCCGGTCCGCGACATGGCCCGAAGGGCATTCCCAATCCTCACGGGCTGACAACTACTGCCGGGCATAAAAAAAACCATTTGGGAACGATTTTGGCCCATAAAAAAGATGAGTAAACATAAACTAAACAAGTAGATAAATAAAGGGAAACAAAACAAACAACTTGGCAGTGGAAAAAGGAATTAAAGAAGCAACGTGACATACCTCAGGTGACCCTGTGGGTCAACGTGGAACGTAAACCACACTCGCTCCTAAAAGCGATCCAAGAATGAAACCTGAAACTGAAAGGTAAAGCAGGCATGAGCACCGAGATGCTCAGTTGGAATGCCAAAATATAACCATGTACTATGCCCCCACCTTTATTAAGAAATCCAATTATGCCAGATTGAAAATAAGATATAATAAAATAATGTTTTTCCTTCTTTTCAAATTTAAGTAACGAGTCTGCATTTTCAGGTAATGCATTTCACTCCCAATACATTTTCAAAATTGGTTCCAATCATGAATTAACGTTTCAAAATGAAAAGAAACCAATTTGGATTAAAATATGTTTTTCACAAACAAAACATCAAGTATGAAACAACTGAAAATAAAGTTACATCGCAAGCAGCATGTCACAAATGAGAACCATGGGTAATCCCTATAGGTAGCTAGAATAAGTGGGAACCTAAAGACCTCGTACCTCGGTGAAACGTGGATTAGAAACCATGAACCTCATAAAAACATGGTTTAGAAGACCACGACCCTTATAAAATGTGGCTTAGAATACCCTGACCCTTAGAAATTCATATGTTTAGTTAGTGTTGTTGTGTCAATCCTTCTAGAAAAACCGGGACAAACCCCTGTCGTGTCATCTAGCGTAGTAGTCCTGGTCACCCACCTAGATACCCAAGTTTCCCATTGTGCTCTATTTCATGTGGTGGTGAGTTTTCTTTATCAAGAAAACATATAAGTACATAAGACTTTCTTTATCTAAAACCCATTCAACCACTCACCACTGCTCTCCCTCTTTAAGTGCATTCCCCCTATTTTGATCCCACAACCACACACAAGCCTTTACAGTAGGTCCATATCACAAACCACACATTAACATTTGCATCACATTTTCAAAATTAAGGGGAATGTCTCAAGAGGGGTTTTCAATTTTCTCAAACCAATCTCAAAGTGCCAAATGGGCCTCATCACTTTAGAAGAAATATTCATCATTTTAGAACACATAAAGGTACTATGTATTTAAAACAAGATTAAAATCATGATTAAAATGAAGTATTACTTTTAAGGAGATCAAATCATCCTTTAATCTCATTTTCACACCAGAACCCATTTTAAAAATCACTTTGGAACCCCTTTTTAAAAATAATGCATGTGGTTACACTTTTATAACAAAATCGAACGAAAGGCCTCACATCTTTTGGAAATACCCATTTCATGTTCAAACCCTATGAAACCCCTTTTAAGAACCACAACCATATATATATATAGTGTATATGGATTTCACATAAAAAAACAAGGAAATACTTTTAAAGAAACACCAAGTGGAAATGGAAATTCTAATTAAAGATTAGGGCATAGGGGACCTACCTCAAACTTGTCGTTATTTGTCGATGGCCACTCGAACTGACCCAACGCACTTCCATGCACATGAATTTATACATATATATATAAATACCCCTATCTGCATTGCACATATTCCCCACGCCATGAGGGAGTATGTACAAAGAGGGAATTTATATATATATATATGTCTTACCTTATGCATGCACATGTAGGAATTCTTGACACCCACAACTTGAAACCATTGTAGCGAGGTCCAACGCACTACACATAAATTTAATAAAACAATTTAAACACTTAAAAAATCTACAAAAAATTTCAAAATAATGCATCAAGGGTTTCCACCAAAATAAAAACATTCAAATCCCCCTTTTTAAGGCAAAGTGCCCAACAATACCACATGCAACCAGATTTCATAGCCTTAAAGTCCTTCAATAAATCAATTCTTGAAGTCATAAAACAACCATAAATGATGCAACATAGGACACACCTCAAACAACCAAATCCCTTTTCTTTTTAAAATCAAAATCACACTAAAAACCTTTCCAAACATCATTCACATCACTTAGAAAATTTTAAATAACCAACTTCATGATTTATAAATTAAAATCAAATAACACAACATAAGTTTTCCTCAAAATCACACCCCATTATATATAAAAATGCTATAAAATATCAAAGGCATAATAAAATTATTTAATACTAGTTTCGCACCAAACTGATCAATCACAGAACACCAACTTTATTTAAGCAAGTAAAATAATTCACCAAATAAACACAATTTGCACTCAAAAAATTAATTAAAGAACATCCTAAATTAATTAAACAAGAAAGTTGATTCATCAAAAAAAACTTATATGCGGAAACACCTACCTTCAGTGTCAAAACACTACAAACACAGTGCGCAAACTCCACAGCATGTCAATCGCACTGCATGGGACCTAAAACAAACAATGGAATCAAAAAAAATTATCAACAATCAACCCTAAGTCTAACATCCAACCCAATCAAAACCAAAAACTCAAAATAAAAATGAACCAAACCCTAGGGAAGGAGGGAGAGGGAGACACGCCAGAGCTTCTCTCGGTCGGTTGGGTCGTGCGAATAGGGGGGTGTGCGCCGATGACTTCAGCTGGAGGGGAGGAGTGAGTCGAGGGGGTGTGCGTCGGCAGCTTCGGCTGGAGGGGAAGAAGTGGAGCGGGTCGAGGGGGGTCGTGACGGGTTGGAGGGATGGAGAAGGCTCAAGCAGGCCAAGGTGTCACACCGGAGGACAGCCAAGAGAGATCTCGGCTAGGTGAGCGGCGCACGCAGGAGTTGGGAAGAAGAGGGGAGGGGCGGCGTGTTGGAGAGGAGGGGGTAGCATGAGAAGAATAAGGTGGGGGGGGGGGTTGGCCGTGTAAAGGGGTAGGGTAAGGGAGAGAGTGAGTTAGGGTTTGAAAATAATAATAATATTATTAATAATAATAAAAGAAAGAAATGAATAACATAAAAAATAAGGGAATAAAAGAAAAGAGTATAAATAAATAAAATATTAACAAATAATAATGAACAAAATAAGAATTTTAATAAACTCCAATAATAATAATAATAATATTGTTCATAACAACTTAATAATAATTATAATAAGATTTATAATAATAATATTATTAACCATAATAATAATAACAATAATCACCATTATTATAATTATTAAACTAACTCATTAAAACTCATTTTATTTATTTGTCTTATACATGAGGTAGGCCACACGGTGACCCGAGCAAAGCTACGCGGATTTGAACACGCCCTGCCCATGCACCGAACGCTGTCAAGGGAAAATCATTCATTTATCAAAAAAATGAAAAAAATTTCAAACATGCTTGGCCCACAACACGATAGAAAGTTTCAAAGTCTGATAAAATAATAAAATAATATTAATTTAAAAGTTTGGGTGTGACAGTAATGGATCAGTTGATATATGGAATAAATGGTGGTGGCATCCATGAAATATAATAACTAGAGCCACCACAATGGAATATGATGATAGTGAAACATTTTATGAGGCAATACCCTCTTACTTTTAGTGGATCTTCTGAACCAGTAGCAGCTGAAGGATGGATTAAATCTCTTGAAAAGATATTTAATGTTATGGGATGTTCAGATAATCAAAAAGTAAGTCTTTCTATTTATCAATTTGAAGGTGAGGATAATTGGTGGTGGTAATTGGTCAAGAATATCATGGATAAAGAGGAGATTGAAGTCTTAGAGTGGGATGAATTTAAAAGTATTTTCCTTGAAAAATATTTTCCTAAGGTTGTTCTACATAATATAGAGAAGAAATTCCTTGAATTGAGGAAAAAGGAGGAAGATTCAGTGGCCGTGTATGAAGCAAACTTCACCCGACTGTCAAGGTATGCTTCGAATCTTATTCTAGATCTTGATAGAAAAATCAACCATTTTTACCCAGGATTGAAACCAAGATATTGAAGGGAACCATCATCTCAATAATTAAAAATTTATGAGAAACTTTTATGATTTGTTGAGAGGGTAGAAATGGATTTCTCTAATGATCACGTGTACTTTGAAAACAAAGAGAAGAAGAGGTCCATATGGAAAGTGATAGGTAAGAATCAATCAAAGAAATTTGATGGTAAGAATGTTAAGTTTCTAGTTTGTGAAATGTGTGGTAAAAAACACCATGGGGAATGACTTACCAAAACTAGAAAGTGTTTTCAATGCGGTAAGTTTGGACATATATCCTGAGATTTTAATGAAAATGATCCTACGATTAATCCTAATATGAAAACTGTAAAGTGTTTTAAATGTGGTGAGATGGGTCATTATGTAAATACCTGCCCAAAAAAAATCCAAGTGATGGAAAGCAGCAAGAATATAACCAGAAAGGCGTAGTGAGATCTGTTGTGACTAAGTTAGCATATGTCGAGCCATCCAATGAAGTGGTATCAAGTACTTTGTTTGTTTACTTGAATTTTTCTAAAATATTGTTTGATATGGGGTATACACATTCCTTTATTTCTGATAAATTTTCTTGTAAATTGGAAATATCACCTCAAAAAATTAGACAATAACTTATTGTTAAAACCCCAAGGGGAAATGTTACATAAAAGAGTTATTTTAAGAATCTTTCTATTGTCATCTGTGGAAAGACATTACCTGAAAACCTTGTCATTTTTCCTTATTAGAGTTTGATGTCATTCTGGGTATGGATTGCCTTTCTGTTTCTCTTGCCATGATTTATTGTAGAGATAAATAAGTTTTTTTTTCAAAAATAGTTTTATTTTTTATACAATAATGAACCCATACAATTGATAACATATCAAGAAGTTGAAAGTTTTTAGAAATATGGAAATGAAAGTTATGTTGATCATATTGTTAAAAATTAGCATACTGTTCAGATTAATGATATACTGGTGGTAAATGAATACCTTGATGTTTTTCCTAATGAGTTAAACTAGTGTTATACCTGATTGGGAAGTTGAGTTCAAAATTGACTTAGTCCCAGATGCTATGAAAATTTCAAAAATCCTTTATCTAATGGATCAAATAGAACTTCTTGAATTGAAAAATCAACTGTAATAGTTTCTTAATAAAGTATTCTTTCATCCTATCACTTTACCATGGGGAGATCTAGCTTTGTTTGTTAAAAATAAATATGTTTCCATGATACTTTTCATTGATTATAGAGCTTTGAATAACATTAATTTTAAGAATAATCATCCTTTTCCTCACATCGATTAATTTTTTGATCAGCTCTAGGGATCTCGGTACTTTTCTAATATTTACTTGATATCTGGGTACCATCATATGAAGGTAAAGGATGATGAAATTCCAAAAACAGCTTTTCCAAACTAGATATGGTCATTATGAATTTATTGTTATGCTATTTGGGTTAACTAATGCACCTCCTGTATTCGTGGATCTTATGACTAGAGTATTTAACGAATTATTTTATAAGTTTGTGGTTTTGTTTATTGATGAAATTCTGGTATATTCTAGACATGAAGAGGATCATGAAAAACATTTAAGGGTTGTTTTGAAAACCTTGAAAGAAAATAAAGTGTATGGAAAATTCAGCAAGTGTGAATTTTTGTTAAAAAAACTTTCATTCCTTGGTCACATTTTTTCTAAAATTGGCATAATTTTTGATCCTACTAAAATTAATGTTCTTGAAGAATGGACAAGACCCACAAATATAACCAAGATTCATATTTTTCTTGTTTTGGTAGGCAATTACTGGAGGTTTGTTGAAAACTTTTCATAGTTCTCTAGTCCACCGACTAAGTTATATTGAAAAGGAGTTAAATTCATCTAGACAAAAGAATGTGATGATTGTTTTTAGGAATTGAAAATAAGATTAGTGAATGATCCAGTTCTGACCCTACCTTCCAGAAATTACGAGTTTGTCATATACTGTGATTATTCATTAAAGGGACTTGGTTGTGTTCAGATTTAGAATGATTAGGTAATTTATTATGATTTAAGACAACTAAAACCTCATGATTTAAATAATCCCACACATGATTTCGAATTAGAAGCTATGATTTTTTCTTTAAAAATTTGGATGCATCAATTATACTGAGCCAAATGTGAAATATATACTGACCACATAAGTTTGAAGTATATATTCACTTAGAAGGAATTAAACATGAGGTAGAGAAGATGGCTTGAATTGAGAAAGGATTATGATTTCATGATCAATTACCATCCTGGAAAAGAAAAAAAAGTGGTAGATGCCTTGAGTCGAAAACATCATGCATCATTAACTATGTTATGGATCGAAAAAGTACCTTTGATAAATGATTTGATGAATTTTGTCTTGGAATTTGTTGGTTTAGGAAATTCAACTATTTTATTTCAGGTTTTAGTACAGTTATCTTTTTGAGATAGAATTAAGAAAGCAGAAGGAAGGCGGCGAGCTACAAAAAAGGTATAATTGGTTTAAATTGTTAATTTTCTAGAATTTAACATTGATAAAGATTATGTTTTGAGATTTGAAAAAATATAATGTGTGACTTGTGATTATTATATAAAGAAAGTGTTATTGTGTGAATCTCATAGTTCTCTATTTTCCATTCATCCGAGTAGTACTAATATGTATATAGACCTTCGAGAGTATTACTAGTGGGATGGAATGAAATAACATATTGTAGATCTTACTGTGAAATGTTTGACATGTCAAAAGGTTAAAGAAGAGTGATAGTTACCAAAGGGGATGATTAAACCTTTACCAGTGATAGAGTAGAAATGGGAAAATATATCTATGGACTTTATTATGGGACTACCTAAGACTTCTCAAGGTAACAATGAAATCTAGTTTATTCTTGATTGACTGAATAAATCTGCTCATTTCCTTCATATCTGAGGTAATATATCATTGGATCACCTTTATTTATTTTACCTCAAAGAGATTTTCAGGTTACATGGAGTTACTCTTTCCATTTATCTGACCGTGATCCCATGTTTACTTCTATATTTCGAAAAGTCTTTCAGAAGTTGTTAGGAACAAAATTAAATTTTAGTATAGATTTTCATCCTCAATCAGATGGGTCGTCAGAACGAATGATTGAAACATTGGAGGATATTATTTGATCTTGTTCAATGGATTACCAAGTAAGTTGGGATCAACATATGCATTTAGTTGAATTTTTTTACAATAACAGTTTTCATTCCAGTATACAGATGGAACCTTTTGAAGAATTATATGGGAAGCAGTTTCAAACTCTAGTATTTTGGGATGAAGTCGGGGAGAGGAAGTTTATGGGACCAGAATTAGTAGAGGAAGTGGCTGAGAAGGTGAATATGATCTATAAATACATGAAGATAGATCATAGTAGGTAGAAAATTTATGTATATCATATACGGAAATACTTTTCTTTCAAGGTAGATGATCATATTTTTCTTATAATATCACCATCGAAAAGAGTTCTGTATTTTGGTAAGAAAGGAAATCTAAGACCACAGTTCATTGGACCTTATTAAATCCTTGAGAAAGTTGGACTATTCTCCTATAGAGTAGCTTTTCCTCTGAGTTTATCTCAGGTACACAATTTTTTTCATGTTTCCATGTTGACAATGTATGTGCCAAATTCATCTAATGTTTTGAGCCCAGAAGTTGTTTAGCTGGAATAGAACTTTTCTTATGAAGAGAAACCAATTCATATTCTTGATTAAAGAGAACAAGTCTTGCAGAATAAGGTAATCCACCTGGTAAAGGTTTTATGGAGAAACCATATGGTTGAAGAATAAACTTGGGAATCTGAAAATGTTATGAGGGAAAGGTACCCTCACTTTTTTAATAAGTAATTAAAACTGTGAGGACACAATTTCCAGATGGTGGGGAGAATGTAACACCCCAAGTATTTAAAAATAAATTGAAATGCATGAAACTATAAGACTAAATGAAACGACACTTTGTTTTAAGGAGATAGTTATAAACTAGCTATTAAACATAATGTTGATGCTTCTATGATTTGAATTTCAAAAAATGGACTTCTACGGTTGTGATCAGTAAGTTATTTGGAGTTTGATATAACTAACTTGATTTTTTGGTCAACAGTAACATACCCTTATGAATAATAATATGAATAGTAATATGAACCTAATTAATAGTAAATCATACAATTATTTTATTTTCTTAATGTTATAAGATAATGAAATCTTGATTAATTTTTCAAGGTGATATAAAATGAGTTATAGTTTTAAAATTTTTATATTTCAAATAAATTAGGATTTTATTTAAAAATTAAATTTATCATATTTAGAAAATTATTTACAAAAAATAGATTTTATTTTTGAATTCTACACATTGAAAAATTGTTTGGGTGAATTTTTAGGATTTTTCTGAAATTCTTGAATTTTTGATGAATAGTAAAATATAGTAATATACCATATATATATATATTATCCGTTAAATACACTATTACTTGAATCATGGATGATTCAATCAAACTTAGTTCAAACTCAAATTCTCTAATTACTATTTGGTGTCACATGAATCAATAATATTCATATTCTTGAGCAAAAATATTAAACTAATGATTAAAATAATGAAAAACCCTTCCTCTCCTCAACTATAAATACCACCCTCACTCCCTCATCCTATCACACCTCTCAAACATTTATAATTGTCTACATTATTCCAAATAATTTTCCCAAGGCTCTTCTCCATGTACGAGACCTACTGGTTTCACCAAAAGGCCAAAACCAAAGGCCTTAAGAAGGATATCAAGGAGAAGAGATCAAGAGGTAAAGATCCTCTTTCATTTTCTTGTGTTTTCTTTTCAATTATTTTCTTTTCTTATAATATATTCCCCTCCCCATTATCCAAGAGGCATGTAAGCTCTAGAATCTCATATATTCTGGATGTTACCATGTTTACGGAAAAATTCTTCAACTTACTTCATCTCCCCCCTCTTATAAATACATTGTCTGTGTTGTGTTGATTTACCGACATCGTGAATAATGTGTTTTTAATTTCCATTATATACTTCAAAACTAGTTATAAAACAATTTTAATGGTTAATTTTTATAAAGTCAATGATATAAATTCTTTTATTTTCTAGAGATTACATATATACATAATATTAAATTATATAATGAACCATTTCGAGATTATCAAAGAACCACCAAAATGATCTAAATGGATATCACTAAGGACCTATCTAATGATTCATCCTCATACCATATAACCAAAATGATTTATGGAATAATTTAATATTCTATAAATATATTAAAACCATTTTTTCCACTTCTAGAGTTTCACTTCCATTTGAAAAGAAAATCCTTTATGAACCAACAATGGAAATCATGTGAAGCACGCACCCGAAACAATAGAAATAACAAAATAATATTTATAATTGGGTCAAATGATGTTATAAAATAATTATATAAGGTGTTATAAACATGAATATTATTCTTTAAAATATTAATAACAAAATTTTAAACATTATACAAGATGGTTAAATGAGATTGATGTAATATGAACCCAAAGTAAGGGAATTCTTAACCCAATTTCCATTCTTTGGATTAACCTTAAATTTCATTAATTATATGGTAATAAGATCATTTGGGTAATGAATTTAATTAATATTATGTTTTATTATGTTTATTTATAGTGTATACACATATTAATTTAATTATATCCATTCTCACTTCAATTACATTATATTTTTAAGGGACTTTTCTTTAAAAATTATATTGTAAAATTATATTTTACAAAATTAAAAAGCAACATTTTTAGGCAATTGATCATGTTTTATGATTATGTTACTATTCTTGGGAATTGTTTATGATGATGTGTGGGACCTATATCTTTCTACAATGTATTGGGTATGTGTAATTTGGAGGTCGGCTGTATGGTTACTCCAAGTGTAACTGTGAGGGTTACAAATCATAAGGTATCTACGAGGGTTACAATATAAGTAATTCAAAAAGATACATTTATGGTTTTATATATGTTTTCTAATGAATTATGGAAATCTCACATTTCACAAAGTAAGTATATAAGTGTGAGAAATATGTCTTTGTGAAAATTATTTCATATGATTATAGGTTTTCATGGAGTAATGGTTTATTTATTTCTTTTTATATTGATTACTGAGATTTTTATGCTCATCCCATGTTTTAAAATATTTTTCACAGGTTATAAGTATGTGTTAGAGAAATAAGGAAGTCATGTTAAATTTTATGAAGTTTTTTCAAAGAAATCATGTTATTAGTTTGTGTTAAAAATTTTATGTCTTAGAAGAAATGGATACTATTTTAATGGTACCCACATTGAATGCTTGTGGATTGATATGCTTGAGTTATGATATAAATTTCTAAAACTCTAAACCTAAAATATCTTTGGGAATTTAAAGAGGTGAAATATAGTTAAAATAGATAGATTATATAATGTTTAAGGTCGAGTCCTTATATTTTTTGTTTCTCAATCAATTATTAATTGAAATTAATTTTTAATATAGGAGGGTTCATTTTACAATTTTCTTTAAAAACAATTTCACATCATTTTCAAAATACGGGACAAGATTAATATAGTTTTACTAAAATCATTAATAAATCAATGAAAAAACCATCACTACCAAAAAATGGACATATATATAGAATAAATTTTCTATTAGGTAATAAATGAATAACAATAATTTTTGACTTATCAACATAGTAACCCTACCTAGAGAAAAAATTATACAAATTAATTCCTTTTTCAACCATGAAATGAAATTTCTATACTTTAAAACAAGTTTATTTTTAATTTATCGATGAAGCATAAAACATATATTAGATAGAAATTACACATAAATAGGATCCATAAATAGCAAATGAATCTATAAAGACCTATATGAAATGATCTATAAAATCTAATAAAATACTAACCATAAAATTCTAGAAAGCAACTAGAGCATTAAATTGGCCAAATGACATCCAATTATACTAAATTTAAAAAATAAGAATATAAATATTGACTTTTCATAATCCTTAGGGAATATTTATATATTTCTTTAGGTATCCATAAAATCCATCATGGAAATAGTAATGAGACTTACCCACCATACTTACAAAAATCTTTTCAATAAATGTTATCTAAAAATATTTATTTTGTATGAAATGGTTAAGACAACCATGGGCTATAAAAAATCATCAACTATTTCCCACTCAAGATGGAACCAGTTCAATATGGTCATTATAGAACAACATGAAACTGGTATTATTAGAAATAATGTGTGTTTAGATAAACCATTTTCTATATATTATAGGATATTTATGATCCCATTTTTTAATAGTTTTATATATAACTTTTTAAAAACATGACAGAGTGTGCGGTCTATTTGAAACTGTGGTTTCCTTATCGGTTTAGCGTTATCCTCAAGGATTATTTTATACATGAATATATAAGGGATAATACTAGTGGTATAAGGCAATGTATATAGAATTTAATTTCATCACTCTCATAAAGGACACGAAGATTTAATTCATTCCTCAGGGAGAGGTTATTGGAAATAATGATAGGTAATTGTCCAATAACATAATTAAATGGTGAATTTAAGTCATTGGGAAGTAATTTTAATTCAATTAAAGGCATCTTGAGAATATAAGGAAATAATTTTTCTAATAAGAATCACATTTTCATGATATATCTTTTCAATGATTCTATAATCAATAGTAAATTCAAAACCAATAGTCATTTTAGAATCATTAATGGTTTTAAATATCAAAAAATGTATGAAATCATAAATTTACTTAGATTAGTTGTATTTTCAAAATAAATGAAATAATATATTGATGAATTATCCACAAAAAATTAAACAGAGATGAAAACTAAGTTAGTGGGGTGAAAATATGAATTTAAAATGTCACTATCCATAGGGATATCATCAATATTATTAATAGTGGTGGTTGAGTTCATCTCTTGGTCTATGTTTAATTATATCTATAATTTTAAAATACATAGAATCACTTATTAATTCCATATATATTGTGCTATCATTTTCATTTTTGATTATTTTTGTAGTATTTTTAAATTCCCAACCAAGAATCAACTGTAACACCCCGACCCTAGATTCCTAGAGTCGGTGCATTATTTTAATACATTGGCATGATTACAAGGAATCAAGTCCAAAAAGACAAATCAATTTAGAAGTCTTGGAAAATAGATTACATACATAAATGTTAGATTACACTTTCTAACATACAACAAAAAAAATAATCCTTTGAGAATGCCATTGTTCCCTTAGCTTAACCCCGCATCTCAAACATAAAACACTTCTTGGGATCCTGGGAAAATAAAACATAATAAATGGGTGATATCAGATGCTCAGTAAGGGTAAATAATTTAGCAAAAGCTATAAACTTTTAAGGCAAGATAAGTAATAAAAACAATAGCCTTTTAAACGTAAACTTGAACATAATATGGAAAAAATAAATCAAACATTACCATATAAACATGCACATGGATATTTTACTAGTCGAATAATCACATGTAATAACTAATTTCAGAATGAGGGAATGTATAGTACCAGACTTTAATTTCTGTGTCAAGGCCTTGTGCTAGGACCTAGGGGCTAACTGTAACCAGACCACAACCCGAAGAGCCTCTGTAACCGGACTCTAACCGGGAGAGCCTCTATAACCGGAATCCAACTTGGAGGGTCTGCTGTAATCAGACCCCAACCCGGAGGGCTTACTTTTACCGGTCCCCAACCCGGAACATACTAGTCCAATACATTCATATTAAGAAAAGGTTGAAATATAACATAAACATTCGTATTAAAACTAGAATTTAAAATGTCAAAACTTTAACCATAAACCATGAATGAAATAAAAATAAATCATCCATAATAAAACATATCACAAAACCTTAAATACAATATGGGATATTTGTATCATAATAAATAACTTCAAACAAGTGTAAAATTTATCAAATGATGTTGACATAGATGAAATTAAAACTATTTGAGAGAAATATCTCTTTCTATTTTGAAATAATTTAATAGTCACATAATTAAAAAGAAAAAATTTATTTGAAAAAATATTCTCATAAGCTTGTAAGGGAAGATTCGATGATGTTATAATGGCAGAAAATAGCCACACCCACTGTATAAGTTAAAAAAACATTCTTACCTTAATTTTGTCGAAAAGGTCATAAAGTACCTTGTTTGGAAAACGATAGAAAGATTACTTTATAAATTTTTTTAAAAAGACAAACAAGGGATTAAATGAATTTATCACATAGTCTAGTAAATATAATTTTTTTTGAAATATATTTTTAGGAAAACACGGATGTGGATGATAAAGAGGTCCTAGTGGATACTTACGTAAAAACAACCTCGGATAATAAAGATATTGTGAAATTAACACTTACCTTGTACTTTTACTTGGTCAAGGGTATGTTAACCATATGTATAATAGTTAAATCATTGTTATTAAATTATACAAGAACCATATACATAATTATGATATCATATATGATCTTCTAATAATGCTTTGTTAATGATATTTTAGTATTATCATCATTTCAGGTGTTAACTGATTCGTTTTCCTTTATATTATTTCTTACATGAGTCATGTTTGTTATGGATGGGATGTTTCTTATTAATATCCAATATGATATCAAGTCTTTAATAATTATTTTTAATCATCAAATGAAAATTAGTCTTGAATGGTTACGATGGGGAATGAATCTCATTACGTTCGTGGAGACGGTAATCCGTACGTACGCACGAGCGACAATATCATTCTTTTGATATTAAAATCATATATAATTTGATGTAATATCATATGTAAATAATAATTATCATGTTATATTTATTATTTACACCAATTATACATCATTATTATACCCATATAAATAATAATGTATTGAATAACAACTACACCATGACATGGAGATGGTAAGCCATACATACGCATGTATGGTGACATGTCATTGAAAAGATGGATTGAATAATGAATATGGTTGTACCATATTTATAATAACATCAAAATATATATAATATACTGGAGTTATTATTTTATAAAGAAAAAAACAAGGAATGAAGAAGTGGAAGAAGAAAAGAATTTGAAAGAGGTAATGAAATATTTACATCTTCTTCGGGTTCTTCCTTTTGATAAGATCAAAAGGGCTCCTTAGGTTGGATTTATGACTAAAGTAAGGCCTATAGGATTAAGGGAGGACAATTGAGAGGATATTTGGGTAGGGTTTGGCTGATACAAATGGCTTTGAATGTGTGAATCTGAGAGAAGGGGGAGTTCCCTTTTATAAGAGGGGTGAGGGGCACCTTAAGAAAAGATTGAAGTATTATTTTATAATAAAATCATATTCAGTTTATAATGGATCCAAATTGATTTATTTCGAAAATAAAGTGGGTATGGTTCTAAATCCTTTCATCCAATAAGTTTTATACAAGTTTAGGTTACCATTTTAAGCTTATCATTTAGATTTAACTCCAAGTTAAATAATTTAACTTTTACCGTATCTTCTTGTATTATTACACTATATGGTTAATAAACTTACTATAAACACCCAAAATAACATCAAGTGGTTTACTAATTACATATAAAATATTATTTAAGACCTTTTGAATAACCTTATATTTTTAGGAATATTATATCAACCAATAATATAGTATTTTCTTTAAAACTTAATTTATGTCAATTTTGACAATATTTGGTATTTTGTTTTTACGAAAGTCATAAAAACCTTATAACTTCAAAAAAAGTTTGTCTAATCAACCCTAAAATGTCATATTAACCTATAAAATTAGTTTAATTCATCAAAAAGTTTCAAATTACATTTATTTGGATATTTATAATATCAATTATTTTAATCTTTCATTAATAAGAAAATTACTACATCATCATTGTGTCATAAATAAATTAAATTATATAATGTATAAAAATTATAAATAAAATACCATTATGTAGGAAATATTTTTATATTTCTAATGGATATTTATAGTCAAATTTATCTTATGTATAACCCTATATTAAAATGTTTTAGTTATGAAAACATGAATTTAACACTTTTAACTCTTCTTTAAATTAAATAACAATAAATGTCTTAATCTAATAGAAGTGGACCTAAAGAGTCATAATTTATTACTAAGGTTGTTTTTGGTCGAATTACACTTATCCAATAGAATTAGGACATGTTTTAATGTAATTATAATATTATTTTTACCATTAATTACCCAATTTACTTTTAACTGTGGTAAATACAAGTCAAAAGTAACTATTCACCAAAAATTATTTTCATCTTATTGAACCACATTTTACTTAATAAGGTTAACTGTGTCTCTCGGATTTTTGAAATTAAACTCACAGAAGCGGTAAAATTTAGTTTTATATAAATTTTCAAATGCTCATAGAAGGTGGGTAAAAGAAGGTAAAAAGTTCAATTTTTTTATACATCTAATTTTATTATAAAAAATATTCCAATGAATTAAATTGAACTAATATTTTTATTATGTATCTATTTTTAATCATAATAAATTTAAATAAAATAATTAATTATTTAAATAAAAAGTGGGTTTTAAACAATAACATAGTGTTTTTCACAATTAATCAAAAATGGAAAGTTTTCCGAAAAATACCAAAAATTCACCCTAAAATAATTTTGATATTATTAATTCAAAAATTAATTCTATTTTACAAATTTAAAAACATATAAGTTTAATTAATTAATTTAAAATTAATTCCCATTATAAAAACCAAAAAGTGTATTTTTAAGAAATAATAACTGTCAAAAGATTGACACTTGTTTATGTCCAATTTCAAAGTGAAATTACTTACAATGACCAGAATTGGATTAAATGATAAAAATATAATCTATTTATACTTCCAAACCATTAAATTTTATAATTTAAAACTATAAATTATTTTGATTAAAAAAGTTGTTTTCAATTAAAATATAGTATTTTTCACTATTCACCCAAATATGAAAGTTATCAGAAAAACACCAAAAATTTATTAAAACTAAATTATTATGTCCCAATTCTAAAGAAGATGTTTATTTTTTCAAATTGAATATATAAAAGTTTCAAATATTGGATTTAAAAAGGGTTTTCCATTAAAAGGCGGTAAAATTGCATTTTTTGAAAAATAATTCTTTTATCTGAAAAAATGAATTTGTTATTACATTATGTCTAATAAACTCATAATATGGATTATAAAATTATAAGGATTATATAAAGTTCAAAATTCTGTTAATACTATTCATAACTGCTTTTGAATGGCTAGTTTGGTAAGTTGTGGTGTGCTTGAACTCAGTGTTGCGTGTAGTGCAAGTAATTGAATTACTTTGAAGAAAAAACTTATTATGAAATCTTGGGGTGTTACATTATTATCTGCTTCAATAAATTTCATCCTTTCAATTTGAATTTTTTTTTTCAAAAATAAAAGGTTGAAAATAGGAAATACCTTTGTGGGAAAACCCACATCGAAAATTGGGTTAATAAAATTTAGTCTTAATAAGAGGAAAAGGGAAATGAAAGAGTCACCACCAAATTATGATCTTGATTAGAAGAACATTGGTGGAAATTAGAGACACATAATTTTAGGGAAAATGTAAATATTTATAGGGAGTGATTAAGGTCATCAATCACAAACAAGTGTAAAATTGAGAGCCTCAAATCCATCAATCTATGATGATTTAAAATACCATCAGTTCAACAAAACATAAGGTATTAGGATAACACATTTCTGCTTTTAAGATCCCTTCTCTAAAGTTTAAGAATTAATTTATCTATAGAATAATAGGAAAAAAATTATATATATATATATATATATATACTTGACAAGTAGATTCTAATCCTTCAATTAATTCCTACCACAAACTCATCTTTCACTCAAAAAGATTTAAAAAAATATATTCTATTTATCCTAATCCTATAGGGTTAAAAAATGAATTTATAATTCACCTATCAGATCTTTTAAAAAAGAAACTACATTATACAATCCAGGACATCACATAGGCCAGTGGTAGGTAATGCACCCTTGTCGCCCTTCAGTTGCAGGTTTAAGTCTCGCGGCCCTAGCGGACACGACTGGTTGTCGCCCGACCTCTAGGTTGTCCTTTTTTATAACAATCCAAAAATAACCTCAACAATAGTATCCAATTTCAAAATTAATCCATTCCAACCTCTAGACTTATCCAAAATACTTCTATCCAAACTCAGAGTCCAAAATTTATAAGGAAGTTAAACACAATGAAGATCCTTTTTCCCACGTAATAACATGTGAGCACCTTCATCATGTGTTATTTTAAAACATGGTAACACCCTGAATTACCATAAAACCTTATTGATTACGTTTATGCTACCTTATTCTTTATAGAATACTGGATATATTCCTTATATCCAAAATTTTTTAATGTTACAACAATAATGAAATAAACAAACTATTAATTAGTTCCAAGGCAGTCAAGAATATCCAATATAATTTATCCAAATCAACCATATCTTATTCCAAAATCACTACCTTATTATCAGAACCATATTAAGGATTACCTTTCCTTCAACCATGTATTTTCCAAAAAGTGTAGCTTACTATTAAGTCACTTTTCTTAGAACCATATAATCTCAAATCCTCAATAAAATATTAGTGCAGTACAATCCTTATTTATCTAAATAATTCATATAACCAGTATATTGTTGATACAATACTCAAATGAAATAATTATATAATAACAACATAAGAACACGAGTCATTCCTCTTCATCTGAGGTAGTATCATAACTTGATTATTATCTAATAGCATAATTTGCGGTATACTATGATGACTGGGACATTAATATGCGTAGTGTCCCAACGCCTTGCAGATGAATAATTTTACATTGAAACCTTTTTCTTACCATTGCAATCACATACTTATTGTCCCCTTTCTCCACACTTATAACAAACTCCCATTCCATTCAAGAATTTACCAAGTTGATTCATTCCACATTTATCATATATGGGAAAATCCTTCTTTCCCCTCTTCCCTTTATCCATATTTCTCTCTACCATCCTTTTCTTCTCTTACTCCCCTTCAAATCCATAGGAATCAGAGAATCCTTTACTTATATTATTAACACATGATATTATTTCTTCATATGTTGAGAATACATGGGAGACTATTTCCCTTATAAATGTTTGCATAATACCATGAATGATATGATCCTTCTTACTATTTATATCATACGTATTACTGGAGTTCTAATTCCTTCTACCGGGCGCCATTTCTAAACAATGGCATACACTAAGTTATTTTGTGAATCATAATGAATAATTCCAAACTTGTAAAATACATAATGAAAATTGAATAGTTTATGGATATAATCTGTAATCATAAAAATATTTTCTTTGAGGAGGTATATACTAATAAATCCTTCATAATGATTTGTAAAGAAAATGAGAATTATTCTAAGCATATCCCCTAGGAGTGTCGTAACCAAGAGTATAACGAGGCCCATTGTCGTGCACTAGTTCCCATTCGAGTCTAGCTCAAAGTGGTGTTTTCAGGTTTGACCCCTAGGTACATCTGTTCCAGAGCTACCTCATCTAGCTCATATCTAGACATGGATGTATTTTCTTGTAAAACTCACAAAATATCTACATTACAAAAATTATAGGATTTTCTTCTATACTAATCCTCAAAGTCTATCTTAGGGTAATGTGCTCAAATCAGAGTTTATCTAAATCTAGTTTCCAAGGTTATTGCTAAAATTACTCTGATACCAACTATAACTCCCTGACCCAGGATTCCTAAAGTCAGTGTATTATTTTAATACATTGGAATGATTATAAGGAATCAAGTCCTGAAAGACAGATCAGTTTACCAGTCTTGGAAAATAGATTACGTACATGAACGTTACATTAAACTTTCTAACATACAACACAAAAAAAATCCGTTGAGAATTCCATTGTTACATTATCTTAACCTTGCATCTCAAACATAAAACACTTATTGGGATCCTGGGAAAATGAAACATAAGAAAGGGGTGAGATCATATGCTCAGTAAGGGTAAATAATTTAGCGGAAACTATAAACTTTTAAGGCAAGATGTGTAATAAAAACAATAGCCTTTTAAACAAAAAATTGAACATAATATGGAAAAAATAAATCAAACAATTCCATATAAACATGAACATAGATATTCTACTAGTCTAATAATCACATGTAATAACTAATTTCCAAATTAGGGAATGTATAGTACCACACTTTAATTTCTGTGTCAATGCCTCGTGTTAGGACCTAGGGAATAACTGTAACCGGAACCCAATCCGGAGAGTCTCTATAACCAGACTCTAACCCGGAGAGCCTCTATAACCGGACTCCAACCTGGAGGGTCTACTGTAACCAGACCCCAACTCGAAGGGCTTACTTTTACCGATCCCCAACCCATAACATAGTAGTCTAATACATTAATTTTAAGAAAAGGTTGAAATATAACATAAACATTCGTATTAAAACTAGCACACGAAATGTAAATACTTTAACCATAAACCATGAATGGAATAAAAATAACTCATCCACAATCAAACATATTACAAAATGTTAAATACTATATGGAATATTTATATCATAATAAATCAACTTCAAACAAGTGTAAAATTTATCAAAGGATGCTGACATAGATGAAATCAAAACTATTTGAGAGAAATATCTCTTTCTATTTTGAAATAATTTAAGAGTCACGTAATTATAAAGAAAACATTTATTTTGAAAATATCCTTATAAGATTATAAGGGAAGATTCAATGATGTTATAATGGCAGAAAATAGCCGCACCCACCGTATAAGTTAAAAAACATTCTTACCTTAATTTTTTCGAAAAGGTCATAAAGTACCTTGTTTGGAAAACAATGTAAATATTACTTTATATACATCTTATAAAAAGTCAAAAAAGGGTGTAAATGAATTTATCCCATAGTCTAGTAAATATTAAAAATTATTTGAAATACATTTTTAAGAAAACACGGATGTGGATGATAAAGAGGTCACAGTAGATACTTACAAAAAAACAACCTCAGATAATAAAGAAATTGTGAAATTAACCCTTACCTTGTACTTTTCCTTGGTTGAGGGTACATTAAAATCCTGTATAATAGTTAAATCATTGTTATTAAGTTATGAAAGAACCATATACATAATTATGATATCTTATATGATCATCTAATAATGCTTTGTTAATGATATTTTAGTAATATCGTCATTTCGGGTGTTAACTGATTCATTTTCCATTATATTATTTTTTATGTGAGTCATGTTTGTTTTGGATGGGATGTTTATTTTTCATATCCAGGATGATATCAAGTATTTAAACAATATTTTTAATCATCAAATGAAAATTAGTCCTGAATGGTTATGATGGGGAAAGAATCTAAACACGTTTGTGGAGACGGTAATCCGTACGTATGCACGAGCGACAATATCATTATTTTGATATTGAAATCATATATAATTTGATGGTATATCATATATAAATAATAATTATCATGTTATATTTATTATTTACATCAATTATACATCATTATTATACCCATACAAATAATAATGTATTGAATAACAACTACACCACGACGTGCAGACGGTAAGCCGTACATACGCACGTATGGTGACAGGTCATTCAAAGGATGGATAAAATAAAGAATATGGTTGTACCATATTTATAATAACATCACAGTATATAGAATATACTAGAGTTATTATTTTATAATTGAAACAACAAGGAAATAAGTGGAATAAGAAAAGAACATGAAAGAGGTGACACAATATTTACCTCTTCTTTGGGTTCTTCCTTTTGATTTGATTAAAAGGGAACCTTAGGTTGGATTTATTAATAAAGGAAGGACTATAGGATGAAGGGAGGATAGTTGAGAGGATATTTGGGTAGGGTTTGTCTGATCCAAATGGCTTTGAAAGTGTCAATTTGAGATAAGGGGAAGTGCCCTTTTAAAAGAGGGGTGAGGGGCACCTTAGGAAAAGATTGAAATATTATTTTATAATAAAATCATATTATATTTATAATGGTTATGAATTGATTTATTTTGAAGATAAAGTGGTTATGGGTCGAAATCCTCTCAAGAAATAGGTTTTATAAAAGTTTAGGTTACCATTTTAACCACATCTTTTAGATTTAACTCTAAGTTAAATAATTTAACTTTTACTACGTCTTCTTGTATTCTTACACTATATGGTTATTAAAATTACTATTACATCCAAAAGAACCTAAAGTGGTTCATTAATTACATATATAATATTATTTAAGACCTTTGTAAAAACCATATATTTTTAGGAATATTATATCAACCAATAATATAGTATTTTAAAAAAAATTAATTTATGTCAATTTTGACACTATTTGGTATTTTGTTTTTTTGAAAGTCATAACAACCTTATAAATTAGAATGAAATTTATCTAATGAACCCTAATATGTAATATTAACCTAGAAAATTAGTGGTATTCATCAAAAGTTTCAAATTACATTTATTTGGATATTTATAATATCAATTATTTTAATATTTCATTAATAAGGTAATTACTGTATCATCATTATGTCATAAATAAATTTAATTATTTAATGTATAAAAATTATAAATAGAATACCATTATGTAGTAAATATTTTTATCTTTATAATGAATATTTATAGTCGAATTTATCTTATTTATAACCCTATATTAAAATGCTTTAGTTATGAAAAATTGAATTTAACTCTTTTAACTCTTATTTAAATTAAATAATAATAAATGACCTAATCTAATCCAAGTGGACCTAAAGGTTCATATTTTATTCCTATGGTTGTTTTTGGTCGAATTAGACTTATCCAATATAATTAGAACATGTGTTAACATAATTATAATATCATTTTTACCCTTAATTACCCTATTTACTTTTAATTGTGGTAAATAAAAGTCAAAAGTAACTATTCACCAAAAACTATTTTCATATTATTGAACCAAATTTTAATTATTGAGTTTAACTATGTCTCTTGGATTTTTTAAATTCAACTCACAGAAATGGTAAAATTATGTTTTATAAAAAATTTCAAATGCTCCTTAAAGGTGGGTAAAAGAAGGTAAAAAGTTCAATAAAATTTTATACATCTAATTTTATTATAAAAAAGATTCCAATGAATTACATTGAACTAATATTTTTATTATGTATCTATTTGGACTTATAATAAATTTAAATAAAGTTATTAAATATTTAAATAATAAGTTGGGCTTAAATAATAACGTAGTGTTTTTCACTATTAATCAAAAATTGAAAGTTTTTGGAAAAATACCAAAAATTCACCCTAAGATAATTTTGATATTCTGAATTCAAAAATGAATTCTATTTTATCAATTTAAAAATATAGAAGTTTCATTAATTAATTTAAAATAAATTCCCATTGTCAAAACCAAAAAGTGTATTTTTAAGAAATAATAACTAACAAAAGATTGACACTTGTTTATGTCCAATTTCAAAGTGAAATTACTTAAAATGACCAGTATTGGATTAAATGGTAAAAATTTAATCTATTTATACTTCCAAACCATTAAAATATATAATTTAACACTATAAATTATTTTGATTTAAAAAGCCGTTTTCAGTTAAAATATAGTATTTTTCACTATTCACCTAAATATGAAAGTTATCAGAAAACCCCCAAAATTAATTAAAACTAAATTCTTATGTCTCGATACTAAATAATAATTTTATTTTGTCAAATTTAATATATAAAAGTTTCAAATATTGGATTTAAAAAGGGTTCACCATTAAAAGTCGGTAAAATTGCATTTTAAAAAAAATACTTATTTTATCTGAAAAAATGAATTTGTTCTTACATTTTGTATAAGAAACTCAAAATATGGATTATAAAATTATAAGTATTACATAAAGTTCAAAATTCAGTTAATAATATTAATGACCACTTTTGAACGACTAGTTTGGTAAGTAGTGGTGCGCTTGAACTTGATGTTGCGTGTAGTGCAAGTTATTGAATTACTTTGAAGAAATAACGTACTGTGAAATCTTAGGGTGTTACATTATTATCTCCTTCAATAAATTGCGTCCTCTCAATTTGAAATTTTTTTTCTAAAATAAAAGGTTGAAAATAGAAAATACCTTTTTGGGAAAACCCATATTAAGGATTACCTTTCCTTCAACCATCTCTTATTCCAAAATCACTATCTCATTATCAAGACCATATTAATGTTTAACTTTCCTTAAACCATGTATTTTACAAAAAGTGTAGCTTATAATTAAGTCACTTTTCATAGAACCATATAATCTCAAATCCTCAATAAAATTTTTGTGCAGTACAATCTTTATTTATCTCCATAATTCATATAACCAATATATTGTTTATACAATACTCAAATGAAATAATTCTATAATAACAACACAAGAACACCATTAAATCCTCTTCTTCTGAGGTAGTATCATAACTTTATTATTATCCAATTGCATAATTTGTAGTATACTCTGATGACTTGGACATTGATTCGCATAGTGTCCCAACGCCTTGCAGATGAAGCATTTTACATTTGAAACCTTTTTCTTACCTTTGCAATCATGTACTTGTTGTCCTTTTTCTCCACACTTATAACAAACTCCCATTCCCTTTAATAATTTACCAAGGTGATTCTTTACACATTTATCACATATGGGAAAATCCCTTTTCCCCCTCTTCCCATTATCCATCTTTCTCTCTACCATCCTTTTCTTCTCTTGCTTCTCTTCAATGCCATATGACATAGAGAATTATTTACTTATCTTATTAACACATGATATTATTTCTTCATATGTTGAGAATACATGGGAGACTATTTCCCTTATAAATTTTGGATTAATACAATGAATGATATTATCCTTCTTACTCTTTGGATCATACGTATTGCTGGAGTTCTCATTCCTTCTACTAGGCGCAATTTCTATACAATGTCATACTCTAGGTTAGTTTATGAATCACAATGAATAATTCCAAACTTGTAAAATACCTAATGTAAATTGAACAGTTTATGGATATAATCTGTAATCATAATTTTTTTTTCTTCAAGGAGGTATATAATCATAAATCCTTCATAATGATTTGTAAAGAAAATGAGAATTATCCTAAGTATATCCCCCAGGAGTGTTGTAACCAAGAGTGCATCAATGCCCGTTGTTGTGCACCAGTTCCCATTTGAGTCTAGCTCAAAGTAGTGTTTTTGGGTTTTAACCCTAGGTACATCTGTGCTAGAGCTGCCTCAACCTACTTGTATCCAGACATGGATGTATTTTTTGGAAAAATCACAAAATCTCTACATTACCAAAATTCTAGAAAGTTCTTCTATACAAATTCTCAAAGTCTATCTTAGGATAATGTGCTCTAATCAGAGTTTATCTAAATCTAGTTTCCAAGGCTACTTCTAAACTTCTTATGATACCAACTATAATGCCCCAAACCTATATTCCCAGATTCGGTGCATTATTTTAATACATTGGCATGATTACAAGGAATCAAGTCCCGAAAGACCGATCAGTTTAGTAGTCTTGGAAAATAGATTACATACATGAACATTACATTACACTTTCTAACATACAACAAAAAAAATCCTTTGAAAATGACATTGTTCCCTTAGCTTAACCCTGTATCTCAAACATAAAACACTTCTTGGGATCCTGGGAAAATAAAACATAAGAAAGGGGTGAGCTCAGATGCTTAGTATTGGTAAATAATTTAGCAGAAGCTATAATCTTTTAAGGCAATATGTTTAATTAAAACAATAGCCTTTTAAAAATAAACTTGAACATAATATGGAAAAAATAAATCAAACATTACCATATAAACATGATCATGGATATTCTACTAGTAAAATAATCACATGTAATAACTAATTTCTAAATGAGGGAATGTATAATACTAGACTTTAATTTCTGTGTCAAGGCCTCGTGCCAGGACCTAGGGGCTAACTGTAATCGGACCCCAACCCAGAGAGCCTCTGTAACCGAACTCCAACCCGGAGAGCCTCTGTTACCGGACTCCAACTCGGAGGGTCTTCTGTAACCAGACCCCAACCTGGAGGGCTTACTTTTACCGGTCCCCAACCCGGAACATACTAGTCCAATACATTCATCCTAAGAAAAGGTTGAAATATAACATAAATATTCGTATTAAAACTAGCATACGAAATGTCAATACTTTAACCATAAACCATTAATGACATAAAAATAAATCATCCATAGTAAAACATATCACAAAATCTTAAATACAATATGGGATATTTGTATCATAATAAATCAACTTCAAACAAGTGTAAAATTTATCAAAGGATGTTGATAGAGATGAAATCAAAACTATTTGAGAGAAATATATATTTCTATTTTGAAATCATTTAAGAGTCACATAATTATAAAGAAAAAATTTATTTTGAAAATATTCTTATAAGATTTTAAGAGAAGATTCGACGATGTCATAATGGCGGAAAATAGCCACACCCACTGTATAAGTTAAAAAAACATTCTTACCTTAATATTGTTGAAAAGGTTATAAAGTACCTTGTTTGGAAAACGACATAAAGATTCATTTTAAACATCTTATAAAAATTCAAACAAGGGTATAAATGACTTTATCCAATATTATATTAAATATTAAAAATGTTTTGAAATATATTTTTAAGAAAACACAGATGTGGATGATAAAGAGGTCTGAGTAGATACTTACATAAAAACAACCTCAGATAATAAAGAGATTGTGAAATTAACCCTTACCTTGTACTTTTCCCCGGTCGAGGGTATTTTAACCTCCTGTACAATAGTTAAATCATTTTTATTAAATTATAAAATAACCATATACATAATTATGATATTATATATGATCTTATAATAATGCTTTGTTAATGATATTTTAGTATTATCGTCGTTTCAGGTGTTAACTGATTCGTTTTACTTTATATTCTTTGTTATGTGAGTTATGTTTGTTATGAATGGAATGTTTATTATTCATATACAGGATGATATAAAGTCTTTAAAAATTATTTTTAATCATAAAATGAAAATTATTCTTGAATGGTTATGATGGGGAATGAATCTTATCGCGTTCATGGAGACGGTAATCCATACGTACGTACGAGCGACAATATCATTATTTTAATATTAAAATGGTTTTTAATTTGATGTTATATCATATATACAGAATCATTATCATGTTATATTTATTATTTACATCAATTATACAACATTATTAGACCCATACAAATAATAATGTATTGAATAAAAACTACACCACGGCGTGGAGACGGTAAGCTGTACGTACACACGTATGGTGACATGTCATTCAAAGGATGAATAGAATAATGAATATGGTTGTACCATATTTATAATAACATCAAAATATATAGAATATATTGGATATATTATTTTATAATGGAAACAACAAGGAAAGAAGAAGTGTAAGAAGAAAATAATTTGAAATAGGTGATGAAATATTTACCTCTTCTTCGGGTTCTTCCTTTTGATTTGATCAAAAGGTATCCTTAGGTTGGCTTTCTGACTAAAGGAAGGCCTCTAGGATGAAGGGAGGATAGTTGAGAGGATATTTGGGAGGGGTTGGATGAGCCAAATGGCTTTGAATGTGTGGATTTGAGAGAATGTGGAGTGCCCTTTTATAAGATGGGTGAGGGGCACCTTAGGAAAAGATTGAAATATTATTTTATAATAAAATAATATTCAGTTTATAATGGATCCAAATTAATTTATTTCGATTCTAAAGTGGGTATGGGTCGAAATACTCTTAACCAGTAGGTTTTATATAGGTTTATGTCACCATTTAACCATATCTTTTAGATTTAACACTAAGTTAAATAATTTAACTTTTACCGTGTCTTCTTGTATTTTTATGGTATATAGTTAATAAACTTACTATAAACAACCAAAAGAACCTCAAGTGGTTAATTAATGAAATATATAATATTATTTAAGCCCTTTTTAAGAACCTTATATTTTTAGAAATATTATATCAACCAATAATATAGTATTTTCTTTAAAAATTAATTTATGTCAATTTTTACACTATTTGGTATTTTGTTTTTTTGAAAGTCATAAAAACCTTATCACATAAAAAAAATCGAAAAAACCCTAACATGTCATATTAACCTATAAAATTAGTGGAATTCATAAAAATTTTGAAATTACATTTATTTGTATATTTATAATATCAATTATTTTAATCTTTCATTAATAAGGTAATTACTGCATCATCATTGTGTCATAAATAAATTAAATTATTTAATGTCTAGAAATTATAAATAAAATTACATTATGTAGGAAATAATTTTATATTGCTAATTAATATTTATAGTCAAATTTATCTTATGTATAGCCCTATATTAAAATGTTTTAGTTATGAAAACTTGAATTTAACACTTTTAACTCTTCTTTAAATTAAATAATAATAAATGTCCTAATCTAATCCAAGTGGACCTAATGGGTAATATTTTATTACTAAGTTTGTTTTTGGTCGAATTAAACTTATACATAGAATTAGTACATGTGTTATGGTAATTATAATATCATTTTTAGCCTTAATTAACCTATTTACTTTTAACTGTGGTAAATAAAAGTCAAAAGTTACAATTCACAAAAAATTATTTTCATCTTATTGAACCAAATTTTACTTATTGAGGTTAACCATGTCTCTAGGATTTTTGAAATTCAACTCACAGAAGCGGTAAAATTATGTTTTATACAAATTTTCAAATGTTCCTAGAAGGTGGGTAAAAGAAGGTAAAAAGTTCAATAAAATTTTATACATATAATTTTATTATAATAAATATTAAATTGAATTAAATTGAACTAATATTTTTATTATCTATCTATTTTGACTTATAATAAATTTAAATAAAATAATTAATTATTTAAATAAAAAGTGGGTTTTAAACAATGATGTAGTGTTTTTCACTATTCATCAAAAATTGAAAGTTTTCAGAAAAATACCAAAAATTCACCCTAAGATAATTTTGATATTTTGAATTAAAAAATTAATTCTATTTTACCAATTTAAAAAAAATATAAGTTTCATTAATTAATTTAAAATGAATTCCCATTGTCAAAATAAAAAAGTGTATTTTTAAGAAATAATAATTATCAAAAGATTGACACTAGTTTATATCCAATTTCAAAATGAAATTACTTATAGTGTCCAGTATTGGATTAAATTGTAAAAATATAATCTATTTATACTTCCAAACCATTAAAATGTATAATTTAACACTATAAATTATTTTGATTAAAAAATTTGTTTTCAGTTAAAATATAGCAATTTCACTATTCAACCAAATATGAAAGTTATCAGAAAAATACAAAAAATTTATTGAAACTAAATTATTATGTCCCAATTCTAAAGAAGAAGTTTATTTTGTCAAATTGAATATATAAAAGTTTCAAATATTGGATTTAAAAAGGGTTCACCATTAAAAGGTGGTTAAATTGCAATTTTTGAAAAGTTTAACTGACAAAATGAATTTGTTCCTACATTATGTCTAAGAAACTCATAATATGGATTCTAAAAATATAAGGATTATATAAAGATCAAAATTCAGTTAATACTATTCATAACTGCTTTTGAACATCTAGTTTGGTAAGTCATGGTGCCCTTGAACTCGGTGTTGCGTGTAGTGAAAGTTATTGAATTACTTTGAAGAAATAACGTAGTGTGAAATCTTGGTGTGTTACATCAACGGTGCATAACCATTCATTTTCTCATCATCAAATTTAAGTACATTGAATTTTTTGGGGAACACCAAATCCCCCAGCTTCACCAGCACATCCACCAATACACTGGTTGGGTGTTCTATATCCAAATATAAAAATTGAACACCAATATTCCCGAGATTTATTTATAAAACAAAAAAATTAGAGAAAATTAAGGGAAGAATCACATTAAAATAAGCTTAAAAATCAAGAATAGAATTAGAGAAATAAAAATACGTTAAGGATCATTGATTTGATCAGGTTCTAGAATACTTTCAGTTATTTATTAATGTTTGTTAAATAAATAATAAAACATTTATTCCCATGCTTAATCCCTTATCCACTCTACATTTTCTCATTAGGTATAAAGTTCCTTATGAAACTTCACATAATGATGAATTTATTTCAATTCATAAAAAAATGGTATGCTAACTTGTACTCTATAAAATGTATTAATAATTTCATTAATATGATCATTTTCATTATATTTATTTGAGGATTTTATTTTTTGGGGGAAATGAAATGGGTACATTATATTTCATGGGGGGTATCACATTTCCCCCATTTTTAATTTTTATTATTTTTACATGAATATTTTGATATTTAATGAGGAGAGTTTTAAAGAAATGGATTCAAATCTATTGGGAATTTCTCAAGAATAAAAACATTTAGTGAAAATAGATATTTATGACTATTAAATGTGATGATACCTATATCACCTTTTCCTTTAATATAAAAAAGTGTTTGGAAGGAAGTTATCCAAAACCAATAATATTTATCCCACGAATGGTGTTTTCATATTATCCCACTTGAGTTAGCAAGTCATAATTTTTTGATTTTGTGGTTCATTGTAATTGGGGGTTTTTGGATGAAATTTTCACTACCATATTCTCTAAACAAGGTTCAAGATTGAGAGTTTACAAAGTTTTTCTTCTGGGAGGTGGGGCTGAGGATTTTATCCTTGTCCATAATAGTACCAATACTTATTAGGGTTTCCATATTTTCACCCTTGTTATTTTATTTTTTTGTATACTAACCAGGGTTTGGTATTTTCATGTATTTTTTATTCTTCAATAGGGGTTTTAAATAAAATCTTTGTCATGGAAAAACTACTTCAAAAGACTCAAATGAATCCTAATATTGGGGTATTGATTACATAAATGAATGTTATCAGAACAAATAAAATTATGAAAAGGAATAAAAAATGATTTTGAATTTCCTATACCTAGTTAAATTTTCCTTAATAGATTATTCATTTCATTAAGTTTAGTTTCCACCTTTATTTGATGTTCTAATATTTACCTCATGCAAAACCTTAGTGGGTTTTATTGCTCATGTCCAAAAATTTTGTTCATTTTTATCTTTGTTAGCTATCAAGTACCAAGAGGTAACAAGATTATTTTTACACCAAATCCCCATCTCATGTAGAATATACAATTCCATAATCCCTAGGGATAAGTCCCTTTCAGAATTATTGGATCGGGAGTTGGTCACTAATATAAAGTTAAGGGTACCTAGTGTATAGTCATTTAAATCTAATATTTCAAAAAGTGTTTTTATAATTCCATATATTTCTTTCCAAATGTATGTGATATTAGTTCCATAGAAAACATTCCATAGAAAGATTCTTTTAATGTTCAGAAAGTCCCCCATAGAGGTAGGGAGATAGTATAACCTATCTTTGGGTACACAGTTAAGTTATAATGGGAATGCTAAAAATTTTATGAGGTCTTAGGAAAATTTTTCTAGTTTCATTATAGAGATCAGTATGTAAAGATACAGAAGGATTTTTTTGGGTCCACACTAGGAAGACCATAAAAATTGCGGAGGAGATAGATAAGAAGTGAAGAAAAAAAACAAATTTATGAAAAATAAGACCAATATCACTATTTTAGTCATGTTTAGAAGTCATCATAGAAAAAAAATTTCAAATGACTTTAAAAAAGTAATTTTAAGTTTATATACTTAATAAAAATCAAATCCTTATTATTTCTCAATAAAAAAAGTAAGAATATATAAATAAAAGAAAATAAGTAAAAGGAATAAAAACTCAAAATGTATCCACTAAAAGAAACATGAAACTTTCTTCCAAAAAAATAGTGCAATAATTTTGATCATTTCATCCAACATGTTAAAGAGATAAAAAAGGATACTAAAGGACTATACTAAGATAGTTTTCTTAGTCTTTATGTCTTTCCTCATTCATTCTACATAGCAACATGGGACTTATTTAAGAATTATATCATTGAATCTATGAATTATTACTTCAAATAGACCATTATCCCCATAAATATGTCAAAAATTACTCTCTTGGTCATTACTAAGGTGAAAAAACCAAATTACTTCTACCAATATCAGTAAATCATTAAGTGAAATTTTTTCATAGAGTGGTTGAAAAAATTGTTAATGGTAGAATCACTAATCTAAATCACAATATGGTCTTAGATTAATTACATGGATTAATCAAGGATATTAGTATTAATGGTTCCATTGGGAAGGATCAAGAGATTATGAATGATCTAGACATGAATATTTTTTAATTTAACATCACGCTGAAGGTTTATATAGAGAAATAATATGAAAGTCAGGAATGGAATTATATTATTAAGGTGATTCATTGAATTAGATTTTATGAGTGGTTTTCTAACATTATCTTTGTGGATATTTTTCTATATCATTATCAATTATACTTATGTGATGGATATTTGGTTTTTTTATGTACTCCAAAAACCTCCAACAACTTGACCCACTTTCACCCAACCCTTTTTCCTAGATAAGGACACTCTCTACAGGAACCTCAATAATGTTTTTTTTCTGATAGTAAGGTGTTTCCTTTAAAAGGAAGATATGGAACCCTGAATATATCATATTTTTTTATATGAAATTATTTTATTTTTAAATGAGAGAAATATTTTGATTGAGTGATTAAAATAAAATCTAATAATGTATGAAATGTGGAGAGTTCAATTAGTGAATTTTATTAAAACATGTGCATATAACTATAACAGATACTCAGATAGGCACTCTCAATTGATTGAGAGATGGATTAGATATTTAAAATAATTCCCATTGGAATATATTAGGGAATAATTTACTATAGGGTTATCGTGATACAATGTTTTGATGGGATAATGAATAAAACTATAGGGGATATCCTTAACTAGAAAATTTTATTCTTCTTTAGAGGTAGCATGTACCTTATTAATAGTGTATTTTATTTATTATTATGCAACTTTTTTTATTTGGGCTCAAAAAAATCCCTTGGGAACATTTATAACACTCTAAATTCATTCATATAGGACTCTAATCATTAGGGTTAATCCTATAGTGTGTTCAGGAAATAATTAGAAAAACTATTTGAATAAGGATGTATCAACATGAGGAGCCTCAATGAATTCATGAATGTTATGATGGAAATGTTATATTGAGATTTTATCATAGTACTTTCACTATGGGAGAGATTATCTTGGAAAAAATATTGATAATACCATACTCCCATGAATAATACAAGCTTCTAGATGTCTTATATTTGGAGAAACCTACATGAAACCACCCACAATCTTCTTGACCACTATTACTAGATTATAGTGTGTGGATGAATTTAATTATCAAATGATAATTGGGTTGGTCACCCTATTTACTTCCTAGGATGCCCAACCCATACTTTAAGCTTTTAATCAGTGAAGAACCACCCAAACTCCATTAATAACATACTCAATATTGAAAAAGTATCTCTATAGCATAATTCAATTTGATGAGGATCCGGTGTGTATTCACCCAAAACTAATTTAGATCTTTTAACAAAACAATACATTAATAACCTCAATAATTCTCATCAAGGTATAAATTCATGTTTAGATATTTTTGGGATATATTTATCCATTAAAATTTTAGTTTACATGTATGGTTTTCCTATAACAACACACTTCCCATGGAAAATTATATCCAATATACAAGAATACCTCTTGCCTCTAAATTTTTATATTTTAAAAATTCAAAAGAAAAGTTACAGGCGTATCATTTTCCAGTAGAATATTTGGTTTTATTTATCTCGTACTTTATTAGAGGTTTTGATGGGTATAAATATTTATCTAAGTTTATTTTATCCATTCCCATCAGTTTGGTTCCACTATGTTGAAGCTTCCTCCAGTGAATTATAGTTTTATAGTTGTAACTTATTGTAGTGTAAAATATTCTCTATGAGGTGAATTATGTCACTATGAATCATGTAGCATTAACAATCACCACTCTCTTGAAAATAAATAATTTTTTTAGAACAAATGTTATTACCCTACAAATAAAAGGGATATACTCATCTGTAATATTATGTAACCTCCACATGTACATTCTCAAGTCTAGACCAATGTTAATCATTTTTCTCAAGGGATCAAGGTTTATTGTGAGGTACCTATGTAGGAATTAAATATTTTATTTCAATAAATCATATGAGATAAGTATCATATGTAGTGGGGGCCTCATATTAAAATTATAAGGCTTGTTTAATCTGGATTTCAATTCCTTATAAGGTGAGGGAAAATATATCATTTCAGAAGCCTGAACTATGAATAACTAGATAACTATTTTAAAATACAATAACATTACATTGTACATGGTATAATCCAACTCAAATATGATTTTTAAATACATATTAGGAAATTTTCCTATTTTTTATCTCATAATGGAATAGAATAGTATGATATATATTTAGGTGTTGAGTCAACGACTTGGTATGAGGGAAACAAGGTAGAAAACCTCCAGGATTCTAAAAGAGAGCAATAATATTTCCTCAAAATGTTTTCTAGCTCAGAATCACTTCCCTATAATGATAAGGATATTTTGTATGGGTATTCCATTAGGATTAATTACTTTAAAGCACCCAATGTATTATTCTATGACTTTTTACTTCCACTCTTACTGAAATATTACACTGATTATTCAATTATTTGTAAACATAAATTAAAACTAATTTAATAAGGAAAAGAAACTTTTTGTAAAATTATTATCAAAATAGGTCAATTCCATTAATGCTCAACTATTATCATTCTTATGGAGTGTGGGGTTGATTACTAATCTATTGATTTATACCAATAATATCTAGCATGGTTGATAGATATAATATTTTCATCATTTTTACTTTGTATTTTAATGTTTTCATCTCAACATTTTCACGTTTTATGGGTAATTGTCATGTTTTTGGGTTTTAAAAATAATTTGGATTTAATTAAAAAAACTCTAATTCTTGAGTTTAAGTGTTTCTATTAATTTTAAATTATATTTATTAGTCCATACATTTATTATGGATCATTTTATTTTCATTGAAAAATAATATATTTTTTCATTAATGTATTTTATAAATGTTTTATGATAATTCTTTTATTCTATAAGAATAAGTAAAAAATAAATGAAAAGGGAATAAATTTTTTTCCCTTATCCAACCACCATATATAGGCTCTACCTCCATGAGGTAGTGGCCATTCTCAAACAAATCCAGCTAGGATAAAGTGGAGAATCATATCCAATGCAAGGTGGAGCCAATGGGAATAATGGTCATAGTGCAGGGAAACACCATGGGAAGGAAATGAGTCAACATGTAGTAAATTGTATGATATAATAGTGGTATTACATAATAAATATTAATGTGGGATACAAGGTATGAAATCACTATTCAAATTATGTTAAATTCCTAGATAATAGATGAAATAATAATTATTTTCCATGAAGGAAGTGGTTATGGTTTATAGGATAAATTTTAATGTATTTTAGGGAACAATTTGGCATATCCCATTCCATGGTGCTTCATGTAGTCAATAAAGGAGAAATCCATTGGAATACAACTTGATGAAATACTCATGGTGAAGTCTCCATACCATTTTGGTAATTACTAGACCAACCAAATACATTTCAAGATGGTAAAGGTGTATTTTCAACTTGGTTTGTCCAAGACATTATAATGATTGTCACCGTGTCATGATAAATGTCATGGTAATAGTAATAGAGATTATTTAAAGCTCCATGCCATGTTGATTTACTTTATATTGTGGAAATATCTTATGTTCTTAAAAATTTAAAATATTTAAAAATATTATTTTGATAATTTAACTCATTTAAATATGAATATTGAGATTATGAAGATAATGGGAATAATTCAAAGAATATGTAAAGTAACTCCTACCCAAAGAAAGCTGACTAAGAATAAGAATTAGCTGGTAGAATGTGGAGTTGCTATTTTTAATACATACACATGATGGAAGAAACCACCCATTCTCATCAAACATTGTTGTATCCCACTATTTCTAATTAATGCCTAAGTATAATTAATTTTCTTATTTAAAATACTTTCTTTACACTATAAGGGGGTTATATTTTTAGGATTTTAACTCTCACTCACTGATGGAGAGTTTTTATATTTCTTTTCTATTTTGTGATGTATTTTCTCTATCTGGTAATCATTATATATATATTTTAATTAAGTTGTCTATGTTTATCTCAATATGTCATATCACTTTATAACCTTGTTATTTATTACTATGATATATAATACTCATGATGGTGAGCGAATAACCTTAGGGATATTTCAGGGGAGGAATACATTGTTGAACTTATGTCCTTGTGTATTTATTTTTAAATTTCTTTTATCTACTTAATTGTATTTTGAGGATGATCAATAGATGGGAAGGTTATAGTGTGTCCTCAGTATGACTATCTTAGTTCTAATTTCTTTTCCTACACTATTTTCCATTCCTTCCATGATCATTAGGGAATATGTTGAAGTCTTGATGATTCGGTTCTTATTGAATTAGATTGCATATGAGGATGATGAGTTAAGGGGTGCTATAAATTATGGATTCCTTTAAATTGATGACTATGGAGGTGGTGGATGTATAGTGTAGTTGGAGATCATTAAATACATTGTGTATTCAATACTAAGGTAGAATAGGATGAACACACATACGATAAAGTTTGATTATTTAGTATGTTTGATACCAAGTTTGAGATAAAAAAGTCTTATTCAAGGTAGATACTACGGGAGTATCTTATTTCTTTTAACCTCATTCATTTTATATGGATTTTCATTGCATGTTTACTTTTCTATTTTTCATTCCATTATCAAAACACTATTTATTTATTCTTTTTATTAAATATAAATGAATAAAAATATAATTAAGTGATTGGATTATTCAGTGATCATCTTGGAATCCTAAGGAACTACAAGTGATATGACCATGGCCTTCAACTTTGTTTTATTGGGAAAATAAATATTATTTATATACATCTTATAATGGTTATGTAAAAATCATGCACCGTTTTCAAGTATCCAAGATTGTATATTAATTTTTATTCCTTTCACATTATATAAATAATTTTCTATGAATCTATAGAAAAACTAAAAAAATACATCATGTATTCAAATTTAGATTATTATGAAGAGACTAACAACTCTTGGGTAAAACAATAAGTGGAAGGAATTTATTACCCTGGTGAAGATTAGCATAAAATGAATATGGATGAAATAATGAGTTGAGTAACCAAATTAAATGGATAATAGAATATCAATTTGAAGAACCCAAATGGATTTTTGAAGAAAATATTTTTGTTTTAATTATTTTTAATACATTTGTTTGAAAAAGTAAATGTGACATTAATTGGAGACCGAGGTTCTTTCATTGAATTAGTATGGGGAATTATTAAATTGTCAGGAAT
The DNA here is from genome assembly GCA_963277665.1 of Viscum album. Classification (NCBI taxonomy): domain Eukaryota; kingdom Viridiplantae; phylum Streptophyta; class Magnoliopsida; order Santalales; family Viscaceae; genus Viscum; species Viscum album. The sequence goes on along the minus strand of OY728166.1, from coordinate 1,330,850,685 downwards.
ATTTGATTTAAATTAATGAAGTTTCTTTAACTAAAGAAAAAAATATTAAGTCTTATGATTTATGATCTAGTTTGTTGTTCTGAAATACATGTGTCATGTTTTTATTGGAATGGATACATACAAAATGGAGAACTATGAGTTTTTGAGACGGATGGATTTATATGGTTGTTAAAGTAATTTTTTAATGATATTTATACAAAAAAGAGGACCTAGCTAGCCTGTCAACCAAGGAAGAGGCACACACCACTGAGTGGGGGGGGGGGGATAATATTAACCCCATAAAGCTAGCCAGCATGAGTTTGGCCCTGGCCCGTGGTTATAGACGCATTGATGTTAGGAAGATAGAAGGGGCGAAGCACCGCAGTGTGGGGTAGCATGACAAAGACATAGAGTGGGTGCAGAGCATGCCCATAGAAGAACACATGTACGGGGAGGTACCAGACATGGAGAAAGAGTAACAATTTATATGGGGTTGGAGCACTGAGTAATATAAGGAAGCGAAAAGACATAATTCATTTCAATGTTGGATACAATTTTTTAATGTGGAATGAATCAAAGTTTTTGGATCAACCGATCTAAAATTTCATAGCCATTTTATTGATCCATTTGAGATTTTGAACTTGTGATCTATTTTAAAAAACACAGAGAGTATTCAGGGCCATTGGATCATCCATGCAACCACATCATCTACCTCAAGCTTTCCCAAAGAGTACTGTGCATTGAGAGCATAAAGTAATGTCAATTGTATTTCTGTCAAGCCATCTAATCTCCATTTGAGTATCCTGATGATCCTAAAATGATTGAAAAAATGTTGCGACATTGTTTATATAATCAAATGAGGATAAAACCATCATTTGATCATTATGAAGAAGTTTTAAATTTTGGATATAGTGTTATTTAGTTGTCACAAAACCGAGGCAATGTATGTTCTTGAGTAGTTCATCAATATTCTAGAAGCTTCTAAGGTGATATTCGTTGTCCATAAATATCCATGGTAGAGTTTATTTGTGTGGTTTTTCTTATCTCTCATCCCGAGTATTTGTGGGAGTTTAAGAGAAAAACAGTGATCCACACAACTTTGATTTCAGGAAGAAGAATAAGAATCTCATGTTCCTATTGATATGAAAATCATTCACTCAATATTTTTGTGAAGAATCTATTCCATTAAGGCCTATAAAGTATCAGGATACTTTACTTGTGAAGTCTCCTGGTTTGTATGATCTGACTTGAATAATGTTTACTGAGAATCCATGTATCTTTAATCTTACTTGGAGACTATTTTATTGCTTTTCAGTATAGAATAGGAACATCATTATTGTGCTCAAGGAATTTGTGCACACAAAGAAGAAGGGTAGTGAATATATATCCGAGTGTGTGAAAGTGAGCAAGTCCATGCACATGTATGAGATTCATATTAAAACATACACATGCATTGAGTTTAAATTGGAGGCTGTGTGTATAAGAGATTGTATCATTACATTGTGAAACAAATTGAACAGTGTATATCCAAGCATGAATTTGAGAAGTGAAGTAAAAGTGAATGTATATTCTTATACACATGTGATTAAAAAATTCACTTAAGGAAAAAAATAGTGTGTATTTTCTTACGCAATATACATTTTACAAAGTGTTTTCATGCATATGAAATATTGTATATATAAAACAAGAAGGAAATGTAGTGTGTTAAATAAATGCTTGAAGTTTGTGAAAGTGAATATGTGACTTATATTTCATATTCAGTGTGTAGTGTTTGAGACTGAAGCCCGAACATTATTTCTATCAGTGTTTCAAATTTTTTTTGTGTCTGAGTTTTCTATAGTTAGTGAGGCTGGGTCTTTAGTAGAATAAGGAATAGAACTATAAGTGTTGTACTGAGGCAACTGATTATATTCATTGATTATAAATATTTGAACAAGCTCAGTATTAGTACAAAGTTGATATTTAATCCAAATAATTATTTTAGAAGTCAACTTCATGAGCATTGAAATATCTTTAGCTGATAATTATGATATAGTAGTGAGTTTAATTTTATGTATTTTCTTCTATAATTAATGAGAGTATACTGAACTGAATTTTATATAGTGTTGTCGATCATATTCAGTGGAAGTCATATTGTTTCAGTTGGAGTGAGCAAGTCTGAAATCATATTATACTACGTGGCTCCAAGAGGAAGATCAACATTTTATGTTTCAATGAAAACTTGAATATCTTGTGATCTTTCTCATTGTGTTTGTGTTTTTTGTAAACTGGTGGGATTATAGTATAAATAACACTAGTGGGATACTATTATAAATAAGGAAAAGGTTCATACCTACCCACCGAGGTTTCATGGTGTTACCAGACCAATCCACTTATAATTTATGATTCATTCATTGTGTATAATCCGTGTCTCAGATCATCCTAAACACAACAAGGACATAGTCAACCACATTGGGGGTGGACCTTGTAAATATACTGTGTGTTGTGATTCATTTACTTTCTATCTTTCAATTGGTATAATTGTTCTTGTTAACAAGAAATATCCATGAAATCTAACAAGTACAGAGGATTAATATAAAAATGGGTTAGAGAAAAGGAAATAAAACTGGTAAAAAATTGTGCACACTGATTAACCCCTCTTAGTGTACCTTCATGATCCACTAGAAACTTAAATATTTATATAAAATGAATAAAAACTTGAGAAACAAGAATAAGAGGAAGTAGTGGAAGAAGTTTCCCCACTAATGTTTCAAATGGAAGAACCTAAGAAGGCTGAGGGGAAATTACTTGAGGACTTACTATCAGACCTCCCTCATCCCTTATTATAGGATATTTTGGAAGAACAAATTTATATTGATAAACATGTGGTATATTAATAGTTTTTTAATCATACTGTAGTGATTTTCGATAAGGTAAATCAATGAATGAGTCTCTCATATTTGAATAAGAAGAAGAACTAACACCACTCTATCTTTCACTTTATTTGAAATTTGAAACAATTAAAGTAGTTAAATATTAAGAGAATATTGAGAAGATTGAATTTAATCCTCTATACATTATTACACAACTCTAAGAGACATTAATAAATTATTATTAATTTATAATCAACCTTGATGATCCTACATTGTGTTTGTGTTTTATTTGTTGTCTATTATTCAGTAAGTGATGAAGAACTTGAGACAATATTAATTTAATAAATAGACTAAATTGGAAGTATGTTTTTGTGTTCCCAAGATTGGTAATATGTGAATTTTTAAAGAATATCCATCCTTGAGAAGTTCAAAGGTTGTATGTTATATCTTTGATGAAGTGAATTGAAGTGTGATAAATATTGAACTGGCCTTAAATCTAAAATACATATGAAAATGGAATTTGAAGAAGTGACCATTTTTTTAATTTAATTAAATTTTATTGATTTTTTAACTGGTCATAAACTCAAAGACATGTTTCAAAGGTATTAGATAACTAACATATTATTTCAAAAATTCTTAAGGTGTTTGAAGAATGATGAAGACCATGAAAAATATTATTTTTCGTAATGAATCGTTGACAAGATGATGTTAAGAAGACCATGGGTAGAATATTTTCATGTTTTTTTGAGAAGTGGTATTAATGAAGAAGTATTTATTTGTAATTTTTAAGTTATATTATGAGCGAGCCTTAGAAAAAAAGTAAATCCCATTTCCAATCAAGAACCCACATGAACCAAATATGTGGGAATAATGGGTCAACCACATGGGTGGAAAGTCGATCTAGATATATGTGGGTGGGAAGTGAGTATGTGGGCATGCATAGTTACCAGATTGAGTGCTTAGGGGAGAACATAATACGAAAAAAGGAGAGTACATTATGGGATGTACAATGGAGTGGTGTGGCCCATGATGGGAATGTGTGTGGGGGTGTATTTGGGTGCTAACCCCAGTGCTAGTTTGAGAGGTTGTTGAGGTGGATATTATTTTTAATCAGTGCACATATAAATAGAAAATAAATATGGGATTGAGATTTATAACATAATTTTCATCTTCCATATATAATTTTCATATAACATATATAGTTTGATCATTTGAATTATATCCATTTGATATAACTTTACACCATCTCCTACCACCCAATGATGGTTTATTGCACTATTTGGACTAGTTCACAATTTCCACGACTCCAGACATATCTATTGATTAACCTGAGAGAATGAGTCATTCTTAAATGAATTGAAATCAATCATGAAATCTCACTTTTTTATATATGTGATAATTCCAAGGACATGTTTCTTTATAGAATGCAATGAACAAAAATAAGGCTCACTATCACACATACTTGAATTCTTATATGGAGTTATAGGAGTTGATGCATGTGATCATCATTTCATGTATGTAAAAATATCACCATCAAGAGAAAAATAGATCTCACATAAGAATATACACCATGATTTTTATCATCATGTAATTCTAGGATATTTTAATTTCTAAAAGGTTTGGTGATATTAATATCGAGCCTAGACTCGATATTTAATTTGGAGAATGGAGGCAACATGATTTTTAGAGATAAGGAGGTGGAACCTCACCTATAACTATCAAGCATCCAAACCAAGATAATTTTGTTGTTGTATGAATATTTTTGGGATTGATCATTCTTTCCCATAAGAAAAGAGATATGGAATCTTTATAGATTTATGAAGAAAAAGAAGTCCTCCAATGATTTTTTCATGTGAAGGAGAAGTGTCTCACGATATTTTTATTTTATAATGAAACCAATATTCCATGAACACACTCTGTTATGTAAATGATATTGAGATATTCCACGAAGGACATCATCTTTTATTAAGAATAAAAACTTGTGTGCTTGAGATAATCATTTACATAAAGAAAAATGGGTAGCATCATTCTTCTACCGACATGTGTGGGAAATAACACTCATGATACAATTACATGAAGGAATTTAAAATTCATAAAACAATGTAAATAATTTTAAATAAGATACTTGTGCACACTGGTTTGAAATAATTTAAAAATATGTTTAATAATAACAAATATAAACAGTGTGTGCTCACATGTAGTAGAACCACATTATCTGTTTCATGTAAAGAACATTTGATAATCCATGTATAAAAATAAGTCATTTGAATGTGGTGATATTTCTTAAGAAAAATGTGCATGATATTTATGAATCTTTTTCTGAATCTGACACTAAAATTTGATATCTCATATAATTTTTCAAAGATAAAAAACAAAATAAGAATCGGTGACCAAATTAAAATATGTTCATTTTTCTTGAAATCAAAAAATAATTCTGAGATTTCCAATCTAGAACATATTCATATGTTTGTATCTAAAGTAAAATAAGAGGTATCATAATTTATTTTTAATATTTGATACATCCCTTTGATTATTGTTAATTAGAGATAGTTCAATAGATTTCTGCATATAGATTATGTGGATTATATTTTATTGATGATTATTAAAGAATACCTTTTCTACATTACTGAACACATCACATGGAGTATACCAACATCCTATATTATTGTGCTTCAAAGATAAAACTTTAATTACCCGTTTTTGGTTCCTTAAAATTATATTTAAGTACTTCCCCTTGATGAGGATTTCTATGATAATAAAAAAGAATAAGTGTTTATGTGTGATACTAACCACTATAAACCAATGACATAGTCATCCACATTGAAATAAAAACACATTAAAAATCCTAGTTTTTTTCTTTAGTGTTTTGTGTGCAATCTTTCTAACCATATGCAAAGAAGATAAGAGAACCATTCAATTTATAAGTGGAAGTGGTAAAAAAAGGGATAAAAGTTTTATACTAATAAAAATTCATTCCATAATAATTAACCCCAACCATCTCAGTGTGTTCATACCAATGTGATCCTAATAATTATTATTGGACCTAGTTCAAACCTCCAATTGGATTCCTTATGTAGAATCCTTTTAAGGATGTGATTTATCTTCTCAATTTAAAATAGAGTTAAAAAAATTTAGGATTTGTATCTATTGTAGATTATAATTCAATTGTAGCCATGAATTTGAATCATATAAGAATGAAACAATAGATATGGATGAAGAAGGAATCCATCATATGCAAAGAAGAAGAAGTTTCAGTTTCCCCATTAATTAATCCATAGAAATGCAAGTTGTTTATGGAAGCTAAATATCTGGTAGTTCAATTTACTACTAAGGTGATAGATAATAGTTATTCCTTATATGTTGATGAATAGGTATCAAATATTATATTATAATCTCATTCAACAAAAAAAAGTATGAGTGGTGAAGATAATTCCCCAGACAATGATTATTGTATAAATAGAGGAAGGCCCTATAAGAATATATCACTCTTTTAGATGTAGAAACTATGAAAAGAGATAGTGAATTGGAATAAAGGGAGATAACATGAATTTATCTCACTAAAAAATGTAATTCAAAGAGTGTAGATTTTATGATAATGAAGAATAATTAGAAAACATAAAGAAATATTTAAAATGAAGAATGAAAGAAAATATCAATCTCTCTAAAAAAATTAATGAAAAAGAACCAAAATAATATTAAACATGAAGAAAGATGCTTTAGTTTTAAAGACTTGTGGATGAATAAAATTCATGAAAATAATAATGCTATAAAATAATATGAAGAGGAGTACCATACATTAAAATAAAAACATAAGGCAATCATTGATATAAATAATGTCCAATTAGAGATCAAATAAAATAACAATGATAAGATTTACAATTTTTTACCATTGAATAATAAAATGCATGATGATGGAAATTTAAAGATCAAGAAATAATTGGAAGACATGTTGAAATTATTAAAGGATGATAAATTTATCCTAAATATTAAATTATTTGATCTTAAAGTGAAATTGGTAACTTCTACAAATAATCAGGATAAGTCTTTAAAACTAGTTGAAATTAGAGCTATTACCACAAGAGTTTCTAAGACAATAACTTATAAAGATAATTATTATCCTAAAATACATCCATATAGTGGAAATAAAAAATTAACATCATTTAATGATCAATCTCATGTATGATCTATATAGAAGTCACTATCCAATTAAAATAATATTATTTGCAAAAATCCTAAATACTAGATCAATATAAAAACCCATATAAAAGTGGATGATGAAGGAAAATAAAGTTCTAACAACTAAATATGTGGTAAATTAAGACAATTATAGAATAATATTTTCCTTTAAAGAATCCCATCATAGGAATGAAAATAAATAGAAATAGCTAGCATGTCAATCAAGATAGACTGTTACTCAAAACTAAGGGTTGAGATCCTTTGCCTATTGTTGGTGTTGTGAAAAATTTGGACACATGGTATATTATTATTGGTATAATACTTTAATATCCAAAAAATCAAATAATAACATCATCAAGTGGGGGGGGGGGGGGTTAGTGATGAGACAAACTCCACAGAATGAAAGGAATGATCTAACTGTTATAAATAGATTTGAATGTTTCAAGAAACTCTTTGGTAATTGTAATGGTAGTGGTCACATTAAAGATAAATGTAACTATAAATCATATAAGAAAGAAACTAAAATAATCTTGAATAATCCAATAATTATCTATATAATAGAGAGAATTAAAACTTGGGAAAAAATTAGATGAGAAAGTATGAAAAACAATATTCCCAAGAAGTCAAGAAAGAATAAAAATAAGTTAGCCTTGGGTTAAAATTGGAATAAGAATAATCCATAATAGAATCCTAAGAAGAAAAAAAGGGTGATACAACAAATTGAATAATTATCTTCTTTTTGGAAAAAAGTGGTTACTCTATGTATCACTATAATTAGTCCATGGGCATCACATTGAATAGAGGTATGCTTAATTAATAAAGGGAGAAACCAATGCAAGATAAAAATAAAATGTCTTAAATGGTACAAAGCACAACTGATAATCCTTGTATAGCTACTAAGAATATTGTGTTTATTATAAATTATATACTAGTAATTTGGATAGATGATTGAGATAGAGAAAAGAAAATGGAATCAATAAGGATAAAGGTATAAGCTAAATGAAAATAGAATATTCCATACCATGAAGTTGAATTTCATATGAGGTTTTCAACAAATGATGAACATAAAATCTCAAAAGTTATGTGTGGAAGGTGTAAGAATGTTAGAAACAACTCAAATAATTTTTTCTCATAAGTCAAGATCAAGAATATATTTTTAAAAGGATATATAAAGCACCAAGTGATTAATATCCCTTGATAGAAAGTGTTAATAATAAAATTCCACAAAACTTTACTTCTAGAGATAGTAAATATTTCATGATATGCATGATAACTAATAAATCTATAAAATTAAGCACAAAGAGGTCATCTTCATAACAAGTAGGAATAAAAGGAGTCTTATAGTTGAGAATAAATTCTCAACTTTGTTTTTATCATAGAAAATAAAAGAGAATTATACCATTTTCTGATTTAATTTTTGATTGATCCTTATTTTCAAGGAATTGTAGGTGATAAGAATTTTCCTAAAGATAAATAATGAAGAAATTATATTTTTATATCTCCATGATGGAATATTCTTTCCACGCCTCATAGAAGTTCCCATCAGTGTTTGATCTATCTATTTTTATCTGGAAGATTATTTTTTGTAAAATATCAAATATTAACCTTGATAAAGATTATTAACCTACCATATATGATCAAAATTATTTGAGTCACCATCATGGATGAGATCACAATAATTGATACACACATTAATTTTCATTCATAAGAAAAACTAAGGAAAACATCAATTTTTATGAAGTGAAATCTATGATCATCCCTTTATATGGGGTATATAAATAAATTCACAAAGACTTATATTTCATTCTAAACTATTATATATGGGATTCACTTGTTCAATAACTCATTGATGAGATATATGGGAATACACGCTTATAATAATTCACAAAAAAAATTAAATGAAGCTTGATATTAAGGTGTAGATATTAAATGAATGAATAACATGAACCCATCCATCTTGAAGAAATTTTAGGACAAAATTTATGAAATTTACTTGCCTATTATAATTGAATGTTTTGTAATAGTGATTTAAGATGAGTGTAGGAATTTTGGGTTGATTATATATTGAGAATTTTCTCTAAAAATGGTATCAAAGAAGTTCCATTTTCATTCTATAAAATATAATAACGTAATTACCACCGGCCTTAAAAATAGTTTAAATTCATTGATAAAGTATAAAATTTGTGTAATATTAGTTGGTATAATATTCTGAATTGAGAATGGATAGAATTGAGGTCAAAATTAGACCTTATTGTTTTCAACATTGGGAATAATGTATATCGACTTAGAGTGGAATAATTGTTGGAACATATATTAAGAAAGAAATGATACCATCCTCTCTAAGTTTATTTTTATTTGTTATAAATATATGGGATATAAGATAAATAAAATAAATGAGAGAATAAATGAAGAGAACATATTGACATCCCATTTCATAGATTTGTATTTACAACAAATACAAAGGGGATATTGATGATCCTATATTATGTTTTGATTGATTTTTTTAATAATTTTTTTTATGTGATAAAGCACTTAATTTCATGATTAATTAAAGAAAAATACTAGCTTATAAGAATGATTTTATTTTCCAAATATTGTTAATATGTGAAATTTTTTAAGAATACACATCCATTATAGGTTCAAAGGGAATATGTTATTTTTTTGATGAAGTTAATTAAAGTGAGATAGTTTTTTAACTAGTATTATAACTCAATGAAATGTGAAAATGGAATTTGATGAGGTGAAAAAATTAGTGAATTAAAATTTGAATTTTTTTGAACTAGACATAAACTCAAAGACATGTTTCAAAGTTATTTAGGAACCAACACATTATTTTCAACATGATTGAGCAGTTTGAAGGATTATAAAGACCAGGAAAAATATTATTTTTCATGATGATTGGTTGAGAATATGAAATTGATAAAACCACATGGGAGAATATTTTTATGATTATTTTTTAGATGAATTAGGATTTAGAAAGATGGATTGATTCCTATTTTAATAACTGAATTTATGAGTGGGCCTTAGAAAAAAGGGTCCAATAATTGGCTAACCAAGGACCCAAACCAACCACACATGTGGGAAAAAGTGGTCAACCATGTGGTAGACAGGCTGATGTAGCTAGCCTCGAGTGGAATGTGAGTATATGGGAATAAATAGCTCTCATAGAGAGTGTATAAAATATGCAGAGGATGCATAAGTGAGTACTCGTTGGACCATGAAATGGGGTGGGCTGACCCATGATGGGAATGTATATATGTGGGTCTAGGTGTACAAACTGATGTTATCACAAGTGGGTTTTGAAGTGGAGGTTAATATTAATTAACACAGAGATTAATGTAAAAAGAGACGTAGGATTTAAATGCATGGTGTACTATTAGCCTGCCTTAAATTATACACATATAACTATTTAATTTAGTCAATTAAATTTCATCTATCTAATCAATATCATCATCATAACCTACCTCACAAGGATGATTTTTGACATTTTTCCTACCAACACACAATGTCCATGATTCTATCCATATCCAGTGATCAACCTGAGAAAATAAGGCATGCTTAATATACTTGAAACCATGCATGTAATCTCCATATTTCATACATGTGATAATTCCATAGACATTTTTTTCTGAGCATATAATGAAGGAACATAAGGATCTCCCTCTCATATACTCAAATGAATGAATGGTTTTGGAGGAGTTTATTCATGCTATCATCATTGAATGGACATGAAATACTCTCTAGGAAGAGAAAAATATATCTCATGTAAGAAGAGACACCATGATTTTTGGAATCATGTAAGTCCAAGATGTTTTAATTTTTGAATGTTTTAGTGATATTAGTACTAATCCTTAATCAAAAAGTTAATTTTAATATTTGATTTGTTAAGCATTCCTGTCGTAGTGTATGGAAAAATAAAATTTCTATGTTTTCCTAGTGCAACATAATGGCTTACCAGGGTCGTCTCACTTGAGGAGCTTTATTAGTATGTTCACCTACTTAATCTAATTCATCTACGAAATATATGTTTTGTTTTATAAAATAAATATAATTTAAGAAATTAAATTAAATGAAAAATTAATATGAAACTAACATTCAATTCTAAATTACCATGAAATGCTAAACAAATTAGAATTAGAGAAGAAAGGAAGTTCTCCTGAGAGAATTTTGAGGGATCACCTTCATTGAACAGATTAAAATATACATAGTGAACACATTCTAACATATGTGTGCACACCTAAATATACCCCATTTGTGAATGAAAATTTTACATAGTGATCAACAAGAATACCCTCCATACACCTCCTCAATCGAGGGAAAATGGTTACATATTATAAAGTTAAAGTTTAGACAAACACATTGAGGATTAAAACTATTATAAATTATCCTTATAATTAACTAAAATAATATAAAAAACATTTACATGGGTTCAAGCACTGGATTACTCCCACAAAATATTCATCAGGTTAGCTACTGATAATCATGTGTATAAGAGTTTACAGAGGTAAGATGAGGAGAAGAAAAAAAGAAGAAGAATAATGGTAGAAAAAGAACGGTGGAGAATATTGAAGAAAATAAAAAAATGCATGAATTATAGTTTATTTAAATAAAATAATTTTAAAATAAATTAAAAAAAACTAAATTTAAAAATAATAAAAATAAAAATAAAAGAAGAAAATAAAAGGGTGCAACAACTTCCCCTCTAGAATCTATCCTCTAAAAATTTGTTCTTGTTTAGTCTACCATATTTTAGAATCACCCCAATTTCCTTTCTTATAGAATGATAGAAATTTAATTTCCTATCCATCCTCCAATTTTCACATTAATTGGATGCATCTAGAGGAAGTGATGGAATTATTATTGAGTATGACTTTTTATGGTTGAGGAATCCAGAAATATTCCTTCAATGTATATCGTTCAATGGTAACATTAATGAGTGTATAACTCCATGTAATTTTTTTTAATTGAACTCGTGAGTCCTATTTAAATTCCATCTAGAATAACATTAATTGTGGTTGTGTATACTGAGTTATTCCTCCTTAATAGAGGTGAGATCCACTCTATCTTCCTGAACAAGTTTTTGAACATGATTGATTTTTTAGGCCTATAGATTTTAGAATAAACTCTTGATCAAGAAGACAAAGTTGAATCCCATAAATCAAGGAATCCTAAAAAAAATTAATCAACCAAATTGGAATAATATTTTAAAAGTTATTCCAAAAATACCTTTCTGTTTAAAATATTTTAAAATTCTAGAATTAAGCAATTTTCACATTTTAGCCCAAAAACACACCAAAAATCCAAAATTCATGAAAATACCATAAAATTAATAAATTTGTATGGATTAAATTATTGAAAAAATATAAAAAATGATGAAAATATTATCTATATCAATTACCCCCACACTTAAACGTTGTTTTTCTTCAAGAAAAAAAATCTAAATAAGGAATTTAGAGGGCACCAATGTTACCAATATTCAAATTCCAAAGAAATAAAATTAAAAAAAATTCAATGTAAAATATTTTTTTTAAATCCACATAAAATATAAATTCAATTTACCATTTTTCAATGAAACAATAAATTCATATATTTTAGTTTCCCCTTTGAGAAATTATGTAACTTATTTTATTTGTTCAATCTCCTCAATTCATTATTATTAAATATGTCAAATCATAATCTATTTCTCTTTTGAATCTTTTCTCTCATCACCCATGATAAAATTCATGTATATTTATTATTATAGAATGAGAAAATTATCATTTCCATAGTATTTTAAAGGAAATAATTTTCTCCCCCTTTTAATGACAGAATACATATGAAATCATGATGACTTTCATTAAAGGTTCAAATGAATATAAGGCTTAAGGTTGGTATGAATTGATGTTTAAAAATTAAGGGTCAAGGAGAAGGTTTATCTCTTAAGTACAAAGCATGATATAAAAAATGAATTTGTTATGAAATTATCTTGTTCAAATTATCAAAACACATTTCCCCAAAACTTAATGTAAATGTTATGATCAAATAAAGCATAATGATTGATTTTTGAAACCTCTTGAATATTTTTTTACTTTTATATTTTTTTTCTTTTTCAAAGAATTGATTCCGTTTTTTCATTTTTATAATGTTATGAATAGAATAAAAATCACATTCAGCACCTAAAATTGTATGATAAAAATCATAGGTCTAGTAATAGTGATTTTTGGTTTTCCCAAATCACAACCCATTTTTTTATTTTTTTAGGTTTTTTTCATTTTCAATTTTTTATTCAATAGGGGAAAACAATGAAGTATCATGAATGAATCAAAAACCTTAATTTATTCCCGCAATATGCACCCTCACACTTTTTCCTTATAATTCAAATCATTAATTCCACCATGATTCAATTTCCCCTAACACTTCAAATTTAAAATATCATAATAAATACCAAAAGTAGGGTAGGAATGGATTAAAATGGATTGAAACATGTATCATCACTATAAAGGTCATTTATGGTCTCTATAGGCTAATAGATAATTTATATAAAGGTGGTATTTTAAGGATAATTGGTTTATAAAAATATGCCTCAATAAATTTAAATGTGTTTTTACCTAGTCATAGATTTGATAAGTACAAATGAAAGTTCTAGCAAGTGGCATGTCGCAAGATCACTCAAGAAATAGGCCTAAGATAAAATAGTAAGTACTTGGTCTATAAATTATCTTAGTAATGGGAATATGATATTTAAAAATCACTCAATGCATTACTAACAATAAAAAATCAATTCACATAAATTTTATAATTTAAAATCATGAAAATTGGTTGGGAAATTTTATTTACATTAATCAGTCAATTCCCTCAAATCATGGGTCATAAATTCAATATCATGATTCATATTAAAAATTCAATTCTACATTCTACTCATTAAATATAATTAATATTAAAATATGAAACATGGTATCATAGGATTTCAAATAAACTCATATCTCCTAGATAAGTCAAGTAAACCATAGTTCATGCACGGGCATGAAATTTCCAGTTCAATGATAAAAACATTTTTTCAGAAAAAAATGTAGTGATTTTAAAAGATAAATAATAAAAGTGTACTCCATTTCATATAAATATTATTCCTCTTTCCTCCTTTTCTATTTGGGGATTCCATGTGAGATCATGAACCTATAAAAGAGAATTACTTGATAAGGATCATTTCATTTAAGCTTAAAAAAGATACGAGGGATGGGGGCTACATGATAGATAATTTTGAGTATCATATTTAAATTTAAATTCCTAGAAAGTGTGTAAATGGATAAGTCATGGTATGATCCCCCATGCGGGGCCTGAATTTTTACTACCACTAGAGGGCAGTAGTAGCTGTTATCTGAAGTCTAATAATGGATAATTCTTCTTGGAAATGAACCAACACATGTTCCTTTTCCCAGATCTCACTTCTTTATTATTGTTTCATAGTATTCCATGTTTGGAGTAAACCATATACCCACTTCACAATTAGGTACCACTTTCATGGCAGGGGTAGGATGAACCATATATCATCCTCTTCCTTGGTTGCTACTTGTGCAACATCATCTTTTTCTTACAGTACTGGTGCAACATGGGATGCAAGAATTAAATAATCAAAGGGAATGTAAGTAGGTATTACTACATGAATATAATTTAAATTTCAATAATAAAAAAAATTATCCCTTTCATCATAATAATTATCCTCTATTTATTTCCACAAGCTCTGTGATCGCACCACGATTCAATATTTCATTTTCACCCTTACACCACTGTGATAAACTTGTTTTATATTGAAAATTATAAATAATAACAAATATAATTACATGTTTTAATCATTTATTTTTATTATCACTGTTAAAAAGGGAAATGTTACTTGTTTTGATGATTCCATTATAGGAGGAGGTGATTTAGAGGGCCCATGATGATGTCCAAGAAAAATGGGCCAAACTGCGCAGGATCCATGCACACCAGTGGACTAATCCGCACACTAATACTAAACCGGAAATCTAAATGGGCTGAACTTTTGTGGGATGGTTCAAATTTCATTGGGATACATTTCATATGAAGACACCCAAGACCCATTCTTCCATCTATTGGACCAACCGACCTTATCTTTCCAGCACACCAAATCTGCATGAAGTCAAAAGTGGTGTCTTGTGATCTATCCATATCTCAGGCTATACTTGTCCAAATGGTTCCAAAATTTTGGTGGAGACATTCAAGAGGTGGGTATAAAACTTTTTTATTTTCTCAAAATCGAGATAAGTTTGTTTGGAGGTCAAAACCCATGTAACAAGTGGTTTTAATAAATTTGTGTGCTCAAAACCACCTTCCCATTTTCTTATAAAATGGCACCTTGGGATTCCCATTTTTAAGTTCAGAAAAGGATTGAAGAGATTCCAATTTGGAGTTCCATAAGATTTCTCTACTCATACTTGAAGTTCTAGATGCCCCTATACTCACAGGGGGATCAATATTGAAGAAGGAGTTCCACTCGAGCTTCTTCCTCCTCCTGATGTTGAGCTAAATGGTGGGCGTTCATTGTGAGGGAGCTACACACATGTCAAGGGAGTTCCGATGCATATATTAGATATTGGTTTGGATTAATTTTGGTTTTTAAACATTTCATTCCATTTACCTTACATGATTTCATATTTTAATTCTTGTTTTGATACATGTGAATGTTATGCTCTTAATTTCTAACTGATCAGTGTGAGGTTTTTAGTGTGTGACTTGTGTTGTTCCGATTGGACAACACAAGAATCCTTTTCTTACCCACATAAATGATGTTTCAATCTGATTTTAAGCTCTTATTCCATGCATAAGTTATGTACCTTTACAATATGATTATTATTTCATGGTTTGGTTCTTCAAGCAATGAAATAAAGGATTATGAATTAATTGGGATTCCAATTAATTTCAATCAAAGAATTACTCCAAACCTAAATTAATCTCTAAGAATAATGAACATGAAATGTGTGTAGTTAAATGGAAATGAGCCCTTTCTCTCATAATCCTTAAATAATTTTCTTTATCTATCAACTATTAATCTTTTTAAATCAATTTATTTTCTTAAAATTGTTTTCAAAATCACCCATATTTTTAGTACTTTTTATTAAAAACACATACTATAAACCTATTAACGCTCCTTGAGAGATGACCTAGGGTATTCCATAGACTATAAATAAACCTTAATAACATAATAAATTTGACATGTCATGATAACGCAGTAAAATTTTGGCATCATTTCCGGGGAGCGCTTTGGTTTTTAGTGCGTGTTTTTGATATGTTTTTTGTAAATTTTGTGAATATTTATCTGTTTTATATTATACCTATACCTATATTTTTGTATTCTGATCTATTTTTTGTGTAGGTTTGGTGCATGATTCATTCTATTCTAGGAGATTTACCTCCTTTCGAACCTGAACCAGATAGGATCTTACATCAGTGACCCCGAGATGCACAACAGAACCCTTTGTAGGAGGACACACAAGACAAAAACACTCTTCTTGATCCTTATTATTCTTCTTCTGGAACCAACATCAAAACTGAAATAAACTTGTATAACATGGCTGAAAACAATACAATACTAAAATAACTAACCTAACCTAATGTTGATATCCAGCCCACCAATATTCCAATTCAAGGTGAGGCACCCAACTTGGTACTAAAACCGGGTTTAATTCATTTATTACCAAGATTCCACAGACTTCCTTGAGAAGATCCACACCAGCACTTAAAAGAATTTCATACTGTGTGTTCTAAATTAAAACCTGAAAATGTGGATGAATAACAAGTAAATCCAAGGTAATTCCCTTTCTCATTAGAAGATACTACAAAATATTGGATTTACTATGCTAATACACCAATTAGAGGTTGGGCGGACATCAAACGTCTTTTTATTGAAAAATATTTCCCAGCCTCTCGAAATATAACTATAAGGAAATAAATCTGTGGTATAAGGAAATCAAAAGGGGAAACATTACATGAATATTAGAAACTCTTTAAAAGGTTATGTTCAAGCTATCCATAACACCAAATAAGTGATCAACTTTTAATTCAGTATTTTTATGAAGGTTTAATTACTATTGATCAAAATATGATTAATGCTGCTGCAGGTGGTGTGCTAGTTAATAAGACCCCAATTGCTGCAAGACCCCTAATTGAGAACATGGAATAGAACACTCAACAATTTGGTACAAGGTCCAATGTACCCATTCAAGGTGTCCATGAGGCGCAAAGTATTGAATTCGAGAGGAAGGTGGACTCAAAGTTAGAAGAGGTAAGTACCCTTCTCCGACAACTTACTCTTTCCCAAGGGAAATAACAATCTCCTCCTCCCACCAATTGTGGTATGTGTTCTTCTAACACCTACTACTCTGACCAATGTCCTCAATTAATAGAAACGTTTGAGAGTTGTGAGGAAATATTTACAGGCCGCCCCTATAACCAACCCTTTAGGTAAGAACCATACTATCTATCAAATCCTTGGTGGAAAGAAAACCAAGCCTATAGATAAGGGGGTATTCAAACCAACCTCAACAACAACGGAACCAATAGGGTTAGATTAGTCATCCACCACCATCACCCAGAAATCCCAAACCACCCCAAAGGCCTTTCCAACAAACCCCTCCAAAAAATAAGCCTAGCCTAGAAGATATGATGAAACAAATGGCTTCCAAAAATATCCAATTCCAACAAACCACTTAGGCAGCCATACAAGACCTCAAAACCCAATTAGGCCAACTAGCTAACTCATTGCGAGAAATTCAAAGTCACAGGTTGGGTAAACTACCATCTCAACCATTAGTTAACCCTAGATATTAAGGAAAAGTTAGTGCCATCACCCTTAGGAGTGGAAAAAACTAGAAGGTCAAATAGATCCTCCATTAGAGTTATCCCCTCTTAAGGAAACCTCTTTCCCAACCATTAAAATTATTCCAAATGTTGAAAAACCATGTCTTTAGAGAATCCCTTCCAAAGGAAAGAGTGTGTCTGTTGATGAGTCGTCTATCCCAACTATTACTCTTCTATTTCCCCAAAGGACCACCCAACCAAGAAAACAAAAGGAAACTGATCTTGATAAATAAATTTTAGAGACTTTCAAAAAAGTGAAGGTAAAACCCCCCTTGATTGATGCTATGAAGAAAATTCCATGATATCCCAAGTTTATAAAGGATATGTGTACACACCGAAGGCAACTTCATGGATATGAAAAATTGAGCTTGGGGAGGAATGTATCTGCCTTAATTGAGTCATCACTTCCCACCAAGTGCAATGATCCTGGTACATTTTTGATTCCATGCACCATAGGGGAGTATTCATTTTCTAATGTTATGCTTGATTTAGGTGCTTCTATAATGGTGATGCCTCACTCCATTTACTCTACATTTCAGGTCGGGGAACTGAAGCCCACTAGAATTGTTGTTCAATTGGCTAACCAGAGTACTGCACAACCTTCTGGTGTGTTTGAGGATGTTCTTGTGAGGGGGAAAATTTTAATTTTTCCTGCTGATTTTTATGTTCTAAAAATGGAAGATGATATGATGAATGGACATGCCCCAATTATATTATGGAGACCCTTCTTGAACACCACAAAAACCATAATTAATGTCCATAATGGTACATTATATATAGAATTTGGTGGTGATATTGTACATTTCAATATCCTTGATGCCATTATGCACCCTTTAGAAGAACATTCCTCTCTCTCTGTTAATTCAATAGATGTACTACCTTCCCCTGAAAACACTTCTTATCATTCCCCCGATACCCTTTCTGAGTTTTCTTCATTGATTGAAATTATAGGAAATGATTCATTTAATTATTGTTGTAGTGGATTAGAAAAATGTCATGAATGTTTATTAATTGACAATTTCTTGAACACTGAGGATACAATGACCATCGATGATACTGCTAAGCTTGTAAAGGCTCATTCCACATTTGAGGATGATACCATTAAGTAGTTAGATGATATTAGCGACCTCTACATTTCACACACACTCCCATAAATCCAAAGTCCACCTGAATTGGAACTAAAACAACTGCCTCAAGATTTAAAATATTTATATCTTGAGAATGGAAACAAATTTCTTGTTATCATTGCTATTTCACTCCCTCCTAAGCGTGAATTACGACTGCTTGAACTTTTGAGGGAGTATAAACAAGATTTGGGCTGGAAAATTGCTGATATTTCTGGCATTAGCCCATCAATTTATACACATCATATCTTGTTAAATGATGAGGCTAAACTAGCGAGTCATGCACAACATTGACTAAACCCAAAACTCATAGAAGTTGTTAAAAAGGAGGTAACAAAATTATTAGAAACTGGGATCATTTACCCCATATATGATAGCAAATGTGTCAGTCCCATTCATGTATTTCCTAAGACAACTAGCCTTACAGTAATCAAAAATGAAAATAATGAATTGGTTCCAACTCATGTGCAGAATAGTTAGTGTGTCTGCATAGACTGTCACCAGCTAAACCAACACACTAGGAAGAACCATTTCCCTTTTCCATTCATTGACCAAATTTTAGAGAGGCTGTCGTACCCCAAACCGTGCGTTTATTTTATTTTATGATTTCTTTGGCTTTAAATTATTTTTGCTGTGGTTCACGTTCAGTCTCGGATGAAAGTTTTGAGTTTTGATAAAAAGTATGCATCTTGGGATCGACGTCGTCGGAAGCGCGGGTAGAGCGCGACACCGCGCAGCTTCGCCCATGCAACTGCGTGGCCTCTTCGGCTTAGAGGAATTAAAAATAAATTAGAAAATGTCAATTTAGATTGTCTTAATAATTTTATGGCTATTAATAATCATTTTTATTAATTAAGATGAAATGAATATTTTTATCATTTTTATTTTTATCGCTATGTTTAATATTATCATTATTATTATTTTTATCGTTATGTTATAAATAAATAATTAATGAAATTGTTAATGTTGCGGATAATAGTATAATAGTTATTAAATATGATTTGTTATTGATCTTTATTATTGTTATTATTATTATGGTAATTTATTATTACTATGATTTTGATTTGCTTAATTTAATTTTTTTTATTTATTTATTTTATCTTTCATTCTCTTTTTTCTTCTAACCCTAGCGGGCCACCCCTATATATATATATATATATCTTTTTTTTTCTCCCCCGCGGGAGCCGCCACACCCCACTCTCTCCCTTTCTCCCTCGCTCTCTCCTGGCTCCTTGCGCTGGTTCCAGCGGAGCCACTTCCGGTTCCCACCTCCGGCGCCCCAGCACCCCTGCTACCCGACCTCCTCAGCAGCCGCGCAGCAGCTTCGCTCGGTTCCCCTCCTCACTCCCGCACGTAGCACCGACCCTCCGCCTCCTTCCTCTTCTCCTTCCGCAACAATAGCGGCCAATTCCCCTACATCTCGGTGCTCCTTTCTCCCTCCTGTTTTCCCCTTGGCCGCAGCAGCACCAACTAGCACCATCGATGCCCTCTCCCTGCCTTGCAGCTCCCTAGATGCCCTCTGCCGAACTCCTTCCTCCCAGGCTTCACTTCCTGCAGTGCACTCCTCTTGCGCCGCCCCGCACCATCGGCCGCGACCTCCGTTGGTGCCCCCTGTTCAGCAGATCATGGCCCCCTTGGTCTCTCTCTCTTCCCCATTTTTCTTTTTCTTCTTCTACTTCCCGTATCTTGTGCGCCGCCCCCTGTCGCCTGCTCCCTTCACCGCCGAAGCACCCCCTCCCCTGGAGCCTCCTCCTTCCCTCATGCAGCAGCGCCGCGCGACCCGCACGACCTGCGCCTTGCCTACATCGCCCCAGCAACCCTCCTGTCCGTTGCGCTGCACCCTACTCGGCGCACCCCTCTTGCACATCGCGTCCAGCGCACTCCCCCCCTGAAAAGGTTTGATTTGTTTTAATTTTAATTTTATTATTATTATTATTATTGTTATTATCAATATTATTATTGTTATTTTTACTTTTATTATTAGTATTATTATTCTTATTATTTTTATTATGGTTGTTATTATTATTACTATTACTATTATTACCATTATTTTGTTATTATTACTTTTATTCTTATTATAATAATTATTATTATTTCGTTTTTACTATTATCATTATTATTACTATTCACATTATTATTGTTATTATTATTATTATTCTTATTATATTCTTATTGTTATTATTGTTATTTTGTTATTGTTATTGTTATTCTTATTATTATGATTGTTATTATCAGTTATTATTATTATTATCATTATTAATGATTAATATTATTAATTTTATTATTATTATTATTATTATTATTTTTATTGTTAGTATTATTATTATTATTATTTATTATTATTATGATTATTATTAATTTTATTATTATTAGTGTAATTGTTATTATTATTAATACTAATTTTATTATTATTATTATTATTATTATTATTATTATCCTCTTTAATATTATTATTGTTACTATTATTTTTCATATTTTTATCATTATTACTACTACTACTATTATTATTATGATTCTCATTATTGTTATTATTATTATTATTATTATTATTATTAATCCTATTATTGGTGTTATCATTATTGTTATTATTATTATTATTATTATTATTATTCTCGCTTTGGCCTTTTATTTGTTGGGGGTTATCTTTTTATGATTATTTTGGTAGGATTATTGTTTGAGGACCCGCGCAGGGCGTTTCCAAGTGAGCGCCACCGCCGCGCCTTGTTTCCGAGGTTCCGTCATCACTGCGCCTCAGTTTCGAGGTGAGCATTTCTTCCTGCCGCTTGGTTTCGAATGCTCTGGTGAGTTTTGGATGTGTCTGAGTCCTTGGTTTTGATTATGCAGAGTGTTAGACTTTGTCACGTGGTTTCGGACACACGTCGTGTCATCACGCCTTAGATCCGAGGTTGTTTGTCGACGCGCTTGATTTTGAGGTAGGTCCCCTTTGCACTGCTTTTAAAATTTAAGTTATATTATTTCATGCTGTTTGCGCACCCTAATTGTTCAAAATCAACATTTTATTAATTGTAATAAATATGAGATAATATACAATAATTAATTTTTAATATAAGATGCTAAATTTTTAAATGGTTATTTAATGTCAAAAGGAGCCGTTTATTTTATACACGACACATGAAACATCCTTTTGACGAGCGGACACCCAATAATGAAAGAATGCCCGTTTGGATTTTAAAAATAATTCAAGGAATGTAAAACAGAGTTCTGGTTTAATGAGAAATGATTTCTTTTGAAGCATGAACAAACACTTTGGTTTGTTTGAGAAATTGCCCGGTTGGCTCTTAAAGATTACTTGGAAAAAGAAAATGGTTTGGTTTGGTTTATAAAAATATTGTTAGCCTGTGGCGTAGTGTTTTGGGGTTCTTTAACAGTTTTAAACTGGGTTTTGTCTCATAAAGAAGTTGTACCTATCTTTGAGTAGTGTTTGTGAAATGTATTAAATGCCCGTTTGGCACTTTATGGAAAGCGATAAAAATGTTTTGATAAAAACCCTCTTAGGGCGACTCTCATGCCTTGGTTGCAATGGATTGTTTGGGAGGCCGCGCTTAGAGGCTCCCGGGTACTTGAGTAGTAAAAGGCATGAGGTTGTTCAACGGAGTGGCTCGGGTGATGCCTGTTGTGCTTTATATATATATATATATATATGATTGGATGCAAGGTTGGCATTAGTTGGCTCACCCCTTTTTCAAACACTTGAGACATGGGAATCTGGCATATTGAGAGAATATTCTAAGAAAGATTGCTGCACTGGTAGGTTATGGTACTGACCAGTGGCCCATAGTAGGTGGATATATTGGGTTTATTACTATGGGATTTGCCCTCGACTTGCCTGTGAGTGGATCGTCGAGCGTTTTGTGCGTTTTGATTTCATCGTGACATGTCAATAAGGATGATTTCTCATGTATTGGTGTCTTCTGGTTTATTCTCGATCTCCTAGGTTCACCCATGTCTATTCAGCTTTTGTAGCTTGCAGTAATGATTATGATGCTCACATGTATACCTACATTTCCCTTGCTGTGTGTTTTACTTTGTGCATTCTGGTGTATTGTTTTCTTGGGAAAATGGTAAATTGCTTTTGATTAGGTTTCTAAAAATTATTTTCAAATAAAAGTGTTTAATTCCTTTTGTACAAATTTGAAAATTTAAACATCAATTTCCCCCTTTCCTGAAATGTCGTTGACACTAATGAAATGAACCCGGATTTTGAAATGGCTAAGGGAAATGGTTCGTACTTTGTTTTTAAGTAAAATGCTTAGAAAAACATACTTTTGTAAATTGTAGTTCAAACTTGAAATGATGTTTCTTTTATTTTAAAGGTAGTGCATTGGGAATAGATATCGGGATAGCCTACTGAGTTTTAATACTCACGCCTATAGTTCTTTTCTGTTTTTAGTGTTTGTGCAGGCTATAGCTTGAGTGCGCTCGCCTAGGGCGACGCTTGATCGTTGAGTCGGAGAGCGACCCGCGAGGTCGCACGGAGTTGTTCGGACGTCGTGTTTGGTTAGTTTGATTCCTGTTTGTTCATGTTTAGTCACTTTGTTTAGTTTACCTTTTTCTGCGCTGCTCTGTTTTATCTTTGCATTCTTATTTATTTATATTGGGTGAAATCGTTCCCACAGTCTCTAATGATGCCCTGGCGCTTGTTGCCAGCCCGGGAGTATCGGGAACGCCTCTCGGGCCATGTCGCAGACCGGCTTGGGTGACCGGTTCAGGGTCGACCCGGGTTGGTTCGTGACAAAATGGTATCAGAGGAGGTTTGCTCTTAGCAGACCTCACTTTTCAGAGCGCCCTTTGTTATTTGGGATGTCAAGGTAGATGGAGTAGGATTGTCGGGACTTGAGGGGTAGGTATGAGAAGAGCGTCGCGAACTCTTTCCCGTACCGATCCTCAGGTTTCCATGGGAAGTCCAGTTTAATTTGTTTTTTTGGGTTTTTATGGTAATGTTTTGCGATTGGGGTACGACAAAGGGAGTTGGGCCATTAGTCCTCCTAACCCGCGCGGCCTGGCAAGCCATGTGGATCTAGGGGCATGGTCCAAGAAGGCTCTCTATGTCAGTGGCGTGTTTGGCATATGGCCGCCAACCATATGGTCAAGTCACCCACTGACACTAGTCCCCTGTTTGATTTGTTTTGGGTTTCCGTTGATTTCTGAAAGTGGTTTGAATCAGAAAAGTTGGTTTTGAAAAAAAAGTGTTGTTTGAAATGACATGTTTAATTTGTGGATTGTTTTAAAAGAAGTGGTATGAATAAATTGTTTTTGGAAAAATGAAGTTGCTTTGTTTTGGCCTTGGTGTTCCGATGAGTACTCACATGCATTTTGGTGTGTTGGAAATGTAGATGGATGTCTGGTATGGTGGATGGATGCCCTGGGTGGCACAGATACATGCATGTGAGTGAGACTCTAAGGGATACCAATGGCGAGGGTTTAACTTACCAAGATTGTTTTAAATTAAAGATGTTTTCAAAGAGAAAAGTTTTGATGTTATGATAACTTGTTTTCTCGGATTTCAAGCTTGTCACCTATGCAGTGTTTGATTTTGAGGTTTTTCTTCATTCGCTGAGTTGGCGTTGATTGGGTTTTTGACCTTTCCTTGTCCAGCGGTTATCCCTTTGAAGCTTCGATGGGTGATCGTAGTGCGGTTGATCAACCTAAGGATTTTATGCTTGAGTTTCGGAAGCTCGATCCACCTCTCTTTTATGATCAAGAAGAAACTTCTGTGGCAGAGGAGTGGATGCGGAAGATTGAAAGGGACTTTAGCCTCATTGAGTTGCCCGAGTCGTTGAAGGTCAAGTTTGCGACCTTCATGCTTGAAGGTTCACCGTGGATGTGGTGGAAGTCAGTGTCTCGGGACAAGCCCCGTCAAGAGGTTACTTGGGAGTTTTTCAAGGCCTCGTTCATTCGCCAGTATTTCTCTGAGGAAGATAGGGTGAGGAAGGGGATGGAAATGTGTTGTCTGCAGCAGGGCGACAAATCCGTGTTAGAATATTTCCATCGCTTTGTGGAGCTAGTACCTTATGATTCAGAGTATGCCACAAATGACCCCGTGAAGGCTCGACGCTTCGAGGCGGGTCTCCGCCCTGATCTACAGTCGAAGGTATCAGAGTCCAACCTAACTTCTTTTGTCGATGTGGCAAGACAAGCTTTTCGTATCGAAGCCGCGATGGCAGGAGTGCTCGAAGTAGTTCTCCCTCCTTCGATCCCTATGAGCACTGGTGAAGGTTCTGGAAAGGAGATGAGTAAGCAAATGGAAGTGGATGGATCAGGTCGTGGAATCAAGAGGCCTCAAGATCTTTCATCAACCTCTTCAGAGCGAGAGATTATTGTGTGTTATCAATGTGGAAAGCGGGGTCACAAGAAGTCATCGTGCCCAAGCGCTCCGAATCCCTGCCAGGCGTGTGGACGTCTGGGTCACTTGCGACGATTTTGTCGGGGCGTTGCAAGAAAGCGTCGCAGAGGGTGTTCTCAGAAGTAATGTGCTATTGGGTCTTTGTTCAGAGTTCTTGGTGTAAGTTTCCTTTCAGTTTAAGGGATATTTTATCGTTGTAGTTATACTGGTGGTGTTTTGGGTTTGAAATGTATGGGAACTTCATGGGTCTTTTGACGAACCTCGTCTTTCAATGCTGGTATGTTTTAATTTTAAAATCTTGCCCTTCAATCTGTCAGATCAAAAGACGTATGTATCTCATTGGGATTATCAGAACCTGACTGCGAGGCAGAAGATGCTTCATCCATCAGAGCTCCAACCAAAAGGTCTCGGAGTGAAGCCAGCGCGTAGTCAGGAACCCCCCGGGGAAATTTTAAAGAGTCTGGTGAAAGTAGTGCCTCTATCGTCGTGGTGTGATAGTTTTGGTGTTGTTGCTCTGGTTTCTCTGTCGTTGTAGTTCTCTCTTGTCGCAAAGTGCGCGATGGACTTATTCCTCGTGTAACGTCGGGAATTGTGCCTATTGGATGTAAGTTGCTGATCAGTGACCTTGCGTAGGCCACTGATGTAAATCAGTTGCGGCCCTGGTTTGTGTCCATCCCGAAGTGATGGGTCGTGAGTAGTCATACGTCATAGTTTTAGTGATTTGATCCTTGGGGCCACCATCCCCGCCCATGGGGTTAGGGTTTCAGTTGCGCAAAGTATCCATTTAAACTTCTATCCCTTCGGACGTAAGTAAGTGGTTTAAATGTTTCTGCTGTGCTTTTATAGCTTGAGTAAGGCCCGGTTCTGGCCTAAGTTGGATTTCTGGTGGGTCGCTAAGAGGTCAGTCCTTTCATGGTGGGGAGACCCACTATGAGTCTCGTTGGGTTTTTTTTCTTAAATAGTTATCGAATTCTAGTGGAGTTCTTATGGTGGGGAGCCCGTTCGGGCCTTCCCTATGTTGGTGATTTACTTTGGGCAATGAGGTTCAGTCCTGCTGGTAGTCGTTGTGATGTCCTTGAGATAAGAGGTTGGATCGTGTTCTGTGAAATCCTTAGGTGTTGATCGATCGACTGGTTGGTGTTGTGGCTTTCCGGGGGCGGAAAGCGTTATGGTGGGGAGAATTGTCGCACCCCAAACCGTGCGTTTATTTTATTTTATGATTTCTTTGGCTTTAAATTATTTTTGCTGTGGTTCACGTTCAGTCTCGGATGAAAGTTTTGAGTTTTGATAAAAAGTATGCATCTTGGGATCGACGTCGTCGGAAGCGCGGGTAGAGCGCGACACCGCGCGGCTTCGCCCATGCACCTGCGTGGCCTCTTCGGCTTAGAGGAATTAAAAATAAATTAGAAAATGTCAATTTAGATTGTCTTAATAATTTTATGGCTATTAATAATCATTTTTATTAATTAAGATGAAATGAATATTTTTATCATTTTTATTTTTATCGCTATGTTTAATATTATCATTATTATTATTTTTATCGTTATGTTATAAATAAATAATTAATGAAATTGTTAATGTTGCGGATAATAGTATAATAGTTATTAAATATGATTTTTTATTGATCTTTATTATTGTTATTATTATTATGGTAATTTATTATTACTATGATTTTGATTTTCTTAATTTAATTTTTTTTATTTATTTATTTTATCTTTCATTCTCTTTTTTCTTCTAACCCTAGCGGGCCACCCCTATATATATATATATATATATATATATATATATATATATATCTTTTTTTCTCTCCCCCGCAGGAGCCGCCACACCCCCACTCTCTCCCTTTCTCCCTCGCTCTCTCCTGGCTCCTTGCGCTGGTTCCAGCGGAGCCACTTCCGGTTCCCACCTCCGGCGCCCCAGCACCCCTACTACCCGACCTCCTCAGCAGCCGTGCAACAGCTTCGCTTGGTTCCCCTCCTCACTCCCGCACGCAGCACCGACCCTCCGCCTGCTTCCTCTTCTCCTTCCGCAACAATAGCGGCCAATTCCCCTATATCTCGGTGCTCCTTTCTCCCTCCTGTTTTCCCCTTGGCCGCAGCAGCACCAACTAGCACCGTCGATGCCCTCTCCCTGCCTTGCAGCTCCCTAGCTGCCCTCTGCCGAACTCCTTCCTCCCAGGCTTCACTTCCTGCAGTGCACTCCTCTTGCGCCGCCCCGCACCATCGGCCGCGACCTCCGTTGGTGCCCCCTGTTCAGCAGATCACGGCCCCCTTGGTCTCTCTCTCTTCCCCATTTTTCTTTTTTATTTCTTCTTCTTCCCGTAGCTTGTGTGCCGCCCCCTGTCGCCTGCTCCCTTCACCGCCGAAGCACCCCCTCCCCTGGAGCCTCCTCCTTCCCTCACGCAGCAGCGCCGCGCGACCCGCGCGACCTGCGCCTTGCCTGCATCGCCCCAGCAACCCTCCTGTCCGTTGCGCTGCACCCTACTCGGCGCACCCCTCTTGCACGTCGCGTCCAGCGCACTCCCCCTGAAAAGGTTTGATTTGTTTTAATTTTAATTTTATTATTATTATTATTATTGTTATTATCAATATTATTATTGTTATTTTTACTTTTATTATTAGTATTATTATTCTTATTATTTTTATTATGGTTGTTATTATTATTACTATTACTATTATTACCATTATTTTGTTATTATTACTTTTATTATTATTATAATTATAATTATTATTTTGTTTTTACTATTATCATTATTATTACTATTCACATTATTATTGTTATTATTATTATTATTCTTATTATATTCTTATTGTTATTATTGTTATTTTGTTATTGTTATTCTTATTCTTATTATTATGATTGTTATTATCAGTTATTATTATTATTATCATTATTAATGATTAATATTATTAATTTTATTATTATTATTATTATTATTATTATTGTTAGTATTATTATTATTATTTATTATTATTATGATTATTATTAATTTTATTATTATTAATACTAATTTTATTATTATTATTATTATTATTATTATTATTATTATCCTCTTTACTATTATTATTGTTACTATTATTTTTCATATTTTTATCATTATTACTACTACTACTATTATTATTATGATTCTCATTATTGTTATTATTATTATTATTATTATTATTATTAATCCTATTATTGGTGTTATCATTATTGTTATTATTATTATTATTATTATTATTATTATTCTCGCTTTGGCCTTTTATTTGTTGGGGGTTATCTTTTTATGTTTATTTTGGTAGGATTATTGTTTGAGGACCCGCGCAGGGAGTTTCCAAGTGAGCGCCACCGCCGCGCCTTGTTTCCGAGGTTCCGTCATCGCTGCGCCTCAGTTTCGAGGTGAGAATTTCTTCCCGCCGCTTGGTTTCGAATGCTCTGGTGAGTTTTGGATGTGTCTGAGTCCTTGGTTTTGATTATGCAGAGTGTTAGACTTTGTCACGTGGTTTCGGACACACGTCGTGTCATCGCGCCTTGGATCCGAGGTTGTTTGTCGACGCGCTTGATTTTGAGGTAGGTCCCCTTTGCACTGCTTTTAAAATTTAAGTTATATTATTTCATGCTGTTTGCGCACCCTAATTGTTCAAAATCAACATTTTATTAATTGTAATAAATATGAGATAATATACAATAATTAATTTTTAATATAAGATGGTAAATTTTTAAATGGTTATTTAATGTCAAAAGGAGCCGTTTATTTTATACACGACACATGAAACATCCTTTTGACGAGCGGACACCCAATAATGAAAGAATGCCCGTTTGGCTTTTAAACATAATTCACGGAATGTAAAACAGAGTTCTGGTTTAATGAGAAATGATTTCTTTTGAAGCATGAACAAACACTTTGGTTTGTTTGAGAAATTGCCCGGTTGGCTCTTAAAGATTACTTGGAAAAAGAAAACGGTTTGGTTTGGTTTATAAAAATATTGTTAGCCTATGGCGTAGTGTTTTGGGGTTCTTTAACAGTTTTAAACTGGGTTTTGTCTCATAAAGAAGTTGTACCTATCTTTGAGTAGTGTTTGTGAAATGTATTAAATGCCCGTTTGGCACTTTATGGAAAGCGATAAAAATGTTTTGATAAAAACCCTCTTAGGGCGACTCTCATGCCTTGGTTGCAATGGATTGTTTGGGAGGCCGCGCTTAGAGGCTCCCGGGTACTTGAGTAGTAAAAGGCATGAGGTTGTTCCACGGAGTGGCTCGGGTGATGCCTGTTGTGCTTTATATATATATATATATGATTGGATGCTCGGTTGGCATTAGTTGGCTCACCCCTTTTTCAAACACTTGAGACATGGGAATCTGGCATATTGAGAGAATATTATAAGAACGATTGCTACACTGGTAGGTTATGGTACTGACCAGTGGCCCATAGTAGGTGGATATATTGGGTTTATTACTATGGGATTTTCCCTCGACCTGCCTGTGAGTGGATGGTCGAGCGTTTTGTGCGTTTTGATTTCATCGTGACATGTCAATAAGGATGATTTCTCATGTATTGGTGTCTTCTGGTTTATTCTCGATCTCCTAGGTTCACCCATGTCTATTCAGCTTTTGTAGCTTGCAGTAATGATTATGATGCTCACATTATACCTACATTGCCCTTGCTGTGTGTTTTACTTTGTGCATTCTGGTGTATTGTTTTCTTGGGAAAATGGTAAATTGCTTTTGATTAGGTTTCTAAAAATTATTTTCAAATAAAAGTGTTTAATTCCTTTTGTACAAATTTGAAAATTTAAACATCACTTTCCCCCTTTCCTGAAATGTCGTTGACACTAATGAAATGAACCCGGATTTTGAAATGGCTAAGGGCAATGGTTCATACTTTGTTTTTAAGTAAAATGCTTAGAAAAACATACTTTTATAAATTGTAGTTCAAACTTGAAATGATGTTTCTTTTATTTTAAAGGTAGTGCATTGGGAATAGATATCGGGCTAGCCTACTGAGTTTTAATACTCACGCCTATAGTTCTTTTCTATTTTTAGTGTTTGTGCAGGCTATAGCTTGAGTGCGCTCGCCTAGGGCGACGCTTGATCGTTGAGTTGGAGAGCGACCCGCGAGGTCGCACGGAGTTGTTCGGACGTCGTGTTTGGTTAGTTTGATTCCTGTTTGTTCATGTTTAGTCACTTTGTTTAGTTTACCTTTTTCTGCGCTGCTCTGTTTTATCATTGCATTCTTATTTATTTATATTGGGCGAAATCGTTCCCACAGTCTCTAATGATGCCCTGGCGCTTGTCGCCAGCCCGGGAGGATCGGGAACGCCTCTCGGGCCATGTCACGGACCGGCTTGGGTGACCGGTTCAGGGTCGACCCGGGTTGGTTCGTGACATAAGTCCCACTACAATTTTCTTGATGGGTATTCTGGATATTTTCAAATACATATTTCCCCAAAGGATCAGGAAAAGATGACCTTCACTTTCCCCTTCGACACATTCGCATATAAGAGGATGCCATTTGGTCTGTGCAATGCTCCGGGTACTTTCCATCAATGTATGGTTAGATTTTTTTTGGATTATCTGGATAATTTCATGGAAGTTTTCATGGATGACTTCACTTTTTATGTCTCCTCTTTTGATGAATGTTTAAGTAGTCTTGGTTTAGTCCTACATCACTGTATTGAAAAGAATATTGTATTAAATTATGAAAAATGCCATTTCATGGTGCGGAAAGGTATAGTTTTGGGACATGTCATTTCTAAGGATGGTATCCAAGTAGATAAATCAAAAGTGGATGTCATTTGTTCCCTCCCATTCCCCAAAAATGTATGGGATGTGCGTTCTTTCATAGGTCATGATGAATTTTAACATCGTTTCATTCGTGAATTTAGTAAAATTGCAATCCAATCCCCCGATTACTCCAAAAAAAGAATTTGTTTTTGATAAAGAATGTGAGGAAGCTTTTAATAAGTTAAAATGGAGTCACACGTCACCCCCGATAATCCAACCACCTTGGTGGGATTTACCATTTGAACTCATGTGTGATGCATCTAACTATTTAGTCAGAGCAGTCTTATTACAAAGGGTCGACCAAGCTCCAGATGTCATAGCCTATGCCTCACGTACATTGGACAATGCCCAAGAAAACTACACCACAACTGAAAATTGATTCCTTTCCATTGTGTTTTCCTTAGAAAAATTTAGGTCATACCTTTTGGGGTCTAAAGTCATTGTGTTATCAGACCATGCAGCCCTTCTGTATCTCCTTAAGAAACCAGAATCCAAACCATGTATCATTCAATGGATGCTCCTCCTTCAGGAATTCAATTTAGAAATTAGAGATAAAAAAGAGCAGAGAATGTGGTGGATGACCATATCAGTAGGATTCATCCATCCTCGAACACTGACTCAACCCCCTATATTCCCATAAATGACATGTTTCTTAAAGAGAAATTGTACCGAGTACAAGATA
Organism: Viscum album; assembly: GCA_963277665.1. Classification (NCBI taxonomy): domain Eukaryota; kingdom Viridiplantae; phylum Streptophyta; class Magnoliopsida; order Santalales; family Viscaceae; genus Viscum; species Viscum album. Next base: position 1,330,818,894 of record OY728166.1, on the reverse strand, counting down.
CTATTCCTTGGTATGCCAAAATTGTAAATTAATTGGTAGCATATTGGATTCCTAAATATTTTAACAAAAACCAAGACAGTCATCTAAAACATGAGTCTCATTGGTACATTTGTGATAAAACCTACCTTTGGCGTAGATGTAGTGATCAAGCCCTTAGGAATTGTGTTCCTGATAGCAAGTTTTAGTTTGTACTTAGATTATGCCACACTCTTGCTTGTGGGAGACACTTTAGTCCCTAATGGACTGCTCAGAAGGTCCTTGATTCTGGTCTCTTTTGGCCAACACTTTTTCAGGATGCCCATGATTTTTGTAAATCTTTTCCTCATTGTCAAAGAATGGGTAATGTCTCTAAAAGAAATGAAATTACATAACAACCATTGCTCTTTCATGAAAATTTTGATGTTTAGGGTATTGAATTTGTGGGGTCATTTCCCAATTCCTTTTGCAACTTGTACATTCTTCTAGTAGTTGATTATGTGTCAAAATGAGTAGAGGAACAAGCTACAAGGAGTGATTATTCTATGGAAATTGTAGAATTTATGAGAACCCAAATTTTCTATAGGTTTGGCTTACCTAGGTTCATCATTAGTGACCAGGGTTCTCATTTCTGCAACTGAACAATGCAACGAATTTTGTGTCGGTATGGGGTCGGTCATCAAGTGTCTACTACATACCACCCTAAGACCAATGATCAAGCCAAGGTGTCAAATAGCGAGGTAAAGAAAATTCTTGAAAAATGGTTCAACCCAATAGGAAATATTGGAGTCTTAGACTCGATGATTCATTATGGACTTACCGTTTTTCCTTTAAGACTCACATTGGTATGTCACCATATCAGATGGTATTTAGAAAGGGTTGTCACCTCCCTATTTAGATTGAGCACTAGGCCTATTGGCCCATCAAATAATGAAATTATAATCTTTCTAGTGTAGGTGATCAAAGGAATTTGCTGATTCAGGAGCTAGAGGAAATGAGAAGAGATGCATATGAGAACTCTAGGATTTATAAGGACCGTACCATGGCTGCCCACGACCATATCATCCTTCATCATTAATTTCAAATTGGGAAGAAGGTCCTCCTCTACAATGTAAGGCAGAAGTTTCATATAGGTAAGCTTCATTCCCACTGGTTTGGTCCATAAACTATTAACAATGTCTCTCTATTTGGTGTTGTCTAGGTTCAAAATAAAGAAACCAAGAAAACCTTCACTGTGAATGGGTAGTGGCTGAAACACTTCCATGAATCCATTATGGAGTCCCTGATAGAGGAACTCCAAGTTCAAGTAGTATTCCATGAATTAAACTCAATAGGTTTTATTATTACTTTCCACATTCTCTTTTCTTACAGGGAGTAAACTACACACTTTAGGTGTAGGGGATGGGTATATTCCTAGGTTAGTTAGGAATTTTCTTCATCTTTCATCTTTTTCTCTTTTTTAGCTTACTGAATTGTATTGTCAGTTTCACCCTTTCCCTCCCAGTCACCTTTGTGCCAAAATATTACTTTTTTATGCCCACTTTATCATGGAAAATGATGCCCATTATATCGTGGAAGTTATTAAAAATGAATGTGGAATTTCCATATTTCATTTTGTTTTAGCATTCAAAAAAAATCTAATGCAATGTGCATTTTAGTAAAAAAATCAATACTTTGGTGTGACTTTATTTTTGAAATTCAGTTCTTTTTTATGATATAAATTGTTGTATCATTTGGAATCCTTTGAGAAGAATGGTTCCCTTTTTTGTGAATAGTTTAAGGGAAAATTATTTCACTTAATTTCTCCACACAACTTTGCATCCAACCCTGAAGTGTGAAAATTTTGACATAATAAAAGGTAAATATAAGCTAGGTTGTTTTTTCTCTTCTTTCCAAAATCATTTTCCATACGTTCATTCCTTATCCAATCTATTTCATTATTGTACCAGATTGACCTATGTGTGTTTACCTATTATGTGACTATTTTATGCCCTAAAAAGGGGTTTTATATTGGTCTGGTAAAAAACAACCCTTCCTCGACCTTTGATCTTGTTATAAGTATTACAATTAGTGTCGTGAGGAGATTAAACATGGGTTGGGAGAAGAGTGTGAGATTTGTTCCAAGTGAATTTTTTTAAAAATTAATAAATGAGGGGTGTGATGAAATGTACAACGTATGGGGATATCTAGGTTGGGAGATTATGGTATGACTTCTGGGAATGCTTAGTGAGTGGGTCTTGAAATTTGATTGCAAAGTATGTTGGGAAACTTTAGTGGAAATGATCTTGTAAGTAGAAAATTATTAAAATAACATCTATTTAATTGATAAAAAGTGGATAGAATAGCTTGAAATGGTTTCCACACACACACGCAAATAATTAGTGACATGATTAAATTTGAAATTATTATTTTTTATTGGTATCATTAATCTCTTGGAATTTCATTTGAATACAATTTTGAGACGTCTTTTTCCATAATCACTAAGAATAAATACTCAGTGTGATTTTTTATTTGATCACATTTATATCAGGAATTAAATTTTCATTGAATGTTAAATATTTATGAAGTTGGAAATATCTACATGAATAATTTTTGGAATTATGACTTTTCCCAGGAGTGAAAATGTTTAGGTGTGGGGGTGTGATTGCACCACGATTCATTATTTCATTTTCACCCTTACACCACTGTGCTAAACTTGTTTTATATTGAAAATTATAAAAATAATAACAAATTAAATTCCATGTTTGAATAATTGATTTTGTTTTTATCACTATTAAAAAGGGAAATTTTACTTGTTTTTATGATTCCATTACAGGAGGAGGTGATTTGGAGGTCCCATGATGTTGTCCAAGAAAAATGGGCCAAACTGCGTAGGATCCATGCACACCAGTGGAATCATATGCACAATGATACTACTATATGCATCTAAATGGGCTGATATTTTGTGGTCTGGTCCAGAATTCATTGGGCTACATTTACTAGGAAGACACCCAAGACTCATTCGTCCATCTAGTGGCCCAACCGACCTGATATGTCAAGAACACCAAATCTGCATGAAGTCAAAAGTGGTGTGCTGGGATATATCCATATATCGGGATCTACTTGTCCAAATGATGCCAGAATTTTGGTGGAGACATTCATGAGGTGGGGATACAACTTTTTTATTTTCTCCAAATCGAGATAAGGCTGTCTAGATGTCTAAAACCATGTGCCAAGTGGTCTTAATAAATCTATGTTCTCAAAACCTCCTTCCCATTTTCCTATAAAATGAAACCTTGAGATATCCATTTGTATGTTAGGACAAGGAGTTAATTGATTCCAATTCAGAGTTACATAGGAGTCCTCTACTCATCCTTGAAGTTCTAGAGGCCCCTATCCTCATAGGGGGATCAAGGACGAAGAAGGAGTTCCACCCGAATTTCTTCCTCCTCCCGATGTCGAGCTAAATGGTGGGAGTTCATTGTGAGGGAGATAAAGACATATAAAGGAAGTTTCAATGCATATATTAGCTACTAGTTTGGATTAATTTGGTTTTTTAATCATTTAATTCCACTTACCTTACATGATTTCATATTTGAATGGTAGTTTTGATACATGTGAATGTTATGCTCTAAATTTCTAACCGATCGGTGTGAGGTTTTGAGTGCATGACTTATGTTGTTCCAATTGAAAAAACATAATAATCCTTTTATTACCAACTTAATTGAGATTTCAATCTACTTTGGATGCTATTATTCCATGCATAAGTTCTAGACATTAATAATACGATTGTCATGTCATGGTTTGGTTCTTCAAGCAATGAAATAAAGGCTTAGCAATTAATCGAGATTCCAATTAATTTCAACCAAAGAATTACTCCAAACCTAAATTAATCTCTAAGAATAATGAACTTGAAATGTGTGCAGTGAAATCACAATGACCCCTTTCTCTCATAATCCTTAAATCATTACCATTATCTATCAACTATTAAGCTCTTTAAATCAAGTTATTTTCTTAAAATTGTTTTCAAAATCATCCCCATTTTAGTACTTTTTATTAAAAATGTATTCTCTAAACCTATTAAATCTCCTTGAGAGATGACCTAGGGTATTACCTAGATTATAAATCAACCTTAAAAACATAATCAATTTGACATGTGATGAAAATGTGGTCACTCAGCTACTTGGATTTCTTCATGGTCCTCCTCAAATTTATGTTCAATAATGTTAGGGATCTCCATGTGTTCCTCAAAAAGGCACACATACAGGTTCTTCTTCTTCCTAAAAGGTATAGAAATGATTGTGTAATTATATATAATAAAAGAAATGAGGAGTGATGCACAATTAAGATTCAATGAAATCAAAAGAGATAGAGTCAAATAAAGGATCAACCCCTGAGTTGGTTTAGATTCAATCTCTACCTTAGAGGTAAGTGACTCTTCGACTAGACTCTAAGTAAATGGAGGCATGTTGTTGGGATCCTCTATCCTTTCATCAAATTCCATCACTGTTTTGGAATCCTTCTCAATATGCGCCATAACCTCTATGATGTCCTTAGTAAAATTGGGGAACTCTAATGGCACATGCTTCTTGGTCTTCAGTCATTGATAATCAAGTTTGACTTTATCAACCAATTCTGTCAGTTCTTGAATTTTAATTACCATGTCCTTCTCATTTATCATTCATTTATCCTGGTTAGTGAGTTCATCAATATTTTTTATGATATTCACCTCTTTATCATTTCAAATTACTAGTTCCAACACTTGAGAGTATTTTTTGTTCTTAAAACTAAAATAATTATCATATGAAAACATCTTGGAAGAAGTTTTTTATTTTTTTATAAAAATAAATGATATATATATATAACATGTAAAAATTGAAAAATTAAATAAAACTAATGATTGGATACCTGAAAGAAACATCAATTTTGATGCACACCTGTCCTGGGGTTTGGAAAAAACAAATTTTTTTAGTTTTCTTAGTGAAACATAATGGATAACTAATTTATTATCACTTAAGGATATTTATTAGTTTTTTAACCTACTTAATATTATTCACCTAATAAATATATATTTTTTGTTTTATGTTTAAAAAAATTTAACTTAATAAATTAAATGAAATAAAAAATAAGGTGAAACTAACATTCAATTATAAATTACCACGCATAGTTAAATAAAATGAAATTAGAGAAGAAATGAAGTTCTCCTGAGAGAATTTTCTGGGATCACCTTCATTGAACAAATTCAAGTCTACTTATTGAAAAAACTCCATAATATGTGTGCACACCTCAATCTACCCTGTTTATGAATGCAATGTGTACTTAGTGATCGCCAAGAACACCCTCCATCGACCTCCTCAATAAAGGGAAAATGGTTGGTGATTAAGAAGTTAAAAATTAGGCAACCATAGTGATGGTTACACCCACTATACATTATAATTAGAATTAACATAAAGAGGATAAAGAAATCACCTCATATTTAAGCACCAGATTACTACCCTGGGATATAACTTGGGTTAGTTACTTATAATCTTGAATATAAGAGTTCATGTCATGACCCCCTCCCCACATAGTGTACCCCTCCTGGGACAACAATGGGAGAAGATAGATAGTGACCCCCAAGTCCTGCCTCTAGTAGGCCCTGGGTTGGAAACTAGCACTGAGTGTATAATAAACATGAATATGGAAGGCATTACCACCTAATGGAAACACATGCGAAAGAGAGATATAAGATAGACACCAACCATCGCCTATTCATAATAAAATATAAAATAAAACCAAGTACAAAAATGGAATATCATGAAAGAACTACTACAACTAAAAGGAAGAACTGCAAGCACCAAACTAAAATTAAAAACGACAGCAACCACGAATCCCAAACAGCTTCTGAAACCTTCAAGCTAGTAGTAACCATCCTATTCTCCAACCTTATTCAACTGATCTGAAAAGATTTTTTATATATGAAAGGTGAGTATAAATAGTATATTCATGAGGATCCCCTATATCCTCTCATGAAAAGTAATGAAAGCATGATATAGTACAGTGAGAAACAAGTGAAACTAACTCATCACCTAAAATGGTATACTACATTCCAATTCTTACTAAGGATAATCTCACCAAGTATCACATAAAAGAGCATATAATATAATAAACAATATCAAGGGTACCCGCTACCACTTCTCTACTGGTTTTCCACTTTTCCCCAATGATGCACATCCTAAGAATCTCCCTCCAAAAAAGGATAGCCCACATACACCTAGGTGATGCACCACAACATGATCCTCATACGTCAACATGCACCTTGTGGATCACACCACCACATCAAAATAACCAAAGTAACTAGGTAGTTTTTTTTGGAGCCACCATATCCCACATAACATGTGTCACACATCGGGTATTATACCTCAAGCCATTACGGCCCATACACTGAGTAAGGATCCTTAATCCATCAAAGCCCATACACATTATACCTATAATATCCTTTAGGAAACTATATCCAGAATTTATGTGTGTGAATAACCATAAGAAATTACATTCCTCTACATAAATATATGGAGAAAACTAACCAATGTGCATAGTTTCACAAGTAACTAGGAAGAGAAGAGAGCAGGGCCAAAGGGGGTAGTCAGCCACCCATCCTCCCACTAGGATGTTGGTGAAAACACCCCCTAGGGCTCAGAATCTATAGGGTGTTAGTTTCTCTAATAGAAAGAGTTAATTTTCCTATATAAACACAAAATGTATATGATATAATATATCTCACAACCACACTATGGGAATATCCTTGTATTATACACAACTACAAGTAACATCTCTCAGACTTTCAACTGCCATTACTAAGACCAGATATCCTATATGAACACAACCATTTAAAGAGCTGGATTGAGTTACTTTATCCATTTTTATTAGGTTAACATTACATTAATTAGTTATTTAATAATAAATTAACCATTATCATTTCCAAATTACATTTCATTTGCATCTCAACAAATATCCATGCCCTCTAGGCATAAGCAAACTGATCCCACAATTTCTCAGAATTACAACCTCATCATTGCATCCCAACAAGATCTAACCCAATGGGTTAAACATTTATTCACTTATTTGATAATAATTACCACTTTCTATTTTCTTAGGTATTCTAGAAAAACATTCTAGGATACCAAACACAAGGGGATCAACACAGCGAGTAGATGAACTACCCGTCGAGTCTTTGCCACCTATAGTAGGAGCGTAGACCCATCCAACCATGAGAAGCTAAACACAGAAAGCATGTGGCATACCCCATGCATTGTTTCCTCTATTAGAAGGGGAGTAACCAAAACCATCTACCTAAGTAGTGGGTAAATTCAACTAGATAAACAAACAATAGATTCAAAAAGCATCCAACTTTCATAGCTATGGTTAATCCTAGATTCAACCTGTTCCATCATCTTTGGTGTCCTCCCCCATACCCACATGCATAAAACAATTCATCTAACCACTTCAGCTATTAAATGATTCCATAAAAACTAGGAATCTCTTCCCCCCAAACCACAATATCCATCCAATCTCATACATCCAAGGGTCACGTCATATTACATGTAACGCCCCGACCCCAGCTACCCAGAGTCGGTGCATTACTTCGTAACATTGGCATGATCACAAGAAAGATCAAATCTCGAAAGACCGATTGGTTTAGTAGCCTTGGAAACACTAGATATATTCATAAAGTTTTACATTACATTTCAAAGTGAAAAACTACTACAACAACAAAGTATTTATATCCACACTATTAACCCCTCATAATATCCCTGCAAGTCAATCATAATTTACTTCTTCACTACCTGGGAAAAATAAAACATAGAAAAGGGGTGAGCTCAAATGCCCAGTAAGGATAACAATATAGCGGAACATTCAAAATAAGCATAAACATTTAAGGCAATGAATTACTAAAACAAAAGCCTTTTAAACATGAACTTCAACATAGTATGGCAAAAGTAAAATGAAATAATGCCATTTACTTATTCACATGGATATTCTACTAATCGAATAATCACATGCAAAATCAATAACCACTTTCATAATATTGGAATGCATAATGCCAGACTATCATAACCACATAGCCAAGGCCTCGTGCCAAGACTACAAATAAGATTTTGTCAAGGCCTTGTGCCAAGACACTAGTTTGTCTCATGAGACCTACCGATGCATCGAGGAGCTATAGCGGGCTCCACCCGTCACTTATTAAGTCCAATGCATTCCCATATGAAAAGGTTTAAACATAACATAAACAATCGTATTAAAACTAGCATACAAAATGTCAATATTTTCACCATAAACTATGAATGGTATAAAAATAGCACATCCACAGTCAAACATATCACAAAACCTTCAATACAATATAGAAGTTTTGTATCATAATAAATCAACTTCAAATAATCTTAAAATCCATCAAAGGATGTTGACATAGATGAAATCAAAATTCTTTTAAAAGAAATATCTCCTTTTATTTTGAAATCATTTAAGATCCATATAAAATAAAACATTTTCTTTGAAAATATTCTTATAAGCTTGTAAGGGAAGCTTTGAAGATTTTATAACGGCGTAAAATAACCACACCCACCGTATAAGTAAAAAAAACATTCTTATCTTAATTCTGTCGAAAAGGTTAAAAAGGACCTTGTTTTGAAAACGACGGAAAGATTACTTTATAAACCTCTTACAAAAAGTCAAACAAGGGTATAAATGAATTTAACCCATATTCTTGTAAATAATAAATATGTTTTGAAATAAATTTCTAAGAAACATGGATGTGGATGATAAAGAAATCCCAGTAGATTATTACGTATAAACAACCTCGGATAATGAAGAGATTGTGAAATAACCCTTACCTTGTACTTTTCCTTGGTTGGGGTAGGTTAAACTCCTGTATAATTGTGAAATAATTGTTATTAAATTATACAATAATCATATATATTAATATGATATCATATATGATCTTTTAACATTGATTTGTTAATAATATTTTAGAATTATCGTCGTTTCGGGTGTTAACTTACTCATTTTCTTTTATATGTTTTGTTACATAAGTCATGTTTGTTGTATCTTATTCATATCCAGAATGATATCAAGTCCTTAAACATCATTTTTAAATCATTAAATGATAATTATACTTGAATGGATACGATGGAGAATGAATCTCATCGCGTTCGTGGAGACGGTAGTCCGTACGTACGCACGAACGCTACTTCCATTTAATTTTTATTTTAAAAGAATCGAATACAAATGATACATAGGTATATTACTATTCCAGTATAATATAATATTTTATATATGTTACTTAAGTTCATTAACACCATCCTTTATACGTTCCATGTGTGGTATGAACGAGTCATATCATTTTAAGGGGGCGGTAGTCCGCACTTCCTCAAATGAAATTATCGTATGTATATACAACATGAAATGAATAATGGTATGAAATAAAATGGAATTAAAGAAGCTTATATATAAAATATATATCATTAATATCATATTTAATTACAGTTCCATCATAATGGCCACCATGAGAGGCGGTAAGATGTATTTGAACAATCATCGTTTCGTGAGGCGTTAATTTTCCATCCACAGAAACATTATGTTCATCATCCATTAGATGGAGTTGTGTGTATGTGTAGTTTGAATACTTCTTATAACAACATCTTAGTATATTGAGGATACTGGTGTTGTTACAAAAGAAGGGAAATAAAAAGAGTTTGGGGGTTGGAGAAGCAAAATAAATGAAACTAATTTAAGAGAAATCGTTACCTTTAATTTAGGTAACTCACTTTGGTTGGAACCAAAGGACTTCTTGAAATGCTTTCTGCCTAAGGGGAAGCTTCAAGGAGGAGGAGAGGGATGTGGGGAGATTAGTTGGGCAGAGTTTGGACGAGCCAAGTGGCTTGAGAGGTGTTAGGAATGAGTAGAAGTGGTCTCCTTTTATAAGGGAGAAGAGGGGCTCTTTAAGAAAGAGTGAAAGTATTACTTTATAATATAATTATATTCGGTTTATAATGGTCCAAAAATCATTGAGGTCTAAGATAAGATGACTAATATTCTAAATAACATCAACCAATAAGAATTGGACAGGTTTTATATAATATTGTAATCATTATAATCTTATTTATTTAAATGATTTATTAATGAGGTAAACATTGCATCATTATTGTGTCATTAATAATTTAAATTATTTGATGTCTAAAAATTATAAATAAAATATCATTATGTAGGAAATCTTTTTATATTTCTAATGAATATTTATAATCGAAAATCCAACATGTATAACCCTATGTAAAAATTGTTCTTCTAAAAGATGTAAGCTTATGCCATTTTTATTTTTATTTTAACTTTATTAATATAATGTGTCATTATCACTTACAAGTGGATCCATGGGGTCCCAAAACAGACCCAAAGATGCCCATGGTCGACCATGTATCAACCAATAGGGTTAAGACACGTTTTAGGGTAATTTAGTATTATTATAATATTATTTTTTTAACCCTTATTTACCGGATTTACCCTTTAACCATGGTAAATAAAATATTTACCGCAGTAATTATTCAAAATGTGTAAAAATAAAAGTTACCTATTTACATAATTTGGACATCCTGATTCCAAATATGGAATCCATTTTCCTAAATTCAAAACACAGAAGTGGCAGAAATTAATTTAAAATTAATTCCTGTTGTCAAAACAAAAAGCGTGTTTTTAAGAGGTAATAACTATCAAAAGATTGAAACTTGTTTATGTTCGGTTTAATTGTAAAATTATGTCCAATGACCAACATTATATTAAATGGTAAAAATATATTCTAAATATACTTTTAAACCACTCAAATTCACAATTTATCACTATTAATTATTTTGATTAAAAAAGTTGTTTTTAATTAAAATTTAGTAATTTTCACTATTCATCAAAATATGAAAGTTATCCGAAATGTACCAAAATTTCACCCTAGGCTAATTTTGATATTCCGAATCCAAAAATGAAGTCCATTTTCAAATATAAAATATATATAATTTCAAAAAGTAGGTATTAGTATTCACAACGGCTAGTTTAATTAGTTGTGGTGTGTGTTAGAACTCGAGGTTGCGTACAACACACGCTATCGCATTATTCGAAGGGAAACGTACCGTGGAAGCTTGGGGTGTTACATTCTCCCCTCCTTCAAATAATTGCGTCCTCGAAATTTCTAGAATACTTATTACATGAAAAGACTCGGGTGGTTCTTTATCATAAGTTCCTCGGGTTCCCACGTTGCCTCTTCCATCTTATGGTTTCTCCACAAAACTTTTACCAGACGCGTCGTCCGGTTTCTCAGTACTTGTTCTCTTGTATCAAGAATCCTGACGGGCTCTTCACAATAGGAAAGATCAGGTTCCAGTTCTAATTCCTCATAGGTGAGTACATGCGTTGGGTCAGGCATGTATTTTCTCAACAGAGATACGTGGAACACATCGTGAACTTTGGAGAGACTTGGCGGCATTGCCAATCGGTAAGCTACAGCCCCAATTCGTTCTAGAATTTCGAAAGGTACGATGTACCTGGGACTCAATTTACCTTTCTTACCAAAACGTATGACTCCCTTCCACGGAGATACCTTCAGGAAAACATGATCACCGACTTGAAATTCCAAATCCTTCCTTCGATTATCGGCATAGCTCTTCTGCCTACTTTGAGCTGCTTTGATGTGATTTTGGATTACCTTCACCTTTTCCACCGTTTCCTCCACCAGTTCTAGGCCTACAAGTTTTCTTTCACCAACGTCATCCCAACAGGTTGGTGTACGACATCTCTTTCCGTATAATGCTTCATATGGTGCCATCTGTATACTTGAATGGAATCTATTGTTATAGGAAAATTCTACCAGAGGTAAATATTGATCCCACATACCCTGAAAAATCAAGTGAGCAAGATCTCAACATGTCTTCTAAGGTCTGAATAGTCCGTTCTGATTGTCCGTCTGTCTGAGGGTGGTAAGCAGTGCTCAAATGAAGTTCAGTATCCAGAGATTTCTGAAGACTTTTCCAAAATCTTGAAGTAAAACGGGGATCACGATCAGAAACAATTGATAAGGGTACTCCATGAAGTCTCACAACTTCATTAATATATAGTCTTGCTAGACGTTCCAGGGGTAGATCTTCTCTTATAGCAAGAAAATGAGCTGACTTGGTAAGACGATCAACAATAACCCATATTGCATCGTTCCTTCTAGGAGTCTTTGGTAGCCCCATGACAAAGTCCATCATAATATTGTCCCATTTCCACTCCGGTATGGGAAGAGGTTGCATGACTCCTCCAGGCTGTTGCCTTCCAGCTTTCACTTGTTGACAAACCATACATCTTGACACAAAATCAGCAATCTCTCTCTTCATGTTGTCCCACCAAAAATGTTCCTTCAAATCTCTATACATTTTGGTGCTCCCAGGGTGTATAGAGAAATTGGAACTATGAGCATCATCCAGTAATTCCCTTTTCAGATCAGGTAAATCGGGAACACAAAGTCTCTTCCCGAATTTCAAAATTCCATCTTCATACACAAAGTCTCTCAATCTCCCATCATTCACAGCTTTAATCTTCTTTTGGAATTCTTCATCATCGGCCTGAGAACTCTTAATCCTTTCTAGTAAAGATGGTTTGGCAACCATTTGAAAAAGCATTGATGTTTCACCTTCCCTGGTTATTCCCATGTCCATCTTCACTAGATCCATAAAAATTGGATCCCTTTCAATTCTCATATTGTTCAAAACTCCATGGTCTTTTCTACTCAAAGCATCTGCCACCTTGTTTGCCTTCCCCGGGTGGTAGTGTATCGTACAATCATAATCCTTGAGTAATTCAAGCCATCTCCTTTGCCTCATGTTGAGTTCTTTTTGTGAGAAAATATACTTCAAACTCTTGTGATCAGTATAAATCTCACATTTTTCACCATAGAGGTAGTGCCTCCATATCTTCAAAGCAAAGATCACAGCTGCTAACTCAAGATCATGAGTAGGATAGTTTTATTCATGAATTTTCAACTGTCGTGATGCATAGGCAATAACTCTATCATTCTTCATAAGGACACAGCCAAGTCCTTTCTTCGATGCATCACTATAAATAACGAACCCATCATTCCCCGATGGTAGAGTCAATATAGGAGCATTGACTAATCTTCTCTTCAGTTCTTCGAAACATTATTCACACTCTTTTGTCCAAACAAATTTAACCCCTTTACGTGTGAGCTTCGTTAATGGGTTAGCCAATCGGGCAAAATTCTAGACGAAACGTCGATAATAACCTGCCAAACCAATAAAACTACGTACCTCAGTTATACTCGTAGGTGCTGGCCATTCTTGGATTGCCTTGGTCTTAGAAGGATCAACAGAGATTCCATCTTTAGAGACAATATGGACAAGAAAAGAAATCTCCTGAAGCCAGAATTCACACTTTCTAAACTTTCCATATAATTCATGCCTCCTCAGAGTCTTCAAGATAATGCGCAAGTGATTTTCATGATCTTCATAGGTTTTGGAGTATACCAAGATATCATCAATAAATACCACCACAAATTCATCGAGATACTCCTTGAAAATTATATTCATTAGATCCATGAATACAGAGGGTGAATTAGTCAATCCAAACGGCATTACAGTAAACTCGTAATGCCCGTACCTGGTTCGAAATGCTGTTTTCGGAATGTCTTCCTTCTTCACACACAAATGATGGTATCCAGATCGAAGGTCAATCTTTGAAAAGTATTGAGCTCCATGCAGTTGGTCAAATAAATCATCAATACGAGGTAGGGGATACTTGTTCTTTATCGTTATAGCATTGATCTCCCTGTAGTCAATACATAACCTCATAGATCCATCTTTCTTTTTAACAAAAAGAACAGGAGCTCCCCATGGAGAAACACTAGGGCGAATAAATCCCTTATTACTCAATTCCTCTAGTTGTTTCTTTAGTTTGACTAATTCTACAGTGGCCATTCTATAAGGGGTCTTCGATATAGGCCTTGATCCAGGAATTAAATCAATGGAAAACTCAACTTCTCGTTTTTGGAGGATGTCCAGGTAAATCTTCCGGAAATACATCTACAAATTCTTTCACAACAGATACATACTCTATTTGAACATTCCTTTCCTCACCGACAGTTATTTCATTCTCTTCCTCCCCAATAATTGAATTAAGTTGAGCTACTGGGGGTGGATCTAAATAAGAATTAGGTGGTGACGATTCTGCTCTAAAAATAAGGTGTTCCTTATCATTATCATCAAGAATCGTAACCTCTTTCTTCTTACAATAAATCTTCGCATCATAGTCCGAAAGCCAGTCCATACCGAGGATTATATCAAACTCAATCATAGGTATGACGATGAGATCAGCAGATAGAGAAAATTTATGTGCTCTAATGGGGACTGATTCACAAAACTTTGTTGCAACGATACTTCCCTTAGGAGTTTTGACTGACAACTCCCTTATTAAATCAAATTGGAAATATCTAATTTTCTTAGCAAACTGGGAAGATACGAAACAATGCGATGATCCAGAATCAAATAATGCATTTGCTAAACTTGAGGAAACCATTAAATTACCTGCCACCACGTCTTTCGGAGCTTCTACCTCAGCAGTAGTGATAGCATAAGCCTGGCCTTGATCCCTTGGCCTTTTCTGAGGTAAGTTCTCCTGACGCTTAGGACATGCATTTGCATAATGCCCCATCTCCCTGCAATTGTAGCACTGAATGTTGGTAGCTTCCTTCTTCCCCTTGCAATCATGAGCTTGGTGGCCTTTTTCACCACACTTGTAACAGACTCCCATTCTCTTCAAGCAAGTACCAAGATGTTTCTTCCCGCATTTAACACAAGATGGATATTCAACCTTTCCCTTCTTCCCCTTATTTCCATTCCCAGATTGATCAGCAGATCTCTTCTTCTCTTTCTTTGCTTTAAAGTCATAAGACTTAGAGAATTCCTTCTCGGTCTTGATAGCACATGAGACAATGTCTTCGTACGATGAAAAGGATTGTGAGACTAATGCTCGACGGAGAAATGGTTTTAACCCATCAAAAAAACGATCAATCTTACTTCTTTGGTTACGTATATAATCACCAGCGTACCTTGCTAACCTTGTAAAGTTAGCCTCATACTTTGCGACATTCTCATCCTCCTTCTGTCTCAGACTTAGAAATTTCCTTTCCATATCTGCTCGATGGTCGCGAGGGAAGTATTTTTCTAAAAACAGATCTTTGAACTCCCTCCATTCCATGTTTGATACTTCATCATCTTCCTTCATGTTTTGAATCAATGACCACCATTGATCAGCATCTCCAGTGAGGCGGTAAACTGCCATGATAACTTTTTCCCTTTCACTGCTCCCCAAACCCTGAAATATTTTCTCTAGGGAATTTATCCATTGCTCAGCTACTAAGGGATTTGTACTCCCATTGAACGTTGGTGGTTGTTGCCTCATGAATCGATCTAACATTGATCCTCCACGCTGCGGATCAGGGTGCTCCATACGGGTAAGGTTATTATTCATAACCTGAGTAAGTTGTCCCATTATGGTGATTAGCTGATCGGCACCAGTTGCATCACCAGCCCCACTATAATTATCTTGAGCAGGAGGGCAATCCCTACATGGAGTGCGTGCATTGATACGGTTTCCATTTCTTCCACTAGGCGCCATTTCTAAACAATGGCATAAACTAGATCAGTTTATGAATCAAAATACATAATCCCATACTTATAAAACACTTAACATAAATTGAACTATTTATGGATATAATCCATAATCATAAAAATGTTTTCTTTGAGGAAGTATATACTCATAAACCCTTCATAATGATTTGTAAAGAAAATGAGAGTTATCCTAAGCATATCCCCCGAGAGTGTCGTAACCAAGAGTGCAGCAAGGCCCGTTGTTGTGCACCAGTTCCCGTTCGAGTCTAGCTCAAAGCGGTGTTTTCGGGTTTTACCCCTAGGTACATCTGTGCCAGAGCCGCCTCTACATGCTCGTATCTAGACAGGGATGTATTGCTCGGAAAACTCACAAAATCTCTACAATACCAAAATTCTAGGAAGTTCTTCTATACTAATCCTCAAAGTTCATCTTAGGTATACGTGCTCTAATCAGAGTTTATCTAAATCTAGCTTCCAAGGTTTGTACTAAACTTCCTCTGATACCAACTGTAACGCCCCGACCCCAGCTACCCAGAGTCGGTGCATTACTTCGTAACATTGGCATGATCACAAGAAAGATCAAATCTCGAAAGACCGATTGGTTTAGTAGCCTTGGAAACACTAGATATATTCATAAAGTTTTACATTAAATTTCAAAGTGAAAAACTACTACAACAACAAAGTCTTCATATCCACACTATTAACCCCTCATAATATCCCTGCAAGTCAATCATAATTTACTTCTTCACTACCTTGGAAAAATAAAACATAGAAAAGGGGTGAGCTCAAATGCCCAGTAAGGATAACAATATAGCGGAACATTCAAAATAAGCATAAACATTTAAGGCAATGAATTACTAAAACAAAAGCCTTTTAAACATGAACTTCAACATAGTATGGAAAAAGTAAAATGAAATAATGCCATTTACTTATTCACATGGATATTCTACTAATCGAATAATCACATGCAAAATCAATAACCACTTTCATAATGTTGGAATGCATAATGCCAGACTATCATAACCACATAGCCAAGGCCTCGTGCCAAGACTACAAATAAGATTTTGTCAAGGCCTTGTGCCAAGACACTAGTTTGTCTCATGAGACCTACCGATGCATCGAGGAGCTATAGCGGGCTCCACCCGTCACTTATTAAGTCCAATGCATTCCCATATGAAAAGGTTTAAACATAACATAAACATTCGTATTAAAACTAGCATACGAAATGTCAATATTTTTACCATAAACTATGAATGGTATAAAAATAGCACATCCACAGTCAAACATATCACAAAACCTTCAATACAATATAGAAGTTTTGTATCATAATAAATCAACTTCAAATAATCTTAAAATCCATCAAAGGATGTTGACATAGATGAAATCAAAATTCTTTTAAAAGAAATATCTCCTTTTATTTTGAAATCATTTAAGATCCATATAAAATAAAACATTTTCTTTGAAAATATTCTTATAAGCTTGTAAGGGAAGCTTTGAAGATTTTATAACGGCGTAAAATAACCGCACCCGCCGTATAAGTAAAAAAAACATTCTTATCTTAATTCTGTCGAAAAGGTTAAAAAGGACATTGTTTTGAAAACGACGGAAAGATTACTTTATAAACCTCTTAAAAAAAGTCAAACAAGGGTATAAATGAATTTAACCCATATTCTTGTAAATAATAAATATGTTTTGAAATAAATTTCGAAGAAACATGGATGTGGATGATAAAGAAATCCCAGTAGATTATTACGTATAAACAACCTCGGATAATGAAGAGATTGTGAAATAACCCTTACCTTGTACTTTTCCTTGGTTGGGGTAGGTTAACCTCCTGTATAATGGTGAAATAATTGTTATTAAATTATACAATAATCATATATATTAATATGATATCATATATGATCTTTTAACATTGATTTGTTAATAATATTTTAGAATTATCGTCGTTTCGGGTGTTAACTTACTCATTTTCTTTTATATGTTTTGTTACATAAGTCATGTTTGTTGTATCTTATTCATATCCAGAATGATATCAAGTCCTTAAACATCATTTTTAAATCATTAAATGATAATTATACTTGAATGGATACGATGGAGAATGAATCTCATCGCGTTCGTGGAGACGGTAGTCCGTACGTACGCACGAACGCTACTTCCATTTAATTTTTATTTTAAAAGAATCGAATCCAAATGATACATAGGTATATTACTATTCCAGTATAATATAATATTTTATATATGTTACTTAAGTTCATTAACACCATCCTTTATACGTTCCATGTGTGGTATGAACGAGTCATATCATTTTAAGGGGGCGGTAGTCCGCACTTCCTCAAATGAAATTATCGTATGTATATACAACATGAAATGAATAATGGTATGAAATAAAATGGAATTACAGAAGCTTATATATAAAATATATATCATTAATATCATATTTAATTACAGTTCCATCATAATGGCCACCATGAGAGGCGGTAAGATGTATTTGAACAATCATCGTTTCGTGAGGCGTTAATTTGCCATCCACAGAAACATTATGTTCATCATACATTAGATGGAGTTGTGTGTATGTGTAGTTTGAATACTTCTTATAACAACATCCTAGTATATTGAGGATACTGGTGTTGTTACAAAAGAATGGAAATAAAAAGAGTTTGGGGGTTGGAGAAGCAAAATAAATGAAAATAATTTAAGAGAAATCGTTACCTTTAATTTAGGTAACTCACTTTGGTTGGAACCAAAGGACTTCTTGAAATGCTTTCTTCCTAAGGGGAAGCTTCAAGGAGGAGGAGAGGGATGTGGGGAGCTTAGTTGGGTAGAGTTTGGACGAGCCAAGTGGCTTGAGAGGTGTTAGGAATGAGTAGAAGTGGTCTCCTTTTATAAGGGAGAAGAGGGGCTCTTTAGGAAAGAGTGAAAGTATTACTTTATAATATAATTATATTCGGTTTATAATGGTCCAAAAATCATTGAGGTCGAAGATAAGATGACTAATATTCTAAATAACATCAACCAATAAGAATTGGACAGGTTTTATATAATATTTTAATCATTATAATCTTATTTATTTAAATGATTTATTAATGAGGTAAACATTGCATCATTATTGTGTCATTAATAATTTAAATTATTTGATGTCTAAAAATTATAAATAAAATATCATTATGTAGGAAATCTTTTTATCTTTCTAATGAATATTTATAATCGAAAATCCAACATGTATAACCCTATGTAAAAATTGTTCTTCTAAAATATGTAAGCTTATGCCATTTTTATTTTTATTTTAACTTTATTAATATAATGTGTCATTATCACTTACAAGTGGATCCATGGGGTCCCAAAACAGACCCAAAGATGCCCATGGTCGACCATGTATCAACCAATAGGGTTAAGACACATTTTAGGGTAATTTAGTATTATTATAATATTATTTTTTTAACCCTTATTTACCGGATTTACCCTTTAACCATGGTAAATAAAATATTTACCGCAGTAATTATTCAAAATGTGTAAAAATAAAAGTTACCTATTTACATAATTTGGACATCCTGATTCCAAATATGGAATCCATTTTCATAAATTCAAAACACAGAAGTGGCAGAAATTAATTTAAAATTAATTCCCGCTGTCAAAACAAAAAGCGTGTTTTTAAGAGGTAATAACTATCAAAAGATTGACACTTGTTTATGTTCGGTTTAATTGTAAAATTATGTCCAATGACCAACATTATATTAAATGGTAAAAATATATTCTAAATATACTTTAAAACCACTCAAATTCACAATTTATCACTATTAATTATTTTGATTAAAAAAGTTGTTTTTAATTAAAATTTAGTAATTTTCACTATTCATCAAAATATGAAAGTTATCCGAAATGTACCAAAATTTCACCCTAGGCTAATTTTGATATTCCGAATCCAAAAATGAAGTCCATTTTCAAATATAAAATATATATAATTTCAAAAAGTAGGTATTAGTATTCACAACGGCTAGTTTAATTAGTTGTGGTGTGTGTTAGAACTCGAGGTTGCGTACAACACACGCTATCGCATTATTCGAAGGGAAACGTACCGTGGAAGCTTGGGGTGTTACATTACAAGCAGTAAGAAACAAACCAGAAACTCAACTATTGGCCCTAAAACAAGGATTTTAGCCTTTACAAACAACGAGATCTCATGGATACAAATCACAATGTACTCAGAATTTACAAGAAAATGGGAAACTATGGACCTAAAAAGGAATTATATTTTTCACAAAACCAGTTCTTTATTCCATCTTGAATTAGCCAATTAATTATTCAAAGGTTCCAACTATAGGAAACCGAAGAAAAAATATGTCACAAGCTATCACAAATTAATTAAATAATTAATTTAACACTAATTTAATTATTTTAACAACAATAATCAACATGATTCAGGTTCATTAACCAATTAAATTAAACATGCATATATGCATCAATTTTATTATCATAAATTGCAAAAACGATAACCAGATTCATTAAACATGCCTCTTTAACCATTAATCCAATTAATTGTCAATTAATTTTGTATTTATGTTCTTTACCTATTTCAATCAATAAAAACACGATAAACCAACCAAATCATAGATATCACACTATCTGGAAAAGCAAGTGCAAACCATTATCATGATATGAAGCAACAACATAGCTATCAATAAAAAATATATAATCAAGTTCAAGTATTTAATTAGGTTAGTTACATTGTGATAAAAAGGGATAAAACATGCTATATTTATTATTTCACATAAATAAATAGAGAAGCAATGAATCCTCTACCTCAAAAGGTATATGATGTTCTTCTCATAAGAACAGATTAACACAATGGATCCTGATCACCACTCCTGCAACAACTACATGCACCTGAGGATGTCGTGACACAACTTTACCAACCATTAACTAAAGAAACTCCATCAGGAACATGAAGATAAAGTTTCATCACATGTAAAAGATAAACATGAGTAAAAGGATCAGAGAAACCACCAGAAAATGAAGAAAAACCACACCTTGGATCAATTAGTGTCACCACAGATCGAAGATGAAAGCCTAAGATCGATTCCCATCGAAGGGATATCTTAACACCAAGTTGGTAACTATAGAGTCACATGGGAAAAGAGGTAGGGAAGAATAATCCATAAGGGTTGACAACCGAAGTGGCTAGAATGTTTTAAAACATTATATCAATGGGGGATTACATGACGTGTAATCCCTTTTCACGTCGTGTAATTATTTGAGTTCGGGTTCCACAGAAAAAACTATCTCCTTTGTATTTTATTTATTTTTCAAAACCTAAAATATTACACAACATAAATCCCACTTTCTCTTCATGCAACTCTTCATGATGTGAAGTCCTTCCTTTCTTCAAGAATCTAGAAAATGAACTACTTCAGACTTCTTTCAAGCCTCCTCTGAGAACCTCGGTCTTTTGAAACATGTTAAGGTTCGATCCATGTGGATATGGGCCCTTAAATCAGATACCACTCAAAAAATTCTCATCCTCGAGAATCCCAAACCATCCAAGAGAGGAAACAAAAAGGGGTTATCTGAATAGCTACCCCGTGAGATACCTCTCAAGGATCTTGTCACTATAAGAGATCACCACCACACTAGAGGAACAACATAAAAACAAAAAACAACCAAAACCATCTTCTAAACACTATCTTGGGGGAGATACCTATAAAAAGAGTAAAATTAACAATAAGAAACAAGAGAAATCCATATCATAAATAGAAAAGGTCTACGACCACAAAAAAAAATCATTATAAGAGAAGAACTAAACATCAAATAGCTCGAGCTGCTGAGCGCATATCTATGACTCAAATTCCTAGGTAATCTCCTCCATGCCATTATGCCACCACAATGCATGAAGAAAGTGGATAACATTCCCACACAACACCTTCTCCTAGCAGTCTTGTATCTCTATAGGATACTCTTCAAAGGCCACATCATTATCAACATCGATATCGCCCCAATCGATGATGTGAGAGTAATCATGAAGATAATTATGGATCTATGACATGTGAAAAATGTTTTATATCTAGATAATCTATGGGGGAAGTGATATCCGATATGACATGACTCTAACATGAGCCAACACCTCAAAAGGCCCAAAAAACTAAAGAGCAAGCTTACTCCCATGACCAATCCTTTGCTTCCCACAATAGAGAGTCACCTTCAAGAACACATTACCCCAAAAATAGAACTCCGGAGGTCTCCTCCTATGACCAGAATAGGGTTTATGACAATCATATGCAACCTTAATCCTCTCATGAATCACCTGGACCATCTCTTTTGTATTTTTTACTAGTTCCAGTCTGAGAATCGATGACTCTCTGAACCCAATATAGCACAATGGGGAACATAAAAGTTAGTCATACAAGTCTTAAAACAATTCCATACCAATGGTGTTGTGAAAACTATTATTGTAAGAAAACTCTACCAAGGGCAGGTGATTCATCCATAAACCTACAAAATATAGGACATAATAGAAAAACATGTCTTAAAGAGACTAGATGGTCCACTCTGTCTGACCGTCTGTCTGTGGATGAAAATAAGTACTAAGACATAACTAAGGACCAAAATCATTATGGATACCTCTCCACACTCTGGAAGTAAAATGAGGATATCAATTAGAAATGATCATCCTCAGGACTTCGTAGAGTCTCACGACCTCCTCTAGATACTTCCTCAACAAAACCTCCACTGAGCTAGACTCTTTAACTACTATAAAGTAGATCGATTTAATAAAATGATCCATTACCACCCATAAAGTTTCATAACCTCCCTAAGCTCGAGGAAAACTGGTACAAAAGTCCATATATATTTCCTCCCACTCCCACTGAGGAACATCTAATGGCTGGAGAAAACTACCTGGAACATGGTTCTTGACATTCTCCTTCTCACAGACCAAGCATCGAGACACGAAATCTCTAACTTCACACTTTAAACGAGGACACAAAAAATAACTTCTCAAGGAATTATACATATTTTTCATGCTAGGATGTAATGCTAAAGGAAAACTATGGAAATCTCTAAGAACCTTATCACACATCGCCAATGGAACAAAAAGTCTACCCTGAAATAACACTCGATGTTTTTCATCCTCAGACCAACTATTAGGGGTATCACCACAAACAAATCAGTATCTTAGGATCTCCACCTCAAGATCCACCATCTGGGACTCTTTCACCTATAAAACTAAGGACGACTTCACTAATATCTTAAAAAGAAAAAGTCTCTCCCAACCTCTCCCATATCTAGACAAAATGCTAAAAGTTCTTCCATCACTCTCTAGGAATTACTTGATTTATTCATTGCATCATTGTGTGAATTCATAGTTAGAACATCAGATATAACATTTACCATCTAGTTGTATAAAAAATTTTGAAGTATTAATCCTATAAGAACTCTATCCACCAACATTGATGAAGGTTCAAGTCATACTGGGAGAAAACATACCTTAGGCTTTTATGATTGCTGAAGACCACAAAGCACTCATCATTGAGGTATTGTCTCTACAAATTTAGGTAAAACACCACTACATCCATCTCGAGATCGTGGGTGACATAGTTAAATTCATGGGGATGTAACTATATAGACCCATAAGAAATGACTGATATGTGCTGTATCAGAACACAACCCAACCCAAGACGTGAAGCATCATATAAGACCTCAAACTGAACTCTTTTTGTTGAAAAAAAGAACTAAAGCACTAACTAACATCTCCATCAGATGATCAAAAGTTTTTTGACACTGATTAGTTAATAAGAATGCCTGATAATTTCTGTTTAATATTATAAGTGGATTCACAACCCAATAGAAATCGGCTAAAAACCACCTACAATAACCTGCAAGACCAAGGACACTTCACACATCTACCACTATCATGGAGGATTCCCATGACACAACTACTTATATATTTTACTGATCTATAGCTACTCCCTACTGGGACACAACATGCCCCAAGAAACAGACTTCCTGAGAAAAAAAATCACACTTTGACAACTTCCCAAATAGATGCTCATGATGAAGAACTCCCAAAATGATATGAAGATGCTCTTCATGATAATCCTCAGACCTAAAGTTAATGATAATGTTGTCAATCCAAATAACCAAAAAATTATATAAGAATTCATGAAACAGAATGTTCATTAACCCTTTCAATATAGCTGGAGCGTTCATCACACTGAAAGGAATCAAAATGAACTCATAATTCCCATGAAGACAATGAAAAGTGGCCTTTTAGATATCCTCATCCTTTACATGCATCTGATAAAATTCTTAACACAAATTAATCTTTAAGAACCAACTTGTACCTTTTAGTTGATCGAATAAATCATTAATATGTGGATGAGTATAGTGGTTCTCCACTATCACTTGTTTCAAGTGATGATAATCGATACACAACCGTAAAATGTCATTAGCCTTTTTTTCAATCAAAACTGGTGCAACCCATAGTGACTCACTCATCTCATCAAAACTGCACTAAAACATACCATCGAGCTGTATACACAAATCTCTCAACTCAAAAGGTGTCATCCTATATGGAGACATCGATATAGGAGAAACACCTGACTATAGTTCGATCCCATGATCGATCTATCGTCGATGGGGCAATGATACAACCTATTTTGGAAAGAAATCATGGTACTCATCCACAAACCTAGGAAATGACAACTTCTGAACTTTCAATGAACTCAACATCAACTCATCCATCAAGGATTATAGGGAAAAACACACCTCTGATGCATTTGAGGGCCTCGCTCGCCAAAAAACACTACTAGCTCTCCATCCTTATTGAAGAACACAACCTGCATCCCAAAACAATCCATGATATCCTACATTGAATACAACCAATCTCTGTTAAGGAGGAAATAATATGGTTGTATTAATAACATAGAAAATCCCCCCAAGAAAACTGCTTTCCCAACACTAGCTCACAATCTCTACATTATTCAAACAAGTCATCTCAACCTCCAACTGACATTATCAACGCCAGGGGAACTGGAAGTCTCTCTACCTCAAGTAACAAAGCATGGAAAAGGGAACGTGATATGAAGGAGTATGTTACTCCAAAATTAAACAATGCACGAATCCAAGTAGAGAACAAAAACATGTACCTAGAATTATGTCTAGCTCACCTGATGCTGGAAATGGTAAAACGTGAAGCTGACCAAGACCTTATATATAGCCTCTCTGGCCTACCGAAGACCACCTCCATGGCCATGATCTACTCTCTAAGGATGGGGAGAATCTTGGGGTTGTCCTATACCTACATCACATACTCTCTACTAATCCAAAACTAGTCCAACTTGTTGCTTCTGCATCGACTGGAACTACATCAATGGAGGAACCTGAAGCAAAACACTTGGTGCATGCTGACTTCCCAAAAAGGTTGGGCACTCTCACCACTGATGACCTTGGAATATAAAAGTTAAAAACATGTATGATCCCTTATCATAGTTCTAAGAGACTCTTCCCCTAGATAAATGAGACACTAAGGGCTGAGACCTACAACAGTATAATTGGAAGTTCTACTATCCTGAAAATTAGGAACCCCAGACCATAGCTCTACATTGTAAAGAATCCTAAAGAATCCCCTCTCATGATGATCCAGTTCGAGATAATGTCCTCTTGATGACCTCTTCTCTAACTATCACCTTGATATACATCTTCAACATAAACGAGGTGACATGGTGCTGGATATCTGGATGAAAAGAGTCCTCAAAATGCCTTTCCCTGGCCTCCTCATCTAGAAATAGGTATGAAGTACATCACAGAAGGTTCCTGAAATGGAATCCAAACTCTCGCACACTAGAGCTCCCCTACCGAAGGGTAAGTAGCTCAAGATGACTGGTCTCCTTCATGGTCAAACAAAGAAAATCGACTCCAAACTGGTCTCATAACTCCTCTCATGAGACTGTAGACTCGTCGTGATCTTCAAGGAACAAGAACCACCACTACCTCACTAACCCACGCAACATCATCACAACCAATGATACCCAGTGCTCCTTCCAAGAATGGATCAAACTAAATGTTATCTCAACCTTCTCCAACCATTCTTCTATGAATCCATCAGAAATGGATCCATCATACCTTTGTAGACTTTGGTACTGAAACTCTCGTAGTTTCCACCTCCATGTTTCGTCATCATCAACCTCTACCCTACGACGATTTTCTAGCATAACCTGCTAGACATCTTCTGCACGAACCTAATGAGGATGTTGACCTAAAGCCATGCATACAAAAGAAAAAATAATCTAAGATTCTAAACCTGAAATATTGAATTCTTTAACATTAATTAATTGTTTTCTTTTATTCATTTTATGTTAACCTATCCTATGGTCTACCCATTCAAACACATGCACAAAGAAGAATGATGTATGATCCTTTCCTAGGTTTCTACCCTATAACTAGTATCAATTCAATTAGTATCTACTTTAATCTTAAAGGTCCATATGTTAGATCACAGGTGGCCCTAAATACCCATGTCTCAACCAGTATCCCATGTTTATAGATCATTCTAAACATAGTTGACACTTTTTCCCTACCAACCCAAGAAACATCACATATGCATAACTTAAAACCTCATCCTATCCATCAAAAAGACCTCAGATACCACTATTTCATGACCCCATCCCCACAAAGTGTGCCTCTCTTAGGCTGGTAATGGGATAAGAGAGATAGTGACCCCCGATTCCTGCCTCTAGTAGGCCCTGGGTGGGAAACTAGAACTGAGGGTATACTAAACAAGTAGATGGGAGACACTACCCTCTAAGAGAAACACATGCAGAAGAGGTAAATAATATAGATAGTAAATAACTCATACACAGAATACAATATAAAAGAAACACATGTACACAAATGTAATGTCATGCAAGAAATAGTACAAATGAAAGGAAAAACTGTAAAGTACCAAAAGAAAAGTAAAGACGACGCTGACCACGAAGTCCAAATAGCTCCTGCAACCCACAAGACAGTAGTAACTAGCCTGATCTCCAAGCTACACCACTTGAATATAAAAATAGTTTATATATATGTAGGGTGATTATAAACAATACATTCGGTAGGATCCTCCCTGGATCCTCTCATGAAAAAGTAAAGAAAGCAAGCTATAGAACACTGAACAATAAGTGAAACTAACTCATTAACTAAATAGGTATACTAAGTTCCCATCCTCACTATGGATACTCTCACTAGGTATAACATAAAATAGAATAGAATATAATAAAAAATATCAAGGGTACCCCACTACCACTTCCCCACAAGTTTGGGACTTTTCCCCAACATCACACGTCTTGAGCATATCTCTCTAAAAAAGGCCAGCACATTGACACCTATGGAAAACAACACAACATAAAGCTCGTGCATCAACACACACCTCATTCATCTCACCACCATGTCCACATAACCAAAGTAACCAAGTAATTTCTCGGATCCACCATATCTCACATAACATGTATCATACATTTGGTATTATAACTCAAGACATTACAACCCATACACTGAGTAAGGATCCTCAAGACATCACAGCCCATACACATTATACATATAGTACCCTTTAGGAAACTATATTCAGAATATATGTGTGTGAATAACCACAATCCATTATATCCCTATACACACATATATGGAGAAAAATATCTATTGTGCATACCAACACATATAACTACCAAGAGAAGAGAGTAGGGACAAAGGGGGCAGTCAACCATCAATCTTCCCATTAGGATGTTGGGAAAAACACCCCCAGGGATTAGAATCCCTAGGGTGTCGGTTTCCCTAACCGATATGATGAGTAGCATATATAAACACAAAATTTATATGATATAATATAGCTCAAAACCACACTATTTTAATATCCTAGTCTCAAACAAAACTACTGCTAATGTCTCTCAAACTCCTGGATTCCACTACTAAGACCATATATCCTATAAATACACAACCATTTAAATAGCTACATTGAGTTACCTTATCCCTCTTTATCATTTTCAATTTACTTTAATTAATTCTTTAATCATTAATCAACCATTTTTTTTTCACATTACATTTCAATAGCATCTCAAAAAATATCTATGCCCTATAGGAATAAGAAAACCGAGCCCATGGTTTCTCATAATTACAACCTCTGCATTGCATCCCAAAAATTTCCAACCCAATGGGTTAAACATTTATTCATTTATTTAAAAATCATTACCACTTTCCATATTCCTAGGTATTATAGAAAAATTTTCTAAGCTACCAAACACAAGGGTCTCAACACAATGAGTAGATGAAATACCCATCAAGTCTTTTTCACCTATAGTAGGAGCATGGACTCATCCAACCACAAGATGCTAAACACAGAAACCATTTGGAATACCCGACATGTATTCACCTCTTTTGTAAGGAGAGTAACCAAAACCATATGCCTAGGCAGTGGGGAATGTCAAGTAGATAAACATCACAACAGATTCAACAAAAATAAAAATTTCATAACTACAGGTAATCCCAACTTCAACCCATTCCATCATATCCAGTGTCCACGCTGACACCCACACGCATAAACCGATGCATCTCTCCACTCCAAGCATCAACTACTTCCATAAAAACTGGTCCTCCCAACCCCTAAAAACCACAACAACCTCTAAGATAATCCATCTCATGCTCACATCACATCAAAAGTAGTAGGAAAAAAACAATCAAATGAGAACTTGTCCCTAAAACAAGGCATTCATGCTTTACACAAAACAAGCTCTCATGGCTCCAAATCACAAGGCACTCAGAATTTACAAGAAAAAAGGAAACTTGGTCCTTATAAAGGCATTATATTTATCACAAAACTGGTTCTTTAATCTATCGTGAATTAACCGATTAATTATCACAAGTTCCAATTATGGGAAACCTAAGAAACAAGCTATCAAAAATTAATTAAACAATTAATTGAACCTACGTTTAATTTTTTTAACAATAAGAATCAAAATGATTCAGGTTTATTAAAAAATTCATTTAAACATTCATATTTGTATCAATTTTATTATCAAAAAATTGTAATAACAAAAACCAGATTCATTCAGAATGCCACTTTAGCCATTTATAAATTAAATTATCAATTAATTCTATATTTACATTCTTTACCAATTTCCATAAAGAACAACATGATAAACCAACCAAGGCATAAATATCACACTTTCTATAAAATCAAATGGAAAACTGTTATCATAGTATAATTCAACAACATCACTATGTGATCAATAAAAATTCTTTAATCCGATTCAAGTATTTAATTAGGTCAATTATATTTCTACCCTAGGGTATAAAACATGCCAGCTCTATGATTTCACATAAATAAATATAGAATTAATGAATCCCCTACCAAAAAAGGTTGATGAAGTTCTTCACATGAGAACAGATGAAAGCAACGGATCTCGATCACCCCTTTCGCAACAATTGCATCCTCCCAAGGATCCTGCGAGACAACTGTACCAACCAAAAAGAAAATAAACTTCATTACAAACATAGAGATCAAGTTCCATCACATGGAAAAGAGAAACCAGAGGAAAAGGATCATAGAAACCACTAGTAAAAAAAATAAAAGAACTCCTTGGATCAATCTGGGTCACCACATATTGAATAATGAATTCGAGATCGATTCCCTTTGTAGGGTTATCCAAAACACTAAGGAGGGGACTACCGGGTCTCTTGGTATGAGAGGGAGGGAAGAAACAACTGTAGGGGTTAACAACCCAAGCAGCTAGAATGTTTTAAAAAATTATATCATATAGGGATTATATGATGTGTAATCCCCTTTCACTCCATGTAATTGATCAAGGTTGGTTTCTACTGAGAAAACCATCGTCTATTTATTTTATTTATTTTTCAAACCCAAAAATATTACATATCATGAATCCCACTTTAACAACATGTAACTCTTCACAACTTGAAGTCCTTACCTGCTTCCATCCTCTAGAAACCAAACTACTCCAAACATCCTTTGGGCCTCCCCCGAGCGCCTCAGCCTTTGGAAACACACAAATGGTTGATCCATGTGGATCCAGACCCTTATCGTTCACAGTGGTAAAATGAGATGAAGAAAAAGAATATATGAAGAATATTAGAAGATTTTTTTTAAGAATATGGACACAAAAATAAAAAAATACATGAATTATATTGTATTTAAATTAAACTAAATTGAAATTATTTAAAAAAAATAATGTAAAAATAATAAAAATAAAAATAAAATAAGAAAAGAACAGTGTGAAACAGCTTCCCCTCTAGAATCTATCCACTTTGGCTCTTGTTTTATCCACCATATGTTCAAATCCCCCGATAGTCCCTTCTTATCAGATTCTTGAAATTTAATTTCCTATCTGATCTACAAATTTTACATTAATTTGACATGTGTAGAGAATGTTATAGAATTACTATTCAGTATAACTTTTCTGTATGGGGAATCAATAACTCTTTCTTTAATGTATACTGATAACATCACTTTAATAAGGGTATAAATACATTTAATTTATTATTCAAATGACCATGTGAGTCATCATTCCATTATAGCTAGAATCACATAAATTAGAGTTGTGCAGTTCAAGTTATACCTCATTTTTGGAGGTGTGTTCCACTCTATCCTCCCAAAAAATTTGTCAACTTGATTGATTTTTTTATTCCTCTAGATGTTCGTATCAGCACTTGGTCTAGAAGATAAAGTTGAATGCCATAAATCAAGGAATCCTAAAAAAATAGAATTAAAAAATTGGAATATTATTTTAAAAGTTATTCCCAAAATACCTTTGTGGTTAAAATCTATTTAAATTCCAAAATTAAGAAATTTTCACATTTTATCCCAAAACACCCCAAAAATACAAAATTCAAGAAAATACACTCAAATTGATAAATTAGTATGGTTTGAATCATTTAAAAACCTATAAAAATGATGAAAATATTTTCTCTATCAAGTTTTCATGAATATAAAATCTAAGGATATGGATCCTCGCCTATAAATACTGAGCATCAAAGATGGGATAATTTTGTTATCATTCCAATATTTTAGAGAGTTATATTTTTTAGCAAAAAATAGTGAAAAATGATCTCTATAGTTTTTCAAATAATAAGAAGGCTTCCCATGTTCATTTATCACATAAAGGAGAAGGATCTCATGAACATTAGCTTTTATGAGGAAACATGGATCATGTGTACACATTTTGTTATGTTAAGGATCTTGAGATATTCAACATATCATGCCAACTTTTAGGAAGGAGAAGAACCTATGTTCTTGTGGTCATAATTTTCATGAAGAAAAAGAGGCATAAATTTTCTTATACCAACATGAGTGATAATGAACTTTAATGATATACTTGCGAAAAGAATAAATTCCATGTACATTTCTGTATGTAAAGAATCTATAAGAAGATACTTGTTCACTCTGGTTTGGATAATTTGAAAAAAACAACAACAACAATAATAATAAGAAAAATTGTGCATGTTCACATGAAGTATAATATCTACACAATATATTTCATACAATGAAACATTGAAAATCCATGCATAAAAATATTTCATATTCATATGTTGAGATTTCTTAGGAAAAATGTTCATGGTATGCATGAAAATTTTGAGAATCTGGAACAATAATTTGATATATCATATTATATATCAAATAAAAAATTTAGAACAAGAATCAGTGACCATGTTAAAATATTTTTATTATTATTGCGGATGGAGAAGAATTATTAGATATCCATTCTACATCATATTTATATTTTTTCAACTATAGGAAAAGAACATGCAGTCCACTTGATTACAATATAATAGAGAGAGACATTTGATCATTGTGAAGTAGAGGTAGCCTAATAAATTTATTCAAATAGATAAATTAGATCGTATTTTATTGGTATCTATTAAATAATACTTGTTTTATATTAAATATTACTTCACGGGGATAGGGATGACATTTTGAATTATTATTATTCAAAGACAAATATTTCATCAACATACTTGTGATTCAAAATAAACTCAAGACCATCCATATCTCTATGCATGTGAATGCTTCTACTCATCTTTTCAATGTCGACGACATCATTCTATTCCTACAAAGAGATAAAAGTAATATTCTTAACCTCAAATCTGCTCTCTCAAACTATGAAGAGGTCTCGGAAAAAAATTAGTTGGAATAAATCCTATGTATTATTTGGAAATAATTTCCATTCCAACAGAAAATGTAACATCATCAATGATTTAGAGCAGAAAGAAGACCCTCTCCCTTTCACTTACCATGGTGTTCCTATATTTTGGGGCAGCCCCAAAATCTGGTCACTTTACATCTATTGTTGACCTGGTCCTAAAAGAACTATCTTCTTGGAAAGGTAAATCTCTCTCTATGGCTGGCCAGACTTGTCTTATCAAATCCACTATTATATCCAAGTTGGTTTACTCCATGATTGTTTAGAAATGGCCAATCTCTCTCATCAATAAAATGAACACTACTATTAATAATTTCATCTGGACTGGTAGTACTCTAGAAAGAAAACTTGTGACGATTCCTTGGTCAACTTGTTGTAATCCCATTGAATATGGTGGCATTGGTATAAAAAATGTAAAATATTTTAATGAATCCCTTCAAGCTAGACTCACTTAGAACCTTTTTCACACCAATTATAAAGCTACCACTTTTTTACAAATTATATTTCTCAACAAACTTAAAACATGAAATTTAAATTTCATTAACTCCTCCATATAAACTTCCATCAAACACTCCTTTTCCAAAATTATGAGAAATTCTAGACAAATGGTCTCAAGAGACTCTTCCATGAAATTCTTGCTAGATAATTGGACTGGCACCCCCTTAATCTCTATTATTTCACCTGACCAAACCCTTTAAAACATCAATATCTCTATCAAAGATATTTTAAACTCTCATCTTGAATAGTTCCATAAACCTATTTTTCATGTCATTGATAACTTCACTTTTACATATCCCAATGACTTATTCAGTTGGGAACCTTCTCACAATGGAATTCTTGACTCTAAAAATTACTACAATCATTTTCACTGCAACTTTGAGAATGATTACAACTGGATAAAGCATTTCAAAAAACCTTGGATAAAACCTTTGAGATTTAACCTAATCTGGTGACTTTCCCACAATAGGGTTCCCACTGAAACTTGCCTCCAATATTTTGGAATTCATCTCTACTCTAAGTGTACAATCAGTAATCAACACAGAGAAGATTTTAATCATCTCTTCCTTTCATTTCCACTTCTTCTACTCTTTAGAACAAAAGTTTGGACATTTTTTTATTACAGATTGATTATTCTTGAATATTTTGAGTCCTAAATAATGAAATGTGCAGAAATGGAGGGCTCCCAACAAATTAGGAACCTTTTCCTTACAGCCGTTGCTGAACTATATCATGTGATATGGTATGATCAGAATGCTATAATTCATAACAATTACTCACTCAAGCTTAATGAAGGTCAGGTTCAGATCCTTATTTCCATACACGAATTTAATTTATTGCAAAAGGGGAACTACTAAAACACTATGCATGAATTTGAAATCTTGAAGCGCCTGCAGATCAGCGGTATTTATTGTTAGCCGCCTCACACTATGGAGGTATTCTGGAGAGCCCCTCTACCTAGATGGATCAAAATTAATATTGATGGCACCTCCAATGACAATATGGACCCTGCTGGTTGTGGTTCTATCTTTAGGAATCACCTTGGTCAGATTCTTGGTTGCTTCATGGGTAAATGTGGCTTTGACACCTCCCTTGAAGCTGAAATGCTAAGCTTGATTCATGCTATTTCCTTCACCAAGCACTTTGGCTGTAACAACATCTAGATTGAATGTTACTCGATGACCATCATTTAAGTGATTTGGAGTGGAATAACCCATCTTTCTTGGCCGATTACTACACGTTGGATGAAGTGAATCCATTCACTAATCGATCTTAAATAAATCATTACTCATGTTTGTTGAGAATCAAACATAGTTTTAGATGGCTTGGATAACATGTGAATTACCAAATACATCAACTAGTGTGAAGACCTCCCTGATTCTCTCTTCCCCATTCATGATAAAGATTGTAAAATGATCATGTACATTAGAATCTTGTAATTTTATTCTTTCAATAATATTTCTTCTACTTTTCTAAAAAAAAGGATGTAGTATGGGGGGATAATAGCCAATATATAATAAGTACATAGTAATCCAAATTTTAGGTAAACTTTATTAAAAATAATGGAGTTATTTAGTTTTTAGTAATTTGTGTTCATTCTTGTTGACCACCTATGAAAAATATAAAAGAACCATTCAATAAATAAGTGATAGAGGTAAAAAGGGGGATAAAATTTTCAAAGTGATAACATCCATCCAAAACTTATTTACCCCATCCCCTCTCAATGTGGTCATCCCAAAGAGATCCTAACAAATCCAATTTAGGGAGACAATTCTTTTCATGAACTTATTTATTTTTAATTCTATGAATAATGAATTAAGAATTATCTCCCCTCTCAATGTGGTCATCCCAAAGAGATCCTAACAAATCCAATTTAGGGAGACAATTTTTTTCATGAACTTATTTATTTTTAATTCTATTAATAATAAATTAAGAATTATCTCCCACTATTTAGATTTTATATATTCATTCAATTCATGGATTATATTTATGGGTGAAGATAAAGAAGAAGATATACCTATTGAGGAACACATGATGCTCCCTAAACTAATTTAAAAAATTAATGGAGGGGGTTAATGAAGAATTCCTAGTAGGTTTCGGTGGATTCCATCTGGAGTTCTCTAGTATTTATGTAGTTTGGGTTTGGTGTCGATGGTCTCATAATCATGGCTACTTGGGGATGTCAATTTTATAGGCAGTTTTGTTCAGGTATCTTTTATAGTTATCGCATTTCCAGATTTGTGGTCCCGAACGATGATGGTATTGCCTCTGTTTTTCCTGCAAAGCATGTTTTTCCTCTACTCTGGATCCATGCTTCCACCATTCTCTCTGAGGTGGAGCTACGTGGTGGTCTCCAAGGTTCTTTAGGAAGTGAGGTTGAGCAGGAAGCTTTGGGAGGTAGATGATGACGATGATCAATCAGCAACAATGAGGTATGGTACCATTCCGGTGATGATGATGATGGGTTTGTTGACGAGGTTTTTAGACAAGGCACTATGGTTTATGAAGACTCAATGCGATAAGGGTTTTTTTGGCGGTGTGGGTGTGTTGTAGTGGTAGGTGCTTTGGTGGTTTGTTATTTCTATCTAGGCGGTGACTCCAAGGATGACAGATCAATGTTTAGTAGGGATGAATATGGTGTGATGATGAATACTGGTTGTGGTGGTAGTGATGTCAGCATGCTATTTGATGGTGCGTGATTTGCGTGATTTGGTTTTCACGATGGTGGCATTCGATTTAAATTTTGTTTTTGGATCATTTTGAATTTTCAATATGTATGGTGTAATTGGACTAGCATGGTTCCCACTTTTCCTTTTATGAAATTAAAAAAATTTATTCTTCCTTGTGGCTTTACCGTAGGAAACTGAGTCGCAGGTTATCCGCCAAGAAGGAGAATATTTTAATATCGATTCTTATTATTTTAATTCCATTGAAATTGGACTTTTATTTAACTTTACCCTTGATAAATGTTTTAATAAAATAATATATGATTGGTCCAAATAAGTTAATTTGGAGTTCAAGTAATTAGTGTATGAAAAAAAGGACCCATTCCTTCTCTTACCCCAACCATGAAATTTGTTTCTAACAGATAAGGCAATAGATCGATCGTTCTCTATCCCTAGAGTCCTCTAAAACATGTGTAACTAAATTTATATTGTAAGAAAAACACATGGTGGTTTATTTTATATAAACACCACCCACCAATATATTTTATATAACTATAACTACCAGTATATGGGGTGTTAAAAATCATTACGCTGTTAGGGGTTCAAACCAATATTGATCTACCATTTCTCTTTGTTTCAATTTATTTTTCATTAAATAAATTTCCTAGGGTTTTTCCCATTTTATATTAGGTTTATAGTGGGTATTTTTAGGATTATTACTCAAGGATATTACTAAAAAATAAATCTATACTATATATTTCGTACAATTTAGTTTTTATACCCTTATCTTTTTAATTATGTTTCATAACAAATAAAGTGTAGTTATCTCTTAGGTTGGGTGCATAGACCTCTTTTTTGGAATTTATGGATGTTTTATTTTTCTCATTTTTTAAACATATTTCTTGATTTTAACTTCATATTTCTTTTTTTTAGTTTTGGAGTGTTTTTATGATTATTGGGCATAATCTAAGTGCTTTAAAAAATTCAAAAAATCTTTGTATTTTCATAAAACTTCTTGATTTGAATTTATAAGGATTTTAATGATTATTGATGTGGATTTTTTATATATATTTAAACTATTTTCATTTAATAAATTTTTATTTATTTTGAAACTAATTTGAAATAGTGATATCTAAAATGAATATATTTTCCAACCTAAGAAGTTTCAAAACCTTTTTTACATTTTCTTTACATTTTTTGTATTTCACGAGAGTCTTGCACTACATTTTAAGATCTATAACAATTTTTTTTATTTATCAATGATTTTATATTTCATGGTTGTTTCACATAATATTGATACACTATTTTGAAATCCCCTTTTATATTTAACTCTTATTTTGGACAACCCTTACTTTTGAACTTTACTATGCCCCTAGTAATGTTTTGGCCATTTATCCCTTGGAAACCTTATTTAGAAGTAAAATTCATGATTATTTTAAATACCCCTACCATAGTATCCCATAGCCAATGGTTACTTAATTACATTGGTACTAGTTTGAAATAATTGTATCATGAAGGACCGAATAATTTAGTAGTCTTAGAAGAAAAGATGCATACATGAATCTCAAATTACATTTGAAAATAAAATAAAATACAACATAATATTTTATTTGAGAGAATCATTATTCACTCTATAATATCATTTCATATCATTCATATTACACTTCCACGCATCCTAGGGAAAATAAAAAAAAAAGAAAATAGTGATATTAGATGCTCAAAAATGTAATGGATGTAGCAGAAGTTAACATGGAATAAATAAGGATTGAATAATATGGAAAGAATAAATGATGATAAAATAATGTCATATAAATAATCACATGAGGTAGAAACTTATCTGTTGATATCATAACTATTCTAATAATCATATGGAAATGAATAACTAATTTCATAATGATAGATGTCATAATTTCAGACATCTTAAACTTACCATTGAGGCCTCATGCCAAGACATATACACGATTGGGTAAGTCTTTGGAAAAATAAACAACCAGTTTTATCTCATGAGACCATCCAATTCATTAAGGGGTTGTGTGATCATGGTCCTAACCAATCATTTAATAAGTAAAATGCATTTATCATATGAATAAATTATATAAATTAATCAGAATAAATTTAAAATCAATAACTTCCCATATTAGAAGAACTGACATATATAATGTTAATAATCTCCCCAGTCACTCTAATCATAAAACATCTAAACAAATTTTTTTAGGGTATTCTTGTATTTTATCCTTAGTAAAGTATAAGAATCAATAAATTATTCTGACATAGATGAAAACACTTTAAAAAGATCACTAGATTTTTTTGAGGAAAATACCTTTATCACTTTGAAGTAAATTATTTAAAATCTAAAAATTTAGAAAATATTAATGATTTGTTTTAATTAAATAGATACATTGAAACCTATAAAGGAATCACTAGGAAATTTATAAATCATGATGGTGGTAAATTGTTTTCATGCCATGTATGATAAAACAATTATTCCATTCCATTTTTTGGTAAGAATTTAAATTTACCTCATTTAGAAAATGAAAGAAAAATTACTTTTAAACAATTTTCAAAAATAAAAAAATGAGTAATTTTTTAATAAATCATTTGATTATATTATAAACATTTAAAAGAAAACTAAGAAAAATATGGTCATGGAATAAAAATATTCCTGATTGAGTAGAAAAACAAAGTCATTTTTTACTAAAAAAATATTTTTGTATCTTGAGTACATAAATAGAGGAAAATAAAAGGAAAATTTTAATTTCTAGAAATAAATATAGGGGAAGAAAATATATTAGTCTTAGGATATAAATCTAAAATACTTCCCTCGATGGAAACTTA
Source organism: Viscum album (assembly GCA_963277665.1). Taxonomy (NCBI): domain Eukaryota; kingdom Viridiplantae; phylum Streptophyta; class Magnoliopsida; order Santalales; family Viscaceae; genus Viscum; species Viscum album. The sequence continues at coordinate 1,330,781,085 of OY728166.1, read as the reverse complement.
AACATAAATTATCTCAAATAGTGATGATATTTTGAAATAAACTCTTACCTATGGTCTGACATCCTTCGTATATATTAGAACCTCCTATTAATAAGTTAAAATTTAATATAAATCTATTATTTATTAATAATAATTTATATCATACCATATATGATTTACTTATAACCTTTTACCACTCATTTATTAATAATTCTTTATTAAACTCACTATTTTGGGTTACAACTGCTTCGATTTTCATGCATATTTTGGTTTTGTAGTTTTGGTCCTTATACCTTGATAAGGGTTCTAAAATATCCATAATTTTAATCCTGATATAAATATCATATATATTGATTTTATATATTTATATTAATCCCTAAAAAGTAGAGATATAAAAATTAATTACACTCTTCATTGAGATGACAGGATATACATACGCATGAATGATGTTTCAATTTTTCAGTAGATGGAATGAAAGAAAGGTAAATAACAAATACACATTAAAGAATAATTATTATATAATATAAATCATATATATTCTTAAAATTAATCCTTATTACCATCCATGTAAATTATAAATGAAAAAAATAACATAACTTTTTGGAGGTGGATGTTTATAAATACGCACGAGCGATGCTATGGTTTTCCAACAGATTGTGATGTAAGAAGGTATATATGATATTATAATTCAATAATCATGATAATTTTGTAAATATAATTTATAAACATTAAAACCATAATAACACTAATCCATCATAGATTCTGATGGAAAATGAATTGTATCTCTTTATGGAGGTGGTAGTCCACAGATATGCATGAGCTATAAATCCACTTCCCATTTGATGGAAAAGTGGGTTTATAATGTTTTTTTCATGATCATAATAAAATTTTGTATAATTATTATATATAATTCATTTTTTTATGAATATCACAAATACAAAGTATTTTTTAGAAGAAATAATTTTAAAGAGGTAGTGTATGATAATTACCTCTTCTTTGGGTGACCTCCTTTAAATTCTTTATTAAGGACACTAGGAATGGTCATTTAAAAAAACCAACATTTCTAATTTAGGGATAGTTGAGATTTTAATAGATTTTAGTGGTTATGGTCTATGTAGAAGGCTCAAAGTGGTGTAAAGAAATTAGATAAGGGGTGACCCTTTATAAGGAAGAGAAAAGATACAGTTATAATTACGAAAAATATTTAAAAACATTTAAGTAATTTTCAAGAAAAAATATTTCAAATGTCCATATATTTGAATAAAAAGGGGATAAGGTAAGAATATCATAATCCAATGAAATTTAAATAGGTTTTTCTGTCATTTTATACCTTATTTATTGGTTTAAACCCTTGGTTAACCAATTTTAATCCAAATTGTGGTAATGGAGTTATAATATTAATGGGTTATAATTTTACTTATAAGAAAACAATAATCTCATAAATGGAAAAGGGATAATTTTTTGACTATTAATCATCTTAATTTTCCTCTTTCATGATTTTATTGATTTTTAAATAATTTAATAAAAATATTATTTAACATAAAATATCATTAATTTCATTTTTGACACTATTCATATAATTTTAATTTAAATACAACATTATAAAAAAGGAATTAAAGTATAAACTATTAACACATTACTAATATGTTTTATTTATCTACAAAATTAATTACGAACAATAATTCACCCAAATTTCAATACATTAAATATTTTTAAAATCATTTATTTTAATTTTATATTAATTGAATAAATACTATTTCCACATTGCTTAAGAATATAAGGTAATAATTCAGTAGATAAACTTTTGAAATAATTTATAAGGATAAAAAAATCAATTAATATTTCAAATAAAAAATTATATACTAACTTGCTATATTATTATCCTTGTAATAAAAATTTAGAGTTATTAAAGACAAGAGAAGGACATGTTGTATTTATCCTATTTTATAAAATAATATAAGGGTCATAATCAAATAAAAAATACCCCAAGTGGCCATATTTTTAAGAATTTGATGAAAATAGGGAAAGTAAACTCATAAAATATGATATAGCCATGTGTAATAGGAATTCTAAATTCTGAACCAAAATTTATAACCCTTTCCAACCTATTTTACCATTACCTAGGTGATTTGTTTTACCAAGATTATAATTGATAATGATAAAAAAATAAAATTAAACTATTTACCAAATTTGAATATCCTATTCCAAATATTGGATCCATTTTACAACACTTAATTTCAATAAGTGGAAGATATTTTTAAAAAAATAAGTGCACAAAATGCGATGAAAACAATTTTTTAATCATAAAGTTAGATTTATTCTTATCCCTTTCCACAAACAAATATTACATGAATGTTAAAACATTAAATTTAATATATAATATATAAGTTGAATTAAAATAATTCACCAATTGTGACTTAGTAGAAATTTTGGTGATGGCGCCACACCCTCCCAACTCTCTGAACTCTCTCAGTTAATTTAGAAACTTCTCTAGTACTATCTCATAATCCGCTCATTGTGAATTTTTCTCCATCCCTTTCCTCTCACTTCTTTGAAATTGGGATCTGTAAGTGGTCCTCTATTTCAGTGGTCTTTGTCATATTGTATTTTTGTTTCTGGTTTTCTTGGTCCTATCTTTTTTGTTGGGAGATGATTTCTTGGTGTGAATTGGTTTATTATTCATTTCATTTATATAACACTATATCATTTTTTTAGGTGTCACTAGGTGGGTGGGATCAAAAGTGGAATGAGTGTGATAACACCCATTATTTAGACATCCTTCATCACTTTTGATGTATGGATGGGTTTCTTTCCATTGAATCATGATCAATGATTTTAGTCAAGTTTTTTAGTTGCATTAGGTTGAAATTACTAAGAGTTCCTTGCATGATTTTTTGGGTGGGCAGTTTGAATGAGGGATGGGTTTTCTGGAACCTTTCATCTAGCTCTCCTCCATACATTTGGGTTAGTTGTAGAGATACTTTGCCTTGTTGTGCTGCCAACATGGTACAATATCTTGGATTAGGTGGAAACACTTATCCTTAACTGAACCCACTGTTTCATAGTCTGGTGAGTGGCAATGAGTCTTCTTTTGGCACGTTTGTTGATATTTACTTCCCCTTAGACTTTCAGTATAATTATGAACTTTGTGTCATGTTTCATTAAGGTATTTTACCCTTTCTTTTAATGGGTTTCCTATTTTCTCATTTTCAAAATATGTACTCTTTATTTAATTTTCAATAAAGTTAAATTTACCCTCATCCATTTCAAAAAAAAAAAATCACCAATAGTGATTATACTAATTTTTAGAAATAAGAACAAATTATGCGTAAAAAAATAGTTTTTCAAAAAAAAAAAAACTTTAAACAATCAGATGTTTTTTATTTTCATTTATAATTAATTGATAACAAATAAATTCATTTCGTACATGTGTACAACATAAATTTTTTATATTTTAGTTAGTGCAATTTATACCTTCCAATCTATGGAAATGAAATAACCATCATATTAAATAATAACATTTCAATAATATATAATGGTTTGTTTAAACTTAGTATTGAGTGTAATGCATGCTATCAAGTATATCATATTTATTTATAGATAATTGTATCATAAAATCATTCATTGTCACATTCTACCCCTATTAAAATTTATTTTCCCCTGAAAATTTATTACTCAATATAAATAAATGAGGATATCTCAGTTTCATCACATCCTACTATTTCTATATTGCTTCTTCAAATTTCTAATTCCTATAAATAACTTTAACAATTTGAGTTGTCTTATTCCATAGTGAAATATTTAATTGATCCAAGATTTCTACTAGTTTATCTTAATAGAAATGATCATGCTCTAATTATATGACCTCAGAGTTATGTACATGTGAAGAATAAAATATGTAGTTTCTCAAGAGATATACATGGAACCTATCATGAATTTGATAGAGGTCCGAGGGAAGTTCCAAGAGACAATCTATCATCCCTACTCAATAAATAATATTAAAGGGGATAACATATATAAGGAGCATATTTCATTTATTTCTGAATCTATTATTCTTTTTACAATAATAAATTCATAGAAATTGCTTCTGAGTAACTTCGAATTATGTATTCCACTAATCATATTAGGTATAACATATTTATTGACTTTGAGTTGGAATAATTTGATACTAAATGGATTTTAATTTCTCTACAATTACCTTAGATTGCATAAGAACCAATATATTTCTTTTAAAAACATCATCCCATCACATTTGATTTCTACACTTTTTCTATAAATAACTTTATAAGTAGCCATTTTAATGATCAATTGAAAGGTATTGTGGTAAGAAACTTCCACAAAATTATGGTGTTGATCTTAACCACATTTGAAATTCATAGAGAAAGATCTCAACATGTATTCTGAAATTCTAATGGACCTCTCAGACTGACCATCTATCAAAGGATGATTTGGAGTATTAAAACAAAAATTTGTATCTAAATCTTAATAAAGGCTTCACTAGAACAATGAGGTAAACCTCATATCCTGATAATATGAAAATAAATGTAGCATTCTATAAAACCTTACCACTTAATGAATATATATTCTAGAAATATGATTTAGAGATAAATCTTCTTTGATATAAATGATGGGTGTTGACTTTTTATGGTGATCGACTATAATCCAAATAGCATTATAGCCTTTTTATTTTTTGGGGAGTCCAATAAAAAAATCCGTAGTGATGATTTTCCATTTCCATTCTGGTATGGGTAATGGGTTCAACATATCCTTATAATTATATCTCTAAACCTTAACAAGCTAATATACCGAGCACCAAGATACATACTATGTAATTCCTCCCTTTATGTTGTCCCACCAAAAATACACTTTTATATCTCTATACGTCTTCATACTTTTAGGATAAGGTGATAATGATGATCTATGATCCTTATCCAACTGATCCTTCTTCAAATATAGTATGGATGAAACACATATATAGTTCCAAAAACATATCATTTCATCATAATAAAGGATTAACTCAAAAATATTTCTAACCTTTTTCTATAGTTTCACATCTTCCTTCTATACCTATTTAGACCTCTCATGAGTGGATAACCAAAAATTCATCTAATAATGATAATATCTTTCACCTTTCCTCATTATTTCAAGATCTATCATCTATAAATCCCTAAATATCGGATCTCTTTAAATCCTCATCATAGAAAAAATCACATGGTCATTCGGACTCAGAGCATCATCCACCTTGTTTTCCTTCCCAGGTTGGTAATATATTGATAAATCATAATCTTTTATCAACTACAACCATTTTCCTTGGACTATATTCAACTCTTTCTATGTAAATATATACTTTAATCTGTCATGATCAATATATATTTGAGACATTTTTCTATACATATAATACCTCCATATCTTAAATACAAAAATTACCACTTCCAACTCTAAATTAGGGGTCCAATAATTTTTATCATGAATATTTAATTGTCAGGAGGTATATACTCTCACTATGTCATTATAGATGAGGAAATATCCTAACCCATAATCTGAGGAGTCACTATAGATCACAAACCCTTCTCCACTATAGGGTAATGTATGTATAGGTTTATTGACTAAACCTCTCTTTAACCCCTTGAAATTTTATTCCCATTATTTTTTTTCAAAGAAACATGGCTCCCTCCCATGTTATCTTGGTTATTATATTATATTTCCATAATAAATTATCCAAAAATCATTCATAATTTCCATATAATCCAAGAAAAACTATGGATCTATTTTATCGTGGTTTGTTTTGGCCAACATTTAATAACTTTTTTCCATGATTGATCCATTGATACACACTCTCTTGAGATTATATGCCCGAAAAATGAAAATTTTTGTAGCTATAATTCACAATTTGTAAATTTCCATTAAAGTTATCCTTATTTAGGTTATTTAGTAAAATACTCAAGTGATCTTCATGATCTTCCTTAATCTTTGAATATATAATAATATTGTCTATAAAGAATACCATAAACTGATCAATGTAATCTATATATATTCTATTCATTAAATTCATAAAGATACCTTCATTACTGGAAAGAAAAAATGGAATTAATATAAATTTATAATGACCATCAGTCATATGGAATGTTGTCTTGGGTATAATCTCCTTAATTTTTAGCTGATGATATCCTAATCAAAGATTAATCTTGGAAAAACTCATAATTGATCTAACCGATCATCAAATTGTGGTAGATGATACTTGTTCTTAATAGTTATCTTGGTATGTTATCGATAATCAATAAAAAGATGCATTGACCCATCTTTCTTCTTAACAAAAAGAATAGGTTCACCCAATGGTGAAACACTAGGCCAAATGAATATATTATTTGGATTCTCTTGGGTTTTCCTATTCAACTCTTACAACTCAATTGGGTACATCATCTATGGATTCTTTTAAATAAACATAACACCATGTAGGAGTTTTATTGAAAAACAATCTTCATAATTTGGGGAAGACTGGGAAAGTCCTTAAGGAAATACTTATAATTCAACAGCAGTCATTGGATATTATTGGTCTTCTCCACTTAGATTTTCTTCTAATAAGTTCCCCAGATGTATAGGGAATTGTTCAGAATAGTCCACCATATCCTTATATTTAAATAATTTTATATTGACGGATTTTCCTTTTTACTTGAATTCATGATAATGATTTACTTTTTATCTACAATTTAAGAAAAATAATTTTCATTTTATGTATGACCAAGGTGTTTCCCACTACAAGTATCACATGTTTGAAATTTTCACTTTTTCTTCTTCCTCATATCTATTTTTTCTCTATTATCTGCTACTCTTCTCTATTTACTTTGAATCGATAAGATGTGGATAATTATTTCTCTATATTGATAGCACATGATAATATATCCTCATATGTTGAGAATGTTTTGGAGTCTAGTTCTGTAACACCCTCGAATGATAAAGGGTTAAATGACTAAATGATATAACTCATGTCAACAAGGTGCACCTTCCTTTTCGGGAGCCTGTCTGATTAGAACTCTACAGTTAAGCGTGCTTGGTTTGGAGTAGTGATCAGGATGGGTGACCTTTGGGGAAGTTTCCCAGGGTGTGTGCGAGTGAGGACAAAGCACACTGAAAAGAACATGTGTTGGCCTGTGGGGACAATCATTAGTCACATGACCCATTCAGGCACGTGGGTGGGCCCCATGGTGCAGACCACGTGTCTGCGGGGCTATTGGTGGGTGGGACCAGTTGTTACATTTGGTATCAGAGGAGAAACCCAGCCTTAAGTGCGATGCACTACTTGGGTTGAGATGTAGGACCCACAACGTGGATGTTGTGCTCTAAAGGCGGTAAATGTAACACCCCCGAATGATAAAGGGTTAAATGACTAAATGATATGACTAATGTCAACAAGCTGCATCTTCCTTTTCGGGAGCATGTCTGATTAGAACTGCACAGTTAAGCGTGCTTGGCTTAGAGTAGTGATCAGGATGGGTGATCTTCTGGGAAGTTTTCCAGGGTGTGTGCGAGTGAGGACAAAACACACTGGAAAAGACATGTGTTGGCTTGTGGGGACAATCATTAGTCACATGACCCGTTCAGGCATGTGGGTGGGCCCCAGGGTGGAGACCACGTGTCTGCGGGGTAACTGGTTGGTGGGCCTAGTTGTTACATTCGATTCGTCGATTGCCGCATTCGTCACACACTCCCAATTCTCACGCTCACACGTATGAATGGAAGAAGGGTACTCGTCATTGGCGGACGAGCGTTCAGAGGTGATGTCATCATGCCGCGCGAAAAGCAGGAGGACCATGGCCCCGTCGTGCCGTGGTGGAGGTGTGGTGGCAGCCAGTCAGGCTGGCCGCCATGGACCTGGACACGCTGGACCACCTGGGTCCCGCTATGGCCATTTTCACCTTTTCGCCCTTATCTTGGGCTTCAGGTGTCCGATTGATGAACCGACTGCAGTGATGGAATTCATGGAGTGAGAATATTCTTTTGGAATGCTCTAATTGAGGTTAGGGTGCCGTTGGGGTATGGTCGGGTTGGTTTGAGGCTAAAAACCAATCGGGCCCCTGGAATAGAAACACCAATAACTCACAAACCAGGCGTCCGATTGATGCACCGTCTATCACGTTGGGTTCCTTATGATGATACGGAACAACGAGATACATAGACTCGGGACTTTGTGATAGTTGATGTATCGACACTTGGCTCGAGGAGCAGACCCTCTTGGAATCGAGCGTGTTGTGTGTGGGAACCCTAGGGCTGGCTGTGACGATACTGTACCAGAATCCTCCATGGGTTAGATAGCGATGACTAATATACCGGAATCCTCCATGGGTTAGATAACGATGACTACTGTACCGGGATCCTCCATTGGTCCAATAGTTCTGACTTCTATTCCTGTATCCTGTGTGGGTCCGATAGAATAGTTGGTCCTGTATCCTGTGTGGGTCTGACAACTTAGCTGGTCAGGTATCCTTTGTGGGTATGATAGCTTAGATGAATCAATGACTACATCTGATCATCTTTATCACTCAGTTTTGAAATCTGTTCCCATATCCTGTGTGGGTCCGATAGAATAGCTGGTCCTGCATCCTGTGTGGGCCCGACTGCTTAGCTGGTCCTGTATCCTTTGTGGGTTCGACAGCTTAGATGAATCAGTGACTACATATGATCATCTCTATCACTCAGTTTAGACTTCTGTTCTTATATCCTATGTGGGTCCAATAGAATAGCTGGTCATGTATCCTGTGTGGGTCTGATAGCTTAGCTGATCTTGTATCCTGTGTGGGTCCGACAGCTTAGATGAATCAGTGACTACATCTGATCATCTCTATCACTCTAAAAAATATGTATACTTGTGTGAGCTGTGTCTTGACTTTCAGTCGATATCATCATGGTGATTGACTTTACTTCCTTTGTGGAATAGTTTGTGCTTGGGCTCGAGAGTTGGAGTCAGACTGTGATTGATAACTTAGGTATATGTATATGCATATACCTAAGTAGGTTTGGTTGATACTTGGTGATTGTATCTTTCTTTGTGGTTTATCCTGGTTGGATATTATGAGACCTTGAGGGTCTCAGGGTCGCTACTGAGTATCGTTATACTCAACCCTGCATGGGCTATGCCTGCACCTCGTTGTGTTGGTTGCAGACGACGAACATCGCTGATTGAGGTAGAGAGTTGTAGAGATGGACGGTTGTAATGCCCCGACCCCAGTTACCCAGAGTCGATGCATTTTTACATAACATTGGCATGATCAGAAAAGATCAAGTCTCAAAAGACTGATTAGTTTAGTAGCCTTGGAATCACTAGATACATTCATAAATGTTACATTACATCATAAAGTGAAAAACTACAATAATATAGTCTCCATGGTCCACACTCATATCCCCTTTAGACTATCCCTACAGGTCATTCATAAAATACTTTTCACATCTTGGAAAAAATTAAAACATTGAAAGGGGTTAGCTCAGATGCTCAGTAAGGATAACAATATAGCAGAAACTTTCATAAATAAACATAAACATTTAAAGCAATGTATAACTAAAACAAAAGCCTTTTAAACTTGAACTTAACCATAATATGGCAAGAATAAAATGAAATAATTCCATTTACTTATTCACATGGATATTCTACTAGTCGAATAATCACATTCAATATCAGTAACCACTTTCATAATCATAGAATGCATAATGCCAGAATATCATAACCACGTAGCCAAGGCCTCGTGCCAAGACTACAAATAAGATTTTGTCAAGGACTCGTGCCAAGACACTAGTTAGTCTCATGAGACCTACCTATGCATCTAGGAGCTATAGCGGGCTCCACCCGTCACTTATTAAGTCTAATGCATTCCTAATATGAATAGGTTTAAACATAACATAAACATTCGTATTAAAACTAGCATATGAAATGTCAATACTTTCTCCATAAACCATGAATGGTATAAAAATAACACATCCACAGTCAAACATATCACTAAACCTTCAATACAATATGGAAGTTTTGTATCATAATAAATCAACTTCAAATAAGCTTAAAATCCATCAAAGGATGTTGACATAGATGAAATAAAAACTATTTGAGAGAAATATCTTTTTTTTAAATCATTGAAAAGTCACACATTTATAAAGGAAATAATTTAAAAGAGATTTTTGAATCAAAGTGTCCCATACCACTTTGAAACTTTTGAAAAGAATTATCATTTCAAAACATTCATGTCCATAAAAATAAATCCTTAAAATCATTTTGAAAACATGGACATTAATTAAAAGTATTTAGAAAGATAAATCTTTAAAACATTTAAAAGTCACATAATTGTAAAAGAAAACATTTACTTTGAAAATATTCTTATTAGATTGTAAGGGAAGCTTCAATGATTTTATAATGGTATAAAATATCCGCACCCGCCATATAAGTTTAAAAAAAAATTCTTACTATAATTCTGTCGAAAAGGTTAAAAAGGACCTTGTTTGGAAAATGACGGAATGATTCCTTTATAAAAATCTTATAAAAAGTCAACAAGGGTATACGTTACTTGAACCCATATTCTTTAAAATAGTAAGAATGATTTGAAATACATTTTTAAGAAACATGGATGTGGATGATAAAGAGGTCCTAGTAATTAATTACGTAAAAACAACCTCAGATAATGAAGAGATTGTGAAATAAACCCTTACCTTATACTTTTCCTTGGTTGGGGGTATGTTAAACTTATTTATAATGGTAAAATAATTGTTATTAAATTATAAAATAATCATATACATTAATATGATATCATATATGATCTTTTAAAGTTGCTTTGTTAATAATATCTTAGTATTATCATTGTTTCAGGTGTTAACTTACTCGTTTTCTTTTATATGTTTTGTTACATAAGCCATTTTTGTTATGTATAGGTTGTATCTTATTCATATACAGAATTATATCAAGTCCCTAAACATTATTTTTAATCATTAAATGAGAATTAGTCTTGAATGGATACGATGAGAAATGAATCTCATCGCCTTCGTGGAGACGGTAGTCCGTACGTACGCACGAGTGACAATAACATTCTTTGGATTTTAAAATAATATATAGTTGGATGGTATATCATATATAAAGAATAATTATCATGTTATATTTATTATTTACATGAATTACACATCATTATTATACCCATCCAAATAATAGTGTATTGAATAACAATTACACCACGACGTGGAGACGGTAAGCCGTACGTACGCACGTATGATGACATGTAATTAAAAGGATGGATATAATACTGAATATGGTTGTAGAATATTTATAATAACATCACAGTATATAGAAGATACTGGATTTATTTTTTTAGAATGGAAATAACAAATAAAGAAGAACTTGAAGAAGAAAAGAACATGAAAGAGGGTGGTGAAAACATTACCTCTTCTTCGGGTTCTTACTTTTGATTTGATCAAAAGGGATCCTTAGGTTGTCTTTCTGATCAAACTAAGGCCTCTATGTTTAAGTGAGGGAAGTTGAGAGAATATATTGACAGGTTTTTGTCGAACCAAAAAGCTTTGAATGTGTGAATAATTGGTTATAAGTGGTGTCCTTTAATAAGGGGGAGGAGGGGCTCTTTAGGAAAAACTTAAAGTATTAATTTATAATAAATTCATATTCAGTTTCTAAAGTCTCCAAAGTGGATTATTCAAAGTATAAGGTGGATATGGGTCGAAATAATTTCAACCAATAGATTTTAGACAGGTTTGGGTCACTATATTAACCTTATCTTTTAGTTTTAACTCTTAGTTAATTAGTTTGACATTTACCATGTCACTTTGTATTTTTATATTATATAGTCCATAAACTTACTATATATATCCAATAGACCCCCAAGTGGTCCATTAATTATACAACTATCATGATAAAAGTCCTTTGGCCGAACCTTAGATTTCTAAAATTTAATATCAATTAATAATATAATATTTGTTTTAAAAACTCTTTTATGTTAATTTTAACACTATTTGGTATTTTGTTTTTGCTAAATTTATAATAGTATTATTACTTTGAAAATAATTAATATAACCAAAAATAATATGTTATATTAACATATAAAATTAGTGGAATTCATAAAAAGTCTCAAATTACGTTTATTTTGATATTTCATTAATTAAGTAATTACTGCTCACCATTGTGTCAAAAATAAATTAAATTATTTAATGTCTAAAAATTATAAATAAAATACAATTATGTAGGAAAACTTTTTATCTTTCTAATTAATATTTATAATAGAATTTATCTTATGCATAACTATATATTAAAAATGTTTTATTTATTAAACTTTGATTTTAACTCTTTTAAATCTTCTTTGAATTAAATAATAATAAATGTCCTAATCTAATCCAACTGGACCTAAATGATGATATTTTATTCCTAAGGTTGCTTTTGGTTGAGATACACTAGTCCAATAGAATTAGGACACGTGTTAGAGTAATATTAATATCATTTTTACCCTTAATTACCCTATTTAATTTTAACCGTGGTAAATAAAAGTAAAAAGTTACTATTCACTAAAATTATTTTTATCTTATTGAACCACATTTTACTCCTTGATATTAATCATGTCTCTCGGATTTTCGAAATTCCACTCACAGAAGCGGTAATATTAAGTTTTATGTGAATTTCCAAATTCTCCTAGGAGGTGGGTAAAAGACGGTGAAAAGTTCAATAAAATTTCTATATATCTAAAATTATTCTAAACTAACTACAATGAATTAAATTGAACTAATATAGGTATTATGTATCTATTTTGACCTAAAATAAATTTAAATAAAATAAATAATTATTTAAATAAAAATTCGGTTTTAAACTATAACTCAATGTTTTTTCACTATTCATCAAAAATTGAAAGTTTTCAGAAAAATACCAAAAATTTACCCTAAGCTAATTTTGATATTCAGAATTAAATAATGAAGTCTATTTTACCAAATTCAAAACATATAAGTTGCATTTATTAATTTAAAATTAATTTCTACTGTCAAAACCAAAAGGCGTATTTTTTAGAAATAATAACTATCAAAAGTTTGACACTTGTTTATGTCCAATTTCAAAGTGAAATTACTTACAATGACCATCATTGGATTAAATGGTAAAAATATAATATATTTATACTTCAAAACCATTAAAATGTATAATTTAACAATATAAATTATTTTGATTAAAAAGTTGTTTTCAGTTAAAATATAGTATTTTTCACTATTCACCCAAATATGAAAGTTATCAGAAAAACACCAAAACTTTATTGAAACTAAATTCTTATGTCCATATTCTAAAGAAGAAGTTCATTTTGTCAAATTGAATATATAAAAGTTTCAAATATTGGATTTGAAAAGGCTTCACCATTAAAAGGCGGTAAAATATCATTTTTTGAAAAATACTTCTTTTATCTGAAAAGAAATAAATTTGTTCTTTAATTATGTCTTAGAAAATCATAATATGGACTCTAAAATTATAAGTATAATATAAAATTTCAAATTTATTTAATACTATTCATAACCGCTTTTGAACGGCTAGTTTGGTAAGTCGTGGTGCGCTTGAACTCAGTGTTGCGTACAACACACGCTACTGTATTATTCAAAGAGAAGCGTACTGTGGAAGCTTGGGGTGTTACATTCTCCCCTTCTTCAATTAATTGCGTTCTCACAATTTAAAATTTTTCTTTGAAAATAAAAGGTTGAAAATAGAAAATACCTTTTTGGAAAACCCACATCCTAAATAGGGTTAGTAAGATTTAGTCTTAATAAGAGGAAAAGGGAAATGAAAGGGTCACCACCAAATTATGATCTCAATTAAGAGAACATTGGTGTAAATTAGAGACATATAATTGGAGGAAAATGTAAAAATTTATAGTTAGTGATTAAGGTCATCAATCACAAACAAGTGTAAAATTGAGGGCCTTAAATTCATCAATCTATGATGATTTAAAATACCATTAGTTCAAAAAAACATATGGTATTAGAATAACACATTTTTTGTTTTAAGATCCCTTCACTAAAGTATAAGAAATAATTTCTTTATTTAATAAGAGAAGAAGAAAAATATATACCTGACAATTAGAGTCTCATCCTTTAACTAAGTTCTACCACAAACTCATCTTTCACTCTAAAAGATAATAGAACTTAAAAATAATATTCTATTTATCCTATTCGTATAGGGTTAAAAAAATGAATTTATAATTAATATAGAAGAATTATTTAAAAAACTACATTATTCAATCCAATACATCACGTGGGTTAGTGGTAGTTGATACACCCTTGTCGCCCTTCGGTTGTGGGTTCAAGTCTCGCGGCCTTTCCAGACGCGACGGGTTGCTGCTCGACCTCCGGGTTTTCCTTTTTTATGGAAATCCAAAAATAATCTCAAGCTAGACTTATCCAAAATACTTCTGTCCAAACTCACAGTCCAAAATTTATAAGGTAGGTAAACACAATGACGATCCTTTTTCCAACGTAATAGCATGTGAACTCCTTCATCATGTATTCTTTTAAAACACTGCACTATCCTGAAATACAATAAAACCTTATTGATTACATTCATGCTCCCTTATTTCTTATAGAATACTAGATATACTTTGTCCATCCAAAAATGTTGTAAATTCCAACAATGATGGAATATAAAAATCATCAATCAGTATCAAGGTAGTCAAGAATATCCAATATAATTTGTCCAAATAAATCATGTATTATTCCAAAATAACTACCTTGGTATCAGAACCATATTATGGTTTATCTTTATCTCAACCATATATTTTCCAAAAATTTAACCTTCTATTGAGTCACTTCTCTTTGTTCCAAAAAATCTCAAGTCCTTAATGAAATAGTACTGCAATACAATCCTTATATACTCCATAATTATTATAACCAGTACATTGTTGATACAACACTCAAATGACAAAATTCTCTAATAACAACATAAGAACTCTAATCATTCCTCCTCATCCTTGGTATTATCATAACTTGATTATTATCCAATAGAATCATTTGGGGCATACTCTGATGATTTGGACATTGGTTCTCGTAGTGTCCCAACTCCTTTCAAATGAAGCATTGTACATTTGAAACCTTTTTCTTACCCTTGCAGTTATGTTCATGGTGTCCTTTTTCTCTACACTTATAACAAACTCCCATTCCTTTCAGGTAAGTTTGAGGGTGTTTATTCCTACAGTTATCACATATGGTAAAATTATTCTTTTCCCTCTTATCCATAATTCTCTCTTCCATCCTTTTCTTCTCTTGTTTCCCATTAAAACCATAGGACTCGGAGAATTATTTACTTATCTTATTAACACATGATACTATTTCTTCATATGTTGAGAATACATGGGAGAATATTTCCCTTCTAAACGTTGGCTTAATACCGTGAAAGATATGATCCTTCTTACTCTTTGGATCATACATATTGTTGGAGTTCACATTCCTTCTACTGGGCACCATTTCTATACAATAGAATAAACTAGTTCAGTTTATGAATTGCAATGAATAATTCCAAACTTGTAAAATACCTAACGTAAATTGAACAGTTTATGGATATAATCAATAATCATAAAAATGTTTTATTTTAGTAAGTATATACTCATAATACCTTCATAATGGTTTGTAATGAAAATGAGAATTATCCTAAACATATCCCTCGAGAGTGTCGTAACCAAGAGTGCAGCAAGGCCCGTTGTCGTTCACCAGTTCCCATTCGAGTCTAGATCAAAGCGGTGTTTTCGGGTTTTACCCCTAGGTACATCTGTGCCAGATCCACCTCTACCTGCTCGTTTCCAGACAGGGTTGTATTGCTCGGAAAACTCACAAAATCATTGAAATACCAAAATTCTAGGAAGTTCTTCTATAATAACCCTCAATGTACATCTTAGGTCTATGTGCTCTAATCAGAGTTTATCTAAATATAACTTCCAAGGTTTCTACTAAAATTACTCTGATACCAACTATAACACCCCGACCCCTGTAACCCAGAGTCGGTGCATTATTACATAACATTATCATGATCACAAAAGATCATGTCTCGAAAGACCGATTAGTTTATTATCCTTGGAATCACTAGATACATTCATAAAAGTTACATTAGATCATAAAGTGAAAAAATACAATAATATAGTCTCCATGGTCCAAAATCATATTCCCTTCAGACTATCCCTATAGGTCATTCATAAAATACTTCTTCACATCCTGGAAAAAATTAAAACATTGAAAGGGGTGAGCTCAGATGCTCAGTAAGGATAACAATATAGAGGAAACTGTCATAAATAAATATAAACATTTAAGGCAATGTATAACTAAAACAAAAGCCTTTTAAACTTGAAATTCAACATAATATGGAAAGAATAAAATGAAATAATGCCATTTACTTATTCACATGGATATTCTACTAGTCAAATAATCACATGAAATATCAAAAACAACTTTCATAATGATGGAATGCATAATGCCAGACTATCATAAACACGTAGCCAAGGCCTTGTGCCAAGACTACCAATAATATTTTGTCAAGGCCTCATTCTAAGACACTAGTTTTTCTCATGAGACCTACCGATGCATCGAGGAGCTATAGCAGGCTCCACCCATCACTTATTAAGTTCAGTGCATTCCTCATATGAATAGGTTTAAACATAACATAAACATTTGTATTAAAGATAGCATATGAAATGTCAATACTTTCTCCATAAACCATGAATGGTATAAAAATAACACATCCACAATCAAACATATCAAAAAACCATCAATAAAATATGGAAGTTTTGTATCATAATAAATCAACTTCAAATAAGCTTAAAATCCATCAAAGGATATTGACATAGATGAAATCAAAACTATTTGAGAGAAATATCTCTTTTTTGAAATCATTGAAAAGTCACACATTTATAAAGGAAGTAATTTAAAAGAGATTTTTGAATAAAAGTTTCCCATACAACTTTGAAAATTTGAAATGAATTATCATTTCAAAACATTCATGTCCATATAAATAAATCCTTAAAATCATTTTGAAAACATCGACATTAATTATAAGTATTTAGAAAGATAAATCTTTAAAACATTTAAAAGTCACATAATTGTAAAAGAAAACATTTACTTTGAAAATATTCTTATTATCTTGTAAGGGAATCTTAAAAGATTTTATAATGGCGGAAATAACCGCACCCTCCGTATAAGTTAAAAAAACATTCTTACCTTAGTTCTGTCGAAAAGGTTAAAAAAGACCTTGTTTGGAAAATGATGGAAATATTCCTTTATAAACATCTTATAAAAAGTCAACAAGAGTATAAGTGACTTTAACCCATAGTCTTTAAAATAGTATGAATGATTTTAAATACATTTTTAAGAAACATGGATGTGGATGATAAAGTGGTCCCAATAGATAATTACGTAAAAACAACCTCAGATAATGAAGAGATAGTGAAATAAACCCTTACCTTATACTTTTCTTTGGTTGGGGGTAAGTTAAACCCCTGTATAATGGTGAAATAATTGTTATTAAATTATACAATAATCATATACATTAATATGATATCATATAAGATCTTTTACCATTTCTTTGTTAATAATATCTTAGTATTATCGTTGTTTCAGGTGCTAACTTACTCATTTTCTTTTATATGTTTTGTTACATAAGCCGTGTTTGTTATGGATAGGTTATATATTAATCATATCCAGAATGATATTAAGTTCCTATACATTGTTTATAATCATTAATTGAGAATTAGTCTTGAATGGATACGATGGGGAATGAATCTCATCGCTTTCGTAGAGACGGTAGTCCGTACGTATGCACGGGCGACGATAACATTCTTTTGATATTAAAATAATATATAGTTGGATGGTATATCATATATATAGAATCATTATCATGTTATATTTATTATTTAAATGAATTAAACATCATTATTATACCCATCAAAAAAATAGTGTATTGAATAACAGTTACACCACGACGTGGAGACGGTAACCCGTACGTACGCACGTATGGTGACATTTCATTCAAAGGATAGATAAAATACTGAATATGTTTGTATCATATTTATAATAACATCACAGTATATAAGAGATACTGGAGTTATTTTTTTATAATGGAAATAACAAAGAAAGAATAAGTTGAAGAATAAAGGAACTTGAAAGAGGGTGGTGAAAATATTACCTCTTCTTCGGGTTCTTCCTTTTGATTTGATCAAAAGGGATCCTTAGGTTGGATTTCTGATCAAACTAAGGCCTCTAGGTTGAAGTGAGGGAAGTTGATAGAATATTTTGACAGGGGTTGGCCGAACCAAAAGGATTTGAGGGTGTGAATTTTTTTTAGAAGTGGTGTCCTTTTATAAGGGGGAGGAGGGGCTCTTTAGGTAAAACTTAAAGTATTAATTTATAATAAATTCATATTCGGTTTATAAAGGCTCCAAAGTGGATTATTCAAAGTATTTGCTAAATTTATAACAGCATTATTACTTAGAAAAAAATTAAGCTAACCAACTATAATATGTTATATTAACCTAGAAAATCAGTGGAATTCATAAAAAGTCTCAAATTACATTTATTTTGATATTTATAATATCAATTATTTTAATATTTCATTAATTAGGTAATTACTGCATCACCATTGTGTCATAAATAAATTAAATTATTTAATGTCTAAAAATTATAAATAAAATACCATTATGTAGGAAATCTTTTTATATTTCTAATGAATATTTATAATCGAATTTATCTTATGTATAACCCTATATTAAAAATGTTCTAGTTATTAAACTTTGATTTTAACTCTTTTAACTCTTCTTTGAATTAAATAATAATAAATATCCTAATATAATCCAAGTGGACCTAAATGATAATATTTTATTCCTATAGTTGTTTTTGGTCGAGATACACTTGTCCAATAGAATTTGGACATGTGTTAGGGTAATATTAATATCATTTTTACCCTTAATTACCCTATTTACTTTTAACCGTGGTAAATTAAAGTAAAAAGTTAATATTCACCAAAAATTATTTTTATCTTATTGAACAAAATTTTACTCCTTGATATTAACTGTGTCTCTCGGATTTTTGAAATTTCACTCATAGAAGTGGTAAAATTAAGTTTTATGTGAATTTCCAAATTCTCCTAGGAAGTGGGTAAAAGACGGTGAAAAGTTCAATAAAATTTTTATATATCTAAAATTATTCTAAACTAACTCCAATGAATTACATTGAACTTATATAGATATTATGAATCTATTTTGACCTAAAATAAATTTAAATAAAATAAATAATTATTTAAATAAAAATTCAGTTTTAAACTATAACTCAGTGTTTTTTCACTATTCATCAAAAATTGAAAGTTTTCAGAAAAATACCAAAACTTTACCCTAAGATAATTTTGATATTCCGAATTCAATAATGAAGTATATTTTACCAAATTAAAAAAATAGAAATTTCATTTATTAATTTAAAATTAATTCCTGCTGTCAAAACCAAAAGGTGTATTTTTAAGAAATAATAACTATCAAAAGTTTGACACTTGTTTATCTCCAATTTCAAAGTGAAATTACTTACAATGGACATCATTGAATTAAATGGTAAAAATATAATCTATTTATACTTCCAAACCATTAAAATGTATAATTTAACAATATAAATTATTTTGATTAAAAAAGTTTTTTTCAGTTAAAATATAGTTTTTTTCACTATTCACCCAAATATGAAAGTTATCAAAAATACACCAAAACTTTATTGAAACTAAATTATTATGTCCCGATTCTAAAGAAGAATTTAATTTTGTCAAATTGAATATATAAAAGTTTCAAATATTGGATTTAAAAATGCTTCACCATTAAAAGGTAGTAAAATTGCATTTTTTGAAAAATATTTCTTTTATCTAAAAAAATGAATTTGTTCTTTAATTATGTCTAAGAAAATCATAATATGGATTCTAAAATTATGAGGATAATATAAAATTTAAAATTCAGTTAATACTATTCATAACCGTTTTTGAACAGCTAGTTTGGTAAGTCATGGTGCGCTTGAACTCAATGTTGCGTACAACACACACTATTGTATTATTCAAAGAGAAGCGTACCGTGGAAGCTTGGGGTGTTACATTCTCACCTCCTTCAATAAATTGTGTCCTTAAAATTTGAAATTTTTCATTGAAAATAAAAGGTTGAAGATAGAAAATACCTTTTTTGAAAACCCACATCCGAAATAGAGTTAGTAAAAATTTTTCTTAATAAGAGGAAAAGGGAAATGAAAGGGTCACCACCAAATTATTATCTTGATTAGGAGAAAATTGGTGGAAATTAGAGACATATAATTGGAGGAAAAACGTAAATATTTATAGGTAGTGATTGAGATCATCAATCACAAACAAGTGTAAAATTGAGGGCCTTAAATTCATCAATCTATGATGATTTAAAATACCATCGGTTCAACAAAACATATGGTATTAGGATAACACATTTTTTGTTTTAAGATCCCTTCACTAAAGTATAAGAATTAATTTCTTCATTTAATAAGAGAAGAAGAAAAATATATACCTGACAAGTATAGTCTCATCCTTTAACTCAGTTCTACCACAAACTCATCTTTCACTCTAAAAGATAATAAAACTTAAAAATAATATTCTATTTATCCTATTAGTATAGGGTTCAAAAAATTGAATTTATAATTCATCTAGCAGAACAATTTTAAAAAAACTACATTATTCAATCCAGGACATCAAGTGGGTTAGTGGTAGGTGAAACACCCTTGTCTCCCTTCGATTGTGGGTTCAAGTCTTGCGGCCTTGCCAGACGCGACGGGTTGCTGCCCGACCTCCGGGTTGTCCTTTTTATAGAAATCAAAAAATAATCTCAGACTAGACTTATCCAAAATACTTCTTTCCAAACTCACATTCCAAGATTTATAAGGTAGGTAAACACAATGACGATCCTTTTTCCCACATAATATCATGTGAACTCCTTCATCAGGTATTATTTTAAAACACTGCACCATCCTAAAATACCATAAAACCTAATTAATTACATTCATGCTCCCTTATTCCTTATAGAATACTGGATATACTTCGTCCATCAAAAAATGTTGTAAATTCCAACAATGATGGAATATAAAAATCATTAATCAGTTTCAAGGTAGTCAAGAATATCCCATATAATTTGTCCAAATCAATCATGTATTATTCCAAAATCACTACCTCGGTATCAGAACCATATTATGATTTATCTTTGTCTCAGCCATATATTTTCCAAAAATTGAACCTCCTAAGTCACTTTTCTTTGTTCCACACAATCTCAAGTCCTTAATGAAATAGTACTGCAATACAATCCTTATATACTCCATAATTATTATAACTAGTATATTGTTGACACCACACTCAAATGACATAATTATCTAATAACAACATAAGAACTCTAATCATTCCTCCTCATATTTAGTAGTATCATAACTTGATTATTATCCAATATCATCATTTGTGGCATACTCTGATGATTTGGACATTGGTTCACGTATTGTACCAACTCATTGCAGATGAAGCATTGTACATTTGAAACCTTTTTCTTACCCTTGCAGTTACGTTCATGATGTCCTTTTTCTCTACACTTATAACAAACTCCCATTCCTTTCAGGCAAGTTCAAGGGTGTTTCTTCCCATAGTTATCACATATGGGAAAATTCTTCTTTTACCTATTCCCTTTATCCATCATTATCTCTTCCATCCTTTTCTTCTCTTTCTTCCCTTCAAATCCATAGAACTCATATAATTCTTTACTTATCTTATTAACACATGATACTATTTCTTCATATGTTGAGAATACATGGGAGAATATTTCCCTTCTAAATGTTATCTTAATATCATGAAAGATATGATCCTTCTTACTCTTTGGATCATTAGCATTGTTGGAGTTCACATTCCTTCTACTGGGCACCATTTCTATACAATAACATAAACTAGATCAGTTTATGAATTACAATGAATAATTCCAAACTTGTAAAATACCTAACGTAAATTGAACAGTTTATGGATATAATCCATAATCAGAAAAATGTTTTCTTTGAGTAAGTATATACTCATAAGCCCTTTATAATGTTTTGTAAAGAAAATGAGAATTATCCTAAGCATATCCCTCGGGAGGGTCATAACCATTAGTGCAGCAAGGCCTGTTGTCGTGCACCAGTTCTCATTCAAGTCTAGCTCAAAGCGGTGTTTTCAGGTTTTAACCATAGGTACATCTGTGCTAGCGCCACCTCTACCTGCTCATATCCATACATGTATTTATTTCTCAGAAAACTCACAAATTATTTGCAATAACAAAATTCGAGGAAGTTCTTCTATATTAATCCTCAAAGTACATCTTAGGTCTATGTGCTCTAATCAGATTTTATCTAAATCTATCTTCCAAGGTTTGTACTAAATTTCCTCTGATTCCAATTGTAACGCCCCGACCCCAGTTACCCAGAGTCAGTGCATTATTACATAACATTGGCATGATCACAAAAGACCAAGTCTTGAAAGACCGATTAGTTTAGTAGCCTTGGAATCACTAGATACATTCATAAATGTTACATTACATCATTAAGTGAAAAAATACAATAATATAGTCTCCATAGTCCACACTCATATCCCCTTCAGACTATCCCTTTAGGTCATTCATAAAATACTTCCACACATCCTAGGAAAAATTAAAACATTGGAAGGGGTGAGCTTAGATGCTCAGTAAGGATAACAATATAGAGGAAACTTTCATAAATAAACATAAACATTTAAGGCAATGTATAACTAAAACAAAAGCCTTTTAAACTTGAACTTCAGCATAATATGGCAAGAATAAAATGAAATAATTTCATTTACTTATTCACATGGATATTCTACTAGTCTAATAATCACATGAAATATCAATAACCACTTTCATAATGATGGAATGCATACTGCCAGACTATCATAACCACGTAGCCAAGGCCTTGTGCCAAGACTACAGATAAGATTTTTTCAAGGACTCATACCAAGACACTAGTTTGTCTCATGAGACCTACCGATGCATCGAGGAGCTATAGCGGGCTCCACCCATCACTTATTAAGTCCAATGCATTCCTCATATGAATAGGTTTAAACATAACATAAACATTCGTATTAAAACTAGCATATGCTATGTCAATACTTTCTCCATAAACCATGAATGGTATAAAAATAACACATCCACATCCAAACATATCACAAAACCTTCAATACAATATGGAGGTTTTGTATCATAATAAATCAACTTCAAATAAGCTTAAAATCCATCAAAGGATATTGACATAGATGAAATCAAAACTATTTGAGAGAAATATCTCTTTTTTGAAATCATTGAAAAGTTACACATTTATAAAGGAAGTAATTTAAAAGATATTTTTGAATCAAAGTGTCCCATACCACTTTGAAACTTTTGAAAAGAATTTTCATTTCAAAACATTCATGTCCATATAAATAAATCCTTAAAATCATTTTGAAAACATGGACATTAATTAAAAGTATTTAGAAAGATAAATATTTAAAACATTTAAAAGTCAAATAATTGTAAAAGAAAACATTTAGTTTGAAAATATTCTTATTATCTTGTAATGTAAGATTCAATGATTTTATAAT
Source organism: Viscum album (assembly GCA_963277665.1). Lineage (NCBI taxonomy): Eukaryota > Viridiplantae > Streptophyta > Magnoliopsida > Santalales > Viscaceae > Viscum > Viscum album. The sequence continues at coordinate 1,330,757,489 of OY728166.1, read as the reverse complement.
GGCGGAAAATAGCCGCACCCACCATATAAGTTAAAAAAATATTCTTACCTTAATTCTGTGGAAAAGGTTAAAAAGGACCTTGTTTGGAAAACAACAGAAAGATTCCTGTATAAAAATCTTATAAAAAGTCAAAAAGGGTATAAGTGACTTTAACCCATAGTTTGTAAAATAGTAAGAATGATTTGAAATACATTTTTAAGAAACATGGATGTGGATGATAAAGAGGTCCCGGTAGATAATTACGTAAAAACAACCTCGGATAATGAAGAGATTGTGAAGTAAACCCTTACCTTATACTTTTCCTTGGTTGGTGGTAGTTTAACCTCCTGTATAATGGTGAAATAATTGTTATTAAATTATAAAATAATCATATACATTAATATGATATCATATATGATCTTTTAACATTTCTTTGTTAATAATATATTAGTATTATCGTTGTTTCAGGTGTTAACTTACTCGTTTTATTTTATATGTTTTGTTACATAAGCCGTGTTTTTATGGATAGGTTGTATATTATTCATATGAATAATGTTATCAAGTCCCTAAACATTATTTTTAATCATTAAATGAGAATTATTCTTGAATGGATACGATGGGGAATGAATCTCATCGCGTTCGTGGAGGCGGTAGTCCGTACATACACATGAGCGACAATAGCATTCTTTTGATATTAAAATAATATATAGTTGGATGGTATATAATATATACAGAATCATTATCATGTTATATTTATTATTTACATTAATTACACATCATTATTATACCCATCCAAATAATAGTGTATTGAATAACAATTACACCATGATGTGGAGACGGTAAGCTGTACGTACGTACGTATGATGACATGTCATTCAAAGGATGGATAAAATACTGAATATGGTTGTACCATATTTATAATAACATCATAGTATATAGAAGATACTGGAGTTATTTTTTTAGAATGGAAATAACAAAGAAATAAGAAGTTTAAGAAGAAAGGAACTTGAAAGAGGGTGGTGAAAACATTACCTCTTCTTCGGGTTCTTCCTTTTGATTTGATCAAAAGGGATCCTTACGTTGGATTTCTGATAAAACTAAGGCCTCTAGGTTGAAGTGAGGGAAGTTGAGAGAATAGTTTTTTAGGGTTTGGCCAAACCAAAAGGCTTTTAATGTGTGAATAATTAGTTAGAAGTGGTGTCCTTTTATAAGGGGGAGGAGGGACTCTTTAGGAAAAACTTAAAGTATTAATTTATAATAAATTCATATTCGGTTTCTAAAAGCTCCAAAGTGGATTATTCAAAGTCTAATGCGGGTATGGATCTAAATAATTTCAACCAATAGATTTTAGACAGGTTTGGGTCACTATATTAACCTTATATTTTAGTTTTAATTCTTAGTTAATTAGTTTGACATTTACCATGTCACTTTGTATTTTAATATTATATAGTTAATAAACTTACTATATACATCCAAGCGACCCCCCAAGTGGTCCATTAATTATACAAATATCATGATATAATTCCTTTGGCTGAATATTAGATTTTTAGGAATTTAATATCAATTAATAATATAATATTTGTTTTAAAAACTCTTTTATGTCAATTTTGACACTATTTGGTATTTTGTTTTTTCTAAATTTATAACAGCATTATTACTTAAAAAAAATTAATCTAACCAACTCTAATATGTTATATTAATCTAAAAAATTAGTTGAATTCATAAAAAGTCTCAAATTACATTTATTTTGATATTTATAATATCAATTATTTTAATATTTCATTAATTAGGTAATTACTGTATCACCATTGTGTCATAAATAAATTAAATTATTAAATGTCTAAAAATTATAAATAAAATACCATTATGTAGGAAATATTTTTTTATTTCTAATTAATATTTATAATAGAATTTATCTTATGTATAAACCTATATTAAAAATGATTTAGTTATTAAAATTTGATTTAAACTCTTTTAACTCTTCTTTGAATTAAATAATGATAAATGTTCTAATCCAATCCAAGTGGACATAAATGATAATATTTTATTCCTAAGGTTGTTTTTGGTCGAGATACACTTGTCCAATATAATTAGGACATGTGTTAGGGTAATATTAACATCATTTTTACCCTTAATTACCCTATTTACTTTTAACCATGGCAAATAAAAGTAAAACATTACTATTCAACAAAAAATATTTTTTTCTTATTGAACCACATTTTACTCCTTCATATTAACCGTGTTTCTCAGATTTTCGAAATTCCACTCCCAATAGCGGTAAAATTAAGTTTTATGTGAATTTCCAAATTCTCCTAGGAGGTGGGTAAAAGACAGTGAAAAGTTCAATAAAATTTTTATATATCTAAAATTATTCTAAACTAACACCAATGAATTACATTGAACTTATATAGGTATTATGTATCTATTTTGACCTAAAATAAATTTAAATAAAATAATTAATTATTTAATTAAGAATTCGCGTTTAAACTATAACTTAGTGTTTCTTCACTATTCATCAAAAATTGAAAGTTTTCAGAAAAATATGAAACATTTACCCTAAGCTAATTTTGATATTATGAATTCAATAATGAAGTATATTTTACCAAATTCAAAACATAGAAGTTGCATTTATTAATTTAAAATTAATTCCTGCTGTAAAACTAAAAGGCGTATTTTTAAGAAATAATAACTATCAAAAGTTTGACACTTGTTTATGTCCAATTTCAAAGTGAAATTACTTAAAATGACCATAATTGGATTAAATGGAAAAAATATAATCTATTTATACTTCCAAACCATTAAAATTTATAATTTAACAATATAAATTATTTTGATTAAAAAAGTTGTTTTCAGTAAAAATATAGTATTTTTCACTATTCACCCAAATATGAAAGTTATCAGAAAAACACCAAAACTTTATTGAAACTAAATTCTTATGTCCCAATTCTAAAGAAGAATTTAATTTTTTTAAATTGAATACATAAAAGTTTCAAATATTGGATTTAAAAAGGCTTCGCCATTGAAAGGCGGTAAAATTGCATTTTTTGAAAAATACTTCTTTTATCCGAAAAAAATGAATTTGTTCTTTAATTATGTCTTAGAAACTCATAATATGTATTCTAAAATTATAAGTATAATATAAAATTTAAAATTCAGTTAATACTATTCATAACTGCTTTTGAACGGCTATTTTGGTAAGTCGTGGTGCGCTTGAACTCAGTGTTGCGTACAACACACGCTATTGTATTATTCAAAGAGAAGCATACCGTGGAAGATTGAGGTATTACAATGGTACCCGGAGGTGGAACAATTGGCGAGACGTAAACGGAGCGGACAGAAGAACTTGGGGTGATGAGGAGGCCATCTGTACACACCCTTCAGGTCAGAATCCCGGAGGACGACTCAGTAGTTTCTGTTTTACTTTACTGCAGTTGTACTACCTTTTCAGTTGTATTGTACTTTACTGTTGGGTTTGTATTTCTTACCCCTTTACTTCTGGAACCCTCTTTTGTATACAGTTTCACTTAGTGTTTTACTTCTAGTTGCGTACTCTGTTGTTTTTTTACTATTATAAAGGCAATGCCTTCCCAGTTTAGGGATTTACGCCTTCAGTGCTAGTCGTCAGCCCCTGTCCTATGGGAGGTGGGCTTGGGGTAGTCACGATACGAGGCCCGGGGGACGGGTCGTGAAAAGTTCCCTTCAAATGACTGGATTAAGCCCATAAAAGAAACATTCAATACTTCTCTTTGAATTATGAACATAATCTATATCTTGTCTTCCAATCCTGTTAAATTTATATTCATACATAAAAATATTTTTCTCTTCCTTTTGTGACTTAGTATTGGTCTCTCCATATCCACTTGTTCTTTATGAGGAAAATATTTTACCTGTAAATGAACCTTAAAATAATTCTACTTTGTGATCACTATTTCCTTCTCATATTTAGTGTTTAAAACTAATGAGAATTATTGATACATATACACCATGATGAAATAAACTTCAATAATAACCTTCTCCCGTTTATTACATCCCAAGGACTAAAAAATATTTTCCAAGGAATTTATCCATTTCTCAGTTAAAAATGGATTTGCAGTCCATTGAATGATAGAGGTTGTTACCATATGAGATGGTCAAACATTATTACACAACATTTTTAATCAATTAGATAATCCATACGGGAAAGGATATTAGTCATAACCTAAGTCATCCACCCCAATATAGATATAATTTATGTAGTTATAGATCTATCACCAGCTCTCAAATAATGATCTTTACCAGGAGGAAAATCCTACAGAGATTATATGCATTGATAAGGTTTACATTCCCTTAACCGTGCACAACATCAATATAATGGAATATATTAGATTAAATCATAACATTATGAATTATAATTTGTGATTTTAAAACAAGTGAAACACTTCACATAAATTATAAATTTAGGCATAACTAATCTCATAATCATAAACCAAGTTTCATTGAAAATATTCTCAAAAAATATTTTTTTTCAAATATTTCATTATTATTTTTTAAATAAAATATGAATTATCCCTAGAATATCTTGCGAGAGTGTCAAACTTGGTGAACAGTAAAGGCACACTCACCATTCACTAGAATTAATATTGATATATACATAACCAACTCTTATCAGGGTTATTACCCCTAGATGCATCTATTCAAAAACCATATCTAATTGTAGTGACTAAACAAATATATATAGCTGGGAAACCCACAAAATTACGACCTCACCATAAAATTAGGATGTTATCACATAATTAGAATTATTCTCAAAGTCAGTTATAGGGTTATGTCCAATAATATATAGTTCCCTAAATCATGTCCCTAAGGACTTCACTAAACATCCTCTAATAAAAACTATAAATATGCCAACTCTAGTTAACCATAACTGGTGGTTACGTTGATAAATTAGTGCTAGATACAAGTGACCATATCCCAAATTACAGAATGGTTTTTTAGTCATAGAAAACTAGATACATACATGAATCTCACATTACATTTGAAAACATAAAATTGAACATTTATTTGATAAGATCAATATTATCTATATCATATCATTGCATATCATTCATAGTACACTTCCAAGAATTCTATATAAAATAATCATAATAAATGTGTCAATTCAAATGCTCAATAAGGCAATGTGAACAATTGAAGCTAACACAAAATAAATAAGGCATGAATAATATGGAAATAAAAATGGTGTTCAAATAATTAAATATAAATAATCACAAGATTTTTAAACTTTTTCATAAATTCCATAAAAATTACAATAATTACATGGACATCAATAACTAATTTCACAATGATGGAATGCATAATTACATACATCTTAAAGTTACCTTCAAGAACTTTTCCAAGACATCTATATAAATTATCAAGTCCTCGGCCAAATAACCAATATATATTGTCTCATAAGAATGGTTAATTTATCTAGAGGATATTTAATTATAGTATCCACATAGTATAGAATAATTTAAATTAATTAATCATTTTAATAAACAATATAACTTAATCAAAATGCCTTAAAAATCAATAACTATCCATTTTGGAATAAATAGCATATGTAATGTCAATATGTTTACTAATCACACTGATCATAAACTATATAAAGAAATTTATTTATGGTTTATTTATAATATATTCTTAGAAAAAAATAATATTTGACAAAGGATACTGACATAGATGAAAATATAATAAAAATATCACTCGAAACTTTCTTGAGAATAATACCCTTTTCAATTTGAAATCGATTATTTAAAATATAAAAATTTCCCAATGAGTGGAGAAAAAAAATTATTTGAAAATAAAATTTGTTACATGTAAATAATTCTTCAAATAATGGAACATTTATGAAAAAATTAAATTCAGTTCATGTAATGTTTGTTAAAATAAATATTTCTTTCATATTTTTCTTAAAAAATTGAAATTAACTCCTTTAGAAAATGACAAGAAGAATAATTTTAAAAAAATTTGAAAAGGAAAACACATGTAAAAATATCTTATTAAATAATTGGAGAATATTGAAAATATTATTTAAAACATTGTAAGGAAAATATAGACAAATAATAAAATGATTTTTGGATGAGTATAAAAATAAAGTCAATTTTCCTTAAAAACATTATTATAGTATATATATTAATTTAAGAGAGGAAAATGAAATGAAAACTTAAAATATTTATAAATAACCAGTGGAGAAGATAATACATATATTATTTTAATATATAAAGATCAAATAATCCCCATAACCTATACTTAAATATATATAATCCTGAATAATGATGAGATTATGAAATAAACTCTTACCTCTGGTTTGAATTCCTTCAAATGTGTTTCGAAATTCTATATATTAAGTATATATTTACTAAAAATCTATTATAGAATCATAATAATATATATAATAATGTATATTATTTACTTATAACCTTTTAGCACACATTTATTAAAAATTATTTATTAAATTCACTGTTCTAGGGGACAACTACTTCGTTTGTCATGTATGATTTAGTTGAGTAGTTTTGGTCCTTGTACATTGATCATGGTTCCAACATAACCATATTTATAATACTTATATAAATATCATATATATTCTAAAAATATATTTATAATCATTCATAAAAGTTAGATATAGGAAAATTAGTTACACTGTTCATGGAGACGATATGCCAAATGTACACATGAATGTGGTTTTTACTTTTCGACAGAAGGAAAAAAGAAAGATTAAAAATAATTAACCTTTATAAAATCATTATTATATCATATATATACAATATATTTACTAAATATATCCTTATAACCAACCATTTATGTCATAAATGGAAAACTAATCGCATCTCCTCATGGAGGTGGTAGTCCACATGTACGCATGAGAGACATAATTTTTTTTCAAAAAGATTTGACGTAAAGAAGGTAAATATGATATTATAATTATATAATAAATATAGTTTCATAAATATCATTTATAAATAGTAACTACATCATAATATGTATCTATAAAAGTTGGTTATGTATAATTAATTGTATCGCTACGTGGAGATGTATGTCCACCTATACACATGAAGGATGCTTTCACTTCCCATTTGATGGGAAAGAGGTGTATAATGGTGAATTCATGATCATAATAAAATTAAGGTATATTTAGGATATTTTATTAATTATTTTATTATGAATACCAAAAATTTATAGGATGTATAAGAAGTAAAAATTTAAAGTGTTTGGGAAAGACGATGACCTCTTCTTCAGGATACCTCACTTAGATCCATTATTAAGGACCCTTGTAATGGTCTTTTAAGAATACCAGAACATCTAAATTCTGTATAAGAAAATTTATAAAACAATTATTTAGGGTTGTTTTAGATGGATGGCTCAATTTAGTGTAAATAAGAATATATAAGAGGTTTCGTTTTATAAGAGAGAGAAAGGACACACTTGGAATTACAAAAAAGACAATAGTATAATTAAGGTATTCTGAATAAAAATTACTTCAAATGTATTATGATTAAAATAAAAATATAATAAGGTAAAAATATCATCATAAAATGAAATTTATGTAGTTTTGGTTTCATTTTAAACCACAACTTTTGGTTTAACCCATTGGTTAATCGATTTTAATTTTAATCGTGGAAATGACTTTTTAATATAAATAGGATATAATTTTACTTATAAGTTAGAAATTAGATCATAAATAGAAAATGGATGATATTTTATACTATTTATCATCCTAATTTTCCTCTTTAAATATTTTTATTATTTTTAAATAATTCAATAATACATTATTTGACATAAAATATCATTAATGTCATTTTTGAAACAATTCATTTAATTTGACTTTAAAGACAACATGACAAAAAAATAATTAAAATATAAACCTTTAAAAAATTCCTAATATTTTAGAAATATCTATAAAAGTTTTTTATCACAATAATTCACACAAAATTTAGTACTTTTAATATTTTTAAAATCATTTATTTAATTTTTCTATTAATTGAATAAATATTGTGTTAGTGTTACATAATCCTTGAAGGCAATTTTTTAATAACTAAAACTAGAAATAATTTAACATAATAAGAATAATTAATTCATATTTAAAGTAAACATTTATAAGTGAACTTATCTTATTTTTTATCCAAATAATAAAAATCAATTGTTTTTAAAGTCAAAAGAGTGAAATTTTTTAATTATCCTTTTCTTAAAATAATATACGTTTCATAATCAAATAAAAATGGAATATAGTGGCCATATTTTCAAGGATTTGATGATAATAGGTTAACTTCATTCATCTAATTTGATAAAGGAAAGTTTTAGAGGAATGTTAAAGCCTTAACCCAAAGTTTTAACTTTGTTTTACCAGCTTTACCATTACCGAGGTGAAAAAATAACCAATGTTACTATTATTAATGATAAAAAATAAAAGGGTCATATTTACCAAAATTTAATATCATAATTCTAAATATGTGATACATGTTATAATAATAAATTTATTTAAGTGTAATAAATTCATTTTAAAATAAGTGTGTGGAACACAATGAAAATATTTTTTTAGAAAAATACATTTTAAGCATAAAACTAGATATATTCTTATTCCATGCATATAAATCACATTAGATGAGTGTTAAAACATTTTATTGAATATATAATATATAAAATCAAGAAAATAATTTACTAATAGTGATTAATTTAATTTATTAAGATAAAAATACATTTTTCATATAAACATAGTTTTTTAGAAAACAAATATCTTTTATTTTCGAATAATTTTTATTTTCCTTTATAATAAATTTATAACCAAGGAATTAATTGTATAATTTTTTATAATATATTTTTTTAATAATTTATTTAGTATTATCCATACCCACCAATCAAATGGTTAGGATATGGCTGCTATTTCAATAGTATATCAATGATCGTTTAAACTAAATGTTCTATGTAAAGAAATATATCAAAGAAATCAATTATATATATATAAATATATAATAAAAAATAATGATTTCAGAATAATTATTTAATTAAAGTGTTGGGGGGGGGGACTTGGGGTTTTTTATATGGAGCTTGATGAAATCTATTTAAGATGAAATATGGAATTACTGCAACCTTTTACTATTTCATTGGGGAGGAAAATCAAGATAGAAATATGTAAAGTGTTAAAAATGAAATTTAAAGGTGGTATGTGAGTTCAATATTTTTTGGATATCAGAATAAGTCTTTATTCCCTTCATGAACTAAAATATATAATAGAACTTCCTGTATGAATAAAACTGTACTACACTACAAATTAAAGTGGATAATATTAGAGAAATATTATTTCTACTAAAATATCTAAGTGTAGAATACCCAATAAAATAAAGAGGATTTGAATTTGAATATTTATAAGGTGAGTGATAAGAACCCCAATCTTAGGGGGGAATGTTATCATGCATTTTAATTCACTATAGAGTGCAACCCTGCTCATTTTACCAGTGTTTTTTATATTTAAAACCTGAAAACATTCAGCCTTAGAATAACCCAGGTGAAAGACATAATGATTAACACATTTTTTACTAAATTTAGTGGAGATAATAGGAATCTGGAAAGCTTATGGATATCACACATGTTCTTGATAATTATAAAATATCTATTTAAAATCCTTGATTGAGGGATAAATATTTTTTTATTGAGGTAGTTAAAAAATCAACATTTGGGTTTGTAGGAGATAGAATGAATTTTTTTAGTGGTAATGAATTATTGAATTGATATACTCATAGTAGGAATGATATTTCCTTGGATATGATAATTTAATAGTTTTTCCATTAATATCTTGATAAATTTAAGTTGTACTTAGTATAATAAAATTACTCTTGTAATTCCCCGACCTCAGTTACCCAGAGTCGGTGCATTATTACATAATATTGGCATGATCACAAAAGATCAAATCTCTAAAGACCGATTATTTACTAGCCTTGGAATCACTAGATACATTCATAAATTTTACATTACATCATAAAATGAAAACTACATCAATATTTTGTCTCCACACTCATATCCCCTTATAATTTCCCTACAGGTCATTCATAAAATACTTCTTCACATCCTGGGAAAAATAAAACATAGAAATGGGTGAGATCAAATGCCTAGTAAGGATAAAAATATAGCGGAAACTTTCATAAATAATCATAAACATTTAAGGCAATGTATAACTAAAACAAAAGCCTTTTAAACTTGAACTTCAACATAATATGGCAGAAATAAAATGAAATAATTCCATTTACTTACTTACATGGATATTATACTAATCAAATAATCACATGAAATATCAATAACTACTCTCATAATGATGGAATGCATAATGCCAGACTATCATAACCACGTAGCCAAGGCCTCATGCCAAGACTACAAATAATATTTTGTGAAGGCCTCGTACCCAGACATTAGTTTGTCTCCTGAGACCTACCAATGCATCGCAGAGCTATAGCGGGCTCCAACTATCACTTACTAAGTCTAATTCATTCCTTATATGAATAGGTTTAAACATAACATAAACATTCGTATTAAAACCAACATACAAAATATCAATACTTTCTCCCTAAACCATGAATGGTATAAAAATAACACATCCACAATCAAACATATCAAAAAACCTTAAATAAAATATGGAAGTTTTGTATCATAATGAATCAAATTTAAATAAGCTTAAAATCCATCAAAGGATGTTGACATAGATGAAATCAAAACTATTTGAGAGAAATATCTCTTTTTTGAAATCATTTAAAAGTCCCACATTTATTAAGGAAGTAATTTAAAAGATATTTTTTGAATCAAAGTGCCCCATAACACTTTGAAGCTTTTGAGAATAAATAACATTTCAAATAATTCATGTCCATATAAATAAATCCTTAAAATCATTTTGAAAACATGGATAATAATTAAAAATATTTAGAAAGATAAATATTTAAAAAATATATAATTCTGATCTTGATAAAGAGTACCTTTCACAAATTCTTAAAATATTCATTTTTAAATCATTTAAAATTCAAAAAATTATAAAATAAAACATTTAAATTCAAAATATTCTTATAATCTTTTAAGGGAATATTTGACGAGTTTATAACAGTATAAAATAGCCACACCCGCCGTATAAGTTAAAAAATATTCTTACCTTAAATTTGTTGAAAAGGTCAAAAAGTACCTTGTTTGGAAAATGATGAAAATATTCCTTTCAAAACACATAAGGGTATAAATGACTTTAACCCAATTTCTAGTAAATAGTAAAAATGTTTTGAAATATATTTTTATGAAACATGGATGTGGATGATAAAGAGGTCCGAGTAGATAATCACGTATAAACAACCTCGGATAGCGAAGAGATTTTGAAATAAAACCATACCTTGTACTTTTACTTGGTTGAGGGTAGGTTGAAATATTGTATAATGGTGAAATAATTGTTATTAAATTATAAAATAATCATATACATTAATATGATATCATATATAATCTTTTTAACATTGCTTTGTTAATAATATCTTATTATTATCGTCATTTCGGGTGTTAACTTACTCGTTTTATTTTATATGTTTTGTTACATAAGCCGTGTTTTTTAGGGATAGGTTGTTTCTTATTCATATATAGAATGAAATCAAGCCCTTAAACATCATTTTTAATCATCAAATTAGAATTATTCATTAATGGATACGATGGGGAATGAATCTCATCGCGTTCATGGAGACGGTAATCCGTACATACGCACGAACGCTACTTCCATATCATTTTTTATTTTAAAAGGAATAAAAACCAAATTATACAAAGGTATATTATTATTCCAGTATAATATAATATCTTATATGTGTAACTTAAGTTCATTAACACCATCCTTTATACGATCCATGTATGGTATGAACGAGTCATATCACTCTGAGGGGGCGGTAGTCCGCACTTCCTCAAATGAAATTATCGTATATATATACAACATGAAACAAATAATGGTATGATATAAAATGGAATTAAAGAAGCTTATATATAAAATAATTATCATTAATATCATATTTAATTATAGTTCCATCATAATGGACACCATGAGAGGTGGTAGGAGATAATTGAATAATCATCGTTTCGTGAGGCGTTTGGTTGCCATCCACAGAAACATTATGTTCTTCACCCATTAGATGGAAGTGTGTGTAAGTGTAGTTATAATACTTCTCATAAAAATATCCTAGTATATTGAAGATACTGGTATTGTTATAAAATAAAATAATAAGAAGAGTTTAGGGGTTTGAGAAGTAAAATAAAAGAAAAGAAGTTAAGAGAAATTGTTACCTTTAATTTGGGAAACTCCCTTTGGTTTGAACAAAAAAGGACTCTTGAAGTGCCTTCTACCTAAGGTAAGGATTCTAGGAGGAGTATAGAGATGTTGAGAGAATATTTGGGCAGGTTTTTGCCGAACAAAATGGATTTGAAGGTGTGAAGAATTGGTTAGAAGTGGTGTCTTTTTTTAAGGGGGAGGAGGGGCTCTTTAGAAAAAACATAAAGTATTAATTTATAATAAATTCATATTCGGTTTATAATGGATCCAAAGTGGATTATTAAAAGTCTAAGGTGGGTATGTGTCTAAATACATTCAACCAATACATTTTAGATAGGTTTGGGTCATTATATTAACCTTATCGTTTTGTTTTACCTCTTAGTTAATTAGTTTGACATTTACCATGTCACTTTGTATTTTTATATTATACAGTTAATAAACTTACAATATACATCCAAGAGACCCCCAAGTGGTCCATTAATGATAAACCTATCATGATATAATTCCTTTTTCTGAACCTTTTATTTTTAGGAATAGAATATCAATTAATAATATAATATTTTTTTTAGAAACTCATTTATGTCAAATTTGACACTATTCAATAATTGATTTTTGTTAAAGTCTTAAAAACTTTATTAATTCGAATAAAATTCATTTAAGTAATCCTAAAAAGTAATATTAACTAATAAAATTCGTTTATGGCATCCAAACGTTCAAATTATATTTATTTTAACTTTTATAATACCAATTATTTGATTCCTTCATTAATAAGAAAAATACTGCATCATTATTGTGTCAGAAATAAATTTTATTATTAAATGTCTAAAAATTATAAATAAAATATCATTATGTAATAAATAGTTTTATATTTCTAATGAATATTTATAGTTGAAAATATAACATGTATAACCCTATGTAAAAATTGTTTTTCTAAAATATATATGCTAATGTCATTTTTGTATTTACTTTAACTTAATTAATATAAAGTTTCCTTATCACCTAAAAGCGACTCCATGGGGTCCCAAAATCGACCCAAATATTCTCATGGTTGGAAATGTATCAAAAAATAGGGTTAGGACACGTTTAAGGGTAATTTAGTGTTATTATAATATTATTTGTTTACCCTTATTTACAGGATTTACCCTTTAACCATAGTAAATAAAATATTTACCGAAGTAATTATTCAAAATGTCTAAAAATAAAATTTGACTATTTAAACAATTTGGACCTCCTGATTCTAAATATGGAATCCTTTTTTCTAAATTCAAAATACAGAAGTGGCATAAATTAATTTAAAATCAATTCCCGTTGTTGAAACAAAACGCGTGTTTTTAACAAATAATAACTATCAAAAGATTGAAACTTTCTTATGTCCGGTTTAAATTTGAAATTATGTACAATGACCAAAATTGGATTAAATGGTAAAATTATAATATAATTATACTTTAAAATCACTTAAATTCATAATTTATCACTATTAATTATTTCTATTAAAAAAGTTTTTTTAATTAAAATTTAGTAATTTTCACTATTCATAAAAATATGAAAGTTATCAGAAGAGTACCAAAATTTCAACCTAAGATAATTTAGATATTCTGAATTCAAAAATGAATTCTATTTTACCAAATTTAAAACATAAAAGTTTCATTTATTAATTTAAAATTAATTCCCGCTATTAAAACCAAAAGGGGTATTTTTAAGAAATAATAACTATCAAACGTTTGTCACTTGTTTATGTCCAATTTCAAAGTGAAATTACTTAAAATGACCAAAATTGGATTAAATGGTACAAATATAATCTATTTATACTTACATACCATTAAAATTTATAATTTAACAATATAAATTATTTTGATTAAAAAGTTATTTTCAGTTAAAATATAGTATTTTCACTATTCACCCAAAAATGAAAGTTATCAGAAAAACACCAAAAATTTATTGAAACTAAATTATTATGTCCTGATTCTAAATAAGAATTTTATTTTGTCGAATTTAATATATAAAAGTTTCAAATATTAGATTTAAAAAGGCTTCACCATTAAAAGGCGGTAAAATTGCATTTTTTGAAAATTACTTCTTTTATCTGAAAAAAATGTATTTGTTCTTACATTATGTATAAGAAACTCATAATATGGATTCCAAAATTATAAGGATTATAAAAAGTTCAAAATTCAGTTAATACTACTCATAACCGCTTTTGAACGACTTGTTTGGTAAGTCATGGTGCGCTAGAACTCAGTGTTGCGTGTAGTGAAAGTTATTGAATTATTTTGAAGAAATAACGTACTATGAAATCTTGGAGTGTTACATTCTTCCCACCTTTAATAAATTGTGTCCTCACAATTTGAAATTATTTTTTGAAAATAAAAGGTTGAAAATAGAAAATACCTTTGGGAAAACCCACATCGGAAATTAGGTTAATAAAATTTAGTCTTAATAAGAGGAAAAGGGAAATGAAAGGGTAACCACCAAATTATGATCACGATTATGAGAAAATTGGTGGTAATTAGAGATATATAATTGGAGGAAAAACATAAATATTTATAGGTAGTGATTGAGGTCATCAATCACAAACAAGTGTAAAATTGAAGGCCTTAAATTCATTAATCTATGATGATTTAAAATACCATCGGTTCAACAAAACATATGGTGTTAGGATAACACATTTTTTGTTTTAAGAGCCCTTCAATAAAGTATAATAATTAATTTCTTCATTGAATAAGAGAAGAATAAAAATATATACTTGACAAGTAGAGTCCCATCCTTTAACTAAGTTCTGCCACAAACCCATATTTCACTCTAAAAGATAATAGAACTTAAAAATAATATTCTATTTATCATATTCATATAGGGTTCAAAAAAAATAAATTTATAATTCATCTAGCAGAACCATTAAAAAAACTACATTATTCAATCCAGGACATCACGTGGGTTAGTGGTAGGTGATACACCCTTGTCGCCATTCGGTTGTGGGTTCAAGTATCGCGACCTTGCCGGAAGTGACAGGTTACTGCCCGACCTCTGGGTTGTCTTTTTTATGGAAATCCAAAAATAATATCAAACTAGACTTATCCAAAATACATCTGTCCAAACTCACAGTCCAAAATTTATAAGGTAGGTAAACACAATGAATATCTTTTTTTTCCACATAATAGCATGTGAACACCTTCATCTTGTATTCTTTTAAAACACTGCAACATCTTGAATTACCATAAAACCTTATTGATTACATTCATGATCCTTTATTACTTATAGAATACTAGATATACTTCTTCTATCCAAAAATGTTATAGACTCCAACAATGATGGAATATACAAATCATTTATCAGTTTCAAGGCAGTCAAGAATATCCAATATAATTTCTCCAAATCAATCATGTATTATTCCAAAATCACTACCTTGGTATCGGAACCATATTATGGTTTATCTTTCTCTCAACCATATATTTTACAAAAATTTAACCTTCTATTGAGTCACTTTTCTTTGTTCCACACAATCTCAACTCTTTAATGAAATAGTACCACAATACAATCCTTATATACTCCATAACTATTATAACCAGTATATTGTTGATACAACACTCAAATGATATAATTCTCTAATAACAACATAAGAACTCTATTCATTCCTCCTCATTTGTGGTAGTATCATAACTTGATTATTATCCAATAGCATCATTTGGGGCATACTCTGATGATTTGGACATTAGTTCGCGTAGTGTCCCAACTCCTTGCAGATGAAGCATTGTACATTTGAAACCTTTTCCTTACCCTTGCAGTCACATACATGGTGTCCTTTTTCTCCACACTTATATCAAACTCCCATTCCTTTTAGGAAAGTTCCAGGGTGTTTCTTCCCACAGTTATCACATGTGGGAAAATTCTTCTTTTCCCTCTTCCCTTTATCCATCTTTCTCTCTTCCATCCTTTTCTTCTCTTTCTTCCCTTAAAATCCATAGGACTTGGAGAATTCATTAATTATCTTATTAACACATGATACTATTTATTCATATATTGAGAATACATGGGAGACTATTTACCTTCTAAATATTGGCTTAATACCGTGAAAGATATGACCCTTCTTACTCTTTGGATCATACGTATTGCTGGGGTTCACATTCCTTATACTGGGCACTATTTCTTTACAATATCATAAACTAGGTCAGTTTATGAATTGCAATGAATAATTCCAAACTTGTAAAATACCTAACGTAAATTGAACAATTTATGGATATAATCCATAATCATAAAAATGTTTCTTTGAGTAAGTATATACTCATAATCCCTTCATAATGGTCGGTAAAAAAATGAGACTTATCCTAAGCATATCCTTCAGGAGTGTCATAACCAAGAGTGCAGCAATGCCCTTTGTCGTGCACCAGTTCCCGTTCGAGTCTAGCTCAAAGCGGTGTTTTTGGGTTTTACCCCTAGGTACATCTGTGCCAGAGTCACCTCTACCTGCTCGTATCCAGAAAGGGATGTATTGGTTGGAAAACTCACAAAATCTCTACAATAGAAAAATTCTAGGAAGTTCTTTTATACTAATCCTCAAAGTTTATCTTAGGGCTATATGCTCTAATTAGAGTTTATCTAAATCTAGCTTCCAAGGTTTGTACTAAACTTCCTCTGATACCAACTGTAATGCCCCTACCCCAGTTATCCAGAGTCGGTGCATTATTACATAACATTGGCATGATCACAAAAGATCAAATCTCTAAAGACTGATTAGTTTAGTATCCTTGGAATCACTAGATACATTCATAAATTTTACATTACATCATAAAGTGAAAACTACATCAACATTTTGTCTCCACACTCATATCCCCTTATACCATCCCTGCATGTCATTCATAAAATACTTCTTCACATCCTGGAAAAAATAAAATATAGAAAGGGGTGAGCTCGGATGCCCAGTAAGGATAACAATATAGCAGAAACTTTCATAAATAATCATAAACATTTAAGGTAATGTATAAATAAAACAAAAGCCTTTTAAACTTGAACTTCAACATAATATGGCATAAATAAAATGAAGTAATTCCATTTACTTATTCACATGGATATTCTACTAATTGAATAATCACATTCAATATCAATAACAACTTTCATAATAATGGAATGCATAATGCCAGACTATCATGACCATGTAGCCAAGGCCTCGTGCCAAGACTACAAATAAGATTTGGTCAAGGCCTCGTTCCAAGACCCTAGTTTGTCTCATGAGACCTACCGATGCATCAAGGAGATATAGAGGGATCCACCCGTCACTTACTATGTCCAATTCATTCCTCATATGAACAGGTTTAAACATAACATAAAGTTTCATATTAAAACTAGCATATGAAATGTCAATACTTTCTCCCTAAACCATGAATGGTATAAAAATAACACATCCACAGTCAAACATATCACAAAACCTTCAATACAATATGGAAGTTTTGTATCATAATAAATCAACTTCAAATAAGATTAAAATCCATCAAAGGATGTTGACATAGATGAAATAAAAACTATTTTAGAGAAATATCTCTTTTTTGAAATCATTTAAAAGTCCCACATTTATTAAGGAACTAATTTAAAAGAGATTTTTGAATCAAAGTGTCCCATACCACTTTGAAACTTTTGAAAATAATTATCATTTGAAAACATTCATGTCCATATAAATAAATCCTTAAAATAATTTTGAAAGCATGGACATTAATTAAAAATATTTAGAAAGATAAATCTTTAAAACATTTAAAATTCTGATCTTGATAAAGAGTAACTTTCAAAAATTCTTAAAATATTCAATTTGGAATCATTTAAAAGTCACATAATTATAAAATAAAACATTGACATTCAAAATATTCTTGTAATATTGTAAGGTAAGTTTCAACTAGTTTATAACGGTAGAAAATAACCGCACCCGCCATATAAGTTAAAAAACATTCTTACCTTAAATTTGTCGAAAAGGTCAAAAAGTACCTTGTTTGGAAAACGATGGAAAGATTCCTTTAAAAACACATAAGGGTATAAATGACTTTAACCCATTGTCTAGTAAATAGTAAAATGTTTTTAAATATATTTTTATGAAACATGGATGTTGATGATAAAGAGGTCCCAGTAGATAATCGCGTATTAAAACCTCGGATAATGAAGAGATTGTGAAATAAACCCTTACCTTGTACTTTTCCTTGGTTGAGGGTTGGTTGACCTTCTGTATAATGGTGGAATAATTGTTATTAAATTATACAATAATCATATAGATTAATATGATATCATATATGATATTTTTATCATTTCTTTGTTAATAATATCTTAGTATTATCGTCGTTTCGGGTGTTAACTTACTCGTTTTCTTTTATATGTTTTGTTACATAAGTCGTGTTTGTTATGGATAGGTTGCTTCTTGTTCACATACAGAATTAAATAAAGTACTTAAACATCATTTTTAATAATCAAATGAGAATTAGACTTGAATGGATACGATGGGGAATGAATCTCATCGCGTTCATGGAGACAGTAGTCCGTACATACGCACAAACACTACTTCCATTTCATTTTTCATTTTAAAAGGAATAAAAACCAAATTATACATAGTTATATTATTATTAAAGTATAATATAATATCTTATATGTGTTACTTAAGTTAATTAACACCATCCTTTATACGTTCCATGTATGGTATGAACGAGTCATATCACTTTGAGGGGAAGGTAGTCCGCACTTCCTCAAATGAAATTATCGTATATATATACAACGTGAAACGAATAATGGTATGATATAAAATAGAATTACAGAAGATTATATATAAAATAAATATCATAAATATCATATTTAATTATAGTTCCATCATAATGGCTACCATGAGAGGTGGTAGGAGATAATTGAACAATCATTGTTTCGTGAGGCGTTTGATTGCTATCCACATAAACATTATGTTATTCACCCATTAGATATAAGTGTGTGTAAGTTTAGTTATAATAATTCTCATAAAAATATCCCAGTATATTTATGATACTTTTATTGTTATAAAAGAAAGGAATAAGAAGATTTTAGGGGTTGGAGAAGTAAAATAAAAGAAAAGAAGCTAAGAGAAATCGTTACCTTTAATTTGTGTCATTCTCTTTGGTTTGAACCAAACAGGACTCTTGAAGTTCCTTCTGCCTAAGGTAAGGATTCTAGGACGAGGAGAGGGATTTTGAGAAAATATTTAGGCCAGTTTTGGCTGAAAAAAATGCTTTTAAGGTGTAAAGAATTGGTAAAAAGTGGTGTCCTTTTATAAGTGGGAGGAGGGGCTCTTTATGAAAAACATAATGTATTAATTTATAATAAATTCGTATTCGGTTTCTAATAGATCAAAAGTTTATTATTAAAAGTATAAGGTGGGTATGGGTCTAAATCCTTTCAAACAATAGATTTTAGACAGGTTTGGGTCATTATATTAACCTTATCGTTTTGTTTTAACTCTTAGTTAATTAGATTTACATTTACCATGTCACTTTGTATTTTTATATTATATAGTTAATAAACTTACTATATACATCCAAGATACCCCAAAGTGGTACATTAATGATACACCTATCATTATATAATTCGTTTTCCTGAACCTTAGATTTTTAGGAATAGAATACCAATTAATAATATAATATTGTTTTTAAAAACTCATCTATGTCAATTTTGACACTATTCAATAATTGTTTTTTGTTAAAGTCTTAACAACATTATTAATTCGAAAAAAATTAATTTAAGCAATACTAACATGTAATATTAAACAATAAAATTTGTGTATGACATCAAAACATTCAAATTATATTTATTTTAACTTTTATAATACCAATTATTTGATTCTTTCATTAATAAGGAAAATATTGCATCATTATTGTGTCATAAATAAATTTAATTATTAAATGTACAAAAAATATAAATAAAATAAAATTATGTAGGAAATAGTTTTATCTTTATAATTAATATTTATAGTCGAAAATATAACATGTATAACCCTATGTAAAAATTGTTTTTCTAAAAGATATATGCTTATGTCATTTTTGTATTTACTTTAACTTAATTAATATAAAGTGTCCTTACCACCTACAAGTGGCTCAATGGGGTTCCAAAATAGACCCAAATATTTCCATGGCTATAAATGTATCAAAAAATAGGGTTAAGACACATTTTAGGGTAATTTAGTATTATTATAATATTTTTTTACCCTTATTTACCGGATTTACCCTTTAACCATGGTAAATAAATTATTTACCGAAGTAATTATTCAAAATGTATAAAAATAAAAGTTACCTATTTACACAATTTAGACCTCCTGGTTCTAAATATGGAATCCATTTTTCTAAATTCAAAACAAAGAAGTGGCATAATTAAATTTTAAATTAATTCCCGTTGTCGAAACAAAAAGCGTGTTTTTAACAAATAATAACTATAAAAAGATTAACACTTTCCTATGTACGGTTTAAATATGAAATTATTCCCAATGACCAACATTGGATTAAATGGTAAAATTATAATATAATTATACTTTAAAATCACTCAAATTACTAATTTATCACTATTAATTATTTTGATTAAAAAAGTTGTTTTTAATTAAAATTTATTAATTTTGACTATTCATCAAAATATAAAAGTTATCAGAAAAGTACCAAAATTTTACCCTAATCTAATTTTGATATTCTGAATTCAAAAATGAATTCTATTTTACCAAATTAAAAACATAAAAGTTTCATTTATTAATTTAAAATTAATTCCCGCTATTAAAACCAAAAGGCCTATTTTTAAGAAATAATATCTATCAAAAGTTTGTCAGTTGTTTATATCCAATTTCAAAGTGAAATTACTTACAATTACCATAATTGTATTAAATGGTAAAAATATAATCTATTTATACTTCCATTCCATTAAAATTTATAATCTAACAATATAAATTATTTTGATTAAAAAAGTTGTTTTTAGTTAAAATATAGTATTTTTCACTATTCACCCAAATATGAAAGTTATCAGAAAAACACCAAATATTTATTGAAACTAAATTATTATGTACCGATTATAAATAAGAAGTTTATTTTGTCAAATTGAATATATAAAAGCTTCAAATATTGGATTTAAAAAGGCTTCTCCATTAAAAGGCTGTAAAATTTCATTTTTTGAAAAATACTTCTTTTATCTGAAAAAAATTTATTTGCTCTTACATTATGTCTAAGAAACTCATAATATGGATTTTAAAATGTTAAGGATTATAACAAGTTAAAAATTCTGTTAATACTATTCATAACCGCTTTTGAACGGCTTGTTTGGTAAGTCACGGTGCGCTAGAACTCGATGTTGCGTGTAGTGCAAGTTATTGAATTACTTTGAAGAAAATAACGTACTATGAAATCTTGCGGTGTTACAACTCTTGAGTGAAATGTTTAAATGTGGGGGAAGTAATAAAGTTTTTTTTAACTTGTTTTATTAATTTAATCCTATAATTTTTATTTCGTACGGGTAATGGTCACAATTTTAATATTTTGGAATAATTATGATTTAATTTTGAAAATGGGATTATTTTTAGTTTTAGTGTTTTTATTCATTTGGGGAAATATTTGAAAAGGAATAATTTTACTATAGATTGTTTTTATTATTTTATAATAATATATTTTAGTTTGATTATATTATTTTATATATTTTATTATTTTTTTCCATTATAGAAGAAAAATAATAAAAATAATGGGAGAATTAATAAAATAGGTGACATCCCATAAACATCCTCATGATCTAGGCTCTGCCTCTATGTGGCAGTGTCCAAGCCTGACCATAGATAACAAGAAACCTAGTTGAGGAACATGCCCATTGCAAAGAAACACTTATAAGTATTGTAGTCATAGTGTGAGGTGTCACAATGATAAATCAATGAGCCAACCTATCGTGACTTGTAGGATATACAAGAAAACTTCTAAGAGAAATTTTGATGTGGGATTTGTGGTATGTGGGAACTATTTAGCATGAGTGAAACAAGTGAAGAACAAATGAAATAGGATATTTTGTTCCATTGATGAAGTCATCTGGGTTAATGTGAGAAACTTGAACATATCAGGAGGACCATTGTGTCATGGACTATGTCATGGAGTTGCACGAAGTCAATAAATGAGTAATCCACTTGAATATGAATTGATGAAATACTCATGGTGAAGGTGGTTTTTCAGCATGGTGAATTCAAAATGGAACAATCATTTTCAGAAAAACATTGTTAGAGTAGTAGATATCATTCTGAAATACATTCTATAGAGACTTATGTTTTTCTATTCTAGTATCTCACAAAATTTTTAATTTAATATATATATATATACATATTGTTTCAATCATTCACATCATTTGAAGAAGATGATATAAAGTGTTAATATAGAGGGATGAATCTAAAGAACATTTAAATTCAATTCAAATTGGGGGAAGTATACTAGGAAGAATAATTCACTAATAGAGTGTGACATTACTATTTCCAAGCCATACACATTAAGGAGGAAACTACCCATGCACACAGATCCTTATAAGATCTCACCACAGCTAATGCACAAAAATATCTTCTTCATGTTCATGATTTAAATTAGTTTTCATTCACTATAAAGTGAGTTATATTTTTATTATTTTTGATTTATATCACTATATAATAGTTATGATTTCTCTTTTCTATTTTATATTGTATTTTATTCATTCTATAACCATGTTAAACATATTTTAATAATGTGTTCTAT
Source organism: Viscum album (assembly GCA_963277665.1). Taxonomy (NCBI): domain Eukaryota; kingdom Viridiplantae; phylum Streptophyta; class Magnoliopsida; order Santalales; family Viscaceae; genus Viscum; species Viscum album. The sequence goes on along the minus strand of OY728166.1, from coordinate 1,330,734,506 downwards.
GTTTTCTATCCCTATATTCTACCATTTTCTTTATTTATTATTTATCTCTAGGATCTCTAACACTCACGATGATGATTGAATAACCTGAGAGATATCTCAGGGTAGGAATCCAATGTTGAACCTAAGTCCTTGTGCATTTATATTTGAGAAACTTTTATCTATTTTTGGGTTATTATGATGATGATCAGTATTGGGAAAGGTGATAGTGTGTCTTCCCTGAAGTTGTCTTAGGTCTAACTTCTTCTTATTATTTACTTTTCCTCACATCCCTATTCATTAGGGAATAAAATGGATAACTTATGGCCTAGTGTTTAATGGGTGATATTCCATACCAGAAAGTTGAGTTAGGGGTGCTCTCGATCAAGGATCCCTCAAACATTTTGACCATGGAGGAGGTGGATGAGCAATATACTTTAAAATATTTAGGTGCCCAGGATATTAAAAACATGGTAAGTAGAGTATGTCTACACATATAATGGAGTGTGTTCATTAAGTAGGTATGACACTAATAACAATTCAATGATTTTTCACTCTAGGTAATTCTTCTGGGAGAATCTTATTTCTTTTAGCCTCACTCATTTTGTCTAAATTTTCATTACATGTTTACTTTTATATTTTTAATTCCATTTTTAAAACCCAATTTATTTATTTTTTAATAAATATAAATGAGTAAAAATATATAAAAGTGATTTTATTAGTCGGTGATTGAATTATAATATTATGATTCATCAAAAGAGACAACCTTGTCCAACCCTTATGTTGCACTAGGAAAATAAATATAATTTTTATAAAACTTGGTATATGTGTGTCTAAAATATAGTATCATTGCAAGGGATAAAATTTAGTCAATAAATTTCTATTCCTTTCACATTTTCTAAATAATTTTATTTTTCAATAAAAAACATAAAAAAATATATCTATGATGTATTCTAATTCATATTATTTTGCAAGGAATAACTACTCTATTGTGAAACAAAAACAAGAAGAATTTTTTGATGCTATAGACCCTCAATTGAAAAATATTATAGAATAAATACAAGAGGTTAGTATCCAGATGAAATAAATAACTTAATATAACCTTGTATCCAATAAATAAAAAATTGAGCAATAATAACAAGGGGAGGTGGTAGAGTAATTTTACATTCTCGTTTCATTAAACTAAATAAATTGAGGAGGTTGAGGAGGAACCACATGAATATTTACTCTCATACCTCACTAATCCATTTATAGAGAATATTTCAGAATTATAAATTTATTTTGATGCACATGTGGGAGATAAACCATTTTTGGATTCAAACTGGATGAATGTTTTATAAGGAAACTCAATGAATGACTAACCCATATTAATAGAATAAGAACCAAACCAATTTATTATTATTTGTATTTTGAAGAGGAAACCATTGATTTGGTTGAATTTGAAGTTAAGGTGGATAATATTGACTACCTATCTCTATCATTTACAACCCAATTCCAATAGTTAATAAACAGAAATGAAGAATTGACAATCAAGGCAATACAGGGTGATAATTTTTTCTTCAAATTTTTTCTTTTAATTTTTATTGAAAATAAATTGATCACTAAATACTATTATTTAGATTTTTCATATTTTACCAATGCATGGATTTACTTGGAGAGTAAATATAAAGTTTAATATAAGCCTTATGAGAAACACATGATAGTCCTTGAGCTTATTAAACAAAAATTGGGGGGAGTTAAAGAATATTTTTTTGCAGATTTTCTAGAGGAAACTAAGATATATATTGTTCACCTAGAAGTGGAAGATTTTAAACTTAGCTATAATTTTTTTCAGTTACATTAAAATTGAACATTAAGTTGACTTTACCCATGATAAAAATTTTAATGATAAAACATTTGAGAAGGATGTATAAGTTAAATAAGTGGATAAACAAGTAGTGGAAAAAAAAGTTGAAACATCCTTTCTTCTAATCCCACTATACAAGTTATACCTAATATCTAAGGGGATATATCAATGGTACTCTATATATAGAGTCTCATATTTCCCATGTGAATGAATATAAACTAGAATAAAAAATATATAGTGGTTTATATAAAATAAACCATATCCACCATCATATTTTATTATAGAAACCAAAACCTTTTTTTTCTGATGGTTGTAAAAAACCAAGACCCACTTGGCATGTTCAAAACAAGACTTATATTCTCTTTTTATTTATTTTTTCATTCACAAAATTTCACATTTTTTATTAGTTTTCATATATATTTTTCACTAAACTCCATTTGGGAGCTTAAATCAAGGTTGAACAAGAAAAATAAAATCAAGTTGTGTTATTCCTTACTATTGTTTTTCAACAATTATCTTTTTCTAATTCTGTTTGAGAATAAAAGGAAGATAATTATATCTTAAGTGTGGGAGGATGTGAAACTATTTTTTGTAAATTTTGGGCGTTTCTTTTTTTTTAAATTTATATAGATTTAAATTTCACGTTTAGTTATTGTTTATGGTTTTGGGTGTTTTTAATATTCTTGGGATTGATCTAAATGGTGTGAGAAATTAAGATCATCTTGGTATTTTTATAAAACTAATTGATTTTAATTTCAAAGTATTTGAATGATTATAGATATATATTTATAGTACCTAATTAAATATCTTTTTATTTAAGGAATTTGACTTATTGGTAAACACATATGCACTACTACTGTTCAAAATGAATATCTTAACCAACAATAGAGGTTTCGAAAACTTTTTGAAACTTACTTTAAATATCTATTTTTCTTGAGAGACTTGATTCATATTTTGAAATCCATTATTTTTTGTTTTTACCTTTTTTAAATATTTTTGAGTTAATTATTGTGTCAAGTAATATTGAGATACTATTTTGAAAGCCCTATGTTTCATTTAACACAAATTTTAGAATTCAACTATATCTAACCTTTGTTAATCCCTATGTATTCGTGAAATTATTTTTTCAGTATCCAAATTAAATTCCAATTATCCATTTATAACCTAACTTAGATGTAAAAAACAATATTATTATTGAACTCAAGTGTTTGGTAGGATTTGGTATTTGATTTATAGAATCATAAGAAACCTATTTGAGTATAAATGTGGAAGTGATATAACTTTTTTACTATTGATTTGTATAGAAAAATCAATATAAAAATGTGATGTGGTAAAAAATGAAATTTTAATTTAAGAGGATATTTTTCCAGTATTTAAAGATAAAATTATTCCTATCTTCTATTCAGGAAAAAATTTCCATAGGAATTTTATACCTGAATAAAATTGGATATTGAGGGAAAATGAAGGGGGTGGAAGAGAAATATTTTGGACACTAAAATTTCTATTTTTAAAATTATCATGAAAATCATGATGTATTTAGAGTTGAATATTTCCTAGGGTATTTAAGAGAAAACTACTCTTTAAGAAAAAAATGTTTATGAATTTTAGTTCACATTAGAATCTAAACCTTCGCATTCTTCCTCTAATATTTATACATTTAAAATCGTCCAACCATCATTGTTAGAATAATTTATGTGATATATCTTATGATTAAAACATTTATAACTATATTTATTATAGATTATAGGATGTAGAAAAACCTATGTATATCATTCATTTAGTTGAGAATGAGATAATATCTATTTAAAATCGATGAGTGAGATATAAATACTTTTCTATGGAGGTTGGTACAGATTATGAACATGGATATTAGTAAGAGATCGAATGATTTTTTATGAGTAGTATGGAATTAGGAAATTAAAATAAATATAGTAGACATGAAGTTTTGTTGGATGTGACCAATGAATAATGGTACAATTAATATCTTGATAAATTATAATATAACTTAGTATAAGAAGATTATCTGAAAATGGAATGTTTAGGGGAATTGAAAGAGCTAATATTTTCATTATTATAAAATTTTTATTTCAAATATTTAATCCCACCATTTTAATATTTTATTGGTAATCATCATATTGTTAGGTTTTAGGAATAATATGGATTAAATTGTGAAAATGGATTTATTCTTGAGTTTTAAGTGTTTTTATTCATTTTTTGAAATATTATGAAAGGGATACATTTATTGGGAATTATTTGAATTTAATTGTAAAATAATATATTTCTATTTGATTAATTTTTATATAGGTTTTATTATGGTTCTACTCTTATGAAAGAAAAAGTAGAAAATATAAGGATGAATGAAAAAAAATGGTGTTAGTCCTTGGCTAGCCACAAGAGCTAGGTTTTTTCTCTATGAGGAAGCGACTCAAATTTAATATAGCCATCTAAGATCGTAGTGGGTGAGTATACCTAGTATATGGTGGAACTATCAGGTATGGTTGTCATAGTGTGAGTGTGGCACCATGATAAGGAATAGGACAAGAAAGTCGCTACTTGTAAAGTATTCAAGAATAATTATAGGAGAAACATCAATGTGGGATATTTAGTACATGTGACCTATTCACACTATGCCAAATTAATAGAGAATGGATGGAATAGTGTGTGATACACCATGGATGAAGTGTCTACGGTTCATAAGATAAATTTTAATGTAATCGAGGGACCATTTCAGCATAGCCTATGTCTTGGTATAACATACATTAAACAAATGAGGAATCCATAGGAACACGACTTCATGAAATTTATTTGTTGAAGTTGTCATACTATTTAGAGAAGTAATGAACTAGACTAAAACTTAAAATATTGTGGTGAAGGGGTATTTTCATTATGGTTCATTGAAAATAAAATAAATATTTTCATGATGTTTTGGTCAATGTTGTGGTTGAAGCACTATAGATCATTTCAATATATATGATATGAATATTTCTTTATTGTTTTGGAATAATGTTAGGGTCTCATCCATTTAAATTTTTTCGAAATATTATATAAATCATGTGACTTGTTTAAATATGAAAATTGAATGTTTTAAAATATTCAGAGGATAAATAACATTTAAATTAGATACCACTTAGAGAAAGTTAAATGAGAAGAATAATTTATTGTTACTATATGGAGTTATTATTCTAATACATACATGAAAATAAGTAATCAACCAATGAACACCAGATCTTATTGAATCCCACCCCTGCTTATGCACCCCAAATTATTTATGTCATTTATTATTAGAATTCGATTCCATAAAATGTAAAGGGGGTTATATTCTTAGTATTGGAACTACTACTCACTGGAGGAGAGTTTCAATTTTACTTTAATATTTTTTCTACATTTTCTATTTTCTATAACAACATTATAAATATTTTAATAAAGTGTTTTATGATTTCTATCACTCTCTATATTATATAATTTTATCTCATATTTCTTTATCATTATGATATACAACACTCATGGTGGTGAGTGACTAACTAGAGGTATCACCTTAGAGAGGAGTGCAGTGTTGAACCCATGTCTGTGAGAATTTAGGTTTAATTGTATTTTATCTACCAAAGGTTATTATATGAATGATTTATAGTAGGGAAAGGTGAAAATGTGTCTATATTGTGATTATCATATGTATAATTTCTTCTTATATATTATTTTTCATCCAACCTAATACCATTTGAACATAACAGGGAGCATTTAGGATCTAGTTCTAAATTTATTTCATTAAAAACTAGGATGGTGAGTTAGTTGTCGCTCTCAATTTATTAGAAATGTTAGTTTCTCGCGATATAGGTGGAAGATGTGCAAAGTACAAGAGGATTTTTAGGAGAAATATATAATCACTACTTGGAAAAAATAGGATGATTGTACATATGATAGAATATTATCATTAAGATAGTATGTGACTAATAATGAGGCAATGAAGGTTCACACTGGGTAATTCTTTTGGGACAATCTTCTTTCTTTTAGTCTCATTAATTCTATCTATTTTATAATTTCATGTTTACTTTTATGTTTTGAATGTAATTTTCAAACCCCATTTCCTTATTATTTTTTAAATAAATTTAAATATATAAAAATATAATAAATTGATTTTATTATTTTGTGATTGACTTGTTATTTTAAAGACCCTCAAGGGATATAGCCTTAGTCATCCACTATGTTGCACCAGGGAAATAAATAATATTTTTACACACCTAAAAATGGGTGTGACATTGGTAAATTAGTTAATACTAGGTTAGCAACTAGGATTTGATCAATCAAATGGTATTGATTAACAATGACTTCCCAAAATCAAATAAATTGTGATATATACAAGATTTAAACTCATCCATGAATCACATAATCAATATGATGTGATGGTAATTTTTTTCATAAAATTATATTTCTATTATGAATAATACATTCATATTCATGGGTGTTATTTCATTTATTTCATCAATCGAAAAAATCCATAATATCAATCCTGGAAAAAAATAAAGGTTGAAAGATATTTAAAACATGCTAAAATCATCACATGAACCAAGTTATGAATGAAAGCATGATGATTCATTTTCCATTTTATTTTTATGTGGGCATGATAGCATAAACATTCCCAAAATAGATGATAATGATGATATATAGATATAAAACCTAGAAATTCAATTACCTTTAAATTAATGAAAATAAAGAACTTGGGTTGACATCAAAGAACACACACTAGATTGTCCACTAAGGTATTTTATAAGTATATAAGAGGAATATGAGGGAAATGGTTGTCAGAAACCAATACCGACCCTGTTTTTTTTCTTTTAAGACTTTTAAATATATTAAGGGATTTTTTAAAGCCTTGAATTAAGATAGAACAAGATTTGAAATCCTTGTGAGTAAAAAATTACTATTATAAAAATATAAAATATTTTTATATCACACACATTTAGTTCTAAAGGATTAATGGAATAAATCTTGAATAGGTCCTCAAATAAGAAATCAAAGACAACAGTTGATTTCATGATATGGGGTTTACTCTAGACACAATCTAAGTTTTTTCGGCGTCAGATTTTTGGTTGAGGCTTCCATTGGAGGGTGTGTATAATTAAAATAAATAAATAATTTGTTTGTTTGTTTTATTAAACGAACTAATTAAATACCTATATAAATACCCTCTAGTGAATATTTTTCAAGGGTTAGATGCATAACCATTGTGAGACCAAAGGAGAGGTTAAGGGAATTCCTCATTGGCATATCAAAATTTGATGTTGGATAGTGATCAGATCAAGGTGGATCATGTCACGACCCGCCCTCGGGGTCCGTGCCGTGACTACCCCAAGCCCGCCTTCCATAGGCCAGGGGCTGGCGACTAGCACCAAGGCGTAAATCCCAGTAAAAAGGGAAGGCATTGCCTTTGAAAAGTAACAAACACCACAGAGTAAGCAAGCGGAAAGTAAACACTAAACAAAGCAGAGTACAACTGAAAGTGCGGAAAAGTAAATGGGCCAGTATACAAACCCAAACTGAAAGTAAAGTACAACTCGAAAGGGAAAACAACAACTGAAAAGTAAAAGCCGCTACTCCGAGCTGTCCACTGGAAATCCCACCTGAAGGGTGGGTACAGATAGCTCCTCTGCTCCACAAGTCCGCCGTCCGCTCCGTGCACGTCCCGCCCAGTGGTCCACCTCCGGGTACCGTCCCGCTCTACAAGCCTCAGCTAAGGTCAACGCTGTCCGTCGTCTGCAACCAACACAACGTAGTGCGGGCGAAGCCCGTGCATGGGTGAGTATAAGCTACTCAGTAGGGACCCCGAGACCCCTGAAGGTCTCTCAAATCCACAAAGGATAAACCACGAAGAAAAGTATATTCACGAAGTAACAACCGACTCTGCTTAGGTATATGCCCATACATATACCTAAGTCATCAATTAAATTACGCTCTAACCTCCGAGCCCAAGTACAACTCAGTCCACGCAGGAAAGTATACGTATTCCACATAGGAAAGCAAAACATAATCCACGCAGGATTGCACAACATAATCCACACAGGAAAGCAACAAGATTCAGCTCACACAGGTATACTTCTTCAAGGACGATAAAGATGATCACTGATCCATCTAAGTCGTCGGACCCACGAAGGATCGATAGGTAACTAACCCCCGCAAACACCCACACAGGATCGGGCTCACACAGAACCTGTAGGCGCTGGCTCACACAGAACCGCTGAGCGCAAGGACCCACACAGGATCGGGCCCACACAGGACCTGTAGCACTGATCCACGAAGGATCGCTGAGTGCTGTAGTCGTCGTCGTCGAATCCACACAGGATCTCTATACTGTCGTCGTCGAATCCACACAGGATCTCTGTACTGTCGTCGTCGCAGTCACAGTAGCAGTCGTAGCAGTAGAACAGTCGCAGCCAGCACTAGGGTTCCCGCACACAGCAAGCTCGTTCGGAGGGTCCGCTCCACGAGCCGAGAGGCTGATACATCAACTGTCACGAAGACCGAAGTTGTTGTATCCAAAAGTTCCGTATCGTCAACAGGAACTCAACGCAACAGACGGCGCGTCGATCGGACACCCGGTCTGAGAGTTATTGGCATTTTCGTCTCCGGGGCCCGGTTGGTTTTTAAGGAAAAACCAACCCGACCGTACTCCACCTGCGTCCAAACCTCGGGCGGAGTATTCCAAAAGATCCGTCTCACTAAGAGGAACACAACGCGACTGACGGCGCGTCAATCGGACGTTCGTAGCTCAAGATATGAGTGTTTCCGCTCCTAAGGCCCGGTCGGTTTCGTGAACGAACCAACCCGGCCGAACTCAAAGTAATCCGAAACCTTGAGTGCGATATACCGAAACGACCGTCTCGATCCAAGGATCGCGTTTCCGCTGACGGTTCGTCGATCGGAGGTCCGAGGCTCAAGTTACGGGCCAAAAACCGAATCTGGTTCGAAATGGGGGGGTCTGGGTCCGGGCCGACCCGGCCCGACCCCCCCCCCCTGGGCGGCGCGGCGCGGCGGCGCGGCGGCGGCGGCGGCGGCGGGCCGCGGCGGCGGGCGCCTGGCGCCGCACGAGGGTGGCACGCGGGGGGCTCAGCCCCCGCTTCTTCAAGGTGGCGCGGCCTTTGTGCCGCGCCTAAGTAACAAACGGCCCCCCTCACGTGGGGGGCCTACTGGAGCGCAACCGGGGGGGCCGGCTGCCCCCCTCCTTCAAGGAACCGCCCCCCCTCATTAAGAGGGGGGTTTTGTTGAACCGGCCGGGGGATTTAATCCCCCGGTTTTATGTCATCCGGCCGGCCAGCTGGCCGGACGGTTTTTACCAACGGGACCGGAAATTCAGGTCCCGCCTTCGACTTCCGACGCCGGCGGCCCAGCCGCCGGTCTTCACATCCCGCCGCGGCCCGGATCCGGCTGCGGTCTCCTCGTCCCGCCGCGGCCCGGAACCGGCCGCGGTGTTCGTCGTCCGGCGCGGTGCGACGACACCGCGCCCCTTTCGCCGTGCCATGATTTTTTTCAACGCGGCGCGACGGCGTCGCGTTCTTGAAGATTCTTCCTCGACGTAGCGAGACGGCGCCGCGTAAAATATTTGCACGATCATCCGCGTGGTGCGACGGCACCACGCCGCTTGCTTCCTCACGCAAGAATAATCAACATGAACGATGGAGGGGGGTTCGGCCGTGTTCATGCGGTCCGGCCCCCCTCACGTTAAATAAATAACTCAACTTAAACATTCAAGCCTCAAGTTTGACATGCAAGATCCACGTTCAAGAAATGGAATAAATAAATAATGAATCAACAACCCCTACCTCGGGATTAAGATTCGAAGATTCGTCTACGTTCCGCGGAAGACGGCGTCGCGGAGGTCGGGCGTCGCGGTCGTCGTTCGTCAAATCCGTTGACGAAGAGATATGCCCGAAGAGATACGTCGTTGGCGAATCTTCGTATGCCGACGAAGAAGGTCCGAGGAGGAAGCGGCGTTCCCTCTTGTTGACACCGAGGACGAAGAAGAGAGGCGTCGTTCTTCGTCGGAGTTTGAGCGTTCTTCGTTCTTCGTCAGAGCTTGAAGATGAAGAAGAAGCTCTCCAAAAGCTCTCAAGGAGACAAACAAACAACCCATAATAAAATAAGATAACATCTTATTTTATTATTACAAAACACACAAGAATTTCAAAAGTTTGAAATTCAAAAAGGTTTAACTCCCATAATTAATTAAGTAACTTAAGCCATTAAATGAGGCGTTAAGGGAGTTGGGAGAATTTGAAAGGTTTAGGGGCTCGTGTGGGCCCCACCACACTTAATCCTCCCAAGGGAGGTTAAGTGGGTGTGGGTCCCACTCCCAACCTCCTTTGATAGGTTTTAACAAGTTAAAAATAAAATTGTTCTACACAATTTTATTTAACTCAAACTAAAAAACCCCTAAAACTAACTTTCAACCCGCAACAAACGCAACTCCCGAAAAGGTCTCTTTAAGCGAAAATCGGCGCTGCGAGTTCATCGGTGCCCTCGGATTTCAATTCCGAGCACCGGATCAAAAGTTAGGAATTCCCGCTCGTTCGTTCACTGAACGTACCCGAGCCAAACTTCGGAAATTAATTCCGGGCACTCCGGGCCTCGGAATCAGGTGCCGTCAGAAACCGCGCTCTTGTAAAATTCTAAAGAAAATTAAGAAAAAAATTCCCTTGAATTTTATGGGTCTTTACATTACTCCCACCTCAGGGCTTTACGTCCCCGTAAAGATACATCAAAACTAGGGAAACAAATGAGGGTACTGAGCACGCATTTGAGCCTCCCGCTCCCATGTGCTCTCCTGGAGATTCCCGTGCTGCCATCTGATGCGCACAAGAGGAATCGATCGCCCACGCAGGACCCGCTCCTGTCGATCCTCTATCTCCACCGGGACCTCTGTAAAAGTCGCCCCATCGTCAACGTCAAGTTCCCCATGATCAATGATGTGCGTCGGGTCGTGCACGTATCTCCTCAGCTGAGATACGTGGAAGACGTCGTGCACCCGGTGCAACTGAGGTGGTAGAGCCAGGCGATAAGCCACCTCACCAATCCTGCTGAGAATCTGGAAAGGTCCGATGAAGCGCGGAGATAACTTGCCGCCTCGGCCAAATCTCCGAATACCACGTCGAGGTGAGACCCGCAAGAAGACGTGGTTGCCATCCTCGAACTCCAGTGGCCTCCGCCTCCTGTCAGCGTATGACTTCTGCCGGCTCTGAGCTGTCCTCATCCGCTCCTGGATGACCTGGACCTTCTCTGTCATGGCCTGGACCATCTCCGGTCCCACCAGTGCTGACTCCCCAGGGTCTGTCCAGCACAAAGGAGATCTACATGGTCGGCCGTACAACGCCTCGTACGGTGCCATCCCGATGGTGGAGTGGTAGCTGTTGTTGTACGCGAACTCCACCAAGGGTAGGTGGTCCTCCCAGCTACGACCAAAGTCGAGGACACATGCGCGGAGCATGTCCTCGAGAGTCTGAATGGTCCTCTCCGTCTGACCATCCGTCTGAGGGTGAAAAGCTGTGCTAAGACGTAGCTGTGTACCGAACGCCTCCTGTAACCCCTTCCAAAGCCGGGAAGTAAAGAGGGCATCTCGATCGGAAACGATAGATGATGGCACGCCGTGGAGCCGCACAATATCCTGAACGTAGAGACGTCCCAAGCTCTCCACTGAGCCCTGCTCTCTGATGGGTAAGAAGTGTGCCGACTTGGTGAGTCGGTCAACAATCACCCAGATGGAGTCGTGACCTCTGGAAGTGCGTGGAAGTCCAGTCACGAAGTCCATAGATATGCCGTCCCACTTCCACTCCGGAACCTCCAAGGGTTGTACCAAGCCTGCTGGTACCTGATGCTCTGCCTTCACCTGCTGACAGGTGAGGCATCGAGAAACGAACTCTGCTACAGCCTTCTTCATGCCCGGCCACCAGTGCTGTCGTCTGAGGTCCTGGTACATCTTCGCCACTCCAGGATGTACCGCCAAAGGAGAAGTGTGAAACTCTCTCAGCACTTCCTCTCGCAAAGCTACTGGTACCATGGTACGTCCTCTGAAAAGGATGTCGTGCTCTACTCCAAGGGAGAAACCATCAGGTGCCTGTCCCGAGGATATCTGTGCACGCCGTGTCTCACAGTCAGCGTCCCCATGCTGTGCCTCCCTGACTCGCTGCAGTAGTGGAGGAGTGAGTGTGAGAGACTGAAGAAAGGCTGCTCTATCTCTATCCACGAAGGATATCTGCAAAGAGGCTAGCTGCTCCGTTGCCTCCTCAAGTAGCTGAATGCCCGTCCTCCTGCTGAGGGCATCGGCTACTACGTTCCCCTTCCCAGGAGTATAGACTATCTCAAAGTCATAGTCCTGGAGGAACTCGAGCCATCGTCGCTGTCTGAGGTTCAGGTCCTTCTGCGAGAAGATATACCTGAGACTCTGATGATCGGAAAAGACTGTAAAGCGCTCGCCCATCAGATAGTGTCGCCATGTCTTCAGAGCGAAGACCACTGCTGCTAACTCCAGGTCATGGGTAGCGTAGTTCTTCTCATGCGGCCTCAACTGTCGTGATCCATAGGCGATCACTGCCCGCTCCTGCATCAGAACACATCCGAGTCCGGTCCCTGATGCATCGCAGTAGACTACGTACCCTACTCCCTCCTCAGGAAACCTCAAGATAGGTGCGCTAGTCAATCTCTGTCTCAGCTCCTGGAAGCTCTGCTGACATCTGTCTGACCATACGAAGGGTTTCCCCTTCTTCGTCAAAGCTGTGAGTGATGCCTCAACTCTAGAGAAGTTCGGCACAAATCTCCGATAGTATCCAGCTAGTCCCAAGAAACTTCGAACCTCAGTCACGCTCCTGGGTGGCTCCCATGCTAACACAGCCTCAATCTTCGCGGGATCCACAACAACTCCCGCCTCAGAGATAACGTGTCCCAAAAAGTGGACCTCACGTATCCAGAACTGGCACTTCGAGAGCTTACCATAAAGCTGGTGCTCTCGGAGTGTGTCAAGAACAACTCGCAAGTGATAGGCGTGCTCCTCCTCTGTCGTAGAGTAAATCAGAATGTCGTCGATGAAGACCACGACAAACTGATCGAGGTATGGCTGAAAGATCCTGTTCATGAGAGCCATGAACACTGCTGGGGCATTGGTTACACCGAAAGGCATAACCAAGAACTCATAGTGGCCATACCGACATCTGAAGGCCGTCTTCTGTACATCCTCGTCCCTGACTCTGAGCTGATGATAGCCTGACCTGAGGTCTATCTTCGAGAACCACCGTGCTCCCTTGAGCTGATCAAAGAGGTCATCAATCCTCGGCAGCGGATACTTGTTCCTCACTGTCACCTGGTTCAGGCGACGATAGTCGACACAAAGTCGCAAGCTCCCGTCCGCCTTCTTGGCGAACAAAATCGGGGAAGCCCAGGGTGAAACACTGGGTCGGATGAACCCCTTGCCCTGCAAGTCCTCCAACTGTACCCATAGCTCTCAAAGCTCGGTGGGGGCCATCCGATATGCTGGAGTGGATATCGGGGCTGTCCCGGGGTACAAGTCAATATAAAAGTCTACCTCTCTGCGAGGAGGTAGCCCTGGAACATCGTCGGGAAAAACGTCCGCAAACTGATCCACCACTGCAGGAAAACTAGGACTCCGCACGTCAACTGCTCCAAGGATAAGGCTAGCCAACTGATGAGTGATGGGCTGTCCTCTCCTCCGTGGAAGTCCATCCTGTGCTGCTAAGGATCCCTTCTCGCCGGTGAAGGTGAACCTGCTTCCGTCGGTGCGTACACATCGCACCTTGCGCCTAAAACAGTCAATCTGTGCATGGACCGTAGATAGCCAATCCATGCCCAAGATGACGTCGTAAGGCCTCGACGCTGCTACAAGAAGATCCCAGCCGAAGCTCTCACCTCCTAGAGTAAGCTCACACTGCCGGCACCAGTGCGTAATCGTCGAGTCTGCTCCCGTAGGAGTCTCTAGCCGTAAGGATCGAGCCAACGGCTCTGTCGGAATCTCCGAGCTCCGAACAAGGGCAGCGGCTATGAAAGAATGACTCGCTCCTGTGTCTATAAGAACTGCAGCAAGGGTGGAATAGACACAAATAGTACCTCGAATCATCTCAGGTGCGCCGTGGTCGTAGGCCTCTGCTGCTTGGAGCTGTGCCTGTCGCTGGCGCTGAAACTCATGCAGTGCACTGAGGCGACGTGCATCGTCAGCGGCTGCTGCTGGAAGCATCGGGGGCTCGGCGGGTAAAGCTACCGCCGGTGCCACTACTGAAAAAGGGCCCTGCACCGAGGCCTCGTCGCTCGGTGGGCTGTCGTCTCGCTCGACTCTCGGAACCCTAGCTGGCTGCCGTCGTGGGGCCATCCTGAAAAGAAAACAGGTGCGCCACGGTTAGAACAGTATACCTGGTGAGCTGATATAAGTAATCACAAAGAAAACTTTGAAACACACACGCCATCAATGTTTTCATGCATTAAGTCGGAAATCAGAAGTCAGGGTCCTGGTGTACGGATACGTCGGCCGCCGCACCAACACTGGACTCCCTGGACTGATAACCACACTCAATACGCTAAAAATTATTGCTTCACATAGAAAAGATCAGAGTTCGCGGTAGAACCGAACTCCTTTGATACCAATTTGTCACGACCCGCCCTCGGGGTCCGTGCCGTGACTACCCCAAGCCCGCCTTCCATAGGCCAGGGGCTGGCGACTAGCACCAAGGCGTAAATCCCAGTAAAAAGGGAAGGCATTGCCTTTGAAAAGTAACAAACACCACAGAGTAAGCAAGCAGAAAGTAAACACTAAACAAAGCAGAGTACAACTGAAAGTGCGGAAAAGTAAATGGGCCAGTATACAAACCCAAACTGAAAGTAAAGTACAACTCGAAAGGGAAAACAGCAACTGAAAAGTAAAAGCCGCTACTCCGAGATGTCCACTGGAAATCCCACCTGAAGGGTGGGTACAGATAGCTCCTCTGCTCCACGAGTCCGCCGTCCGCTCCGTGCACGTCCCGCCCAGTGGTCCACCTCCGGGTACCGTCCCGCTCTACAAGCCTCAGCTAAGGTCAACGCTGTCCGTCGTCTGCAACCAACACAACGTAGTGCGGGTGAAGCCCGTGCAGGGGTGAGTATAAGCTACTCAGTAGGGACCCCGAGACCCCTGAAGGTCTCTCAAATCCACAAAGGATAAACCACGAAGAAAAGTATATTCACGAAGTAACAACCGACTCTGCTTAGGTATATGCCCATACATATACCTAAGTCATCAATTAAATTACGCTCCAACCTCCGAGCCCAAGTACAACTCAGTCCACGCAGGAAAGTATACGTATTCCACATAGGAAAACAAAACATAATCCACGCAGGATTGCACAACATAATCCACACAGGAAAGCAACATGATTCAGCTCACACAGGTATACTTCTTCAAGGACGATAAAGATGATCACTGATCCATCTAAGTCGTCGGAACCAGGAAGGATCGATAGGTAACTAACCCCCGCAAAGACCCACACAGGATCGGGCTCACACAGAACCTGTAGGCGCTGGCTCACACAGAACCGCTGAGCGCAAGGACCCACACAGGATCGGGCCCACACAGGACCTGTAGCACTGATCCACGAAGGATCGCTGAGTGCTGTAGTCGTCGTCGTCGAATCCACACAGGATCTCTGTACTGTCGTCGTCGAATCCACACAGGATCTCTGTACTGTCGTCGTCGCAGTCACAGTAGCAGTCGTAGCAGTAGAACAGTCGCAGCCAACACTAGGGTTCCCGCACACATCAAGCTCGTTCGGAGGGTCCGCTCCACGAGCCGAGAGGCTGATACATCAACTGTCACGGAGACCGAAGTTGATGTATCCAAAAGTTCCGTATCGTCAACAGGAACTCAACGCAACAGACGGCGCGTCGATCGGACGCCCGGTCTGAGAGTTATTGGCATTTTCGTCTCCGGGGCCCGGTTGGTTTTTAAGGCAAAACCAACCCGCCCGTACTCCACCTGCGTCCAAACCTCGGGCGGAGTATTCCAAAAGATCCGTCTCACTAAGAGGAACACAACGCGACTGACGGCGCGTCAATCGGACGTTCGTAGCTCAAGATATGAGCGTTTCCGCTCCTAAGGCCCGGTTGGTTTCGTGAACGAACCAACCCGGCCGAACTCAAAGTAATCAGAAACCTTGAGTGCGATATACCGAAACGACCGTCTCGATCCAAGGATCGCGTTGCCGCTGACGGTTCGTCGATCGGAGGTCCGAGGCTCAAGTTACGGGCCAAAAACCGAATCTGGTTCGAAATGGGGGGGTCCGGGTCCGGGCCGACCCGGCCCGACCCCCCCCCCCCCCTGGGCGGCGCGGCGGCCGGCGGCGGCGGCGCGGCGGCGGCGGCGGGCCGCGGCGGCGGGCGCCTGGCGCCGCACGAGGGTGGCACGCGGGGGGCTCAGCCCCCGCTTCTTCAAGGTGGCGTGGCCTTTGTGCCGCGCCTAAGTAACAAACGGCCCCCCTCACGTGGGGGGCCTGCTGGAGCGCAACCGGGGGGGGCCGGCTGCCCCCCTCCTTCAAGGAACCGCCCCCCCTCATTAAGAGGGGGGTTTTGTTGAACCGGCCGGGGGATTTAATCCCCCGGTTTTATGTCATCCGGCCGGCCAGCTGGCCGGCCGGTTTTTACCAACGGGACCGGAAATTCCGGTCCCACCTTCGACTTCCGACGCCGGCGGCCCGGCCGCCGGTCTTCACATCCCGCCGCGGCCCGGATCCGGCCGCGGTCTCCTCGTCCCGCCGCGGCCCGGAACCGGCCGCGGTGTTCGTCGTCCGGCGCGGTGCGACGACACCGCGCCCCTTTCGCCGTGCCATGATTTTTTTCAACGCGGCGCGACGGCGTCGCGTTCTTGAAGATTCTTCCTCGACGTAGCGCGACGGCGCCGCGTAAAATATTTGCACGATCATCCGCGTGGTGCGACGGCACCACGCCACTTGCTTCCTCACGCAAGATTAATCAACATGAACGATGGAGGGGGGTTCGGCCGTGTTCATGCGGTCCGGCCCCCCTCACGTTAAATAAATAACTCAACATAAACATTCAAGCCTCAAGTTTGACATGCGAGATCCACGTTCAAGAAATGGAATAAATAAATAATGAATCAACAACCCTTACCTCGGGTTTAAGATTCGAATATTCGTCTACGTTCCGCGGAAGACGGCGTCGCGGAGGTCGGGCGTCGCGGTCGTCGTTCGTCAAATCCGTTGACGAAGAGATATGCCCGAAGAGATACGTCGTTGGCGAATCTTCGTATGCCGACGAAGAAGGTCCGAGGAGGAAGCGGCGTTCCCTCTTGTTGACACCGAGGACGAAGAAGAGAGGCGTCGTTCTTCGTCGGAGTTTGAGCGTTCTTCGTTCTTCGTCAGAGTTTGAAGATGAAGAAGAAGCTCTCCAAAAGCTCTCAAGGAGACAAACAAACAACCCATAATAAAATAAGATAACATCTTATTTTATTATTACAAAACACACAAGAATTTCAAAAGCTTGAAATTCAAAAAGGTTTAACTCCCATAATTAATTAAGTAACTTAAGCCATTAAATGAGGCGTTAAGGGAGTTGGGAGAATTTGAAAGGTTTAGGGGCTCGTGTGGGCCCCACCACACTTAATCCTCCCAAGGGAGGTTAAGTGGGTGGGGGTCCCACTCCCAACCTCCTTTGATAGGTTTTAACAAGTTAAAAATAAAATTGTTCTACACAATTTTATTTAACTCAAACTAAAAAAACCCTAAAACTAACTTTCAACCCGCAACAAATGCAACTCCCGAAAAGGTCTCTTTAAGCGAAAATCGGCGCTGCGAGTTCATCGGTGCCCTCGGATTTCAATTCTGAGCACCGGATCAAAAGTTAGGAATTCCCGCTCGTTCGTTCACTGAACGTACCCGAGCCAAACTTCGGAAATTAATTCCGGGCACTCCGGGCCTCGGAATCAGGTGCCGTCAGAAACCGCGCTCTTGTAAAATTCTAAAGAAAATTAAGAAAAAAATTCCCTTGAATTTTACGGGTCTTTATAGATCAAGAGGCATAGGATACATTGGGTCTTCTCCTTTATGATTGAATGTGTTTTTCAACAATGATCGATCCAAATTGGTGTTCAGGATATTAAATTGTTTTTATCCCCTTTTATTAAAATTTTAAATCAAGGATATAATATGATTTATTTCTTGTTGGTGATTTCATGCCCTTTGCATGTGCTTATTGGTGAATTAAAATTTTTTATTCAATTTAAATATTTTTATTCCATGTTCTCTCCTCAGATATCACTAATATATCATATTTGGATAAGAATGTTTGGAAAATAATAAATTCACTTTTTTCTTGTACTTTTATCCTCTTGGTTCTTCATGTTCTTCACTGTTGGCCTACGAAGTCATGGTTTGACTTTTCTAGGGCAGGTTTGAGCATGATTGAAACCCTGGATTCATTTTTTCAATAATAATGTCATGTAGATTGATTGGTTATGGATATTTCAGGGAATTATGTTGGATTATGGTGATAATCCATGGATCCAGGATCCTGAGGGGTGACGAGTCAAGCGGTAGGTGACCGGAAGGAGACACGTGATGTTGTGGGCTTCAAGGGGTTAGTCAGATTCTGATTTTCGACCATCGAAGGGCAGGAATCAATACCCAAAGGAAATTCCCACCGGTTCCTAATAGTTGATTGATGATGAAAGGGTAAGAGAATTAGGATATATAGATCTAGATGGAGGATCTATAATTCTTATAAAAACCAAAATACACATCATGTAGTCTGAAGAACACATCATATGTAGACCTTTCCTTTAGCACTAGGGTTTTAGGTGAAGTTAAATATTACATGTTGTGTATGTGGGCCTACGTTTCTTGTGAATCATCCCAGGGGGTCAAACCATGTGCCAACCAGACACACCCAATGCCCCATTTGGATGAACATGTCATGTAATTGAGTACATGGGAATGTGCAGGAATACATGGGCATGATCTAAGATACACATCCAGGACCCTGTATATCCATATACACTATGTATCCGAAATGGAACACTAGGTATAGAGACATTGATTCAAAATCATTTTCCAAGGAGAACAAGACTAAAAAGGGGAGTGGAGCCACTTGCCCTGTGGATCCCATACATGGAATATACTCTTATTTTAATCTTCATGCTCTCATACATCCTTTGATTGAACTCATATTTTTTTTCTTTGAGTATCCTATCCTGAGTAATTTTCCATGTACAATGGGATGGTATCCTTCTTGATGGATTTTGATATATGACATGGAATTCTTCGATCATGATGCTTATTTAGTTGATACTTTATGATGATAGTGATTATACAGGATCATCATAATTATGTTGGGATCATTACTCCCATGTCACACCAAGGTGAAGGTTTCCCATTATATTAGAGATATTTTAGGGTTATTAATCCCCTATCACACTAGGGAGCAGGTTCCCTAGGATATCAAATAGATTAAAGGGTCCATACTCGATTGTCACACTAGGGAACATATTCCCCATATTCTTTATATAGTTAGGTTCAATACTCCACTTTATACTATAGGTCATGGGTTCTCTACCTACATAGAAACACTCCACCATCTTTAAGATTCGACGGGGTGCAGGTCCTCCACTAGAGATGTGGCTCCCTATTTCTTGGATTTAATTTGTGAGAAACATAACCCTATACTCATATTCTAGTGAGGTTATGTGAGACACATGATTGATAGTTGTGGTTACCTCGGTTGTCATGTGTCATGGTAATGATCGCCCCCTACACACATTTTTATATGTGGTGGTGCATGATGTTGGGCATCAAAGATGGATCTTAGAGCTACAATATTACTCATTAAATTTTTATGGTCCATGTGATGGAGATCCCCTTTTTCTCTCATGTAGGTTTCTTTATGAGCATATATATATGTATGCATATAAATATAAATATAAATATATATATATATATATATATGTGTGTGTGTGTGTGTGTGTGTGTGTGTGTTTATCTATTGGTATACATTTCCCACTTTCTTTGGGTTGAGATGAATATCATTATATCTCCAGGTCAATCCAATTTTAGTTTTGTGGCATCCTAATGGGTACTTATATACTCACCCTTGAATAGGAATTTCCCATAGGTGTCATTTATTTTTCCAAACAATGGACACATTAGTGATGATTATAATGTTGCATAGTAATACCTATGCACGTCGTCCATGTTTGGTGGTCAGTTTTGGATATTAGGAGTTGTTATCTCTTATCATTTTTCATTTTCTACTGATTTATGGTTAGGAATTCATTTTTAGTTGGGAATGAATTTTTTCTCTTTAAACATTGGTAGTATTCTATTCCGATCTTATGTATTCCCTTTATTTTATTTCATGTACAGTTTATCTCAAGATGTCATAGTCTTTAGTTTATATTACTTTACACTATTTCATGAAGATAGTTGGGTGTGTATAGGTTCATTAGAAAAAATCCTTCCATTTTATGTTATGGATTCTCTCCACTTTTCTCAATCCCCTAGCCTATGTAGGTGGGCATGGGGTTGTGGTGGCCTGGCCTTCCACTGGATAGGTGGTCCCCAGTGGGTTAGGTTGTTATAGAGGTTTATCATAGGTGGTTCTTCCTCAGTATGGTAGTTATAGTTACACATTTATGAGTATTGTTTGGGACATAGGGAAGTGATTTCAAAGTGTATCGAGTGTGGATTTCAGATGAGGGAACCTAGTATTGGTACGACGACTGACGCATCCATACCCCATGATTCTAAATACCTTATTTTCAATTAAGAATATTGATACATTAGTTATAGGGATAATTAGTACATGAATCAAATAGAATTGATTCCATTGAATTTCATTTTGGAGTTAGATCCCCATATATATATTCTCATCTAACCATGGTATATCATGATTACATTCATGATGCCTCTGCAAATATAACCATCTAGGTTACATATTCAGGATTATGGTGATTATTTTACGAGTGATGAGGCCTTAGTTCAAGGGCCATCCCTTGATGTTTTTACTCTAGTTGGTTAGGTATTAGTACCCCCACTATCCGAGTAGCACTTAGTTCCATCAGTTCTATCCTAGGATGCATGCAGGCTTAGTGAAAATTGTGAGTTCCAGTGGAAGAGACCATAAAGGTTTCATGGTAAGCTAAATCCCCAGGTAGCAGATGATTGGCATGAGTTAGTGGTTTAAATATTCAGGATGGTTTGAAACTTGAAATATCAAATGGTTGTGCTGGTAGATAGTTTTTCAATAGAGAATATGACCACTGTTGGAGTTTGGTTACACAAACCCATGATGAGACGACGCTCCGATAGTATGACTTCCAGAAACTATTTTATAATGAGTATTATTCATCACTATTATGCTCAGTTTGTATCTAGAAACTTCTATAGTTTTATCAAGGTATCATGATAGTTTCTGAGTATGTCTCAAGGTTCACTAACCTTATACGGTACTCCCTTGACATGGTACAAGATAACTTCTTCCCATCCAGGAAGTCCAATAAGGGTTTCCATAGATATATTCACACCATTGTGTTATCTTTATGTATTCCCACTTATGTTGGAGTTCCATAGTGGGATATAGTGACTGATAGATTCCTCAAAAATGGGAATCAGGTGGTTTGAACCAGGGGGTGGGCATCATGTGGTTGAGTTGTTTGTAGTTGGTAGGAGGCACGAGACATTGAGATATCAATAGAGGAGTAATTCTATGACATGGAAGCATGGGTTCATGGCTCAGGGATTGCATAGAGGGTCCATTCATCTAGTGGAGGGGTGATGTTATACTTTCAATGGGAATAGTCACTTGGCTCATGATTTCCCATGTCATCGCACTGATTAGGCCAGGAATACAATTGAATGACCTCTATGATAGAGACAACACCATGACTAGAGATCCCCCATGAATGGGAAAGGAGTAACTCATGGAGGTGGTGCTGGGAATGGAGGAGTAGCTTTAGAGAGAGAATCAATTGGTGGAGGGTGATGTTATAAGATCCTACTCCCACCACCACCTAATTTCCAACACCAAGCTTAGAGATCTGGTGGATGAGGTCATGGGTATTTGTAGGCCATGGAGGGCTATGATTAGAAAGAACATGAGAATATATGAGGGATTATGTATATTTAGTT
The DNA here is from genome assembly GCA_963277665.1 of Viscum album. Classification (NCBI taxonomy): domain Eukaryota; kingdom Viridiplantae; phylum Streptophyta; class Magnoliopsida; order Santalales; family Viscaceae; genus Viscum; species Viscum album. The sequence continues at coordinate 1,330,712,531 of OY728166.1, read as the reverse complement.
TACTACTTACAAAGTAATAGTAGACACATATGTGATTCATTCCTTCATATCTATATTCATGCTGTGAGAGATAGATCTTCCAGTTGAGTCTATAGACTAGCATCTATAGTTATAGGTTTCTATTAGGAGTGATTCTTTAATATCACACATTTGTGGATAGTGTGAGTTATCTCTTGGTGGAGAGCGTTTCAAGTGGGAATTATTTCTCATCACGATGAAACCTTATGACATCAATTTGGGTATGTATTGGTTTTCCTTGGTTTTATCATAGGTTGATTATCATAAGAAATGGTTCAGATGCCTTAAGACATATGGGATGAGATTATCCTTTGTGAAAAAAATTTATATCATTGTATAATTAGTGGGACTTTATTATGGGAAGATACAACCAATAACCCGTTAGTTAGTGAGTTTAGTCCTTGGTGTTGTAGACTCTTTTGTAATTTAGATTCATTCAGTAGTGGAGGACTTTGGGGATGAATTCCCCAATGATGTCCTAGGACTACCTCCATGGTTAGAGATGGAATTTTGTATTTAATTTTACCATGGAACCATATCTATATCTTTTGAGGCATATTTGATTTCCCTTACCATGCTCCAGGAGTTGAGGGTGTAGGTGGAGGACCTTTAAGAGAAGGGTTTTATCAGACCCAGTATGTCCACATGTGAATCTCTAGTTATGTTCGTGAAAAAGGTGGATGGGGGCTTATGGATTTGTATTAATTATCATAACCTAATCCATATAAAGATGATGAAAAAGTATCCATTACTGAGGATTTATAGCCTCTTTAATAAGTTGTGAGGTGTGAGTATGTTCTTGAAGATCATTTTTCGGTCCAGTTACCATAAGTTGGTGGTTCATGAGGCTAGTATATTTTAAATTTCATTATGATTTTTTTGTGGACACTATGAGTTTTTAGTGATGACTTTCAGTGTGAAAAAATTTCCTACTATGTTTATGAATTTGATGTACCATGTCTTCCAGTTATACTTAGAAATATTTTTTATTGTCTTCATTGATGACATACTCATCAACTCTACGTTAGACAAAGAGCATATAGAGCACTAGAATATGTCCTTATACTTCTTTTAGAAGAACTATATTTTTGGTATGCTCTTTAACTTCCAGTTATAGATTCATGATTTTTATTTCTGATCATGGATTAGCTGTGTACTCAAAAATGATTTATTTCATACTTGTTTAGGATCCACTCAAGAGAATGTCTTAGGCACAGAGCTTTATTTTCTTATAAGGGTACTATATGAAGTTTTTGGAAAAGTTTTTATAATTGTATCCCATTTAAAAACCATGGAATAAAAAGAGAATATGCTTACCTACACTGAGCAATGTTATAGGTCCTTAAAAGAGTGGATTATGAGAATGACTAGCACTTTTATTTTGATTTTATCAGATAAGGGTGTGGAGTACGTAGTGTATTTTGATGTCTCTAGAGATAGGTTCATCTAAATGTTGATACAGATGTAGGAAGTGATCACATATGAGTTGAAATAGTTGAGACATAATGAGTAGAATTATTAAGCTCATTACATATAGTTAGTAGTTGCAGTCTTCATCCTAAATATGTAGAGACACACTCTTCTGGGAGAGAAAGTCTTTTTTACTCATACTATATGAGTGTTAGGTATATCTTCATGAAGAGAGATCTGAACCTTAGATATAGGTTTTGGTTTCATTTCTTATAGGACTATGAATTTGAGATAGTCTATACTCCTAGGAAGGGAAATGAGGTGGTAGATTCCCTTAGAAGGAAGTCTCGTTCTCATTTGGTGGGGGAGGCATCTGAGTAGTTGGATTCTTTGTTGCTGACACTAGTAGAAAATAGGGGTATATCTATCTTCTATCAATGGTGTTGACTCTTCCACTTATCTAGCATGTGATAGAGGCACATTTGGGATACATCTACTATGAGTTTTTACATAACCAGATATCTTCAAGAGATTCACCAAATGGGTTTTTGAAGGTGGGGAACATGTCATCCCTTTTTAGAGATGGATGGTGGTTTTGTTCACAATGCGAGTGGAGGTGATGAGGGAGTTTCACACTTCTCATTTTGTTATACATATCAGTGTAGGTAAGATGGAAAGAAACCTTTAGTGGATGTTTTTTGGGTTTTTATGAGGTGGAGTATTTCTGAGTTCATCCCTCAGTATCTCACATGTTATCTGGTGAAGGATGATCATCGGGTTTTGGAAGGTTTGGCACAACCTCTTGAGATCCTAGAGTGGAAATTGGATGGAATATCTATGGACATTATGACAGGGCTTCCACAGACAGTAAGAGGCCATGATTCCATATGGGTGATAGTTGACCTAATTATGAATTCAAAAACATACTTTAAATCATGGAGTATATTTTAGTAGAGATTTTGGGATAGTTGTACATGCGATAGATCAATCGACTCCATGGGGGTACCCTTGATGATTGTATCTGACTGAGAAGTTTGTCTTACATCATGGTTGTGGATATGTTGATACCTTTTATTTTGAACTTTGGAAAGAGCTAGGAGGGTCACATATCATATGTAGAGTTTTCTTATAAAAATAGTTATAACATATGATTATCATGATGCCTTCAAGAACTTGTATGAAAGACCCTTTAGGCTAACCTTGTGCTAGACTGAGATGGCCTAGATATCTCTAGTTTGGCCAGAGATGGTGCATGTGATGATGTAGAATTTTAATGTGACATGTGATCATATGAGGATATCCAATATCTAACAAAAATATTACTCAGATCAATGTCATAGGACACTAGAGTTTCATTAGGGATACCTTTTTTTCTTGAGAGTCTCCCCAAAACTAAGATTATGGTGGGTTGGCTGTGGAGGCAAGCTATCCAAAATTCTCATTGAGATGATCAATATCTTATGGAAGGTTGGTTAGGTTTCTTACAACATTTAATTTCCCCAAAAACTGGAGTAGGTTTATGACATATTCCATGTGTTGCATATGGGGAGATACATTCATGTTCCTACACACGTCATTGACTAGGGTGAGATGGATATTAAGGATGGATCCACCTTCATGGAGTACTTAGAGGAAATCGAGGATTAGTAGGAGTAGATCCCATGAGGATGGACCATCTACTTGGTTCATGTGTTCTGGAAATATGGAGCATTTAGGAGTGCTCTTGAGAGTTGAGGAGATAGATACAGGAATAGTATCCCCACCATTTTATTTTGATTATTCTTTTTTGGGATGAAAATACATAAAGGGGGATAGTGAAGTGACCCTTTTTTCTTGAAAGAAATTGGAATATATTAAGGAATGTATTCAAAGCTAGGCACTGAGATGGTGTGAGATTCTGAGGCCATATGTTCCTAAAATTGATATTATAAAAATATTAAATATATTAATATCAAGCATGTTCAGTTTTCAGAATTAATGGAATAACTCCTCAATATAGCCTCACATCAGAAATATGAGACCATGGTTGATTCCAAAACATGGGTTTTACATAAATCTTGGTCTAAGGTTAGTCGACACTAGACATCTGGTTGAGGCACTTGTTGGGTGGTGCATTTAATTAAAATAAATAAATAATTTGTTCATTTTTTATTAAATGACATAATTAAAACCCTCTATAAATACTCTATTTTGAAGATTTTCCAAGGTTTAACCACATAAACCTTGCAAGATGTGATAGAAGGTTTAGAGTGTTCTTCATTGGAAAACCAGAATTAGACAATGGATGAAAATTGGATCAAGGTTGATCAAGAGGTAGTAAAGGAATTGGGTCTTCTCCATTGTTAGTGAACACATTCTTCACCAATGATCAATTATGGTTTTCACCCCTTTTATTAAAATTTTAAAGCATGGATTTTATTTGATCAATTTCTTTTGGTGATTTCACACCAATCGCATGAGCCTGGTGAATTAGATTGTTTTATTTAATTTAAATCTTTTTTGTATCATTTTCTCACATTAGATATCCTCAATAGATGAACTTTGGATGAAAAATCTTGGAAAATTTTTGGGAAAATATCCCTAAATGCATCCTCTTGTTATGTTTTGGGTGTGGTTTTGTTTGTTGACAAAGCCAGATAATCGCATGTGAGTATGGTTGGTGATTGCTGGAGACATGTTTTTAAGGTGGCACCGTTTCCCAGTGTTTTCCAAATTTTATGGGTATCAATATCATGAATTTTTGTGAATAATGGTGAAAAAATAGGAAAATGAAGGGGAATGAAGATCTCGGGACATGGATCACATATCATGTTCAGAAAGGGTACGCGACCACATACCAGGTAATGGGAATGGTACACGGATGTGGTTCATGAAACCAAAAACAATTTGCGGTTGAGAGGAAGTGCAGTACGTGGATGGTTTGGCATCAGCAGAGGATGTCAACTACATAGGATCAAAGGTTGTACTCAGAGCATGTAGGAAAATGGTTCATGGGTGGCCTGAGGTTCGCGATGGTGGAAGATTCGGTACGCAGTGGGGGCTGTATCAAATCAAGGTTTGGTAAATATTGATTTATCAGATTAAGCAGGTATCTTTTCCTATATAAGAAATGCTAATACCAACAATTACTGTGGAGATGGAACATCATTAGAAATAATATTTTTCCCTAAGAATTCGGTGAAGACCGAAGGTAGTTTGCGAAGGGATGATTGTGAAGGATGAAGTGGTTCACGAGGAAGGAATTCCACTGAAGATTTTTGCAGGGTTTATTAACCTATAAAGGAAGACTAGTACATGGAGGCGGAAGTATGATATGTGGAAGGAGTTGTCTCGGTATGCAGAGGAGGAGTCTTCGGTACACGAGAGGGAGAGTTTCATGAGTAGTACGCAGAGGGGTAACTCCAGTATACGGAAGTGGAGGTAGTCCATGAACAATGTACAATTCATAGACAGAGGGTGATTCACAGAGGAGGTTTGTAGAATCCGTATGTGGTAGCATTACATGATCGTGAATGTGAAGATAGTCTGTGGATGAAGGGAGGTTCACGACAGTAGTGATGGTATGTGAAGAAGGTGTCCCATGTACCAAACCCAGTACTCAGTATGTGAGAGAGGAAAGTGGTTCACGGTTTTCTCAAGGAAGCTTGATAAATCTTCACTATAGTTTGTGAAAGTATTTTCTGGTACCTATCAGTACCCAGGAAGGTGGAATTCATATGCGAGTGAAAACATAACTTCAACAGTACATCTACCTATAGTTGAGGATGTAGGAATTTATGCAAATGAAGGGACCTACATGTCCATAAACTGTTTTTGACCTACAAGTCAATAAACTATGAGTGGATTATTTTCCAAGTGCAGTGAGAAAAGGAAGAGGAATACAGTGACCCTTTCCACCGGTAGTGAGCTAGAGAAAGAGGCATAGGGAGTGACCCTTGGGAATACAGTGAGAAGACCCTAAACCTTGTAAAGGCAGTGAGCCTGGGCATAGAAGATCTATATCGAAAATTGTACGCATTATTGGTAGTGAGCCTTAGTGAATTTGGTACATTGGAACATTTCCATTATTTTCTCCTTGAACATAGCCCAGTGAGGGTGAACCAAGTAAAAATTGTTGTTTCCTGTGCATGATTTCATATCTATTCGTATATTACTATGGGAGGAAGAGAGAATTAAGTTTTTTTCTAACTACAAAACAAGATCTAAAAGGGAGAATGTTTTAATCTACCATAACTTGATTCACCTCCCCCTCTTAGTGTATTCGACCTGGTGGACCTAACAATTAGTATGAGAGTGAAGGTTTCTTTTATCAAAATTTGTGTGCACTAGCTTGGTTCAATCAATTTATAAAGTCAAAGATTCAGTCTGATCTTATATTGGTGAGCCACGACAAAGAGAATAACTATAAAGAAGAAGCAGAATTCAGGTGGTATCCCTTAGTGTGGAAGTGTCTATAGAAATGTGTGATTGATTTTAAGGAATCCAACAATTTACTAAATAATGGTTTCGATGAATCAGACATGAAAGAGATAGACTCACTCAATGATGTTGTAGGAATGAGTGATGAACTAGACATACCAACTAATGATGAAACTACTGATGATGAAGAAACTCCAAGAAGTCTAGAAGAGAATGATCTCCATGAAACAAAGGAATTGGATCTTAAATTTAGTGAAGAAATTAAGTCTAATGATATCTGAATCCAAGTACTAGAGATTGAGATCAATAAGCTAAGAGGCTTAAATCAAATTCTAATTGAAGTGGATACTGAACTTATGGAGAAGAATGATTATTAAGGTGAATAACTTCAAAATTATTCTTCAATGATAGAAAATGTAAAAGATGATGAAATGGGAAAGAATATGAACTCAAAGGAAATTGAGAATATGAAAGTCAGAAATAATGATCTTTGTACATAGATATCTGAACTGGATCAGAAGAATCAAAGGCTACAACAAGAGAATGCATCCTTCTCTAATTATTTTTCTCAAGAAAAATTTAAAATAAAGGAACAAAGTGATACGATAGACAAGATCACATGAGAACTGGAAGATGAAATGAGTAGCAGAAAGAATCTCAGAAGAGAGCTCAATGATCAACTTGAATAAAAGAATAAGAAGATTCAGAAATTGGACGAAGAGATAAAAATAGTCAATAATGAAATGGAGAAATTAAATGAAAAAGGAAAGCCCAAGTTAATGGTTTCACTACACTTATTATTCAATTTTCCTTCACCAGGTGATGATGAAATAAAAGCCAAATATGCAACTTCATAGGAGAAGCATGAATGAATAATTTTATACTAAAGGCCATTAATTTTGGGAAAATCTGGAATTGGATACGATGATCCCACTCCTATGCATGATAGGAAAAGAGTAGTGAAAAGCGCCGGAGATAAGAAAAACCTTGTAGGTGCTGAAGATAAACCTAGAAAGGTTTCGCAAAAATTAATGACAACATGTGCTATTTCTGTGGGATTCATGGTCATACATCAAGATTTTGTCCAAAGTCTTGGGAATACATTTCATGCTGTGAAGATAGATGTTTTACTAAATCTAAGAATAAGAAGAAGTCTCAAGAGAAATCAGAAAGAGAAGTATCTGAGGAGAAAGAATTCATCAGATGCTATTACTATGGAAGAATGGGATACACCATGAGTATGTGTCGGGAAGCTCATGGGATAAATGCTATAATAAGAACTCATACTGCATCAACATCTCGACAAAGAAATTATTAAATAAGGTATGACTTTGGTGAAAAATGTTTTATATGTTTTGATTATGGGCATTTAGAATGACATTATAGCATGAAGAACGTAGGAAAGAAAAAGGAACTCAAAGGGTGATTCTCGACTCCAGTGCTATATAATGAGAAATACTACACTGGAAGACAAATTGGTAAATTGAAAAAAAGGTTTACTACCTCAGGGGAATCATAAGTAGATAAAAAAGGTGTATCAATCACCTTCTCTATCAAACTAAAAACAGCTCTCATGGAGTGAATGTGAACAAAACTAGAAGATTAAGGGGAGATCTACTCCGGTTGTGGGTAAGATGAATGCACATTCAATTGAAGACTCACCACTAGTACAAAACAATGTGGCAGAATAGGTATCTGATAAAAGAAAGATGAACAAAGAATGTATTGAAAAATTCACTTGTCATGTGCAATGGAGAGAAGTGGAGGAAAGAAGAATATCCCTACAATGGTGGAAGAAGCAAGGTAAGATGACGAGCAGAGATATTCCTAATAAAGGTAAGTGGAATATTGGCGGAACATAAAAGACAAAAATGTTTTCCAGTGGGCTTAAACCCCAAATTTTTAGAAAGGAAAAGCTTGAAAAATCTACATATTAGAAAAAGACTCATCGTGTGTGTTATGGATGCCTAGTCATATGGCCAGAGCAATTGAAGTTGGATAGGTAGATAGAAGAAGCACGGAAGGAGTGAGATTCTCTTTAAGAATGAATCAAAGGGTTGACCCATCAGGAGAAACCAAAATCCTCATTTTGAGGATTCCATAAGTTACCCTCTCCCTATGTATATAAATACTATTAAAAGATGTTAATGTGTTTCAGGTTTAGAGGGAGATACGATCCATGGGGAAGTGGTATAAAAATATATAGAGTAGTATTGTGATGTGATCCATAATTTCAACTAATTCAAATCAGTTACCAGAGCTAAAGATGGAGAAGAATAATGTTTTTGGGTCTGAACAATAGACCTTATAACTAAAAGAGCGGGACACCATAGGGGGAGCTTTCTAATTCCTAATCAGATTCTACAAAATTTTTCTATTATCCAAATCATTATCTGAAGGATGTGTGCTATGGAAAGAAGATATGAAATGATAAAGTGTCTATGTTGAAACTAAAGAGATTGCAAATATATACATGGATTATCCAGGGGTTTTGAGCTGCATTAAATATATATCCACTGGTATCATGCCCCAGTTCAGGTGTTTATCAACAATTTTTTAACTAGATGCTTATCAAAAGTGATGAAGTGGTAAGAGAATCAGGAGGATAAAATGTGAAAATGTTGATTCAGAAGAAGACATAGATGATGAGGATGAATCAGTTTCTTCCCAGAGACCACCAGGAAGAGTTGAAATTGATAGGAATAACATAATTGGTTATCTAATAGCACTAGTATAGATAGGAATGATGAAGTCTCTACATCAAGCATCATACTTATCACAAGTTGAGCCTATATTATTTGATGAAGAATCTGGAGATGAGAGTTGGGTTCAGGCAATGAGTGAAGATATTGAACAAATTGAGAAGAATCAAATGTGAGAAATTGTTTTGATACCAAAAGACAAGAATATCATAGGGAAAAGGGTCTTTCACAACAAAATGAATGAATATAGTGTTGTGATTCAAAAAAAGAATGACTTTTGTGCAATGGGTACTACCAGATAGAGGGTATAGATGTAGATGAAACATTCACACCCATTGTAATGCTGGAGACAATTAGAATATTCTTGGCTATAACAGTGCAATGAAAGTTTAATGCTTTTTAGATGGATGTCAAGCCAACTTTTCTAAATGGGGTTCTAAAATAAGAAGTCTACATTGAGAAACCAAATGGTTTTCTCATTCATGAAGATAAGAATAGATTCTATCAGCAGAATAAGGATTTATATGGCTTGAAGCTAGCACCAAGAGCATGGTATTCAAGGCTTGATCATTTTATAAAGGTCTCAGTTTCCAGTGTGGTGGAGTTGATTACAATCAGTATTTCAACAATGAAAATAATCAAAGAATGATGGTGCTGGTTTATGTCTATGACATAATCATTGGTGGACCAGATGAAGCACAATGTAGACAATTTTCCGAATTCATGAAAAGTGAGTTTGAAATGTCGATGATTGGAGAGATGAAAATTTTCCTTGGATTACAGGTGACCCAAGGAAAGAATGACACTTTTATTTCTCAATCTAAATATGCTAAGGAGGTCTTGATAAGGTTTGGAATAGATAATTCCAAAGAGATGAAGACTCTGGTTGCTACTCATTTGAAATCATCACAGGATGATGAAGGAAAGAAAGTTAATAACATAGAACACATGAAAATCATTAGAAGTTTGTTATACTTGATAGCGACAAGGCCTAATATTGTATTGGACACATGACAAGCAACGAGGTATCAATGAAATCCCAAGAGAGTCACATTATTTCAATAAAAATAATTCTTTGATATATCAAGGGAACAATGGATTTGGGCCTAATGTATAATGGAAAATCTTATCCAGTGTTATTGGGATACACAAATGCGGAATGAGATGATTCATTAGATGATAGGAAATCAACCTTCATAGGTTCTTTTTATCTTGGAGGATTGTGTATTTATTGGTTAATCAAGAAACAAGATTGAATTTCATTGAGCATCGTAGAAGCTGAATACATTGTAGATACTCAAGCTTTCATATAGCTATTTTGGATGAAGTAACAACTTGATGATATGGGAATTGAAGTGAAGTATCTGATCAAAATTCATTATGATAATTCAAGTGCTATAAATCAGAGCAATAATCCAGTCCATCACTCAAAGGAAAATAATATTGAAATCAAATATCATTTTATCAAGGAGGAGGTTGAGAAAGGGATTGTGAATTTGGAGTATGTGCCTACATATTAATAGGTTTTAGACATTATGACAAAGGCCTTACCCAAATAAGAATTTTGAAGGCGTCGACTGGCTCTGGGAGTCCAGTCGACTTCTCGCACTTGAAAAACTGTGGACGTGGGCTACCTCTCTCTCCAAGATATGATGTGTCTTTCCCTAATGTGATGATATGTGTTCTTTACCCTATTTTAGGAAACCTTGAAGTGAAATTTAGGTTCGTTGACAAAGGCGTAGAAAGTGTGACTACTTCCAGGGGGAGAAAAGACATAGGGAGAATCTGTTAAGTGGAGCAGTGAGATAGGGGGAGTTAAAGATGAGCTGAAACTGGTTAGAGGAGCTATGATATAGGGGAGCATTAAATATGACGATGCTAGAAGTGATTTACCAAAGATTAGATATCACGATATCTGAGGACCATGATAAAAGAAGAACAGTGATGTTGGAATGGTGTGAGAAGGTTTCCAGTGATCAACAATTGGTATCAGTTTAACCAATTGGTATCAGTTTGTTGTCAAATGTTGGTGTCTAAAATGAACTGATTCATTGATGATCATTTCATTTACACTTTTTTCTCAGGGCGAGCATTGCTCATGTGGGCTTAAAGTGTGTGTTGAGTAAATCCTTGATCACTATCTTTAACACGTGAGGTGAATAGTGGTTAATGTTTGAAGGAGATTTAACGAGATATCAAAATGAAAAGAATTTTTTTAAGAAGAGTTGTAAAAAAGCCAAAAGTGGGAGAGTTTTGGTCAAAAATACCTCAATGCATCCTATTGGTATGTTTTGGGTGTGGTTGGGTTTGTTGAAAAAGCCAGATAACCACAAGTAAGTATTGTTTGGATTTTTTGAAGATAGGTTTCTAAAGTGGCTGAGTTTCCCAGTGTTTGTCAAATTTATGGGCCTAAATATTGAGAATTTGTGTGAATAATGGTGAACAGAATTGGAAAATGATGATGAATGAGGATCCTGGGACATGAATCACGTTCCATGTCTGGGAAGGGTATGCAGCCACATACCAGGAAGCAGGAACATTATGCGGATGTGGTTCATAGAACCAAAAATGGTTCACGGCTAAGTGGAAGTGTGGTACACGGATGGTTTGGAGTCATTGGATGAGGTCGACTGTGTATGAGAAAAAGATATACTTGGAGAGCATAGGAAAATGGTTTACAAGTGGCCTGTGGTTTGCGGCGGTAGAAGATTCGGTACACGGTGTGGGTTATATCAAATCCAGAATTTGGTAAATCTTGATTTAGAGGATTAAGCGGGTATCTTTGACTATATAAGAAATGCTAATCCCACCAATTTCTGTGAATATGTAACATAATTAGAAAGAATATTTTTCTCCAGGAATTCGGAGAAGACCGAAGGTTTTTCGTAAAGGGAGGACCATGAGGGCTGAAGTGGTTCACGTGGAAGGAATTCTGCTTAAGGTGTTTGCAGGGTTTCTAAAATCGCTAAGGAAGTTCGATACACATAGAAAGAAGTATGTTACGTGGAAGGATCTATCTCATTATGCAGAGAAGGACTTTCCATTATGTGAGAGGGAGAGTTCTACGAGTAGAATGTAGAGGGGGAACTCCGATACGCGGATGCGAAGGCAGTCTACGAACAGTGAACAGTTCGTGAACAGAGGTTGATTCGCAGAGGAGGTTCACGAAATCAGTACGTGATAGTGGTATGCGATCAAAAAAGAAAAGACAGTCTACAGATGAAGTACGATTCATGGAAGCAGTGATGGTACATGTAGAAGGTTTCTCATGTACCATACCCGGTACTCAGTACGCGAGAGAGGGAAGTGGTTCGTGGTTTGAAAAAGAAGCTTGTAAAAGATTAAATAGAGTTTTTGAAAGTATTTTCTAGTACCTAACAGTACCTAGGAAGGTGGAATTTATCTATGGGTGAAAACAGAACATCAATAGTGCATCTAACTATAGTTGAGGATATAGGAATTCATGAAAATGAAGGGACCTACATGTCAGTAAACTATGTTTGACCTTCAAGTCAATAAACTGTGAGCAGATTCCTTTCCAAGAGCAGTGAGAGAAGTAATAGGAAGACGATGACCCTTTCCACTGGTAGTGAGATACAGAAAGAGTCATATGGAGTGACCCTTGGGAATGCAGTGAGCAAAACCTAAACCTTATAAAGGTAGTGCTCTTGGCATAGAATATCTAGGCCAAACATTGTACTCATTATTGGCAGTGAGCCTTAGTGAATTTGGTACATTGACACATTGTCGTTGTATGCTCCTTGGACATATCCCAGTGAGGGTGAACCAAGTAAAAATCATTATGTTTTGTGCATTATTTCATATCTATTTGTATATTATTATGGAAGGAAGATAGAATTGAGTTTTATCTAACAATGAAACAAAATCCAAAAGGGAGAAATTTTTAATCTACCATACCCTGATTCACCCCCCTTAAGGTATTCGACCTAGTGTACCTAACAATGGTGATAGTACATTTTTCTTGTGATTTTCGTCTCCTTGTTCATTGTATTCTTCACCATTGTCATACATGGCCACAATTTTACTTTTTGATGGTGGGTTCAAGTGTGATAGAACACCCAAATTAATTTAAGCAGCATGAAAGACACAGGGGTCAATGGTTTGTTGATAGATCAAGGAACAATGTAGGATATTGGTAATACTATAGGGATCCATCATCTAAAGGGGGTGGCGAGATTGAGAATAAGGTGGCTAGAGGGTGACGCGTAGTATTGTGGGATTCTAGGGGATCATTGGATTTTGATTTATGACCACCATAGGGCTATAATAGATAGATGAAGGAGATTAACATCACTTCCAGAAGGCTGACCAATGAGGAAAGTGGAGTTCAAGTTGGATCTATAGATCTACATGAGGATCTATGAAGCCTATGAAACATTAAATATACACCATATAGTCTGATGAATGTATGGATTATAGACCCGTGGATATGGTAGTGGGGTTTTACATGAAGTTAAATATCACACACTATGACGGTGGGTCTAAACACCATGTATACATGCCTAGGTGGCTAATCTGTGTTCTAGACACACACACCCAAGTCCCCATGTAGACCAATAGATCATGTAATGGAGTACATGGGTATAGGAAAGAATACATGAGAATTAGAAAATTTGTATGAACATGACCCCAAATGGTCATATAGACCATGAATCTTAGAGTCCACATTGTGCATAGAGACATGTCTTACCGAGCCATATCCAGGGGTAACATATCCAGGCAGTGGAGTTAGGCCACTTGTAAGGTGGCCCCCATACATGTTATGAACTCCAATATGAATATTCTTCCTCCCATATATCCGTTATTTGGACTCATATCTTGCCCAGTGATTAGATAATCGGGACTAGTTTCTTACATAAAACATGATGGTAGTATTTGTGGTGGATTTTGTGATACTACATAGAATGTTCCAAGTATGAGTCATATTCAGGTGACTATGAATGATGGTAGTGGTCTGGCATGATCATTATATAGATGTTAGGGTGAGTACTTCCATGTTGCAATAGGGAATAGGTTCACCATTATATCAGATAGATGATGAGGTCTGTACTCCCATGTCACACCAAGTCACAGGTTCCCCAGGATATAAGAGAGATATTGGGGTCAGTCCAATATATCACACCAGGGTACAGGTTCCCCATGTTATTTATATAGGTAGGGTCATTACTCCCCTTACTATTATAGGGTATTGGTTATCTAACTATAGAGGGATACCCCTTGTATTTGAGATCCAATGGGGTACATGTGCTCTATGATAGATGCATCTCACTTGATTATAGAGCATAGTTCCAAGGAGCGGGCCCATCCACTCATATTCTAGTGAGGTTACACAGGATAAATGGATTGGAGTTGTGTCTCCCTCATTTTTAGTGTGCATTGGTGAGTAGTTGTTCCCTATGCGTGGTATTTTTGACGGTGTGAATGATATTGAGTATCAGATATGGACCTTGGAGATGCATGATTACTCATAAACTTAGGATTGGTTGTGAGATGTAGATCTACTTTCTCTCTCATTTGGGGTTATTTAAGAGTTTATATGTATATATATATATATACGTGTGTGTGTGTGTGTGTGTGTGTGTGTGGGTGGGTGTGTGTGTTTGTGTTTGTGTGTGTGTGTGTGTGTTTTTTTATTGGGATTCATTTCCCATTTTTTGGTTGATTTGACTATCATTGTATCTCACTATTTCTCTATTTAAGTTTTAGGGCATCCGGTTGAGTATGTAAATACTCACATAGGCATGGGATTTTCCCACACATGTTGTGTCTTATGAATATTGAAGACATGTCGATAGTGATTACGGTAGATTATAGTGATTCCTTAGTGAATTTTCCACCTATGATGGTTAGGCTTGGATATTAGGAGTCAATCCCTCTCAGGTTTTTTCATTCCCATTATTTTGTTAGGTTGGGACTTCATTTCTAGTTGGGTGTGCATTTTTTTCCTCTACATACTGGTTATATTTTTTTGTACTCTACTATATTTCCAAGAATTGTTTACATGGAGATGGTTGGGTGAATAAAAGTTCATTAAGAATAGTCCTCCCATTTAAGTTATTACTTCTCAGCATGTTTTAGCAACCCTATCCTATGGATAAGGGATTGGGTGTGTGGAGGACTAACCTTACTCTAGCCAGGTGATCCCTAGTGGACTGGGTATGAAAGGACTAGATTAGGATATTCCTAACACTAAGAGGGGGGGGGGGGGTAAATCAGTGTTGGGGACATTTTAATCCAATTAAAATTTGTATCCCATTACATATTTGACCTATTAGGATATTGATTCCCTTTTTCTCTTTTACCAATCGCATGTAATAATATTAATGCAATAAAGAATAACACTTGATATTTTGACAAAGTTCACTACTAAATAAGAGCATCTAGTCTTTATCATGGTTTGGAAATGATACTAACCACACAAAAACTAGATACATATCCTTTTAATGTGGTTATAGTAAGTAGGAAATACACATTAACTTGAAATGAACTGTTTTCAGATAACAATGCTTGTTTTATAGCACTTGTATGGATCTTTATACTACCTCTGAAGATAGTCTCCTTCTTATTAAAGGTTTGTAACACCAACAAAGTATTCCACCTATTGAGACCTTTAGGATGTCATAGTACTACTGTGATCTTCCACAAACATCTTCTTTACTTGGTTACTTGTACAATAGTAGGCATGAAACCATTGTCCTTCTTCACCATATAAAATTGAAGGATCCACAATTTTCGACTTCTATAAGTCACAATAATGTGAATTTGTACTAGAATGATCAACAAAACCCTTTTGTGATTATTAAATCAATGAATACCATCTCAATACACCATCATCACAATTAAATATTTTTCTGTGATACATAATATGAATCATTGAATATAGTACCTTTTCTCTGATCTTTCACACATAAGATATAATAAATAATGTTCAATATCATCTTCTCATTCAATAAAATTTCTGATCAACCTCCTCTTCCTTATTATAATGAAATATCATATTTACTTAATTATTAAGAACTCACTATTTCATGTGATCTTAACTTCATGCAATTATTTCATGGAAGATTCATAAAAACATTTATCACTTATATATATATTCATATATATCATTTAATTTTACATATTCTTCTATTTGATTTTGTTTCTCTTTTAAATCCTAATTTCCTTTCACAAAAATATGTTCTGGTATTTTAATGCATTTCATTGCATGTTCATGAAAGTGATATTTTTCTTTACATTGGTGAAATCATACAAAACTAGTTATGTGACTCTAGTTATCTTCAAACAAACCTAAATAGGTATAGATAACTATTCAACTTATTCAGGAACAACAGAACATATGAGTGTTATCAATTTACGTAGTGTATATGAAACCATATGATAGTATGTTTCCTATCGCTTACTCCTTCAGGAAACACCATAGAATAAATTTATTCTTCTTTAATATCTGTCATGTATCAAACAAATACACAATGTATTCATATAAGGTATTATATATAGATTAAATCTTCACAATATTGTGTGAGTGAAAAAATCATGCACTGATCTGTTTTGTTTTGTTTTTTCTATCTGTTTGTACTCTATTTCTTTGTTGAATAAAAATTTAAATGTTGAATGAATGAAGTAAGGTTCCTCAAAAGCATCTTAAAAGATTAGAGTGCATGAGTATCTTATCAAGTTGTCTGGGTTCTTCTTCTTAAATGTAACTTCTTCTTGAAAAAATTTCATGTAAATAGAGATTCGTAGAACTTTTTCATGAAACCAAATTGGTTCACGAGGATCCCCTTATTAATCAATCCATAAAGGCTCACCTAACTATACTGGTTCATGAAACAGATAAAAAGAGATGCTATTTATTTAATGAAAATGAGATCTCTCAGAATAATGTGAGAGTAATCTCCTTGATTTTTCTTAGTTCCTATCCTTTTATTGATGGGTATCACTGCCTCTTCTTAATCTCATCCCAAGATCAGATCCCTATTTTTATACCATTATTATGACCCTTTGAATGATATGAAGATATTATCTTTTAATTTCTTCAAAACACATTTTAAATGATACCAAATCTTAGGGAATTTTTCTTCATGATATTATATTCTTCTTTGCTATGAACATGTTGGCTATACAAGCTGGGACAATTGATAAATAAAAATGGAAGAGAACCCAAAGGATCTTTCAAGCCTGTATTATACATATTTTTGACTACAATTTCCAACAATTTATAGGAATTTATAAATAAATGAAACAAACACATTATGAAATGAAACTGACACATTAAAGAAATGAAACATCCACATTAAACAAACACATTAAAGGAATGAAACAACCACATGGGGAAAACCATTTGAATTTCCACCAGATGTACTTGATTTGCAATTCCAACACCCCCTTTCAAACCAAAAACAGACTTAATTTCTAGCATTTTTATTAGATATTTAAATACATCTATCAGTAATTCCTTTTAGAAAATATCATCCACCTGTTCCATAGTATAGAAATACTCTAATTTTATCATTTTATGCTTTAAATGATCTCTTAGAAAATGACATCAGGTATCAATGTGTTTACTTCTTCCATGCTGTAATAGATTTTTGGATAGTTCGATTGCTGACATATTATCTACATATATGACTCTGAATCCATCATGCAGATGTTTCAACTCCTTTACCAGGTTTCTAAACCATATTCCTTCACAAATAGTAGAATATGCTGTTACGTACTCTTCTTCACATATGGATAGGGAAACCACACTTTTCTTCTTCGAATTTCCTGTTAAATCAGTCTTTCTATGAAAGAATACATATCCAGTGGTGCTATTTCTTTCATCTTGGTCACCTCCATAATCACTTTCTGATTATCTATATAGCCTAAATTCATCACTGTATGGATAGAAAATACCAAATTCCACTATTCCTTTGATGTACCTAAAGATTCTTTTTGTGACCTAATGTGATTCTTTTGGTTCTTCCATGTACCTTCTTAGAAGAGAAACCGTGTAGAAGATATCTAGACTTATGATTGTATGGTATCTTAGGCTTCCAATAAGACTCTTGAACAAAGTTGAGTCAATGATTTTTTCCTTCTCCAACTTCTTTCATTTTAAACCTATTAATATATGAGTTTTTACAGTGTTCCAATTGTCCATCTTGAACTTTTCAAGAAATTTATTGGCATACTTCTTATGAGATATATAGATTCCACCATGTTGTTTCTTTACCTCTACACCCAAAAAAAGGAAATAAGACCTTTATCGATCATCTTGAACTCTTGAAATATGTCCTTCGTGAAATAATCACACATCAATCAGCTATTCCCTATAAAAAAAATCATCAACATATAGTCATGCTATAAGCATATTGTTATGATAATTCTTCTTGATGTAAATCCCATGATCATATAGAAATTGGGAAAATATTTTCACTTGAAGATAGCCGTCATTTCATGAATTCCAAGAACATGGATCTTGCTTCAAACCATAGAGGGATTTATTCAGTCAATACACATTTTCTTCCCCGTCTTTCATAAAAAATCCTTAAAGAGGGTCAATAGAGACCTCTTCTTCTAGAATTACATTGAGGAATGTAGACTTCACATCGAGTTGGTCGATCATCCAAATGTGATAGACTACAAGGGAGATAATCATCCTCACAGTGTCAAGGTGAGAAACAGGAGGGAACAATTCTTTATAGTCCACCCTATACTTCTATTTATATCCTTTTACTATGAGCCTGACCTTGAAGTGATCGATCTCACCATTATCATTTCACTTTATCTTATACACCAATTTATTTCCAATGGAGTTCTGGCTATTCATAAGTGTAGTTAGCTTCCATGTGTCATTTTTCTTTATGGCATGAATTTATTATTTCATAACAATTATACAACATTCTTCCATTATGTATTCCTTAAAAATCAAAGGCACATGATATACATACAATCAAAAAAGATTTACCTCTTTATTTATTGCATTGAAGTCTGTTAAGTTTTTCATATTTATAGGTTCCATTGGTGAGGAAGATCTGGACAAATTTTGACATGATAGAGTGCTTTCAGAAGTGATGGAATGTACTCCTGGACTCCTATGTACTGATGATGCGCCCGAGGAAGGTGTTGCATGCATTTTCTCTTGATGATCATGCCTTTCTTCAAGATATTCTATTTCAATTGGAACATCTTTATTTTATTCTTCATCCTTCCATTTCCATGCTTCTTCCTCACTAAATACCATATCATTTCTCATCACTACTTTATTGTTTAGGGGACTATAGAGCTTATAAGATTTAGATGCTTTACTGTAGCTGATGAAGATGCACTTATCACCACAGTCATCAAGCTTACTTATTCTTTCTTCTAGAACTTGAGCATAATCAACAAGCCCAAATATTATTAGGTGCGCCACACTTAGTTTTCAACCACTCCATTACTCTTGTGGTGTAAAATTTCTGACGCCCTTGGTTGGACACTGATTCAGAAGATTGGCAGTACATGCAACTACCTCTTCCTATAAGCCCTTTGGCATCCCCTTCTCCTTCAACATGGTTCTCTTAATATTGATGATGGTATTGTTTTTTCATTCTGTAATGCCATTTTGCTGTGGCATGTAGACTACAGTGTATTTATGCATGATGTTGTTTTCCCTACAAAAATATTGAAATGCATTTGAATTTTATTCTCCACCTCTATCAGATATGAGTACTTTGATATTATGACCAAATTTTTCTTCAACATGGTCTTGGAAAATTTTAAAGATAGTAACAACATAATATTTTTATTTGATATAATACACCCAAAGTTTTCTGCTTAAATCATCAAAAAAGGTAATAAAGTACCTATTAACTCCAATTGAGGTGGTTTTATGTGGTCTAAAAATATCACTTTGAACCAACTTAAGTGGTTAATTTTCGCTTATGAACACTCCACTTGGGAAGGAGTTCCTTTTTTGTTTACCGAGTGTACATGCCTCACACACATGATTCAGAACTTCAATCGCAAGAGAACCACACACCATTCTTGATGAGGATAAAAGTTTAAGCCCACTGAAATGGAGATACACAAAGTGCATATTCCATCTTGATGATCCATTCTTCCTGAGTCTAAAGTGACACTACTCAGCCTTTGTGTTGATATGAAGTTGAAACATGCGATTCTTCACCATTTGGACTTGAGCAACAAGTCTCCTGTGAGCATCTATTATAAAAAAATAAGAGTTTTCCATGTGTATGACATACCCCTTATCAAATATTTGTCCTATACTGATGATATCATTTTATTTTTTGGCATGTAATATGCATTGGAGATGTAACTTGACTCACTATTATTCTGATAAATTTTTATTTTACCTTTTCTAATCACAAGAACAATTGATGAGTCTCCAAAACACATATCACCACAAACTTCTTCTTTGAGTTCCTCAAACAATTATTTGTTACCAATCATATGGTTTCTTTCACCCATGTTGAGACACCACACATCTAGCCATTCACATGCCTTTTCTTATGTGAGGAGGTTTGTGGTGACTTCTTCTTCATGGTGTGATGCTTTAGCATAGTTGGATCAATTTTCATGATCCATTTTTCTCAAACACTCAGATTCATAATGGCTAAAGTTCTTTAAATTGTGGCATTTAACATTCTTTCAGATTCAAAAACCATGAGTGAATTGACCTCTACCATTTTCTCATCCATGGAAGTTGGTAATTTTTTTTTTCTTTTACTGATGGATTGGATGATATCCACTCCCTATGCCTCTTGCACGATGACCACCTCATTGAATTTGGCCATTCTTTTGTTCTTGTAGAGAAACATAGATTCTAAGGCATGTTCAATCATTAAACCCAAATTATTTTTCATTCATTTCTCATGTACTATCAATGATCTTATCATTTTTTCAATGGATAGTTTTTCCAAATCCTTTTATTCTTTGATTTCCACAATAACATGCCCAAATTTGGTTGTGAGAGATCGAAGTTCTTTTTCAATGACACGAATGTACTCAATATTTTTACCGTTTATTTTCAAATTTTTAATAATAAAAAATAAATGTTATAAGAAATCATAGATCCTATCACCATCCTTCATGTACGCCGCTTCGAAATCCTCTCTTAGTGTTTGAAGACTAACCCGCTTCACTCAATCAACACCCATGAAGATGGTTCCAAGGGTATCCCAATATTGTTTTGTTGATGTTTCTTTGGTAATATTTTCAGATATTGATTCATCTAACCCTTAATAGAGTAGGAACAATGCCTTGTTTTCTATCTTCCTTTGATTTTTGAGAGTCATCTTTTATTCAATTGTGAAGGCGGCTTCTTCCTATGAAGTGGGTCCAATATACCCGATAGTGGTGATCTCCAATAATTCTTGTGATTCGAACGACACCTTAATTTGGATGAACCACCATTTGTAGTTGTCCTTAGACAACATCTGAACTTGTGGTTAAATTGTATTGGCCATCATTATAAAATTTAGGATGCCTTGGAATAAGTCTCTAGTACTAGTGTGTTGGCTATACAAGCCAGGACTAGTGACAAATAAAAAGGGAAGGTAACAAAAAGAATATTTCAAGCTTTTATTTCACATATTGTGGACTATAATTTCCAAAAATTTATAGGAATTTACAAAGAAATGAAATGGACACATTAAGAACTAAAACCTACACATTAAAGAAATGAAACAACCACATTAACGAAATTAAATAGTCACATGTGGAAGACCCTTTTAATTTCCACCAGATGTATTTGGTTTGCAATTACAATAGAACTAACAATGTACATGCATTAATAAACATGTGAAACTAATTTTCCTAAACTCCCAAAGATCAAATGGCCTACTAAAACTGCATTTTCAGTTTGGCCGAGGATTCACCATATAAATTAAGAAAACAAAGTTTCCTGAGTCCTCGAACGTGTTGGTCCCATTATTTCTACCACATATTGATCATGGTGGCCTATGGTACAATAGTGGGTGATTAAACCATCTTATAATGTGATACACTGACATCATCGGGGGAATATAGGAGAATCACGATGATGTTGGGTGCAAAATATGCACCTCATTTCAAATAATAACTAGCTAGTGATCAAAAAATGTAGATTTAATCTAGTGGACCATGAGATGTAATAGATGTAACCAATTATGTTTATTAGAAGGATCACATTATTTCCATATTTTAATCTGGTGAACAGAAATCATGAGTTGTTCCATGCATCAAACTCATCTTAAAGATTCCCTCTGATATATTAGATGTGGTATGACCACTACTCAATCAAGCTTTTAGCTGAGGATCAATACTAGTATACTACCCAAACACTACATGGGCTATGGCCCTACAGTCTTTCGACCCATCCTACATCTTCCATACTATACTTTGTAGGCTATACACACAGAACTACACACCCCTTACTGGAACTATGCTTCAGCTAACCTCTACTTCCATGGATAGTTGGCCCAGTCGAGATCCTCCCATGTGGTTGAATCCATGGGTCATATAAAAATGTTTAAGGATCTCCTTGGCTATATAGATAATTGTTAGCCTATTTTTTAATTAAATCCACATACAATTACTTAGTAAAAACTATGTATATACTATAATTCAATCTCTAGTTTTTTGTGGCACCATCTTCTTCTTGTTCACGTGTTACTTAAAATAAACCTTCATTCAATAATAATTATATTTTATGGTTATCTTGCATGAAAAATAATATTTTACATATGTTGATGCTCTTTTCCGTCACAGAGTCTAACAAATTGAAAAGGGG
Organism: Viscum album; assembly: GCA_963277665.1. Lineage (NCBI taxonomy): Eukaryota > Viridiplantae > Streptophyta > Magnoliopsida > Santalales > Viscaceae > Viscum > Viscum album. The sequence goes on along the minus strand of OY728166.1, from coordinate 1,330,690,205 downwards.
AAATACTTTGAACCCAAAGTGATTCATCCATTTAAGAAACATCAAAAATTGACAAAGGCATGAAAAAAGGTTCAAATGCACTTGAGTTGCGCAAGTTACACCAAGGTCGCGCAAGTGTACTTGCACGACGGACATTAGTCGCGTATGTGATTTCGCCCAGGGTCTTCTCCAGCCTATAAATACCCCCTGTGGGCCCCCCATTTCGAGTAGGAAAAATTCCAGAAACTCAGATTTGAGCTACCTGCGCCATATTATCTTATCAAAGCTTCCGAACACTTCTAAGGTAATTTCTTACCTAGAACGGAAGATCTAAAGAGAGGGAGTAAGGCCTAAGTGTTGAAAATCGTCAACACTTACGCGCCTAAGTGGCCAACCCTTAAGGGAAATGGCCACACTTGCACGTTGCCTTACCCATCCAACAGAACTTGCACACCCCTATTCTGGAAGCCTCTAGGGATAGTACTAAGGGCTTGATCCAAGTCTCACCCAAGTATTACCCTAAGGGTTGACTGTCGTGCAAGTACCCCTATGTCGCGCAAGTATACTTGCGCGACCATGACTTGCGTGCCCACGCAGGACTTGCGCGCCACCTCCTTTTTGGGTGCCCCTACTACCTATTTCACCTATCTTATGTCTATCCACCTATCCTCTTCAAGATGAAGCCTTCATAACTCTCTCCAAATCCATTCATGACATCATTTCCTTGTTGGATTCCTTATCTGAAATGAATTCTATGGAACATCTGTTAAAACCTAGTGATTTACATATCTTTATGTCACTAAGGTCAGAGATTTCATTCATTCAACCTCATCCTTTAAGATGAGATAATCCTTAAGCTGGGCCTCCTTTTCAGGAGTAATCCCCAGTCCAAGTTCTCTTAATTTGGGCATCCTCCTCAGGAGTAAGCCCCAAGTCCCCTAAACTGGTAATCCTCTTTAGGAGTAAGCCCTAGTCATAATTTTCCAAATATGGGTTTCCTTTTCAGGAGTAAACCCCAATCTCAAAGTTCCCAAAATTTGGGCATCCTCCTCAGGAGTAATCCCCAACCGTGGTTCTCTTAACCTGGTTTTCCTTTTCAGGAGTAAGCCCCATTGTCAAATATGGTCATCCTTCTTAGGAATAATCCCCAACTCCCCTAAACTGGGCATCCTTTTCAGGAATAAGCCCCAGTCATAATTCTCTTTAACTTGGGAATCTTCTTTTATAATAAGCCCCATTCATAATTTACTCTTAACCAGACTTAATTTACTTTTTGACTTGGGATTCCTTTTCAAGAGTAAAACCCAATCACAACTCCCTTTCTAATTTGGGAACCTTCATCAAGAGTAAGCCCCAAGTTAGAGTATCCAAATCTCCATAAAGCACATATACCTTTATGGACCTTGTTCCTGGGTTTCTTCCCGGAAGTAAAACCCAATCTTCATCTATTTTTTGGGAAGTCATACATACATAAGCCCCACATCATTTCTTATGATGGTACAATTTTTTGGTTTTACCAATACATCTTATTTCTCACACCGAGCATGAATCACAAGAGCTTAGAGTGTAAAAGTAATTATGACATATTTCTTTGAGCCATCAATCATGAATAAAACCCATACTTCTTTACTCGAACTATGTATTTTCAGATTCCTTTTCTAAAAAACAAAAGATATGTAGGTTTCCCATCTGCGGGTACTATCCCAAATATGAAATAATTCATGTCCTTCTGAATGAAAATAAACTTCAAGTGCCCCGTTGAGTGGATTTAAAACCAGTATGGTCATCATAATGACCAAGAGACTTTTATATAATGTATTAAAGGATACCATTGACTAAGAATCTATAAACAAATAGATATTATTCTCTATTGATGAAAAACCTCGAGTACATATAAAAGATTCTCTAAATCTCATATATATTAATAATTGATTGTCAGATCTAAAGAAAAGATCATTTTCATACTTGGTAATGTAATAAGGATTCACAAACATAACTTAAATATATAAAGAGAGTCCCTGAGTAGACAATAATTCCCCTAAAAAAGGTGTGATGAGTCCGACCTCACATCCTCTCGACCAATGAAAATTCTTAAGTCTCATCAGTTCACAACTAATGAGCACCTACCTTTGGAAAGTAGGTCCAAATGGATATGGAATCATTAGATGTTTTCGATTCTATGAACAAACCTGTTAGAAATCGCTTAGAATGTTTGAATCTTAAATCAATGAGATCATCCCCAATTCTAGAGGAAACAAAAAATGGTGAACCAAACATGAATAATTAACCAATTTAAAATGATGTTTTACTTATTTGTTAGGCCCCTATTTAAACTCAATGAGAGGGCCAACAAGACAGTCAATAACATATGTGCTCATCCAAAAGGTGTAGCGGCCGAATTTATCTTGATCATGTTTATTATATCTAAGGCACTCTTTTCCAAGATCATCTACATTACAAGAATGGATTTTCTTATGTTCTATGATGTGAATACTTCTACTGTGAAAACCTCTGCTGTGAATGCATCTGCTGCTACTCCTACTGGATCATCTTCCACTCTGAGGACGACATCACCTACTCAGCGTCTTCAATGCTGGGGATCAAATTCACTGGTTAAAGAGTACTGTCAACATGGTACCATTCCAAATATGGAGGCCACTAGATAGGACCTCCAAGTGAATAACTCACCCTGGTCGCCCGGACAACAACAACCAGCGATCAAGAAGCAGGCGGTGCTAACTATCGTCTCCAACCATTTCAGGTTGTTATCCCCAGAACGCAATCACCATTCCCTCCCGTATTCTGGGGAAGTGAATTAGTAGGTCCCTCAGGGCCTTAACTCAAAGAGACAGGAGTCCTTCCCAAGGGCTCCCATAAATAATCGCCTCTAGACTCGTGCGACAGTACGCCCTCAACATGATGAGGGTGTCGTCTTCAGGCATTCGGCTCAGGTTCCTCAAACCCGAGCAGGCAAGACGAACCACCAGATGCGACAACTGGTTAACAGTGACCAGGTTCTCATCTCTGCCATTTCCAGAGAAGTCCACCAACCTAACTTGGTGGCAAGCAATGAGCGGGCACACACACCCATCCGTTATAATTCTGATATCCAGCAAACTCGTCTGGAAGTAACACGCCAATCCCGCCAAGTAATTCCGACAGAGTACTACAGACAGGAACATACACCTGTTTATAAATCATTAGCTAGTCAACAGGATCATCTGACTTCATATGATGGAGCCCGCCAACCCAATGTGTTGACAACTGGTAGACACGCACATACATCTTCTTACACTCATCAGTCATGCCCGCAGCCTCATCTGTCAGTATTAGAGGAAGCTCGTCAACCATGTTCGGTGGAGTGCAATCAGCAGGCACATACACCTTCTAGTATTGATCAAGCCTACCAACAGTCTCGTTTGGTAGCATTTGGAGAAGTCAGTCGGAAAGCACTGATGACAAACAGGAGGTAGACTCAACTCTCTGCCCCACACATGAGTACTATCAGAATTCACTGATAGGAAAAGGAGGACAAGAGCATGCACATACACCTACTCCAGGAACGGAATGGACGTATATCCCCGTTTCGGAAGTTAAAGTCACCAAGAATATTCTATCAATGGTAAAATAGCAGAAGCAAATCCCTACTCATATTCTGGATACCTTCCAGGATATTATAAGAGCTTCAACAACATCTCAGGGAAAGACACATAAATCTATCCCTACCAGTGGAGTGACACATCATTAGTTCACTCCAGAACAGACACACACATCTATTCCAGTCCAAGAGGGTTGTGGGGCATACTCTCCCATATCATAAGGAAATCCATGTCAGGCACATACACCTGATTTGAGTGGAGATAATTAGCCTAACCTAATCATTTCTCTTGATCAGGCACATACACCTGCCCATAATGACCACTTTTGTCAACAAGTGGTTCCTAAAGTGAGTAAGAAGGCATCTAAGAAGAAGATCCACCCAACACAGTCAAGAAATCAAGGGAAAATCTGTAATAAGACCTTACTCGATGCTATAGTTCTTGATGCACTCAGACAACTATCTGTTGCAACTCAAGATTCTACTCTCTCAGTTTCCAATAGTGGGAACATTAATTCCGAAGGTCTGCATCAGACACTTCCTCATGAAGGATTTCTTCATGACAATTCGGTCGATCTCAAAGTTTTATCTTCATATGAAAGACACAAGAACCCTCTGTGTGGTCAGAAGACTAAGGAGAAAAATGTTTCGTCTTTTGCTGTAACCCACCATGGTGGTCCGCCCCATGATGATGAATTTAGCTGCGAAAGTCCTCTCCATAGTAGTAATACACTTTGCCTGGAAAATGATCCAATGGAAAATGTAGTGATGAGAAAGCCCTCTTATCTTGAGGCATTTGAAAATGTGAATCCAGTCATGTCTGATGCTTTACCATTAGCAGGTGAAATACTTTTTCAACTAGAAGATAACACATGGTGTAAGTCATTCTCCGAACCACCCCTAAGTCAAAAATCTTCTAGTTTGATCAGTGATTTATCTACAAATCTTGTTGAATCCAATGAAGCAATAAGGAAGCACTAGATCTAGTCTAATCAGGTAGAAGAATCTTCATCGAATGATAAAGAGGAAGTAATGAATATGAGAAAACAACTGGAGAAAGGTGAAGTGCCAGTTATGTTATGGCCTTTGGCTGATTCACAGTATGACATTCCAGAGATGTTGATGGAAGATGGAATTCATGATATTCGTCTCAACATATGGAAATCTATTTGTCAGTTGAAAAATAAAATATTATCTTATGATGAATATGAAAATCATGTCAAGATAATAGAAGGGTTACAATGCCAAATTTATTTGGCTCCTCTCTCAGTTTCTCGATATCCAAAGGCTGAAAAGAAAAAGAGAGCCCTTTAGCGTTCATGCCTTGGCGCACTAAGAAGATTGCACTAGTTAATTTCCAATGCCCCATCTGGTATTCATATCTGGAGATAGGTCATTCATGGAGCACTACATTTCACTGTGCTCTCTAGTCAGCAAAGCCTGCCGAAAATGGTCTCATGCAACGTTATTTCCCATGGCCGGCCACAGTCAATGGGTTTTGTTTGTAATAAAAATCTTGCCCAATAACAGGCCTCGACTAGTTCCTCTAAAAATAAATAATATAGAGAACAAGTTGTTGAATTACTCCTGCATCAAGCAAACAAGAATATTAAATATGCCTCTCGTTTGGAGAAAGCACATCATCAAGTGATAGAAGTGTCAGAAATCATCCAATGGTCTTTTGAGCCGGGAGATAAATGTGGATGCAGGTTGATGCAACCAGCTAATTTCCAGACTAATGTCTACAAGATCAAGAGAGAATTCAAGAAGGTCTCAGATATAGCATGTCAAGAACCACCCCAACTTTCCAGACTGGGGACTCTTTTAACCCAAACCTTGGAATCAACAAATAGGATTCGAGGAGTTGAGCAGGAACAACCCCAGTCCACCGGACTGGGGAATTTTTCAAATCCTCAATCTATCCCTCAGAGAAAGTCAGTCTTCTCTCGATTAGGGAAGAAGCCTCAAGAGGAAAGAAGAGACAAACTATCAGGATATTCCCTCCAAATTATGATTCGTCAAGAAGTTACTGAGGGATCAAATCGAAAAAAGGAAATGTCTCATCAGGGAGATGGAAAAAGTCATTATCGTAGAAATGATGGTAGAAGAGATGCAATGAATTATGAATCAATAAATGTCATTAATTCCATTGTTTATGATCCACCAGATGAGTTTCAGTCAGAGGGATCATATGAAGAGGTTCCTGCTCAAGAATTTGTATGCACAGACACAAATGAAGAAGGTGTGCGTACACGAAATCAAAGGCTTACCCAGAATTTGGGTAATCCTTCAAGTAACCCACTTCCCCCTCTCCGAAAGGGAGCCAACAAGGGGAAAGGAAAGAATTAGGTTACATACCCTTCATTTGGAGAAGGCCAATCGCTCTCACTAGAGAAAATATTTTCACAACAAGAGGAGGAAATGAAGAAATTAAAGAGGTTCAATGCAGAATTACATCAAGGTAGTCTTCCTCCTAATTGTGCTGGAGTCAGTCAGCCAAAGGAATGTTTTGCGGCTACTGAGATGGATCAAGAATATCCTCCTCTGACAGTACACCCTCCTAGGTCTAATCCTATGGGTCAAGTGCAACAACAATTGGCAGTACTACCATCGGTTGAAATACCAGTCACCACATCTATTCCAGCTCCAGTCATTGCACCTGTTCAGGTCCAAGCCCAGCCGGATGTTTCTCAAAAGTTAATAACTACTATTGAGTCATTAACAACTCGGTTGGAATCTATGGAGGGAAAGTTTGCTCAAATTAAACCAGAAAAGAGAGCTTACCCTGAGTGGGTTGTTGCAATTCCTCCCCCATCAAAATTTTCAAGTACCACATTCCCAATATTTAATGGTTCGGGAGACCCAGAGAAACACTTAACACATTTTATTTCTCATTTCGATCCTATGATGGGAACCCCTTAGCTACAAGAAGCAGTTTAGATCAGGTGTTTTGTACAGTCATTACAAGGGTCTGCCATTGTTTGGTACACACGCTTGCAATCCCGGTCAATTAGCGGATGGGAGGATCTCCATCAAAGATTCCTTCTTCAATTCAGTTCAACGTTGCCAAAGACAACAGTTTTTGATCTTACAAATTGTAATCAAAGGAAAAATGAAAGGGTTTCAGATTTCATTGCCCACAGAAAGGGATTAACATATTCTCTGAGCTTAGAACTCCCTTAAGAAGAATTGTTGCCAATCTGTGTGGAAAATATATGTGATGAATTACGCACACCATTGATCCCTGTGAAATACATAGGAGGGTTACGAGACCTTACTTCAATTGCTCAACAGATTGAATATTCTCTTATGAAGACTAAGGATAAATCTCAAACAATTCCATTAGCTCCAGGAAGGAGAATGGGTAAAGTAGACACTGCTACAGTTATGTTTAAACAAGCACCTGTACCTTCTTTTACTTCAAGACCCTCATATTCTCGAAGGGTTCCACCTCCTGAGCATCAACAACAGAGGCCGTTTCATCAAGATGATCAAATAGATCAAAGATGAAAATAATTCGAGGATTTGAAGAGTAAATTCTACTCTTTCCGAAATGAACAAGTTCCTAGTTACTTCATTTCGGCTCTGGAAAATAATTTGGTTCAATTGCCAAGGCCCAAGAGGCCAAACAAGGAAGGAGATGAAGATCATCCCAATTATTGACCATTTCATCAGATGTTGGGGCATCCCATTCAGGAGTGTTTTGTGTTCAAGGACCTCCTACAAAAAATGGTCGACTTGGGACAAGTCAAACTAAAAGGTTCTTCTGCTCAAGTAGCATGTGTTACTGCTACAAATCCAGATGAAGAAGGCGAGTGGAAAGAAGTCAAGAACAAAAAATGTGCAAAAATATGATGATTGGATGATCAAAAAAACGATTAGTTGAACTTATTCCATTTTGATAATGCAATTGAAGAAACCAATTGTGTCTTCTGCTATGAATTCCATGACAGAACCTTCTTCATCAGAGGGAAAATCCTCAAAAGAGAGGCATAATTCCAAGAAAGAGGAACAATTAGAAGAAGATGAAATCGTGTCAAAGCCTAAGTTGTCTTTGACTCTGGAAGATTTTATTCTATCTACTTCAAAGTCACGGGCATCGCCCCACCAAATGTATTAACCTAAACAGGCTAATCAGGAAGAGTCTTCATCGGATGAAGAGTTGATTTTTGGTTCTGTTAATATTATTCAATTTACAGATCCATATTCCAGTCGCAGTTTCGATTTTTATGAGCCCAAGTTCCCTATAACAAACAGAGGAATCAGAGGAAGTTTCAGAGGCTCGGGATATAGGGTAAGATGTGGATCTTTCAGAGGCCACTATTCTAATTCTACCCCTGCTAGAACTGTGTATGCGGCGGAAACTCGTGGTAGAGCCCTTCAACGAGCTCAACAAGAACAAGCAAGTTCTTCCACACAAGGCAGACTCATTCCTGACACAATTATTTTGGAAGATCGGTTGAAGGTTCCATATTCTTCCTCTCAGCAAGTAAATAGTCTTAATCAGTCTAATCTTACAAATCCAAGAGTATTACCAACTCCTATCCTAGTACAAGATGCATATACTTCCAAAGCATTAACATCTAAGGCACCTGCGAAACTACATGTTCCTGTTGGGAAACACAGACCTTTGGATCAAAAGTATGATGTATTGAAACACTTGGCCCAAATACCTGCCATGTTATCAATTCTATATGATTTGAATTTATTGAAGGATCTTCGGGAGGCACTCATCAAGGTTTTGTCGAGTCCTCAGGAGTTTGAAACTGAAATTGCTGCAACTGAAGTCTACCATGTAGAGAATAATCCTACAGAATTCCATGCAGTGATATCTTTCACAGATGAATATGAAGATGATGTCGTGCATGGACATATTAGATCTTTGTACTTATCTTGAAAAGTCAATGGTGTAGACGTCTGAAGAGTTTTCATTGATAATGGTTCAGGAGTCAACCTCATCCCTATTCGTACACTTCATCAATTGGGCCTCACAGAATCTGATTTATCTCCTTCTACTTTGATGTTACAAGGATATGATAAAAATGAACAAGAAACACTGGGCAAGATTACAGTCAGAACTCAGTTTGGAGATCTTGTATCCAATTCATATTTCATGGTTGTTGATCAAGACTCAGTCTTCAACATCTTGCTTGGAAGACCCTGGCTACATCAACATGCAACTATCCCTTCATCATACCATCAATGTCTCAAATATTGTTTTTATGGTCAAATTGGAACATTGTATGGTGATAAATCCCTGTTCAAGACATGTGAATATTAATACATTGAAGCGGAATTCTATCAAATAAAGGGAATGGAGAAATCCATAACAAGGGAGATTACCAAAGTTAATGCTCCATATGGTTTGGAAAAGATTCCAGTAAACCCATTTACACATGTGAGTACAAATTTTGTGTTGCCTATCAATCAAATTGATAGGATAGACCTAAATTAAAATAATCTTATAGAAACTTCCATAATGTCAATTATGATAATCAACCCAGACAACATGGGAGAAATTGGTGATTCACCAAGAAATGATGAAAGCTAAAATGGGGATGTCTTCATTTCATCTGCTGAAATTCAGCAAGTCTATACTTTGACATTTAGATCAAAAGAAGTTATAGAAATATCAGAGGTGAATGATGATGTCGATTCTTAATCCATCATCTCCTCTATATTACCCAAGGAAGACCCTTCAGCATCAATCGGGTCGGAAATGGAAGATTCTTCTTCAAGATGTTCAAATTTTAACATCTCTTCTGATCATGGAAATTCTGCTTCATCATCCACTATGTAAGTAGAAACAGAAGAAATAAAACATGTTGAAGAAGAAGAGGAAGATCTTAGGGATGCTCCTCCAGCATTTGAAGAGGGTATCTCTACCACCGTGGATGAACTCAGAGAAATAAATCTGGTTACAATAGAAGATCCACGCCCCACTTTAATTAGTGCGACCATGACTCTTGAAGAGAAAGAGATGTATATTTTCTTTTTAAAGAAAAATCTAGATATATTTTCTTGGAACTATACAGAGATTCCAGGGCTTGATCCTGATGTTTCCACTCATCATTTGTGTTTTCCAGAAGAACATCGAGGATTCAAATAAGCCGCTAAAAGAACACACCCAACCTATGCTTCCAATATTGAAGCTGAAGTGGATAAACTTATCAAATCTAACATCATCAGAGAAGTTCAATATCCCTAAATGGTTGGCTAATATTGTCCCAGTGAAAAATAATAATGAGAAAATTAGAGTTTTCATTGATTTTAGATATCTTAATTGGAATTTTCCTAAGGATGATTTTCCAGTTCCAATTACAGAACTCTTGATTGATGCATGAGATGGCTATGAATCACTTTACTTCATGTATGGATATTCAGGATATAATCAAATCCAAATGGATCTAGAATAAGTGTAATATATTGCCTTCAGAGCCCCTCAGGGTGTGTTTTTCTATCGAGTAACTCCCTTTGGCCTGAAGAATGCAGGTGCAACATATCAACGTGCCATGCATCATATCTTCAATCCCTTTTTAGGGAGGTTTTTTGAATGTTATGTGGACAATTTTGTGGTTAAATAAAAACAACATTCTAATCCCTTGGCTGATTTAGAAGTCATATTTCATAAACTTCAGCAACATAATTTGAAGATGAACCCCTTAAAATGTGCTTTTGGGGTAACCTCAGGAACATTTCTCAGCTTCGTCGTATGCCATCATGGTATCGAGGTCAATCCTGAGAAGACAAGGTCAATCCTTGACATGTCACCTCCTCAAAATTTAAAGGAATTAAGAGTACTTCAAGGAAAATTGGCCTATATTCGTCGTTTCAATGCCAATTTGGCAGGAAAAAGTTTACCCTTCACCAAATTGATGAAGAAGGGAGTCACTTACCAGTGGAATGAAGAATGTCAAGAAGCATTCGATATTCTCAAGAAGTATCTCTTGAGTCCATCGGTGTTAATTCCAACTGTTGAAGGAAGACCACTTATCCTCTATGTGAAAACTTTAGAGTGATAATTGGGTGCCTTTCTTGCTTAGAAGAATGATGCTGGGAATGAAAACAACCTCTACTATCTCAGTCAGACTATGCTTGAAGTAGAAACCGGATATTCAAATATTGAGAAGTGCTACCTAGTGTTAATATTTGTAGTTCAGAAGTTGAAACAATACCTGCAACATCACGAGGTCCAATTGGTATCTCGCAATAACCCGCTCAAATTCATCCTTAGTCGCTCAATACTTACAGGACGTCTGGCAAGGTGGGCAGTTATTTTGCAGCAATTTGATATTCAGTATGTGTCTCAAAAGGCAATAAAGGGCCAATCTCTGGCTGATTTCCTTACTAAACATCCTTCAGTAGAAGATACACCTTCAGATATTGAACTTCCTGAGGAGGAAGTATTCTTTATTCAAGATAGTCTTCAAACATGGGAAATGTACTTTGATGGTGCTTCCAGAAGTCCAACAGGAAGGAAAATGGAAAAATCCTAAATTCAAAAAAGTTGTCTTAGGAATTTTACTCATTTCCCCAAAAAAGGTAGTTCTACCTTATTCCTTATCATTATTGGGAAGTGGTACAAATAATTAAGCAGAGTACCAAGCTCTCATCGCAGGCTTGGAGTTGGCACTTCAAGCACAAGTGAATCATTTAAAGGTGAAAGGTGATTCAGATTTGGTAATCAAAAAAGTAAATGGGGATTATACAATCAGAAAAGAAGAACTAATCCATTTGTATGATTACATTAGAGAGTTAATGGCAGAATTTTCTATAGAACCGACATTTTCTTATGTCCCGAGATCACAAAATGCCCAAGATGATTCACTGGCTAATATAACCACAGCTCTGGCAGATCCAAATCGGGATGAGAAAACCATCAGTATTGACCACCGTTGTATAATTTCACCTTATGTTCAAGCCAGAATAGAGGAAATCAATGAAATTAGTCCCATCTCTGAACCATATGGTCATACTACAGGATGTATGACACCTATGAGGGAATACCTTCAAAATGGAACACTTTCACCTAATAGAGCCGGGAAAGAACAAGTCCGGAGACGTGTGGTCAATTTCACTCTTTATAATAGCCCAGATCACTTAGAGAAAGTTCTCTACAAAAGGGGTTTTGATGGATTTCTCTTCAGATGCATTGATGGTGAAGAGACAATGGCTGTCATGAAAGAAGTGCATGCAGGAGTCTGTGGTGCCGATCAGTCTGGACACAGACTATCTGATCAAATTCGAAGGCTTGGATACTTTTGGCCTTTAATGATACAATATTGTTTTTATTTCACAAAGAAGTGTCATTCTTGCCAAGTACATGCCAACTTCATTCATCAACCCCCGGAGTTGCTTCATACAGCTAAATACTCATGGCCATTTTCCACATGGGGAATGGATGTAGTAGGACCTTATCCTTCGGCTACATCCAAGTAGTTGAAGTATATTATTACTGCTACTGACTTCTTTTCCAAATGGACAGAAGCAATACCTCTTAAAGAAGTTAGTTCTAAATGCATTGTTCGCTTCATCAATTCTAACATCATTACTAGATTTGGTGTCCCTCATACCATACTAACAAACAATGGGACCAACTTTTGTTCATCCTAGGTGAGGAAGTTGTATCAAGAATACAATATTAAATCCAATCATTCCTCTCGGTATCATGCAGCGGGCAATTCCAGATAGAATCTTTCAAAAAGAATCTATTAAATATACTGAAAAATATGGTGGATAAAGATAAGAATTCATGTCCTGATAAACTCTTCCATGCTTTATGGGCTTATTGGACCACCACCTGCACTGCAATGCGGTCAACTCTATATTCATTGGTATATGGAACGAAAACAGTCTTGCCAATTGAGGTTCAACTACCCTCGCTCAGAGTAGCCATTTGTGATCAATCATCTACAGATGAACAATCTCAAAAGCGATTGGATGAATTGGAATAGTTAGATGAGAAAAGATTGTGCACCCTCCACCACTTGGAAGTCAATCAGAATCGAGTAGCATGAGATTTCAACAAAAAAGTTCATCTTCGTTCATTCATTCAGGGAGAATTGGTATTAGTTCTAAAAACTCCATTGATACTAGGAAATAAACCTCCCAAGATGTAGCCAAAATGGGAAGGACCTTATTCAATACATAAGTTCTATTCCAATGGAACTTATTATTTAATCTCAATGGATGGAGAACTCATCACTACTCCACCCAATTCCAGATTTCTGAAGAAGTATTTTGTATAAACACAAGATACACCAACGGTCCATGTATACGACCTTAAACTATTGGAATTTTATATTATCTAGCAAGACATTAAACTACATCATCATCTACGGTCCATGCATATGGCCTTAAACTATTGGAACTTACGTCCAACATGACATTAAACTGTGACATCCTAACTACATGACGCTAAACTGTATAGAAGTCCCTTATATCCAGCATGATGTTAAAATGCATAACCAACGGTCCATGCATATGACCTTATATTATTGGCATCCCTTTGGTCCGACATGATGTTAAAATGTGGAAAAAATCCCTAATACGCCCAACATGACATTAAACTGTGTCTCTATATTTGTTCTTACTGCATGACATTAAACTGCATAGTCCCCCTTTAATCCAACATGACATTAAACTGTATTCTCATCATCGTCTTAGCTACAAGACGCTAAAATTTACAGTACCCTTATTGTCCAACATGATGTTAAACTATATTTTGTCCCTGCTTCATGACAATAAACTATACAGCACCAATAGTCCTCACTGCAAGACTTTAAACTGCATAGTCCCTTCATATGTCCTACATGACATTAAACTGTGCATCGTTAGGGTTGCTGCTACCTCTTGTTTCTCCCAGCAAGTATGACTCACATGAGCTTAGAGAAAACTTCAACCATAACACCCTCTCTGGTCCACTAACCATGTGTAAGTCCCAACACCATTTTTTAGGTCGTTGTCCCCAAGAACAACTTGATCTCTAATTCCTTCTTTAATTGAACTACACAGACTTTGATCCTTGCCTTCTAGGCTAGGTACGTAGGCAACCTTCTAAGGTTCAAGCCCAAAACCAATCTCTTCACATTGGTTCACCTTTGTCCTTGCTACATGACGTTAAACTGTACAACACTTTTGTTCTGTAGGAAAATAGACTAAAAAATTATTTAATACCCTCACATGAGAGAGAATCATTATTTACATTGATCTCCGATCATGTTATATTTCAAAGACTACATGCATACATGGAAATACCTGAACCTTTTATCTTGGGTCAAACTATCATTGCACTAAAGTCCCCTTTTCACCCTTCAATTGTACGAACCAAATCTGTACATAGGGTATTTCAAGAACTACATGTGGCTTGATTACCATTCTTATGGGATACGTAGGAACGTTTGAGAATCCCTCGAATCCATCCCCAAGTCTTTGGGCCTAACCCCAAATTCCACTTTCATTCCCCTGGCTGAAAAGTCCCTGTGAAAACACACACAATGTATTCATTATTATGGTCCGAGCTCTATGACCCTAAACTAAGATTTCACATAATTTTGTCTCACACGATGTTAAACTGTATTTCAAGAACTACGTATGGATTGATTTCCATCCTTATGGGATACGTAGTGAAGTCTAACATATCAATTCAGGACCCGGCCACAACATGATTATGGTTAGCATTAATCTGTGTATCTCTACATACATTGGATAATACCCATTTTTATGTGTCATAATCCTAACCTTGAATACTTCCAGATCTCCATAACACTTTTCTTGACTTCTGGTCATAAAATGCCTAATTTCTGAGAATTCTTTTTCCATACCATGCAGCACGTGCCCTTAGGTGGCCTTGCACAAACAGCCTACATAACTGACGTGTCAGCCAAAAGATGCTATTATTTGACTATGCAACCAATTCCCTTAGGCGACCCTTTATAATTCAACCCCCTAACGGGTTTGTCAAAAAGTGGTAACTTCATTCTTGGGAAGAAAATCTCTTTTTTCCTTAGCTGTCTTAATGAAAATATATAGGGATCTGCAAAAAATATCCATCCTTAATATATTTGTCTCATACTCTTTTTCATGATCTGAAAGTATTCAAGTCTATGGTTTATATTTCCCTTCCCTGCGTTTGGGTCAGACCTTCATAGGAGTTACATTCATCCAGTTCTTAGACAATCTTGTTTGGAAATATCTTCTCCATATTCAGGTACCTCTCTCCAAACAGAAAAATCTTTGCTTTGGAAAATTTGAATCTCCCTAAACTTCAACTGGCTTTTTAGCAGTAGAAAAGTAAATTTCCGAGAGTTCTTTTTCCTGACTATGCAGCACATGACCTTAGGCGGCCTTGCATAAACAGTGTACCTAATAGACTCGTTAGCCAAAAGATACTATTATTTGACTATGCAACCAATGCCCTTAGGCGTCCCTAAATAATTAAACCCCCTAATGGATTTGTTAAATAATGGTAACTTCATTCTTGGGAACTACTTCTTCTAATGGCTTTTAGCCCCTTTTCATATCATTCCTCAGATTCAAAATTTATTAAGTCATAGTTTACATGTTTTCCTTCATACTTGAGTGTAGTAAAATGTTTTCAGATAATTTTTCAAGGAATTGAGTCAATTTTAACCCATTCGGTCAAAGCTATTTCGACCTTAAACATTATCCTTTTCATGTCTGATGTGCATTAATTTAAAATTCCCACAAAATACATTGGAACTCTAAATAAAAGTCAAGTTTCAGCTCACTAAACATACATCTTGTATGATTTTAGGTAATATTAAGCAATTAAAAGTTTCAAAGTTTGTAGGGTTATTTTTATAATCCTAGTAAATATCAAACCATGCTTACTAGGCCCATTGGATTAAGTAAAAATTTAAAGCAGGTAGAAAAAGAAGGCATGCACAGATGATTGAAAATGAAAGCTTTTTTTTCATTTGATACAAAAGAATTAGAAGGACATCCAAAGACTGGATTCTCTTCTCTTTTCCATGAATTAAAAAATGCTGTCAACATAAGTCTTCACTTGATGTCCAACATCCCGAGCTTCATCAGAAACCACTTGAAGCTCATGCACTCAACCAACTTCACTCTTTTAAGCCTGATGGAGTGCTTTCTTGGCATCCGCGATGGATTTCATTCCATTTTCTTGAGCTCCCTCCAATGAATTATTGAGTTGTTCAAGTTCCCCAGTAACAACATCTAACTATTGCTAAAGGTGCATCTGCTGGACGACTTTATATTTGATCTTATGCTTCAGCTCCTTCATATTGAAAGCATAGTCAGCCTCATCTCGGGATACCGCAGCCTCAAATTCACTGATATTGGCTGACATCTTCACCCTGGTCAGATCTTTATGGCACTTTTGCTCCTGCTCCCTCCTTAAGATGACTTGTTTTACCACGACATGGATCTTTTGATATCCAAAACCGCCAAGTCCTAGCATAAAAAATAGGGATGACAATCATGGGATCTTTGATGACAGCTCTTCAAGAGGCACTTCAGATATGATTTTCGATATATTTTTCAATGCCTTGCATCATGAAAATTGGAGCACCTTTTGTACTTTTGGACCCGACTCAGCATCACTGTCACATGGGGGAATATAATCTGGGATTAATGCACTTAGGTAAGTGCCCTTTTCTGCTCCTTCCCCCCTGACCTATGCTTCTTCACTTTCAATTCCCGTTGGGGCGAAGACTGAGGCTTCACCTCCAGGTCTAGCCACTGAAATTGATGGCCCTGCATAATCAATTGAAAGATTTGGTTAGTTGCAAAGGATAAAAAAAGTTATTTGGATGTCTTTTAAATTAAGTACAGTCACAAATATTGTTATCCCTTACCCAACTGTAGATCATTAACTTGAGAAGGATCCTCCCCATATTTCCTAGCTTCAATAGAATTTCATGGTGAGTTTGAGGAAGCTCTACGGGGTTCAGCTCCACTTGCGCTAATGTCTCTTCAATAGTAGGGTTTTCTGTACCCCCTTCAGGCATTGGTAGTTTAGCTGCTTTCTTAGATAGAGATGCATATTGGAACCGATCATGATTAGACATGTAATAAGAAGTTTTTTTAATACGATGAAGGATAACACTCACGTCCATAATCTTCTAAATTACATGGTATGTTAACATGATCTAAAAAATCTTCAAAATATGCGCCAAGTCCCATAATTTAATCCAATGTAATATAAGAATCCTGGTTAATCTCACCAATGGGAGAATTTGGTATGTCTTCTTTGTGACCTTCATCCTGCGGTCCCTGACCCTGAACAACATCTTCAGATAAAATAGCGGCATCAGTTGGAATGACCGCCAAAAGCTCGAGTGTAGGGGTTGAACCTAAAGTATTACAGAATGGAAGTCAGTCGATGTTTCATTAAACATTTTATGAAGCATTTTTAACTTACTAGAAGTAGGTTTTTCTCTCCTTTCAACAACAGTAGGAGGGATACTGGGAACAGATGTTGGCTCTTCTCTAAGAGTAGCCAAGTCAGCCTGAACTTCTGATTGTTCACCAGTACCCTCTGTGGTCCTCAAAGGAGGGCCAGTCCTCTCTCTCAGAGGGGAAACTGAAGAGGGACCTGCAATCCCAAAAAGTATGAGCAATCTTTTCATGGGTTAAAACTCATGATTATCCAAAGGACTTACCATTACTGATGAAGCGTTTATGCGTGGACTTCCTCCTTTGATTCCTTTGCTTCTTTGGATTTTTGGGAGTGTCGGCAGTTTTCTTTTATAGGTACTTTAATTGGATAATGGAAATCCATATCCAAACCCTCATCCATGGCTTGCTGTCCTGAAGAGATCTTTCCTGGCTCGCGAGGAGATTCATTATAGCCAATGGAAGTACCACCAGCACTATACTGTGGTGAAGGAACCTCAGCAGTTCCTTTCTTTGCAAGCTGCAGGATAAAGAAAATAATTTCCTTGAGTAACAAAGCATTAAATAGAATCAAGTTACAAAGAAAATAAGGAAAGAGACTTACATCTTCAGGAGCCACGTAGTCGTGCCACTCCTCATCTCCAGAACCACCAGTCCCATTAGTGGCGCCATAATTTTTCATTTCCTTCACCCGCTTGGTGACATGAATGGAATCATCAGTGGTATATATGAGCATTTATAGATCTCTGATGTAATCCCTCACTTCATTGGGGTTACACTTGTAACGAATATCTAGAGAAGCCAGAAGTTTCCCTATTCCAATGATGTGTAGCCCCTCGCACAAATCCAGCCAGGCAGTTTCAACATCGTAGTATAAACTCCACCATGTCTGGATAGCCTCTGGTCATAGATATTCAATATGTGTACCAGAAGGCTGCGAGTAAGGTCCTATAATCTTCGGCTTCATCTTCTTCCCAGCTCCTGCAACTACAGATAGTGAATAAGAAAATAAGACTTGTTGATCTATAAATTACTGGTGATTAAATTGTCACAATGAAGTAACTCACTAGGAGTTGATGGAGTGGGTCTTTTTATTCTGACAAGAGGATTATATCGGGCACGAGGCCGCTTTTCCACTTGTTGTGCCTCATCATCCCCATCTTGAGAATCCAACGAATCAGCTTCAGGTGGTGTAGAAGAATCACCTTCCAGATGAAGGGTTTCTTTCTCTATAGTTCTCTTCCTTTTTCCCAACTGATAAACTGGGTGATTCAGCACCCCTCTAGGGTATGATGCTATCCAGTTCTCAGCATACCAGGTAGTCAAGTTATTTTCCACTTTATCAACTGGTAGATCAAATACTGCCCCAATCTTCTCCCTAGATTTCAGCAACCATAGTTGTTGCGAAACCATCAGATGTTTCTCTGACCTGACATGCACTGGGGGAGATACAACAGTCTGCTGCAAACACTTAAATTGACGTGCAAATCTATATGGAGGATAGGCCTCGCATATAATATCTCTATCAATCCTGGTGACTAGCACACCATCTCTGTAGGCCAGCATGTATGCCCTTAATTCCAGGCTGGATATTCCATCATCAATAAACCACCCAGTTGGCGGATTTTCGTAAGGAAAGAAATTGAATTCCTTATGCATTCTCAGCCTCACATTCATGTCATAGGAATTGAGAGATAGTAGAGAAATTCCAGAGAATGCCTGCACTGATGGCCTGAAAGAACTTCCAGGAATCTGTAATCTGTTCTGTACATTATACATCCTGAAGTGAGTGGCAATCCATCCCCATAAAACATGGAATGGTCCTACTATTATCAAAGGAGACATACCCATGAAAACATGGAGTAAGCTCCTATGAATCTTTTCTAAAATTGGGGTATCCAACCCAACCATTTTCCCCTCATCCAACTTGGCTGCAATAACAAAGGTCCTTGGCCTGACGCATCCCTTCGAGTCCCTGAATGGAAAAAGGTAAACACTGAGCCACAAGGCCAAGAAGCCCGCCAGACGAATCTTCTTTGGGATTCTCTGATTTACTTCATATCCCCACTTCTCAAATTCTCTTTCTTCCATGGTTGCCCAAAATGTTCCTGGAGCACCCCTCTTCTCTATTTTGGGGCAAGTGGTAGGACGATTGGGCTCCTTCTCCTTGGGCCCCTTCTCCTTGGATCCCTTCTCCTTGGACCCTTCTCCTTCGGCTCCTTCTCATATTTCTTGATAAGAAACATATTCATCCACTCCTCTGGATGAATTTCTTTTCTATAATGAGTTAAGGAGGTCTCTGAACTCTTGATCTTGTAAAATATTGTCAATAATTCTCGAGCCAAATCCGGGGTATTCTCCGAATCATTCCAAGTCACCTTGGGCGGAATGAAGTCATCATACATATCACCCAAAATTGGAGTCCCTGAGATCTTGTGGACATCCAACAAACTGATACCTACTTCCCCATGAGTCAGATGGAAAGAATTGGTTTCTGGGCTCCAATGCCTGACTGAGTATCTTCGGCTCGAAATCATCCTTCCTGTAAACATATGTTTGTCCAGCCCAGACGACTTCATATATTGCAGCTACTTTCAGATCCTCGACAAAATCTACGCAGGTTTGTCTCACCCAGTATGCCCACATCCAAGTTGGCTTCACACCTCCTCCAGGACAAAAGTCCTAACTCTTCTTCCAGCCTTTGGATTGATCCATCTGAGAGTTTCGAAAGACTGAGGGATAACAATGTGGTTGCAGCTCAGGCTTGTGAGGTTTCAGATCTGAGGTACATGGGCTGTGATGCATTATGTAGGCCTTCTCCACTGTTTTAGTGTTTACAAATACTCCTCCACCTGAGATATTTGCAGAAGCAAAATTGGTGTAATTCTGAAACCAAGAAATTGGGAGATAGTTCTTTGCCTCTAGAATGGTGACTTCTCGCAGATGACCATAGCCATACAAAGGTAGATAGATGCTTTATGGGAAATCAAGATGATACTTCTTCAGGTAGTTTTCCAAATCTGGGAGAGTGTTGTCGCAGACGGTATAATAATCATGGACAATGATGCTTATCATATCATCAACTCGCTTGCTAGAAAGTTCATCAGCCATTCCGATTCTCTTGGGAGCCATTGAATCTGCACAAAAGTTGAATAAATTAACTCTTAATTGGGTTGATTTTTCATAAATTTTTTGAAGAAATTCGAAAAAATGGCAAAGGCATTAAGGCACGCAAGTCTAATTTTGGAACGCAAGTATGAATGTGTCGCGCAATTATGGTTGTGCCACGCAAGTTTTTGGTACGCAAGTATCACCGCGCAAGTCCAAATACCTTGACAGCAGCGTGACAGTGAATAAATAGCGGAAAATAGAGAAACTTGCGCGGCAAAGGGAACTTGCATGGAGAGAGCTCGAAATTATGAAATTTGGTGCTTTGCATGAGAAATGACTGCATATATATAGGCCAGGCCTCAACCCTGTGCGCCTAAAGTCAGCGCGTGCAACCAGCTGCCCTGAGGCCTGTGCGACTTGCACTTGCATGACCCCATCTGCGTGCTCAACACTTGCACGCCACTTTTTCCTTGGTTTTCTTCTTTCCTCAGAGTTAAATCCTCATTTCTTTCAGATCCAACTCTGAGGGGGGACTTTTGTTGATGGTCCTTTCTGTCACAGAGTCTAATGAATTGAAAATGGGAAATACCTTGAACCCAAAGTGATTCATCCATTGAAGAAACATCAAAAATTGACAAAGACATGAACAAAGGTTCAAATGCACTTGAGTCGCACAAGTTCCACCAAGGACATGCAAGTGTACTTGCACGACACACATTAGTCACGCAGGTGACTTTCACGCCCTCTTTGAATTTCGCCCAGGGTCTTTTCCATCCTATAAATACCCCCTGTGGGCCCCCATTTTGAGGAGGAAAAATTCTAGAAACTCATATTTGAGCTCCCGGTGCCCTAATCTCTTCTCAAAGCTTCTGAAAATTTATAAGGTAATTTATTACGTAGAATGAAAGATCTAAAGAGAGGGAGTAAGGCCTAAGTGTTGAAAGTCATCAACACTTGCGTGCCTAAGTGGCCAGCCCTTAATAAAAATGGCCACACTTGCGCACCGCCTTACCCCTTCAACAGAACATACACGCCCCTCTTCTGGAAGCCTCTAGGGATAGTACTAAGGGATTGAGCCAAGTCTCGCCCAAGTATTACCCTAAGGGTTAACTGTCACGCACGTACCCATGTGTCGCGCAAGTATACTTGTGCGACATGACTTGCGCGCCCACGCAGGACTTGCATGCAACCTCCTTTTTTGGTACCCCTCCTGCCTATTTCACCTCTCTTATGCCTATCCACCTATCCTCTTCAAGGTTAAGCCTTCAGAACTCTCTCCAAATCCATTCATGGAATGATTTTCTTGTTGGATTCCTTATCTGAAAATAATTCTGTGGAACATCTTTTAAAACCTAGTGATTTACATATCTTTATGTCACTAAGGTCAGAGATTTCATTCATTCAACCTCATCCTTTAAGATGAGAGAATCCTTAACCTGGGCCTCCTTCTCAGGAGTAATCCCTAGTCCAAATTCTCTTAATTTGGGCATCCTCCTCAGGAGTAAGCCCCAAGTCTCCTAAAATGGGCATCCTCTTTAGGAGTAATCCCCAGTCATAATTTTCCAAATCTGGGTTTCCTTTTCAGGAGTAAGCCCCAATCTCAAAGTTCCCAAAATCCGGGCATCCTCCTCAGGAGTAAGCCCCAACTGTGGTTCTCTTAACTTGGGTTTCCTTTTCAGGAGTAAGCCCCGGTCTCAAATATGGGCATCCTCCTTAGGAATAAGCCCCAAGTCCCCTAATTGGGGCATCCTTTTCAAGAATAAGCCCCAGTCATAATTCTCTTTAACTTGGGCTTCTTCTTTAAGAATAAGCCCCATTCATAATTTCCTCTTAACCAGTCTTAATTTACTTTTTGACTTGGGATTCCTTTTCAGGAGTAAAACCCAATCATAAGTCCCTTCCTAATTTGGGAACCTTCCTCAAGAGTAAGCCCCAAGTTAGAGTATCCAAATCTCCATAAAGCACATATACCTTTATGGACCTTTTTCCTGGGTTTCTTCCCTAAAGTAAAACCCAATATTTATCTATTTTTTGGGTAGTCATACATACATAATCTCCACATCATTTCTTATGATGGCATAATTTTCTGATTTTACCAATACCTCTTGTTTCTCACACCGAGCATGACTCACGTGAGATTAGAGTGTAAAAGTAATTATGACATCTTTCTTTGATCCATCAATCATGAATAAACCCCATACTTCTTTACTCGAACTATGTGGGTTCTGATTCCTTTTCTAAAAAACAAAGGATACGTAGGTAGCCCATCTATGGGTACGATCCCAACTATGAAATAATTCATGTACTTCTGAATGACAATAAACTTCAAGTGCCCTGCTGAGTGGCTTTAAAACCAGTATGGTCATCATAATGACCAAGAGACTTTTATATAAAGTATTAAAGGATACCATTGACTAAGAATCTCTAAAAAAATATAGATGATTCTCTATAGATGAAGAACCTCGAGTACATATAAAAGATTCTATAAATCTCATACATATTAATCATTGATTGTTAGATCTAAAGAAAAGCTCATTTTCATACTTGGTAATGTAATAAGGATTCACGAACATAACTTAAATCTACAAAGAGAGTCCCAGAGTAGACAATAATTACCCTAAAAAAGGTGTGATGAGTCGGACCTCCCATAATCTCGACCAATGAAAATTCTTAAGTCTCACCAGTTCACAACTAATGAGCACCTACCATTGGAAAGTAGGTCCTAATAGATATGGAATAATTGGATGTTTTCGATTCTATGAACAAACCCGTTAGAAATTGCTTGGAATGTTTGAATCTTAAATCAACGAGATCATCCCCATTTCCAGAGGTAACAACATATTCTCTAAAATATTTTATATAAATCAAAATCAATGTTTTCATCATGTTATCTCATGTATGGTTCTGAATCAATAATGACATATTGAAGACATTATCCAAATTCTCTTCCTCGATTCTTTTTGGAATATAAATTTCAAAGAACTTATTCATCATAAAAAAAATCCCCTCATCCAAAAATGGATGGAACATCAACCATCTTCATTATTATATAAAATATTTCCCCAAGGAAATATATACATTGAAATAAGAACTATTTAAACAATCATCAGAGTTACGAGGAGAATTATTAATGCATGACATGAAATGTCATTCAATGAATCCATAATAATTCTCTAGGTATCACCGTGAAACTCAATGTCTTAATTTTTTTTCATGGAACATACTGACTTGATGACTTCATCCAAGCTCCACTAAATTTGGAACTTCTTAATCATGTGGATATTAATGAAATATTTTTATCTCATTGATGAACAATGTTAACAAAGGAAAATCATTTGAAAACAAATAAAATCAATACACAAACTAGGATCTTCAATCAACCCTTTTTATTTTTTTGAAATAACTTATAAGTTCATTGAAAATAAATATTTCAATATGTGGAACCATTTTTTTCTCTCTCCCCTTTAATTTTCAAACTTTCATTTCACTTACTCTCCCACTTATTGAAAAGAAATAATAAGTACATGAGAAAAGGGTATCAGTCCATATTTAAGAAATGTTTCATCTATCATTTCACTATAAGTCTACTTGAACTATGATTGATGTAGAAAAAAAGAGGATTCATTTAGACAAAAAATATGTCCATTATGAAATGGTTAGGATACCCTAATGAAATGAGAACTCATAAAATATTATTTAAATGGTTTTTCATTTTATTTCTAGAATGAAGATATTTAAATAAAATATTAATCTTTTGTAAAAAATATCAACCTTAAACTCATACACTCACTTCAAAAAATGTATTAAAAAAATTCAACTGAAATAGGTGGGATAAGTGTCCTTGAAGTACTTACAAATTCATTTTTCCATTAATTAATTTCATTTAGCATCCATTGTAAAAGGTTTGTTATTTTTATAACAAAGTATAAGAGATTAAGAGATACATTTCTTTTACGATGACATGATATTCAACAAATTTACAGAAAGATTAAATTTTATACCAATTGAAATCATAATTCTGGATGATTCTTCATTTGTCTCCCCTCAAGGGAAACACTTCTCCTCATCTTCATAATAGTGTATATCATAAAGAATGGTTTTTAAGAAGTTCCATCATAAAGAATACACCAGAATGGATCTTACACTTCTGACTGTCTAGATTGGAAAATATTCAAAACTTCAACCAGAATGATATTCTTGAAAAATTATTCTTTAGGATAAAAAATAAGATCAAGACAAGATGGTATAATCTTCATCCTATCTATCAATAATAGGACATAAATTACTTCAAATTCATCAAATATGATCCTCCATAATATTAGTATTTTGATACAAAATTGAGGAATCATTCAAGGTTAGTTACTAATTCAACCTTTCTATTAAGAATTGGCAGCACTCATTGCTTCTTGTGTTCTTCCCTTGAGAGATTTATTCAACTACAATTCCCTACACTATAAGTAAAAATAAAATACAAATTTTTTTAAGGGAATAAGGTGGATCCTCTTTGATTCATCAAAATGAACAGAAATGTTGAGATGATATTCTCAAACAAGTTGTTCCATTTTATCCAATATTCATGCTTCCACATATAAACATCTATTCTAATTTATGTTGAGTTAGTATATAACTCTTCATATATTTTTCTTTGTTGTGCGGATAACATTTATTCTTAATAGCCTTCATAGATGATACATTCATTATACTATTAAGGAAAACTTCTTATTCTTGTATAATGGTTAAACAACCTTTTCCAATGTGACCAAATTTCTTACATCTCTCACATAAAACTTCTTTAACATAAGATTTTTAATTTCTTGAAAAACCCTCATGCACTTTGTCTTCATCGTGTGGGATCTTTTCTTTTCCTTTTAGAAAGGCCTTATCATGTGAATATTTCAATTCCATCATTCTTTACAATTAATCCATCTAGATAACTAACATGTCATTAAGAACTATGAAAATAAGTTTAGATATTACACATGGGTTCTTCTCAGTATAATCCATCTTAGTAGTTCTTTTGGATGCTCTACCCTTTAAAGTATTGGATTTAGAATCCAACATTTTCTCATATTTCCTTTTGGGAATATTCTTGGGAAAATTTATGTTTACAATATTCATATAGTTTCTTTCTAAGGTATATTATTCATTATTAGATAGATTTTAAATGTCTTATTTTTATTTTTATCTTTGGATACTTATTGGTTAGAGAATTTACTAACCTTATGACCACTACAGTTGAATACAACACAGATGCTTTAAGCTTTCCAAATCTGTTTGCAGAATAAAAATTTCTCTGGAACTGTAGATGTTGCTTATTTTTTATAGAATTTTCCCCCTTGGGATGGGATTAATTTTTGATCTTGAATTTTGAAGACTTTACCAGCAATTTAATGCACAATTCCCAAATCTGTTATTTCACAAACATTGACCCATAAATCACGATTTTTAGATATCTTCTTTATAAGGTTGTTCGGTATTCTTTATGATTAGTTGTGATCTCTATAGGGAACCATATTCCACACTTTCATTAATATCCATATTAGTTATGTTGGTTGTTTTATTATCACCTTTATTCATCCATACTTGTTTAGAATTTGTTTTACAACCAACATCATTCATGAAAAATATTTTAGAAACATTTTTAAAGGATAATATGGATGGTACCTTTTTCTTCACAACTTCTTAGGATAGAACATCGAAATATGTCAGGATCTTCATATCACATGATAGAGTTATTTTAAAATTACCATCTTATAGTGTATATTGAGTGGTAGAAACAATGTTTTCTTTATTTTATGACATATCAATATGTTTCTTTCTTAAGATTTGCTAACTAAACTTCAAAATCTAGACATTTCATATTAAGGATGATTTTTTTATCTTCAATCATAATCATCTTTTATTAAAAATCATTCTTCATTCTGTTAAATTTATCTTTATGGAAAATAACGTTCTTCTAAATGAAAGATTCAAGTTCATTGATCTTCTTGGATGTTACTTCAAATTATGATTCCTTGACATCAATTTTGTTTTTCAAATTTTCTTTAAGTGAATGGATATTTTATTATAGAGTATTTTTGAATTTATATCATTCATCAACATCATTGAACCATTTTGAGGAACTTATTTCATGTTCCCTCATTATTTCCTCAAAGGTTCCAACATATCTAGATAGTTTCAAACATTCAAGAAAATTTTCTTGCAATCCCTTCTCCAAAACATTAGTTTATCCTTCCATATGAGTGATTTTTCTCTACATATATTGAAATACTCCACAAAAAATAGAGGATCATTCTTCAAGAATACCGTAAAGAAAAACAATAAATATATCAACTTATAATTCTTGAGAAGCTGTAGATTGATCATCATCACCACATCTTCTAGCATCTTCATCTTGGGGGAAGTTTCAAATTTACCAAAACATACCTCTTGATCACTTGAATATCTTGATTTACATGTGGTATAAATTTTATCCATGTTCTTGATGGAAATATTATCCACTGCTCATTACTTTCCAATCCTGATATATCTTCATTTTTTTTCAATGCATAGAGAAACATATACTTCCTATTCTTTTGGTAAGAGAGACTTCTCTTTCAACATTCTATTATATTTATTTTTCTTATTCTTCATTGTCTTTATAGATATAGAATTTTTCTTTGAGATAATTAAATGTTCACAAAAACTCCACATCATTTTTTATTCATGAAATAAACTAAAATATTCTAAATAAAATAACTTTAACTTATAGAATCCAATAGAGGTGAACCTTGGATATGATAACTCTTTAAAGGAATAGATTAGGATATTCATAACACTGAGAGAGGTGAATAAATTTTGGAGTCTTTTTAATCCAATTAAACCTTTTTATCACTTTACCTCTTCGATCTATTGGGATCTTGATTCTCTTATTCTATTTTCCATGTCGCATGTAAGAATATTAAAGTAGTAAAGAATAGAACATGAAATTTTTAAAAGTAAAACTACTCAATAAGAGTATCTAGTCCCTGGAATAATATAGAAATGATCCAAACTACACTATCATTAGAAATTAATCCTTCAAATTTAGTTAAATCTAGTAAGAAGTACCCTTTCACTTGAAATGCACTCTGGTCAATTGATAGTGCATGTTTTATAGCATTTGGATGGATCTTTATACTGTATCTAAAGATAGTATACTTCTTGGTAAAGGTTTGTAACACCAAAAAATCATTCAATATATTAATATATATTGGGTGTCACAATACTAGTATGGTTTTCTAAAAACTTGTTCTTCACTGGGTTACTTGCACAACAACAAGCTAGCCACCTTTCTCCTTATTCACAACCATAAACTGAAGAATGCACAATTTTTTTCTCCTATCAATAACAATAATCTGAATGTGAAGTAGCCTAATCAACATAAATTTTTCATGAACAAATAATAATAAAATGATAGGTCACCGACTCTTCTTCTCTATTTATACATCAGTGAAAAACCGACTGAAATGAATTACCTTCTTCCAATTTATCCATAATCACAAAACTCTTTTGTGATTATTAAATCAATGAAGACCAGAACAACAAAAACTCATCAAAATTAATTCATTTTATTTGATACCTAATATAAATAATTTAATATAGTATTAGTTCAATGATCTTTCACACACATGAAATAATAAATAATGCTCAATATCAGCTTCTCATTCATTCAAATTCCTGATCAGATTCTTCATCAATATTCTAATGAAATACCAGAATTACTTAATTAATAAGAACTAACTATTGAATGTGATATTAACTTCATGAAATTGTTACATGAAATCTTCATGAATACCATTATCATTGAATATATATATTCACACACACACACACATATATTATTTCATGTGGTATGTTTCATTGGTTTGGTTTTTGTTTCTCTATTAACATCACACTTTTTTACATGAAAAAATGTCATTGTATTTCAATGTGTTTCACTGTAAGTCCATGTAAGTGGTATTCTTATTTATTTTGGTGAAATTAGGCACAACTAGTTATGTTCCATGAGTTCTCATTAGGAAAATCTGAACGGGTATAGAGCATCATTCCACATACTCATGCACACTAGAAGAAATGATTGGTATCTCTTTATGAAATGTATACACAACCAAACAATAGTATAACCTCATGAAAATAGAGATGCCTAGAACTCCTTCCCAAAACCAAAATAGTTCATAGGACTCCCTTTCTTCATGAAGCCAAGAAGTCTCACAAAACTCTACTGGTTCACTAAATAGATTAATGGGGATGCTCTGTTTTTCAAGGAAAATAAGAGCTCTTGGAATAATGCAAGTGGAATCACCTTGATTCATCTCAACACCACTACTTTTATTGATGAGTATCACGACCTCTTCTTCATTTGAACATGGTGGCCTCTAGATTGAACACGAGTGATTCAACCATATTTTTTAGTGAGAGAGTGGTACCGTCAAAGGAAGACATGAGATGATCTCTCTGGGTGTGAAATTTGTGGCTCATTGAAAATAATAATGCACGGGTGATCAAATGGTGTAGATTTAAATTAGTGGTGTGTGATATGTAATGGATGACACATATTAAGTTGATCAGACAACTCATGTTATGTCTTTTTTTAAGTGGGGGAATAATACACCCAAGTTGCATCCCCATCGAACTCTTCTCACAACTTCCCTTCGTTATACTAGATGAGGGATGACCATTTCTCACTTGAGTTGTCAATCAAGAATCAAAACAGGTACCCTACCCACACACTCTAATGGACAAACCCATGGTGGTTTTCGGCCCAACCCATGTGCGGATCCCACCATGCATTTTTTGGGCTTTACACATAGTCCTATTGGGACCATAAAATGATTGGCCAACCAGTGCAGCGATAATTACGAGATAAAAATAAAGTTGAAAATGAGGAAATAAAAGGGACACTAGATGTAACAGGGAAAACCCCCCAAATGGAAGAGGTCAAAAACCACAGGCAAATAGAAGGATATGACTATAGATAAATGTGGTTACACACTCCTTTACTGTTACAAGGAGAAAACCCTTGTAAAAATCTATCTTGAATAAGTGTGTAAATAAATCTCATAAAACCACTCAAATATGGTATCTATTGGTGGTTATGAGAATAGATGAAAATGATGATGTTTGGAAGAGAGGAGAGCCTTCTTTTATAGGCCTCATCACCCTTTCCCATTGCCCTCTCCTACTGTATGAATTTGTGGGGTTGGCCACCCACCACACTAGCCACTCCCACCTCCCTTGAAAAATAAGGGGGAAGCCACCATCCAAGGAAAAATATGCCGACACATATCTCACTTGGAGATTTAATTGAGAATCAATCACATCTCCACACATCCTTTCTATATTCCAAAAATGTTGCTTAAGTATCTGCAAGGCCGTTCGAGGATCTGCACCATCTGAACTTATCAAAGTTAATCGCCTTCATTAGGAAATATGCCAAAATTTATTTAGTGTGAATCTTGTCCATGTCCACACTTCCTTCCTATAACACATCTCATACAAAGTGATATTGTACCCCAATGTGCTTCATCCTGGATTGAAAAGATGGATTCCTTACAATATAAAAGGAACTCTGACTATCACAAAACAATGGAATATGCTTCTGTCTATGCCTGAGATCCTCCAACAACCTTCTCATCCAAATTTACCCTTTGAAAGCCCGTGTAGCTGCCATGTACTCTGCCTCCATCGTGGATAAAGACAAAACTTACTATAACTTTAAAATCTAGCTCACAAATCCTCATACAAGAGTAAACTCATAACCAGTAGTGGATTTCCTCTGGTTA
This sequence comes from Viscum album, assembly GCA_963277665.1. Classification (NCBI taxonomy): domain Eukaryota; kingdom Viridiplantae; phylum Streptophyta; class Magnoliopsida; order Santalales; family Viscaceae; genus Viscum; species Viscum album. The sequence continues at coordinate 1,330,660,328 of OY728166.1, read as the reverse complement.
GAATCTCCTGCAAAATCTGAATCAATATATCCTCTGATAGCACAATCCGATCCCCTATAACATAATACAACATTTGTGGTCTCCTTGATATATCATAGGATCCTTTTCACTATGTTCCAATGCTCCCGTCTTGGATTCTCCATGTACTGACTAACTGCTCCCATTGCATGTGCAATGTCTGGTGTAGTACAAACCAAAACGAACATTAGACTACCCACTGCTAATTCATACAGTACTCAAGACATTTACATACTCTATGCTTCACTTCTAGGACTCATCATTGAGTATAACTTGAAATTAATGGGAATTGGGGTAGATATTGGCTTATAGTCTTGCATGTTGAATCATTTCAAGACTCTATGTATGTAACTCTTCTGTGATATCCAAATCTTCCCATTATTTATATCTCAGTAAATCTGTATCCCAAGAATCTTGTTTTCTAGTCTCGAGTCCTTAATTTCAAACTCCCTAGAAAACTATGCCTTTGTCTCCTGGATCTGATATTTGTTGGGGCATGCAACCAACATGTCATCCCCATACAACAGAAGAATGATGAAATCATTACCATCCAAACCCTTGAAATATGAAAAATGATCTGAATGAAGTCTACTGTATCCAACACTCATGATATAGGAATCAAATATCTTGTACCAACACCTCAGCGCCTATTTGAGACCATACATAGATTTTTTCAACTTGAAAACCAAGTTCCCTTTACCTTCTTCTGAAAAACCTTCTTGTTGGATCATATAGTTCTCTTCATCATGATTTCCATGGAGAAAAGCAGTATTCACATCCAACTGCTCTAAATGTAAGTTGTATATAGACCACATCTCAAGAACTAATCAAACATTTGTCATTTAAACAACAGGAGAAAATATTTCATTGAAATCAGTACCTTCCTTCTAAGAAAATCCTTTGACCACCAATCTTGCATGATATCTTTCCACCTGGTCTTTTCTATCCCTCTTGATCTTAAAAACCCATTTTTTCCGATAGAATTCCTTCCATGAGGTAAAGGAAAAGATCCCAAGTCTTGTTTCTATGCAAGGCTTCAAGTCCCTGATATATTGCCACCATCCACGAGGATACATCTAGACTCTTGGTCGCCTCCATAAATGAAGATGGATCTCCATACTCCATCAATATGTAATACATAATATTTCTCTCAGTGACATAGTCTGAGTTCCATATTGGTGATCGTTTCTCCTGAGATGACCATCATGGTCTAGAATGAACCGGTACTTGATCATTGTGCTCTGGTAATGCTTCAGAGGAAACAAATTCTTCCTTAGATTTTCCCTCTACATTGACTATTGTAGTTTATGTATTCTCCTTCACCTTGTCTTGATTAGTTGTTATTTGTACCTTATCTTCTGCAAAAATGGAATCTCTTCTGATGATAAATTTGTGGGTAGTGGGATCCCACAAATGATACCCCTTCACACCATCAGCTTACCCCAAGAAGATACATTTTCTGGATCTCGAATCCAACTTCGATCTTTCCTGGTCATTAAGCAATGAATATATAGGAAATCCAAAAGTATGTAACCATGAATAGTCAGCAGGTTTACTAGTCCACATCTCCATTGGTGTCTTCAGTTCAATTCCCATTGAAGGAGATCAGTTGATCACATAACAGGTGGTATTCACTGCTTATACACAAAAGGTTTTGGCAATTCCTACAATCTTCAACATTGCCCTTGTTCTATCTAACATGGTTCTTTTAATCTTCTCACCCACTCCATTCTACTTAGGAGTGTATTCCACCGTGAACTGTCTCATGATTCTTTCCTATTGAAAAAAAGTATCAAACTCCTTGCTTGTATATTATCCACTATTGTCAGTCCTCATACACTTGATATTCTTTCCAGAGTCAAGTTCCTTATGCGCTTTGGATGTTTTTAAGAATTCAAACACATCCTCCTTCTTATTGATTTGGTACAACCAACATCTACTGTAATAATCATAAAAAAAGGATACAAAGTACCTTGCTCATCGTAGGAATAAAATAGGTGCTTGCCAAATATCAGAATGGGTCAACTCTAAGATCTCTTTGTTTCATGCTGTTGATGTTTGGAACTTTAACCTTTGTTGCTCACCCAAAACACAATGCTCACAAAATGGTAAGGATACCTTTGTCAGCCCAGACAACAACTTCTTATCCGCAAAAATCTTTAGGCCTTGTTCTGACATATGGCCAATATTTTGATACCATAACACCGTCAACACTTCTGTAGAGGTAGTTGATGAAACAACTATCTCTTCCTCCTTATATGTTTCACCCATAAGAATGTAGGTTTTCTTCAAGATCTTCTCAACATTCATTACCACAAGCGTTCCCTTCAAAATTATCACCACTCTATTCTCAGTGCCAGTCTTGCATCCGATTTCGTAAAATTGTCCTAAAGACAATATTTTCTTTATCAGGCCTTTCACATGACGTACTCCTTGGACAATATGTACTATAACATCATGCATCTTAAGTTTGATGGTACCGACTCCAAAAATCTTCAAGGTGTGATCATTCCCCATGTACAAAAGTCCTTCCAGGATGGTTTCATATGGGTCAAACCATTCCTGTCGATACGTAATGTGCCATGTTTTCATGAGTAGATTATCCATGCATCATTGAGATGATGCCTACTTCCAGCAGTAGTCATTTATTCTCTTACTAGTATATCTCTTTTTCCATAAGTACTCACCACATTCTCATGAGAGATCTTTTCAAAAATCTTCTTATTCCAAAAATCCTTCTTGATGTGCCCCTTTTTTCCACAATTGAAACATGTGCCATTCTTATTATTACTCATTGATTTGGACCTGCCATGATTTTGGATCCCAATGGAATGAGGATCCATTATCCTTCCTCTCTCCATTGAAAGAGCCTCTTCTTGGTGTGATGTTTTCTGTCTTTCCTCCTTCTTCTTGCGCCGACTTTATTCTTCAAGAACCATAGTTGTAACATCATTAAAGACCGGTATATCCATCAGGATATTTTTGGTGAGGTTGATGATGAGTTAGTTATACAAATCTGGAAAACGTTGCAGTAGAATCTTTGCATGTTTAGTATCCATAAATTTATAGAATAACATCGTGAAATGAGAGAACAAAGTATTGAAGTTGTTGATGTGGTCAATCACTGATGATGAATCCACCATTCGAAGAGTAAACAATTTTCTCTTCAGGAAAATTTTGTTGTGTAGTGACTTGACATCGTACAACTTCATAAGAGTATCCCATATTTCCTTTTCCATATTTTTATCCACAATGCTCAATAGGACACCATCTTCCAAAGTCAAATGGATGTTAGAAACAGAATTCTTGTCCATGTCGTTCCATTTCTCCTCTAGCACACTCATCATCTTTTCACCAATTTCTAGAAGGCAATTATCCTTCTACAGTACTACCTGCATCTTCATTTTCCACAACAACAAATTATTCTTGTTGAATATTTAAATCTAATATTTTTCCACCATATGGACATGTTGTCAGTCCATAACCTCCTCCATTTCACAATGGTGTATTTTATAATCTCAATAATTATTTTCTGATGTGACAAATCAACTGGATTCGCAATCATAGAGCATACTAAAATTTTATGAGAATTCTTAATACCTGAAAATGTGAACGACACCAGGTCAGAACCTGCCCTTGATTCCAGTTGCTAGGACCATAAAATGATTGTCCCAACAGTGCAGCAATAATCACGAGATAAAAATAAAATGAAAAATGAGGGAACAAAAGGGACACCAAATGTAACGTGGAAAAACACCCAAATATAAGAGGTAAAAACCATGGGAAAATATATGGATCTCAGTATAGGTAAATGTGGTAAAACAAACTCTCACTATTACAAGGAGAAAACCCTCATAAAAATCTCTCTTGAATAAGTAGGGAAATAAATCTAAAAAAACTGCTCAAATATGGGATCTTCTAGTGGTGATGAGAATATATTAAACTAATAATGTTTGGTATAGAGGAGAGCCTCATTTTATAGGCCTCCTACCCTTGACCTTTTCCTTCTCCCACTGGATGAATTTGTGGGGTTGGACACCCACCACACCAGCCACAACCACCTCCCTTGAAAAACATAGGGGTGGCCACCTTCCAAGAACAAATCGGCTGATAGGGTCCACAGGACCCTTGTAGGCACTATACTTCTATTCACCTCTACTGGACGGTCAAGGGCTCCCATGTGGTGGACCCCCTGATTCCCAAAAAAATGGTTGAGGATCTCCTTGGGTGGCTACCTAATGGTTGGCCTATTTTTCAATTAAATCCCCATACAGTTACTTAGTAAAAACATTGTATATACTGTAATTCAATCTCCAAATTGTGTCACACCATATATTTATTCTTTACGAATTCCTTCAAACAAAACTTCATTTAATAATATTAATACTTGCATTCATGGTTCTCTTTCATGGAAAATAATATTTTTCATCTTCTTTAAACTCACTTAGGAATATTAGAATCAATTTATTCTTTATGTTAGCTCTTCCATGGTTCTCATGCATGAATGGTATATTGCATGACATTCACCAAATTCTCTAACTTTATTTTTTTGGAATATAAATTCCAAAAAACTTCAACATCATAAAACCTTTTCTTGATCCACAGATTGATTGAACTTCAACCATCTTCATTATTGTAGAAAATATGTCATCATTGACATATGCACTTTGAACTAAGAACCTATTAAAAAATATTTATATTTTCAAGGAGAATTATTCAAGAAAGACAACCAATGTCATTCAATGAATCCATAACAATTATCTAGGCATCACCATGAAACACATGGTCTTCAACAGATGTTTCTTGTTTTATCAAGACTTTAGGACTTCATCCAAGATTCATTAACTTCCAAACTACTTCATCATATTGAAATTAATGAAATCTTTATATCTCCTTAATCACCATTGTCAACCAATGAAAATAATTTGACAAAAAATAAAATCTATACACAAAGTGGGATCATCAGGGTCATTAAAAAACCCTCAAGATCTTTTCATCCATACCCCTAGATATTAAAATATTTCAAATGAGACATGAGATGATTTTAATTAGAAATTTTGTATATTGGATCCATGAAATCAAATTCTATGTTGGGTAGGTTAGCTACTCTATTAAATTTATCCTCATTTTATATCATCTTTGATGATTTTTAGATTAATCTTGAAATTAAGTATTATGGGATTGTGAGGATTCTAGATATATTTCCAATGACTTTGGAATCATCCCATTTTGATATTCACAAACTATGTTATGGACTAAACATAATAAGTGGGTCAATTTTTTCTGTTCAAAAATTATTTATCCTACATACTATATTTAAACCCCAAATATTTTGATCCAGATTTTGATCTATTTTTTCTAATTTCATCCCAATGATCTCAGAGTCTTAAAAAGGAATTTCACTCTTTAGATGATTGTAGTGAATTATATGATTAAAAAACCAAAATAATGTTAAATTGGACTACTTAGTAAAAATTACCAATTTAATGATATAGACCCAAAAATATTAAAAATAGAAATATCTATGGCCAATGATAAAAAATGTGATGGGATTGAAGTTAAAAATCATGAATAAATTCCCCTCATTAGTAGGTAGTGTATTTCCCACTAGTATAGTCACCCTCTATGACTTAGAGATTAATAAATCATTTCACATTGTAAAATCAGGAATGGGGATGATCATTGATAGGGATGAATAGTCATAAACCAGGATTATCATCAATCTTGCACATGACCATAAAAATAAAATAAATTTGGCTCTAGTTAGGCTCAAATGAGATCCCCAAGGACATATATGACTTTGCCTACTCACCTGGTTCATATTTCAACACCTAAGGGAATCTTAGGAATCACACACACACACACACACACACACACACACATATATATATATCTAATTTATGATAAAAAATCATGCATATCGTATAAGATATATTCCTAGTATCTCTATCACACTTATAGAAATCCCCAACCACACCAAGAAGGGAACCCACTCCAATAATAACCCATAATCCCATAGTCTTTCATTAATTATAGAAACATTTGGAATACCTACTAACCTAGCCTATGGAATAAAATGAAATAAATTGAGGTTAAACCCATAACATGGAAATCAAAGACCCCAAGATTTATGGTAAACATTCTAAACCATCACTAAATCAATACAGGGTGTCTCACACCTTTCCAAGTATTATCCCAAACCATTATCACAACCCTTATGATATCTCCCATTAAAGTATCCCTAAAACCCCTAGACCCATATTTATGTGGAAAGGGAATCCAAGGATTTAAGGAATCTAAAATATCATAACTTTCACTTTCTATGATCTCAATAAGAAAATTGTCAAAAAAGGATCTCATAAAAAAATTTGAATCCAATTTAATTAACCCATAGCACAATGAAAGGTATAACATACAATCAAGAATGAATCATCATGCATCATAATGAAACAAGAGACTTCATCCAATCTAACATCCAAAACAAGTATGCATTCATACACACATACATTGAAAACCATCCACCACCCAAAAAAGTGTCGGTTCCGAGCACAGAAGAAGCAAGGTTGGGCCGGTTCCCAACTTCATTTTTTACCATGAACAATGATTATTCTATGATAAAATCAATGATAAACACCAATTTCCATGGAATAAAATCAATGTTTTAGATAAAAAAGGAAGAGGCCTAAAACCTGTAGAGAGGATCTTGCATATCATGTTTATAATTAATTTAATTAATTTCATAATGAGAAGAATACCTAGATCTTGTGTACCTTCTTCATTGATGATGTTGATCATCCAGAATGACCCTTCCGGATTTTCTCATTGTGATTGAGAGGATCCAAACCATAATCCTTCTAGTGGTAATCCACACATTCTCTGATGGTCTCCGATTGAAACCACTCGTTCTTCAAGTGCTAGCACGGCAAAGCGACTGTCTTGTTTTAGTCATTCTTGGTCGCTTGTTCTTCAGCCTTGAAGAACGTCTCTCGTTCTTGAGAGGGGAAGGAAGAGGATTTGTGGGAGAAATTATTTAGCTAAAAAATTCTCCATTCACCGGGTATACAGTTCGGTACATGGCACAATGGACATACATGTCTATTTTTCAACATGGGGCTTCAGTTATTATATTTAATTGCGTAACAACAATTAAATACATTTATAACTATAGATAAAACCCATAATTTTAATATTAATACTGTGTCATTATTTATAGTGCACCAACTTACAAAAAATGTAATTATAAATAAAATTCCACATCACAAAATAATATCAGTGTCATTATTATTTTAACTTGTGCCAACTTGTTAAAATATTATTTACCTTATTTAAAAAATTATTTTACTACCAGACTGACCTTGGTTTTCTCAAACTCCACTTCCATTTATTGAACACCTGAATAAATAAATAAATAATTTATTCTATTAAATAATAATTTTATCAACAAACTAGTAAATAAATATTTATTAAATGTTCAATAAAATAAATAAATACAATTTACCCACAATCTAGTGAATAAATATTTATTTAATTTATGAAATCATTTTAACTTGAATAAAAATATTCCACTATCTTGAGAATAATATTTATTCCATTAATTAAATTCAAATAAATTTAACTGAGACCACCAAAATGCTTAGTGTGTGACCCTCTAGGATTATTTCTCAATGGCATTAGGCGGGATTGCATAAAGTCCAAGAGTACTATCTAGCAATGGGTTAAGACACCCAAGAGAAAGAACATAAAGTCACAACAACAACATCCACATACAAATACTCACTGTCTAATATAATCCATTTGTCTCAATATCTCATCAAGAAGGTTTCATGATAGTGTCATCAAGCTTTGTGCTTGATACAACATTCTTTGACTACCTAAAATAAACTCGTCATTACACTATGTCCATCGAATTTTATGCGACAGTTCTATTTAAATCAAAGGGATGAGATATCAACTTCAATAAATGGATTGGAAAAATCCTTCCTCAAAATAGCCATTAATAATATGCCACTCATAACGCACCCAACATACCCTACTTCCCACCAATATATGGTGTGCCAGTTTTTGTTAGAAAATCAAATAGCACGAGTCATGGAATGAATTAATGATAATCTTAAAGTCCAATGGCTATTATACATGCTCGTAGTAAGAATATTATATGACACCAAACATACGAAATTCCTACTTGAGGGTCTTTTCTCATAATCTCTCATCTTGGATATTACCAAGTACGAACTTCATGAGAGGAAGTCTCATCTTTTTATGAGTACTCACACCTGATGGTTTGTATACTATGTGTCCCATCATAGTATGTCATCCAACCATTGAACTAAATTTAAGAATATTATTATAGCATTTCAAGGTTCTCATCATAGCGGGGAACATCCAGGAACTTATCAATACAAAAAATACTATAGAACATTATTACATTATAGTCATGAAGAATAATGAAAAATAAGAAATAAGATGTTTAATACTTAAATAAATTAAATATCAATGTAATAAAAGTAAAAACTGTTGGTTCTAAGACACCAACTCCAACAAACTCCCACTTGAACTAGAGCCAACTGCCTATGAAATTCAGTCTACTTGACCTTAGATGATGATCATGTTTCTGTTAAGTCAAGGCTTTAGTCAAAAGATATGCCACATTGTCTTCTATGGAAATACTGCTCACTACAACTTCACCTCTCTGATAAAAATCACTCAAGAAAAGATTCTTACAAATTATGTACTTTGTCTACTGATGTGACCTTGAATCTTTTACAATATCCACTTCTATAGTATTATCTCAATAGAGTGTGATGGGATCTTTACTCTTAGGTACCACATCCAGATCCTAGATGAATATTTGCATCCAAACTGTATATCTAGCTAACTTAGAAGTTGCAATATACTCAGAATTCTCTATAGAATCTGCAACCACACTCTACTTTGATCTCTTCTAGCTCACAAAACCTCTTTTAAAAATGAATATGTATCCCATTTTAGAATTCATGTCATCCTGATTAGTCTTCAAACTAGCATGTTCATATACTCTGATAACTAGTTCCTCATCTTCTCTATAAACTAGGAACATATCCTTAGTATTCCTTATATACTTTAGGATAGTCTTGTCTCCCATCCAATGGTGGTCACCTGGGTGAGCTTGATATCTACCTACTATACTAAATGCATCGAAGACATCTTGCCTAGTACATAGCATGACATACAAGATTGACCCTATCACTGATGCATATGGATTCCTTGAAAATCTCTTTTTTTCCTCATGTGTTTGAGGAAACATTTTATTGGAAAGATAAATTCCATGTGATTCTGGAAACAATATCCTCTTGGATTTTTCCATACCGAATCTCTTTAGTAGCTTGTTAATGTATGTACTTTGACTTAGGCACAACAATCTCTTGGATCTATCATGATGGATCTTGATCCTAAGAATATATGCTGAATCACCCAAGTCATTCATAGAGAATCATTTATTCAACCATGCCTTAATAGACTGTAAGACTGGTATCTCGTTTCCAATAAGTAATATTTCATCAATATACACTATTAGGAAAACGACTGCACTCCCACTAAACTATTTGTAGACACAAGGATCACATTCATTCTTAATAAAACCAAATTCTGTTATGGCTTTGTCAAAACAAATTTTCCATGACCTGGATGCTTGTTTTAATCCATAAATGGATTTCTGTAACTTGCATACCTTATTGGCATCCTTTGGAGTCATAAACCCTTCAGATTGTGTCATGTAGACATATTTCTAAAGGTTCCCATTAAGGAAGGATGTTTTGACATCCATTTTCCAAATATCATAGCCATAGTAAGAATCAATGGAAAATATAATTCTGATGGATTTCACATTTCTACTGGTGAAAATTTTTCTTCATAGTCAATGCCTTGACGTTGCTTGAACCCTTTTGAAACCAGTCCTTCTATATAGGTACTAAATTGTCCTTCCATGTACAATTTCTTCTTGAATACTCATTTGCAGCCAACCAAATTTACATAAATTAAAGTATATACCAAAATATAGACTTCGTTTTGATATATGGAATCCATTTTAGAATTCATGACTTCTTTCCACATGGAAATTTCTGTCCTACTTACTTCTTCCTCGTAGGTTAGAGGATCATTATTATGAAAAAAAATGAATCACCATATTTAGTAAACAGAAAACCATACCATTATAGTTCTCTATCTTTTCTTGTACTCCTACACAGTTCTTGTGTCTCTGAAATAGGTCTTTCTTCCATGGATCTTGGTGGAATATGTTCCTATACCAACTCTTTTGTACCTTTAGCCTCGACTTCATCGAAGTCTATCTTTCTCCCACTATCAATTTTGGAAATGTGCTCCCTCTCGATGAATTTGGCATGTCTTTCCACTATACCATTTTTGTATGAGGGGTTGTATAGGTAATATCCCCTTGTTTCTTTGGGGTATCCTATAAAGGTACACTTTTTTCCTTAGGGTTCAATCTTGTTACCTAAAGAGGCATTAACAAACACATCACTTCCCCACACATTTAAATTTGATAACATGGAGTTCTTTCCACTCCATAACTTTTATGGAATACCATTTATTGATTTAGTTGGTAATTGGTTTAGTATGTGTGCCACTGTTTGTAATACATATCCCCAAAAGGATAATGGAAGACTCACATGACTCATCAATGATCTCACCATGTCCAACAAGATGTGGTTCCTCCTTTTCCACACAACATTCCACTAGGGCTTGTAAGGAAGAGTGATTTGGGATAAGATCCCAAACTCTTGTAAGTAATCAGTGAATTATTGATTAAGATATCTTCTACCTTTGTCTGAGATGGATTTATTAATCTTCTTACCACGATGGTTCTCAACTTCATCGATGTATTCTTTGAACTTATCGAAATAATATAACTTATACCTCATTAAGTAGATATATCTATATCTACTAAAATCATTAGTTAAAGTTATTAAGTATGAGTACCCTACCCTTTCTTCAAATGGAAATGGTACACACACATTGGTTTGAACCAATTAAATAATACCTTTAACACTTTCCCCTTTCCCACTAAAAGTGGATTTGTTCATTTTTCCTTGTAAACATATATGACATATGCCATGTGGTTTTAGTTTGAAAGAATCTAAATATCCATCTTGATGTAACTTTGTCATGTGTTTCTTGTTTACATGACCAAGATAGTGATTCCTATGTTGGGTGTGGTATGAGTCATGTGAAGTATCTTTGTTATCGATTTCCATTACTTGGTTTGTGTAATCCAATATGTAAATACCATTATATAAATGTGCCCTACCAAAACAAATGATATCTTTGTAAAAGAAGCAACATTCATTTAATAACTTGAAAAAAAATCCATTTTTATCTAATATGGATATAGAAATAATGTTTTTAGTAACAAAAAACATGTAATAACAACCCTTTAACACCAAGATCATCCGAGTTGGAAATGCGAGGTGGTAGTCCTCGACCACTACAACAGTAAGTCTGGCTTCTTTGGCTACTCGTAGATCCACCTCCCTTCGATAAATCTTCCTGAATCTACTTGGTTCCTATATTTGGATACATATGTTTTCACCACAAGCAATATCTAATACCCAATTTGTTGAAACAAATAGATTTCATTCGATAACAAACAAAACTTAATCTTCTACTTTCTTCTTAGGTTAGGGGCAATTTTTCTTCCAGTGGTCCTTCTTGGCACATGCAAAATAAACAACCTCATATTCCCTTGCCTCTCCTTTGATCTTCTTTTTCTTAGAAGGGTACTAAGAAGCTTTGGGATTAAATCTATTTGCCTTCACTTTCCTTTTATTCACCATAAGTATAGAAGGATTATCATGCTTCATATGAAAGTGGTATCAGAGAGGTTACATAATAGTTTATAATTATTTAAATAATTCATTGATGATTTATAGTTTAATAATTTAGTTTTTCAAATCATGGTTAATTGTTATTCCTATATGGATTTTGATATCTGTTCTCCCTCTTTTTATTTCTCACAGATTTCACAGAAACAAATGGTTTTTTAATTAAAATTAAAATAGAGAACTCATTAAGAGGCTCTGGCGATTCTTCCCAGGTGACACAAAAGTACACGCCGTGTGATTGGAATTATATGCCTTGTTCTCTTCCAAACAAACATTGTAATCTGGACTACACATTGTGTAGTAGTGTACAAAACATTAGGAGAAATTCAGAAATTACTCAAGTTGTGTGAATTTATTACACGCGGTGAATTTAATTTTATACCATGTGTTGACCAGGACATATAGGCACACAGATACCAGATTACACTCCATGTGTCCCACTAGACATGGCATGTAGTCACTTTGAGTTAGGGCCCAAACTGTGTACCCCATACACAACTAAGACGACCAGTAACTGAGTAATGTGGAGAAAAAATGACATGTATCCCACTGTACATTCCATGTACTCTGAAATTTCCAAAGTATGCCTCACATGTCGAGTCCCTAGGCATGTACTTTGGGAATGATGGTGAAGGTAGTGCACGCCATGTTGTCGGAACTACACACTGTGTACTTTACCAAATTACAGAAAGGTAAAACTTTAATGTTTGTGTAATATTTAGAAATGATTATCCTATATAAATTGTACTAAATTTTTTTACTCTATGAATTAAAGCATCATGTATTCTATATGACAGAAGAGTAAAACAATATACAAATATAATACATATTGGGTGGATTTGAACAGGTATTCACCAGCTTACCTCCAACGTGAATTTATGTACAATGATAATAATATTAAGGAAATTCTGAAAACGATTAAGATAAATGGGTTGATTAATTAAAGATAATAATTAATCGATTCAAGCATAATTTATCTTAATAAGAATGATTAAATAATTGAATACTATTTTTATTAAATGCATAACTCATTGTATGTATGTGGGTGATCATGAGATAGATCGACACCTTTATAGGTGATTGGTTTCCTTTTAATTTATTTATTATATTAATTGTTGGCATGTGATCCATCTATCCTCATTAATATGTATGGCATGTGTGACCATGGTTTCTTTTATGCAAACCCCCTTTTTTACCCCTCACATTCATGTGTGTTAAAAAAGAATATGTAATGGATGGAACTCCCAAGCTAGTGGATGCAGTTTAATCTAGATCTGAGACAAAACCAATCCCAGGAGATACAGAGGTGGATAGGTGGAGAGCTGTAAACACAAACCCAAAAGGTTCAAGGTATTTCTCCCCTAGGTCTGGGTTAGTTTATCAACCGCTAGATTCACTAACGATTAGAAAATATCATGATCATGCCTTTTGCTTTATCTTTTTTCCTGTTAGTTTCATGGTTTATCATTATGGATGTGTTGTCGTGATCACATAATTAATGAATTTAATTAATGGAATAAATATTATTCTCAAGATAGTGGAATAATTTTATTCAAGTTAAAATTTTCAACAAATAAATAAATATATTTTACCCAAAATCCAGTGAATATTTATTTATTTAATTTATGAAATCATTTTAACATGAATAAAATTATCCCACTATCTTGAGAATAATATTTATTCCATTAATTAAATTCAAATATAATTTAACCAAGAACACCAAAGCACTTAGTGTGTGACCCTCTAGGATTATTTCTCATTATAATTAGGTGGGCTTGCCTAAAGTCCAAGAGTACTATCTAGCAATGGGTCAAGGAACCTAAGAGAATGAACTTAAAGTCACAATGATTACTTATACATACAAACGATCACTATGTAATATAATCCCTTTGTCTCAATATCTCATCATGATGGTTTCATGATAGTGTCATCAACCTTTTTGCTTGAAACATCGTTCTTTGACTACCTAAAACAAAGTCATCATTACTCCATGGACATGGAATTTCACATGACCGTTATATTTTAGTCAAAGGGCCAAGATATCAATTTCCATAAATGGAAGGGACAAATCCCTATTTGGATTATCCATTAATAACATGCCACTCATGACACACCCAACATACACCACTTCCTACCAACATATGGCGTGAAGCTTTTCATCAGTAAATCAAAGTGCAAGAGTTGTGAAACGTATTAATGGTAATATTAATGTCTAAAGACTATTACACATGCTCGTAGATAGGAATATCCGATGACACCAAAACATGCAGAATTTCTACTGGCGAGTCTATTCTCATAATCTCCCATCTTAGAGATTACAAAGTAAGAACTTCATGAGAGGAAGTCTCACCCGCTTACGAGTACTTGAACCTGATGGTATATATACTATGTTTCCCATTATATTATTTCATCCAACTACAAAACTATATTTAATAATATTGTTATAGCATTTCAAGGTTCTCATCATAGTGGGGAACTTCCATGACCTTATCAATGCAAAAAATACTATAAGACATTAATACAGCATAGTCATGCAGAACAATGAAAGATATGTCATAAGATGTTTAATATTTAAATTAATTAAATATACATGTAATCCAAGTAAGAATAGTTGGTTCTAGGACACCAACTCTAACAAAAAGGTTAATTTAACCAAACCATTTTTTAAACATATAAAATATTCATCTTTCTTTACAACACATGTTAAATACCTCTTTTATAACACATACAAATGTAATTCCATGATTTCCATAAAATATCAAGGGTCCTTGTTAATAATATATTAAAACCCCTTTTGAAAATCATTAATTTTCCATTTTTGAAATATCACTTAAAATATGTTGACTTTAAATCCCCATTTTTTAAAATACCATTTTAAATTAATTTATTTCCATCAAAATATATTTTAAAAGATTAATCGATTCATCCCATTAAATTTTTTCAAAACATCTTCTCATTAGACCAAAATAAGTTATAAAGTGGGTTATTTATGCTAATGTATCTACAACACTATAAGGAATTCATTTATCTTAGATATGTGATACATTGTTTACTATTAAGTTAGCCTAGTGATGATCCATTTAATATATCAATATTTCATAAAAACAATTCAATGTTATATTGGAATAATAATAATAAGATTAGATAAATAATATAAATTGTAATCCCCCGACCCTAGTTATGCAAAGTTGGTGCATTATTATTTAACATTAACATGATCACAATGGATCAAATCCCAAAAGATCAATCAGTTTAGTATCCTTGGAAGTAATAGACACATTCATAAGTTTTACATTTTATTATAAATTGAAAAACAACAACAACATTGTCTCTATTGACCAAATTCATATCCCTTAGACTATCCCTGGGGGCCAGTCATAATATTCTTCTTTGAATCTTGGGAAAAATAAAACATAGAAAGGGGTGAGTTCAGATTCTTAGTAAGGATAACAATATAGTGTGAACTTTCATAAATAAGCATAACCATTTAAGGAAATGTATAAGACTAAAACAAAATCCTTTTAAACTTAAACTTCATCATAATATGGAAAACATAAATCGAATTATTCCATTTACTTATTCACATGGATATTCTACTAGTCGAATAATCATATGTAATATCAATATCCAATTTCATAATGATGGAATACATAATGCTAGACTTCATAACCACATAGTCATGGCCTTGTGCCAAGACTACAAATAAGATTTTGTCAAGGCCTTGTGCCAAGACAATAGTTTGTCTCATGAGACCTACTGATGCATCGAGGAGCTATAATGGGCTCTACTCATCGCTTACTAAGTCCAATTCATTCCTCATATGAAAAGGTTTGAACATAACATAAACATTCGTATTAAAACTAGCATATGAAATTTCAATACTTTATACATAAACCAGGAATGCTGTAAAAAAGAAAACATCTACAAGAAAAAATATCACAAAATCTTCAATACAATATGGATTATTTAGATCATAATAAATCAACTTTAAACAATCTTAAAATCCATCAAAGGATTTTGACATAGATGAAATCAAGACTTTTTTTGTGAAATATATCTTTCTATTTTGAAATCATCTAAAAGTCATATAATTATAAAAGAAAACATTTATTTTGAAATTATTCTTATAAGCTTTTATGGGAAGAATTGATGATTTTATAATGGCGGAAAATAGCCGCACATGCTGTATAAGTTAAAAAAAGACATTCTTACGTTAATTTTTTCAAAAAGGTTATAAAATACCTTATTTGGAAAATGAAGGAAAGATTACTTTCAAAAAATATATGGTAAAATTAGGGTATAAATGTATTTAACCCACAGTCTAGTAAATAGTAAATTTTTTTGAATTAAACTTTAAAGAAAACAAAGATGTGGATGATAAAAAGGTCTCAGTAGATACTTATGTTTTAACAACCTCAGATAAGTAAAGAGATTGTAGAATTAACCCTTAACTTGTACTTTTCCTTAGTCGATGGTATTTTAACCTCCTGTATAATAGTTAAAACAATGTTATTAAGTTATACAATAAATATATACATAAATATGATATCATATATGATCTTCTAATATTTCTTTGTTAATAATATTCCAGTAGTATCCTCATTTTGGTTGTTAACTCATTCGTTTTCCTTTATATTCTTAGTTATGTAATCCATGTTTGTTATGTTAGGATGTATTTGATTCATATAGAGAATGATATTATGTTCATAAAAATTATTTTTAATCATAAAATGAATATTATTCTTGAATGATTATGATGGGGAATGAATCTCATCACGTTCTTGGAGACGGTAATCCGTACGTACGCACGAGCGACAATATCATTATATTGATGGTGGAATCGTATGTAATTGGATGGTATATCATATATAAAGAATTATTAACATGTTATATTTATTATTTAAATTATTTATAGTCTTTATTATACCCATCCAAATAATGAAGTGTTTGAATAATAAACTACACCATGACATGTAGATGGTAAGCCGTACGTACGAACGTATGGTGACTTCGTCATTTATAGGATGGATAGAATAACGAATATGGTTGTACCATATTTATAATAATATGTCAGTATATATAAGGTAATGGAGGTATTATTTTGGTATGGAAACAACAAAGAAAGAGGAAGTGGAAGAAGAAATGAACTTGAAAGAGGGTGGTGAAATTATTACCTCTTCTTCAGGTGTTTCCTTTTGAGTTGATCAAAAGGGCTCCTTAGGTTGGATTTATGATCAAATTAAGGGATATAGGATGAATTTAGGGAATTTGGGAAGGTATTTGGGCAGGTTTTGGCCAAGAAAAATGGCTTTGGAGGTGTGAAATTAAGAGAAGGGGAAGTAACCTTTTATAAGAGAGGTGAGGGTCACTTTAGGAAAAGCTTGAAACATTATTTTATAATAAAATAATTTTTGGTTTATAATGGCTCATAAATGATTTATTTCGAGGTTAAGGTGGATATGGGATGAAAAAATCTCATCCAAAAGGTTTTATACAGGTTTAGGTCACCATATTAACCTTATCTTATAGATTTAACAATTAGTTAAATAGTTTGACATGTACCAAGACTCTTTGTATTTTTATATTATATGGTTAATAAAATTACTAAAAACTGACAAGAAAACTCCAAGTGGTTCATTATTGATATATCTCAACTTATCTAATTACTTTTGCCAAACCTTAGATTTTTAAGAATATTATATCAATTAATAATATTGTATTTGTTTAAGAAACTCAATTATGTCAATTTTGATACTATTTAGTATTTTATTTTTTTGAACGCCATAAAAACTTTCTAACTTCGAATAAAATTTATTTAATAAACCCTAACATGTAATATTAACCTAGAAAATTTGTGTAATTCATCAGAAGTCTCAATTTACATTTATATGGATATTTATAATATCAATTATTTTAATATTTCATTAATAAAGTAATTACTGCATCATCATTGTGTCATAAATAAATTAAATTATTTAATGTATAAAAATTATAAATAAAATAAAACTATATAGGAAATATTTTTACCTTTATAATGAATATTTATAGTCGAATTTATATTATGTATAACCCTATATTAAAAATAGTTTGCTTATTAAATTTTGAATTTAACTCTTTTAATTCTTCTTTAAATAAAATAATAATAATTGTCCTAATCTAATACAAGTGGACAAAAAGGATCATATTTTATTCCTAAGTTTGTTTTTGGTCGAAATAAACTTATCCAATATAATTAGGACTTGTTTTAGGGTAATTATAATATCATTTTTACCCATAATTAACCTATTTACTTTTAGCTGTGGTAAATAAAAGTCAAACTTTACTATTCACCAAAAACTATTTTCATCTTATTGATCCAAATTTTACTTACTGATATCAACCATGCCTCTTGTATTTTTAAAATTCAACTCACACAAGCGGTAAAATTAAGTTTTATGCAAATTTGTAAATGCTCATAGAAGGTGGGTAAAAGACTGTTAAAAGTTCAATAAAATTATATATATATATAAACTTATTGTAAAATGACACCATTGAATTACACTGAACATATATAGGTAATATATATCAATTTTGACATAAAATAAATTAAAATAAAATAACTGATTACTTAAATAAAAAGTCGATTTTCATTTCACTATTCATGAAAAATTGAAAGTTTTCAGAAAAATACCAAAAATTCACCCTAAGATAATTTTGATATTATGAATTCAAAAATGAAGTCCATATTGAAAAATAAAATTTATAAAATTTCAAAAAGTGGGTATTAATATTTATAATGGATAGTTCGATTGGTCGTGGTGTGTTAAAACTCCAAGTTGCGTACAACGCAAGCTACTGCATTATTCAAAGGGAAACATACCGCAGAAGCTGGGGATATTAAATTTTCCTCTCTTTAAAATAATTTCGTCCTTGAAATTTCTAGAATATTACTTTATAAAAATATTCAGGTGGTTCTTCATCATAAGTTCCTTAGGTCTCAAGTTTCCTCTTCCATCTTATGATTTCTCCATAGAACTTTCACCAGATGAGTTGTCTAGTTTCTTAACACTTGTTCTATGGTATCACGAATTCTGATAGTCTCTTCACAATAAGACAGATTGGGTTCTAGTTCTAATTCTTCATAGGTGAGAACATTCATTGGGTCATGCATGTATTTTCTAAATAGTGATACGTGGAACACATCATGAACTTTGTAGAGACTTGGAGGCATTGTCAAACAATAATCTATAATTCTAATTCATTCTAGAATTTCGAAAGGTCCGATGTACCTATGACTCAATTTACCCTTTTTACCAAAATGTACAACACCCTTCCATGAAGATACCTTCAAGATAACATGTATCCTACTTGAAAATTCAAATCCTTCCTTCAGTTATCGGCATAGTTCTTTTTGCCTTATTTTGGCTGCTTTGATGTGGGTTTGGATAATATTCACCTTTTCCATTGTTTCCTCAACAAGTTTTGGACCTATGAGTTTTCTTTCACCAACATCATCCCAATAATTTGGTGTGCGACATTTCATTCCATATAATTCTTCATATGGTTCCATCTGAATACTTGACTGAAAGATATTTCTATAGGCAAATTCTACCAGAGATAAATATTGATCCCACATACCTTGAAAGTCAAGTGAGGAAGATCTAAACATGTCTTATAAGGTTGGAATAGTTAGTTCTGATTGTCCATCAGTTTGAGGGTGGTAGATATTGCTCAAAAGAAGTTCAGTATCTAAGGCCTTCTGAATACTTTTCCAGAATCTTGATGTAAAATGAGTATCGCGAACTGAAACAATCGATATGGGTACACCATGGAGTCTTACAAATTCATTAATATATAGTCTTATTATACGTTCAAGTGGTAAATATTCTCTTATAGAAAGAAAATATACTGACTTGGTAAGATGATCAACAATGACCCATATTGCATCATTCGTTCTAGGAGTCTTTGGTATCCCCATGACAAAGTCCATCGTAATATTATCCCATTTTCTCTCAGGTATGGGAAGAGGTTTCATGACTCCTCCAGGTAGTTGCCTTCTATATTTCACTTGTTGAGAAACCATACATCTTGACACAAAATTAGAAATCTGCTTCTTCATGTTGTCCCACCAAAAACGTTCTTTCAAATATATACACATCTTGGTGCTCCCATGGAATATATCGAAATTGGATCTATGAGCATCATTCAAAAATTCCATTTTTATATTAGGCATATCGAGAACACAAAGTCTCTTCCCAAATTTTAAAATTCCATCTTCATATACGAAGTCACTCAATCTCTTATTATTTACATCTTTAATCTTCTTTTGAAACTCCTAATCATCAGTATGAGAACTTTTTATCCTTTAGAGTAAAGATGTTTTAGAAACCATTTGAAAAAGTATTGATGTATCACCTTCCATGGTTATTCCCATATCCATCTTTACTAGATCCATGAAAATAGGATCCCTTTCAAATCTCATCTTGTTAAAAAATACATGATCTTTTCTGATCAAATCATCTGCCACCTTATTTTCCTTCCTCGGGTGGTAGTGTATTGCGCAATTATAATACTTGACTAGTTCAAGACATCTCCTTTGCCTCATGTTGAGTTATTTTTGTGAGAAAATATACTTCAAACTCTTATTATCTATACAAATCTCACATTTTTCACCATAGAGAGGTTGTCTCCATATCTTCAGAGCAAATATTGAAGCTTCTTACTCAAGATCATGAGTGGGATAGTTTTTCTCATGAATTATTAGTTATAGTGATGCATAATCCATAACTCTATCATTATTCATAAGGGAACAACCAAGTCCAGTATCACTATAAATAACAAACACATCATTCCCTGATGGTAGTGTCAAGATAGGTGCATTGACTAATAATCTCTTCAGTTCTTGAAAACATTCTTCACACTCTTTTTTTCAAAATAAATTTATCCCCTTTACGCATGAGCTTGGTTAATGGGTTAGCCAACCGGGAAAAATTCTAGAAGAAACGTCGATAATAACCTGCTAAACTAATAAAACTACGTACCTCAGTTATACTCATTGATACTATCCATTATTGAATTGCCTTGGTCTTTGAAGGATCAACATAGATTCCATCCTTAGAGACAATATGGCCAAGAAAATAAATCTCTCGAATCCAGAATTCACACTTTCTAAACTTACCATATAATTAATTTATTCTGAGGGTTTCTAGAATAGTGTGCAATTGATTTTCACGATCTTCATATATTTTTGAGTAGACCAAGATATCATAAATAAATACCACTAAAAATTCTTCAAGATATTCCATGAAATCTCTTTTCCTTAGATCCGTGAAGACAGAGGGTGCATTAGTCAGTCCAAAATGCATTACTGTAAACTCATAATGCTCGTACCTAGTCCGAAATGCTATTTTCGGAATGTATTCTTTCTTCACACGAAACTAATGATATCAATATCAGAGGTAAATATTTAAAAAAATTTGAGCTCCTTGAAGTTAGTAGAATAAATCATCAATGAGAGGTAGGGGATACTTGTTCTTTATTGTTATAGCTTTGATCTCCCTTTAGTCAATGAACAGCCTCATAGATATATCTTTCTTCTTAATAAAAAGGACAGGGGATCCCCATAGAGAAAACTTATAGAAAATAAATCCCTTATTATTCAATTCCACTAGGTTTTTATTTAGTTCCCCTAAATCAATAGTGGACATTCAATAAGGGTTCTTTGATATGGGCCTTGAACCAGGAATTAAATATGTAGAAAAATAAATTTCTCATTCTAGAGGATGTCTAGGTAAATCCTCTGGAAACACATCAACATATTCTTTCACAATAGGTACATCCTATATTCATACATTATTTTCCTCACCCATAATTATTTCATTATATTCCTCCCTGATAATTGAATTTAGTAGATCTATAGGGGGTGGATCTAGATAAGAATTAGGTGGTGACATTTCTTCTCTAAAGATAAGGTACTCCTTATCATCATCGAAAATTGTAATATCCTTCGTATTATAATAAATATTTGCATCATGGTCCGAAAGACAATCCATTCTGAGGATTATATCAAATTTAATCATGGGTATGTCGATGAGATCAGCAGATAATGAACATTTATATTGTCTAATGGGAACTAATTCATAAAACTTTGTTGCGATGATAATTCTTTTAGGAGTTTTGACTGAAAACTCCCTTTTTAATTCAAATTGAAAATATCTAATTTTCTTATCAAACTGAGAAGATATGAAACAATGCAATGATCCAGAACCAAATAAATCATTGGCTAAACTTGAGGAAACCATTAAATTACTAGCCACCACACCTTTTGGAGCTTCAACCTCAGCAGTAGTGATCGCATAAGCTTGGCCTTTTCTAAGGTAAGTTTCCTTGGTGATTAGGAAATTCATTTGAATAATTCCTTTTTTCTCTACAATTGTAGTATTCAACATTGATAGCCTCTTTCTTTCCCTTGCAATCACGAGTTTGGTGGCCTTTTTCACCTCAATTGTGACAGACTCCTATTCCCTTCAGGCAAGTACCAGGGTGTTTCTTCCAACATTTACTATAGGATGGATATTCAAGATTCCCTTCTTCCCCTTATTTCCATTTCTAGAGTGTTCTAAAAATCTCTCACTTCCTTGATTTTAATTAAAGTCATAAGACTTAGAGAATTCATTTTTTGTCTTGATAGCATTTGAGACAATATATTCGTATAATGAGAAGGATTTTGATACAAATGCATGACAGAGAAATGATTTTAACCCATCAAAGAATAGATCAATCTTACTCCCTGGGTTACATATATAATCTATTGTATGCCTTTATAACCTTGTAATGTTAGCCTCGTACTTTGTGGAATTCCCATCCTCTATTTGCCTCAAGCTCAAAAATTACCTTTCCATATCTTCTTGATGGTCACGATGAAAGTATTTTTCTAAGAAAATATTTTTAAACTCCCTACATTACATGTTTGACACTTCTTCATCTTCCTTTCTATTTTGGATTAATGGCCACCATTGATATGCATCTCCCATGAGGCGATAAACTTCCATGAAAACCTTTTCCCTTTTGCTACTCCCCAAAGCATGAAATATTTTTTCTAAGGAACTTATCAATTGCTCAACAACCAATGGATTTGTACTCCCATTTAATATTGGTGCTTGTTTCCTCATTAAGAGGTATAACATTGATTCTCCATTTTGTGGATTAGGGTGCCCCATATGGGTAAGGTTATTATTCATAACCTGAGTGAGTTGTCCCAGTATGGTGATAAGATGATCAGAACTCGTTATATCACCAGCTCCACTATAATTATCCTAAGTAGGATGGGAGTCCCTATATGGATACATGCATTGAAATAGTTTCCATTCCTTTCACAAGACACCATTTCAAAACAATGGCATACAATAGATTAATTTATGAATCGCAATACATAATTACAAACTTGTAAAACACTTAACATAAATTGAACAGTTTATGGATATAATCCATAACTATAAAAAATGTTTTATTTGAGTAGGTATATACTCATAAATCCTTCATAATGGTTTCTAAATAAATTTGAATTATCATAAGCATATCCCCTAGGAGTGTCGTAACCAAGAATGCAACAAGGCCCATTGTTGTGTACCAAGATACCCCGGTTCAAGATTGAAAATCCTTCTCAGAGTTTTCACTCTTAGGTATATATATGCCAGATCCACCTCTACCTACTCATATCCAGATAGGGATGTATTTCTTGTAAAATACAAAAAATCTCTACATTACCAAAATTCTTGGAAGTTATTCTATACCAATCCTCAAAATCTATCATATGGTAATGTTATCTAATCATATTTTATCTAAATCTAGTTTCCAAGGTTGGTACTAAACTTCCTCTGATACCAACTGTAACACCCTAACTCTAGTTACCCAGAGTTGGTGCATTATTACATAGCATTGGCATGACCATAAAGGATCAAATCCTAAAAGACCAATCAATTTAGTATCCTTGGAAGTACTAGATACATTAATAAGTTTTACATTACATTATAAAATGAAAAACCAAAAAAATATTGTCTCTATTTACCACATTCATATCCCTTAGAATATCCATGTGGGTCATTCATAATATACTTCTTCACATCCTGGAAAAAATAAAACATAGAAATGGGTGAGCTCAGTTACTTAGTAAGGATAACGATATAGTGTAAACTTTCATAAATAAGCATAAAAATTTCAGGAAATGTATAAGCCTAAAACACAAGCCTTTTAATCTTAAACATCATCATAATATGGAAAAGATAAATCCAATAATTCCATTTACTTATTCAGATGGATATTCTACTAGTTGAATAATCACATGTATTATCAATAACCAATTTCATAATGATGGAAATCATAATGGCAGTCTTCATAACCACATAGTCAAGGCCTTTTTCCAAGACTACAAATAAGATTTTTTTCAAGGCCTTGTTCCAAGACACTAGTTTGTCTCATGAGACCTACCGATGCATCGAGGAGCTATAGAGGGCTCCACCCATCACTTACTAAGTCCAATTTATTCCTCATATGAAAAGGATTAAACATAAAACAAACATTCATATTAAAACTAGCATACGAAATGTCAATAATTTATCCATAAACCTCAAATGGTGTAAAAATAACACATCCACATTCAAACATATCACAAAACCTTCAATACAATGTGGATGATTTGTATCATAATAAATCAACTTCAAACAATCTTAAAATCCATCAAAGGATGTTGAAATAGATGAAATCAAAACTTTTTTAGATAAATATTTCATTCTATTTTGAAATCATTTAAATGTCATATAATATATAAAAGAAAACATTTATTTTGAAAATATTATTCTAAGCTTGTATGGGAAGCTTCGATGATGTTATAATGGTAGAAAATAGCTGCACCTGCCGTATAAGTAAAAAAAGATATTC
Organism: Viscum album; assembly: GCA_963277665.1. Classification (NCBI taxonomy): domain Eukaryota; kingdom Viridiplantae; phylum Streptophyta; class Magnoliopsida; order Santalales; family Viscaceae; genus Viscum; species Viscum album. The sequence goes on along the minus strand of OY728166.1, from coordinate 1,330,635,519 downwards.
TTACCTTAATTTTGTCGAAAAGGCCATAAAGTACCTTATTTGGAAAACGATGGAAAGATTACTTTAAAAACATATATGGTCAATTAAGGGTATAAATGAAATTAAACCATAGTCTAGTAAATAGTAAAAATGTGCTGAATTACATTTTTAAGAAAACACATATGTGGATGATAAAGAGGTCCTAGAAGATACTTACGTATTAACAACCTCAGATAAGTAAAGAGATTATAGAATTAACCCTTACCTTTTACTTTTACTTAGTAAATGGTATGTTAACCTCCTGTATAATAGTTAAAAAATTGTTATTAAATTATAAAAGAACTATATACATAAATATGATATCATATATTATCCTATAATATTTCTTTGTTGATAATATTTCAATAGTTTCATCGTTTCAGGTGTTAACTCATTTTTTCTTTTATATGCTTGGTTATGTAAGCCATGTTTGTTATGGATAAGATTTATTTGATTCATATACCCAATGATATTATGTTCGTAAACATTATTTTTAATCATAAAATGAAAATTATTCTTGAATTATTAGGATGAGGAATGAATCTCATTGCATTCGTGGAGATGGTAATCTGTACGTATGCACGAGCGAAAATATTATTATATCTGATGGTGGAATAGTATTTAATTCTATGGTATATCATATATAAAAAATAATTAACATGTTATATTTATTATTTACATTAGTTGTAGTCATTATTATACCCATACAAATAAGGAAGTGTTTGAATAACCAACTACACCACGACATGGAGACGGTGAGCCGTATATACACACGTATGGTGAGTTTGTCATTTATAGGATGAATATAATAATGAATATGGTTGTACCATATTTATAATAAAATAACAGTATGTAGAAGGTGCTGGAGTTATTATTTTGGTATGGAAACAATAAATAAAGAGGAAGTGGAAGAAGAAAAGAAATTGAAAGAGGGCGGTGAAATTATGACCACTTCTTTGGGTGTTTCCAATTGAGTTGATCAAAAGGGATCCTTAGGTTGGATTTATGATCAAATTAAGGAATCTAAGTTTAATCTAGGGTATATGGGAAGGTATTTGGGCAAGGATTGACCGAGAAAAATGGCTTTGGAGGTGTGAAACTAAGAGAAGGGGAAGTACCCTTGTATAAGAGAGGTGAGGGTCACTTTAGTAAAATCTTGAAATATTATTTTATAATAAAATAATTTTAGGTTTATCATGGATCCAAAATGATTTATTTCTTGGATTAGGTAGGTATGGGTCAAAAAAATCTCAACCAATAGGTTTTAGATAGGTTTAGGTCACCATATTAACCTTATATTTTAGATTTAACTCTTAGTTAAATAGTTTGACATTTACCATGACTCTTTGTATTTTTATATTATATGGTTCAGAAACTTACTATAAACTACCAAAAGAACCCCAGGTGGTTGATTATTGATATATATAAACATATACAAGTACTTTGGAAGAACCTTATATTTTTAGGAATATTATATCAATTAATAATATAGTATTTGTTTTAAAAACTCAATTATTCCAATTTTGACACTATTTAGTGTTTGATTTTTTTGAAAGCCATAAAAACATTATTAATTTGAATAAAATTTATTTAATACACCCTAAAATGTCATATTAACCTTTAAAATTTGTGTAATTCACCAGAAGTCTCAATTTACATTTATTTGAATATTTATAATATCAATTATTTAAATATTTCATTAATAAGGTAATTATTGTATCCTCATTGTGTCATAAATAAATTAAATTATTTAATGTATAAAAATTATAATTAAAATAATATTATGTAAGAAATATTTTTGGATATATAATTAATATTTATAGTCAAATTTATATTGTTTATAACCTTATATTAAAAATGGTTTAGTTATTAACTTTTGAATTTAACTCTTTTAACTCTTCCTGAAATAAAATAATAATAAATGTCCTAATATAATAAAAGTGGACCAAAAGGATCATATGTTATTCCTAAGGTTGTTTTTGGTTGAATTACACTTATCTGATAGAATTAGGACATGTGTTACGGTAATTATAATATCATTTTTACCCATAATTTCCCTATTTACTTTTAACCGTGGTAAATAAAAATCAATAGTTACTATTCACGCAAAATTATTTTCATCTTATTGAACCACATTTTACTTACTGATATGAACCATGTCTCTTATATTTTTTTTTAAATTCAGCTCACATAAGTGGTAAAATTATGTTTTATGCAAATTTATAAATGTTCCGAGAAGGTGGGTAAAAGACAGTAAAAAGTTCAATAAAATTTTATATATCTATACTTATTATAAAATGAATCCAATGAATTACATTGAACATATATAGGTATTATTTTTATATTTTGACCTAAAATAAAATAAAATAAAATAACTAATTACTTAAATAAAAAGTGGGTTTTAAACAATAACACCGTGTTTTTCACTATTCATCAAAAATTGAATGTTTTTAGAAAAATACTAAAACATTACCCTAAGCTAATTTCGATATTCTGAATTGAAAAATTAAGCCCATATTGATTTTTTTATAAAATTTCAAAAGTGGGTATTACTATTCATAATGTCTAGTTCGATTGGTCGTGGTGTGTTAAAACTCCATGTTGTGTACAATTCAAGCTAGTGCATTATTCAAAGGGAAACATATTGTGGAAGCTTGGGGTGTTACATAAATACAACTAGTATAGCAGACCTCACATACTACAATGTTCAAAAAATTCATTAGAGTAATGGATACCTACCTTATATCGCAATACATTTATTCACCAACTTTTACACTGGCCATTATCGATGAAAAAAAACATTATCAAGAATTTTAATAAATCCATATTACAATCAATTAAAATAAAATAAAAAATTCAACATAATCAACTAAATTATCACCAAATGGTATAATGATGTTGATATTTCAATAAATTTTATGAAAATGACCAGAAATGGACTTGTGGTCCTCCTACAATCAAACTCACATATTTTGTACACCTCATAAGAAATAAATCTAATTTTAATAAAATTCAAGGAGAAACTCACTTGAATACTCATATCAACCTAATTGGATAACAACACCATGTTTTCATCTATATCAATCCTTATCTGGGAATTTCACATGAAACCCCCAATGAGCATAGTTAGTTTACATGATCTAATGAAATATCATAATCAAATCCCTTTTCCAACAAAAGAAAATCAAATAAAGAATATTAAAAATTACAAAGGGGATAGAAATAATGGAGGTAAACTCACATTTTAAAATCTAAATGATTATTGACAATACAAATCAATGGAATAAGAAGGTTTTGATGATGATAGGATTTGGGATGAACCCCCCAATTGAATGCATTGTAGAAATAACCATTAAAGGTGGCTTAGTAAAATCCATTTGGAAAATAATAATATATCCCCTATATGAAACTGGATATAGTTACTTCACTAGAATACCGATATCCCTTCTCACACTCCTACTATGAAAAATAGACTCTTAATAACTTTACACAATTATTTAGATCATAGGGAGTGTAAAAATGCACCAATACCTTAACCACCAGAGTCCAGTTGTTCTAACACTAGGGATCCATTACATTTTATGGTAGAAATTGTCTCCTAAATTTTTTCATTCATAAACCCATGTTCAAAATATAATATTAAATACATAATAAATATCAACAATAACATCATCTTTATTGGAATCACAAATATTAAATTCATTCATTTTTCACTTCAATGAAATATATATCTTACTTTATTACAATGATACTTAATAATGTGAGGCATTATAAAGTCTAAACTATAATGTTTTTTTTTCATTTGAGAAGATTCATACTAATATATCAATTAAACATATCAATATATTCCAGTGGTTATTCCATTATTGATATAAAATGTTCTATCACAAAACATTCATCATGTGTATGTTGGGAAACTACCAACACCTTTTCACACTCCTCCCAACCTAAAAATATGGAATTGATATAGTAGAATGATGAAACCTCTATTCCTAATTATTAATTGTGTATTAATACCTATGTTATGGTTCTTTCCATCATAAGAACCAGCTAACAAAAGCCCAATTCTAATAATGGTTCTCTATACTATATGATTTTACTCTCAAAGCATAATACTATAGAAAATCCATATTACCATAAATTCCAATAATACTTTAAGAGACTCACAAAAAATCTATAGTGTCTCAATCCTTAACTACACAGATTAATTAGATTATTCAGCATTCACATATTCAATGTAGATCATCAAACCCTATTCAAACCACAAATTTCAAAACATCTAATTTACACAGTCAATTAATTTAAACCAAACAACCTAATTATACACTCATTAATTACTTATTTTAAAAACATTAAAATCATATTAAATATCTAAAAATCACTTGAGTTTTCAAAAACTGTTGTGGTATCCTTGAATTTCTAGTTGAAAACATAAAATCACAAATCCATGAACTCACTTTTTTTTCTCAAACAATGATTTCATTTACAAACATACATTTTACAACATTTTAAAATCCAATTTTAAATAAATTTTCTATATTTTTCTCAGAACAATAAAATCAAATCACTCTAATATTTCTAGTCCTTAAAAATTAATTCCTATATTTTAACATAACCTATGTTTTCAAAATTATATATTATTATTTAAAATTACCATATTCATAGTCATTTCTTATAAAAATAACATATAAAATAGTTTTTAGGTGTATTTTTACTTATATAATACTTATTTTAAATACCCATATTTTCTCTTCAAATAAAAAAACCAAAACAAATTCCCAACGGTGGATGAGCAATCACAGTCAAGAAACTAATCATACTATCAAACAGTACCTTTAATTTATATTAATTAATTTTTAAAAAATAATTTATTTGAAAAAACATTGGAAAATTTATTACTAAATCTAAATAAATTTTAGATACAATTAATGTAGTATATCAGTAATTTCCTCCCTTAGACATGTGTACCAATTCCAAGTAATTGCAGTATCATGATACATGAAAAAATATATAATTTCATTAATTGTTGATCCCCATTACTCATACTAATTCCCATAAAAATCCCACACATACCTAGAGTGCCTATTCCCATCCTAGGAATCCCCTAGAAACATGTATTTGAAAGTTGTTTCTACTATCTAGACTCAAAGGTAGCATAAATCTCAGGTTCTTAAATCTTATATTCAATTCTTACATACTCAAACTGAAAAACCAAATTCTCTAATAACATATTATATCATTCCATCACTGTTTCCTATGTTAAAGCCTATTAAAAAACTCTAGTGTCAATTTTACATTATTCCCCATATTAAAGAGGATATATATATTAGAAAAGTCCTAATATGAATATGGGAGAAGTATACCCTCACATAAAAAACTAAATTATTAATTCAATATAAAATATTAACTTAAACATATATCAAGAAAATAAACATGTGGGAAAATAAATAGGGATCTAATTTTGGCATCCCATAGGCTGATATATATAATTACTAGTATGAATGTTTTGTATATACAAAAGTGCACTAATACACCAATTTATATGGAATGCATCAACAATAAAATAAATAATTTAGCTCCATGCCTAATACATAAGTTATATTAGATTGATATGAAGATACACTAGATTATGTCCAAAAACTGAAATTATCACCTATATAATCATTAAAATCTATACCACCTCTCATTCAGATGCATAATTAAAACTCCAAGATGATACTTGAACCTATAAGATCTAAGACAAGACCCGAACCTATAGGAAGACCTGATAGAATACCCACAAAGGTAGAAACCCATGTCTACTATATTCATAGGGTGAATCCAATAAACTAATTGGATTCTAAAAAACACTTCAACTAAATAAGTGATAATAATAAAGTAGATATATATATATATATAGATGTTTTTATGAGTTCCAATTGACCCAAATGAAACACATGTCCCTTTCACAAATTTAAATTTAAATTATATTCTTACACTTCTATGAATTTAACTTGGAAAAATGGATTCCATATTTTTAATTATCACATTTTATATTATATAATAAGTTCAAGTTAATTTTTGTTAATAATGAATAGTAAAATTAGTAAAAATTAATTACCAGGGTTACGGTTTAAACATGTTTAATGGGGGTTAGACTAAAAAGATAAGGGATAAAATGACTTAAAAACTTTTCCAATTCCTATTTTATGGCCATATTTCCACCTTAAAAAATATAATGTTTTATAATGATCCAATTTAAATAATTTTTTCATTTTTAATACATGGTTATAGCTTTTTATTTTCAAAAATTTTAAGTGTGTCCTCTCCCCCATATATAAAAGGGCACCCACTCTCATCACATATTCAAACTTAAAAAGAAACTTTTTATATAAGACCAACCCAAATATATTTCTAAATTACCCCCTCACATACCAAAGTTATTTTGTTGGTTATTATACCATACTAAGAAGGCTTTTGGTTCAATCCTAAGAGGTTGTCTGAAGGAAAGGTATCATTCTTAACTATGCATTTTAGTTATATATCTTATTCCATTACCATAAAATAATTTTGAAATATTATAATAAAATTTAAAAAGTATATAAAATATAATTATATGTTATTATTTTAATTTAATAACATATATCAATCTCTCTCTCCCTCAAATGGGAAATAAAACTGTCAATCGTGTTTACGGTGGTCTACTGACTCGTGAATTGATAATTAATTTTTCACCACCACCTCTAAAAAGTGGATTCAATTATGGATTTAAATTACATAGATTATATTTATGGAATAGTTATACCTTTTTTATTATAATATCTCATATAAGTTCTTACCTTATAATATTTCGGAAAATGATAACATCCCTCGTGTGTACGTGTGGACTACTCCCTCCACGAAGCGACTTTATAAGATTTTCATTTTATTTTGAAATGGATTGTAATAAGGATAGATTTAATGAATATATATGATATATATTAATTAAAAATATTCTATAATAGTTAATTCATTGTTTTCCATCTTTTTTTCATACGTTGAAAAAATATAAACATCATTCTTGTATACGTACGACCTACCATCTCCATAAATAGTGTAATTTATTATCCTAACGGTAACTTTTATAGATGAATATAAATATTTATATAATGAATCTATATGATATTTATATAATTATTAAAATTAATGATACAAATAAATCATAGAAAATGTACAAGAAGATAAACTATTAAACCAGAACATTCCTAAAAAATGAAGGAGTTATCACCCAAAAACAATTATTTTAATAAACAATTGTTAATGAATGGGTGGTAAAAGGGTATAAAAAAATTATTTATGGTGTTATATATATGATTATGGTTATGGAATAGATTTATAATAAACATAAATTTACTATACATGAGTTTTTAACATGAATGGTGAATGTTGATACTTGAGGTAATAGATATTTGTCTCACTTTTATCACTATGAGGCACATACCATATTCACCATTTTTTCTTTTGTGTGGTGCATATATTGAACATGAATGTATTTCATGATGATTATTATGTAATTTATAAGTAATTTCATATTAATTAATGCCTATTTATTTCATGGTTATTATGAATCAAATTTTAGCAAAGTGGCAAGGGTTTTATGACACAATACCATTATTTATCAATATTATTTATGATTACTTTTCTGATGATGAAATATAATGATATATCTATCAAGGAACCTATTCATTTGTATTATCCAATGGTTATTTATTAAAAAAACATGTTTCCTTCAATTCCTTCCTCTTTAATAACTAATGATATCAAAAGAATGTTTTTAATTAAAATTAACAATATTTCTCTATGGTCAAAATTCCTTCTCTTCCATGTCCATGTATCTCAAATATATTTTAAATAATGTTTATACTATTATAAAATTATTTATTGAATTGTTTTTTATAATTTTTGATTTTTTATAAAATGTTATAAAAGTAGTCTTTTTTTCATTTTCCAAATGATTTACTTTTGATTTTTTTTTCTAAAAATGTGAAAGAAATATTTGTTTTAACATGTATAGTATGAACACAATTTCACACAATCATGACCAATCAATGATTTGAATAATTACATAAATTTTTAGAAGGTTCCATTCAAAGAAAACATTTTCTTTAATATTTGGGAAATTTTCATATTTTAAAGAATTTATTTCCAAATAGAAAGGATATTTTCAACAAGTGTATTTTAATGATCTTTTGATGGGATTTATATTCATAAATGACAATAAAATTTGGTTTTACACATATTTTACTAGGGATAAAATCCAATGGTACCATACTTATAATTCTCTGTATTTTTTACCATTATATTGATGAAATGATTGTGAAACCCATTTATTATCATGGGGTATGCTATGATGAATTAATAAAATATTTATGAAACCCATTTACATTGAAGATGACATGATATGAAGATATGTTAAATGTTTTTTGATCTTAAATTGCATTTATGTATGGTTGTCATTATGTGATGGGTGGTTCTATTATAAACAAAGGGTGGTGGTTGAATTGTAATAAATAATGGGTGGTTATGTTAAAAAACAAGGATGAGTGGTTATGTTATAATCCATGGACTGGTGGTTTTGTTATAAACTAAGGAAGGGTGGTTACATTATAATCCATGGATGGGTTATCATGTTATATATCCACAATGAATTTGTTAAATATGGATAACTTAGGAGTTAAATTATGTTATGTTTGAACCTAATTCAATGGTCCCAATATTATGCGTGGACTTGGTTTAATGTCCATAAGATTATGTATGGAACTGGTTTTCATGTCCATACATTTATGCAAGGACCTAATTTCATGTCCATAACCTAATGAGAGAACCAATTTACATTTATAAATGTTTATAATGTTACGATATTATGTTTTTTCATATTCCTATATATATTTTATGCTCTAATGGATCTTTTTTGTAGATTTTATTTATGATTTATGTCTTAGATACTGTGAATCTTTATTCAATGACTCATCTATTTGACCATTGATAGGCTGGGTATCAAATTTGTAATTTTATGGTCATGATATAATAACTTTATGATTATATTATGATTTTATATGATAATCAACTTATATATCCCATTTTTACCCATACTGAGTATCTAAGCTCGCCCTTTCTTATGTTTCATTTCCTGAGTCTATGAAGAAAGGTTTAAGTAGGTTATGTCTATATATATTGGTAAATAGGGAGATCGTTGTGGGAGAAATTGAAGATATTTCACGAAATATAAAGATTGTGTATCTAGTCTAAAAAGACAATAAACCTACCTGATCCTTTAGTGTGTATTGAAAATTCATATAAAATGATGTAATATTTATGTATGAAATTATTATGTAGTTATAGTTGGTATTCAACCTAGTTGGTGAGGACATATCAAGTACATCCAAGAGACCCAAGATAAAATCTAGGTGGAGACATATTTCTGTGGTACTATAGCATTACTGTAGCAGGTACTTTTTGGTACTGTAACATCTAGAACTATTCATCCATATGGGCCTTTGAGCCACCGGTTCAGTCCTCATGTCCTGCAAGGATTTTGTGCCACCCAAGGCCTTTGGAACAATTGTCTCTCAAGGCCTTCAGGCCACCTCAAGGCCTTAGAGCCACCTCAAGGCCTTGAGGCCCCCTCAAGTACTTTAGATAACAAAAATATATAGATGTACCAGTCAGACTTCAAGGGACAAGGATTCAGATAAGGATTCAGTGTAGGTGCATTCATCAGTGAAGGGAAAACTGGAATTGTAATAATGAGAGGATATGGCATTTCCATCAATACTGGGTTTGTGAAGATCTTTACAAGATAGCTATCCAAACAACTTTGTGAAGGTGGAGTGCTAATATCATGACATGTGCTGGGGAGGTGCAGTTCCATGTTGTCTTGTTTTGGAGATTTCCTCTAAGACCTACAGGTCATGTAATTGTGTCTATGCCTTAAGGCCTTGTAAGGGTTCCACCTCACCCTTTGAAAGGTGTATTATCAAATATAATAAAAAAATGAAGGCCTTTGGGCTATTCAGTATAGGAGGATTTAGACAATATTTAATGATTACGGTTAGAAAAGTTTAGCAATAACCCTAAGATACAATCAAATTATTTAATTTTTTTTTGGATTTTTGTGAGTGATAGAGTGCGTGGTTTCCATGAAATCATATCCCTATCTAGATACTACAAGTGGATGTGGATATGGAATAGTTATTTTGAGGGTAGATAACTCTGACTAGGGAACATTTGGCTTTGAATCCATCATCACCTGGTGAATAAAAATAGGTCGTACTGCACACCTATTTTGACACTCCAATGGGATATGTATTGTAAATCACAAATCCTTCAATAATTTTCATGAAGGATTTGAATAGAATATTTATATTTATGACCTAGGTAAAACCTAAGGTTCCATAAATGGAAATCAATTTACATGTTTTAGACATCCTACAAATTATTTTTTCATGATTATGTGGTTTTAAACTATTATGACTGTTACTCGCACTATACTTTTTGGTTTTAGTAATTTGATAGAACTAGAAGAAACCATGTTAATTATGAAAATTATGGAAAATGCAATGGTTTTATACCTGAGTAACCAAATGCTATAATATCGGGGATACAAAATCCACCCCTTATGCTTACATAACTTTTTCAATCTATGAGTCCTGATTATATTCAAAAATTCGATGAAGGGAACAACATATTGTTCTATCTTTAATGAGGTAACACACACCTTATTTTAGTGGATCTTTGGACCCACTAGTGTGTGAGTGATTGTATAAGACTATTTAGAATATATTTTCTGTTATCCAATTCCCATAATATCCAAAATTTATCTAAGTAGTTTATCATTTGAAAGGATAAGAAGATCTATGGTGGAATTGTATTAAGAATATGCATCAAGAGGAAGTAATTGAGTATATAGAATGAGATGATTTTAAGAGGATATTTCATAGTAAGTACTTACCTTATATTATATGTACAAAGATGGAAAAGTAATTTTTCAATCTCAAACAAAATGTTGATGGATCTATTTCTACCTATAAAACTAATTTTTAAGACTTTCAAGGCATTATTATAGTTTAATCATCTTTCTTGATTAAAATAGATCAATTATGTTCTGGATTAAAATAAATTATCTAAAATTAATTAGCTATAAGATACATTGATAGCTATGAATAAATTGTTCGATGTTAACTCATGATAGAAATAGAAATTAGAAATTTCAAACACCCAAAGGTTTTGATAAGAATAGGAAGATAGAGACCCATGAAAACTCGAATAAATCACATGGTGGAAATAAATCATATTAACCTACATGCCAAAAATGTTTGAATAAACATCATTGTAATTTATTGATTAGAACTGTGAAGTTTTTTAATGTGGGAAGTATGGTTATAGAGATAGTAAATATCAAAAGTTAGTAAAGAGACTATTTTATGCAATGGAGTAAAGAAATATTCCAACCATTGCACCATATGTTCTCTAATGATTAAAATTTAAGGAGTATGTTAATTACACCAAATAATGCTTGAATTTTATGGGTTTTTAGGATATGTTTCAATAGACTCCTAATAATAATGAAAAATAGTGATATTATTCCATCACGGCTACTGAATTGGTTTTTGAGAATTACATGGTGAAAGGTACAGTTATCATCCAATATAGAAAAAATAATTTCTTATTTGATTATGGATCCACCCACACTTTTATATATAAGGAATTTGAAAAGGGTATTTAATCACCAGGAAAATGATTAGATATTGAGTTGGGGGTAAAATATCCTAATGGTATAATGTTTTTACATCAAAGCTATTATTCCACTCTGATTTAAGTATATGGGAAAGTGAATCATGAAAATTTTGTAATTCTTCCTCTATTATAATTTTATGTGATCCTATAAATGTATTAGATTTACTTATATATATCCCATAAATGTTTTTATGGAGAGATGTCATATTTTGTATTTCACATTAACCCATTCTCATTTATTGGTATGAGGATGAATACACACTTCCAATAAAAATTAAATCCATTGTATAGATCTTGCCTCCAATTCAAAAGTGGTGTTTACCTTAGATTTTTGGGTAGAAACATGACATCAATTATATGCCTATTGTGTGGGAGTATATTGATTCTTTTCTATAAGAGTTCCATATTATTCCATTGAATCATGAAGTTGAGTTTTCAATAGAACTCATACCCATTGATACACCTATTTCAAATACTCCATATAAAATGGAACCAATTAAGTTTTAATAATTGAAACAAGAAATTCCAAAACAATGTTGAAAATGAATTTATTCAAAAAATTGTGTCACCTAAGGGTGAACATATTCTTTTTGTTAAGAAGAAATATGGATTATTGTGACTCTTAATTTATTATCAAGAGCTAAACAAGATCAAAATCATGAAAATGTATCCTTTACCATGTATTGATGACATTTTTGATCAACTATGTAGAGATCAATACTTTTACAAGATTAACCTTTGTTTTAGATATCATCAATTGATGTTTAAGAAGAAGGATATACCCATTATGGAATTCTGTGTATGGTATGGACACTATGAATATATAGTGTAACCATTTGGTCTTACAAATTATTGTAAAATATTCTTGAATATGATGAATAGAGTCTTTAGATATGTTCATGGCTAGTTTTTGGTAGTCTTTATAGATGAAATTCTTATATATTTAAATATAAAGTAAGATAATGAATATCACTTGAGAATTGTACTAAAGACCTTGAGTTAGGAGAAATTTTATTCTAAATTTACCAAGTGTTAATTTTATCCATAATTGGTTTCATTTTTGGGTCTTATAATATCACGAGATGGTATATTTATAGAGCCATCAAATTAAGATGTTGTTGAACTTTGGACCAGACCAACCACTTTGATAGAGAATCAATGTTTTATTGGGTTGGATGGATATTATTGATTTTTTTGTGGAGAATTTCTCATGATTGTATAATCAATTCACTATATAAACACATAAAGGATCCAATTTTCATTAGACAAATTAATGTGAAGAAAATTTCACAGAACTCGAGATAAGGTTGGTAAGTTCACCTATTATTACATTACCCTAAAGTGGAGAAGTGTTTTTAATATATAGTGATGCATTGAAGAATAGAGCAGTATGTGTTCTAATGAAGAGTGGTATGGTGATTTATTATGCCTCATAAAAATTAAAGGTTCATGAAAAAAATCACCCAACCCATTTTTTGGAGTTAGATTTGGTAATTTTTTCATTAAAGTTTTATAAGAACTATCTTTATGGAGAAAAGGGTAATATATATACTAATCATAATCTTATAAATTTTATTTTTATATAGAATAAGTTTAAAATGATAAATCTAAAAATCATGAAGGGGGAAATATTATCTTCATTAAATAAGTGTTTAACCATCTATCTAAGTAAAGATTAAGGGGGTAATGAAGGAAGATGTAGAGTTACAGAATAAGGTAAAATGTTATATAGTGTTTATCTAGGATTATGATGGAATGATCAGGTTCATGAACTATGTATGAGTTACATCCATACCATATTCAAAGAAGGAACTCCTAGTGAAAGTTCACAGTACTTAATTATCTATTCATACTATAAGTACAATGATATATAGATATTTTAAAGAGTATATATGGTGGGGGGGATAAAGAGAGATATATGAGAGTTTGTATCATGATGGATGGTATGTTAGAATGTTTAGGTCAAGACACCAAAGACTAAGGGGATGTTTTAACAATTACTCATACCAGAATGGAAATGGAAAAAAATCACCGAATATTTGGTTTTCAGACTCCGTAAAACATATAAAGCCCAAAATTATATATGTGCTTTATTTGATCATTGTATAAACTAAGAAAACTTCATAGATATTAGAGTACATTTTCTCTGGTTCCTCTTTCTAGAATATAACTTAAATAAGTGGTATGGTTTCTTGGACAATCACATTCAATTGTATCTAATCAGGATTTTTGGGTTACCTTAATGTTTTGGAGAAGTATTCAGTAAGAAATTGATTCAGATTTGAGTTTTGGAATTATGTATAATGCTTAGATATATGGTTAATCAAAGAGAAAAATTCAAACCCTAGAGGATATACTAAGATATTTTTTTCATGTATTTAAAATGTGGTTGGGATCAACACCTTCCTCTAGTTGAGTTTTCTTATAAAAATATATTTCACTCATGATTTCAGAAGGATAAATATGAATCCCTCTATGGAAAGAATTGTAGAACTCCAATGTTCTGGGATGAAGATAGAAAAAGAAATTTATTGGGACCTAAGATAGTTAAGTAAATAGTAAATAAAGTTAGATACATTCAACAACAAATCAATGATTCTTAGAGTTGATAAAACATTTATGTTAAAACTCGTTGGTTTCATATGAAATTTGAAGTTTGGTGAGAATATATTTTGATATATTTGTCCATGGAACAAGGTTTTTATATTTTGGTTGAAAGGGAATTTTTTCCCAAGGAGTATTTTCCCTTTAATAAATATTGATCTATTAGGAATGGTATCTTATCCCTTGGTTCTTCTTCTGAACCACTCTGAAGTTCATGATGTTTTCCACGAATAACTACTGAGGAAGTGAATACATGAATCTCCACATGTAATTAACTTAGAGGTTGTAAAAATAGAGAAATATCATTCTTATGAGGAAAAAATGGTAGAGACTATACATCATAGAGATAAATATCTAGGAAACAAAACCACTTATTTTGATATTGTTTTATGGTGAAACCACCAATTTAAATAAGCTACTTGGGAACCTTAGGATATGATGAGGTAGAAGTATACCCATTTTCTTGTTTGACAGTGACAAATTTTGAGGGGTAAATTCATTTTTTTGGGGTATAATGAATCACCGTGATATTTTTTGAAATATTTTTTCTCATAAATATAATTTCTTTGATAACTTATATTATAAGAAATACCGAGTTTCAGAAAACCACAATATACTATTAATATTATGATTTAAACATGATCATTTAATAATAACTATTAATCTAGGATAGATGAATAGGAATGAAAAAATTTCTAAAAATTATGTATAATGGTTTTAGATAAAAACCATATTAATAAATTACATCTCATCTTTTTTCAAAGTCATTATATACATGAAAAATATATTTATTCTAAAAAAATGAATCATTGAAAAAATAATAAAATTAGTTTTTTACACTTTTGGAAAATTAATTTTGAAAAAATAACTCAATTTTGGAATCTAATGGTAAAAATAATGTTAGTTTTAATTTTTTATAATTTGTCGAAAATATTATTTTTTCAATGAATACTGAAAATTATTGATTTTTATTGAAAAATCCATTCTCATTTAAAGAATTTAAAAATTTAAATTTAAATTTAAAATATTTTAAAAGTGATATTAGATAAATAATAATATTATTAATCTAATTTAGGTCATTATAATCAATTTTATGTTGGATTTTGATATAAAAATGTTTTATGTTTTTGAAATCTTTCTCTTTGGAAATTTCTTTTTTCATCACCTTTATGGGTTTAACATTAAATTAAATTCATCAAATTTAGTGAATTAATTTTTGAAAAATTGATTCCATATTTGGAATCAACATTTTTAATATTTTAAAATAATTTCATCTTAATTTTTGGTCATAATGAATAATAAAAATAGTAATGATTAATTACCATAGTTAAGGTTAAAACTTGTTTATAAGGGGTTAAACCAAAAATATAATTATTGAAATTAGTTCAAAACATGGAAAATTTCTATTTTTTGGTCCCATTTAAACCATTTTCACTTAAATTTATATAATTATCATTTTGGGATCCTTATGACATGTGTAAAATGTGAGTATAACTTTTTCTTTAAAAAAATATATGTGCGTCCTCTCCCCCACTTATAAAAAGGCACCCCTCTCCTATACTATTATCATTTCCAAAAAACATTATTTCCATTCATAAATATCCAAATATCTTCTTTACCTTCACCATCCCATGTCCTAGTGTAATTTTTGTATTAGGAAACCCTCCTAAGAAGGCTTATGGTGCAAACCTAAAGAGGTTGTCTGAAGAAGAGGTATCGTTCTTAACTAAGCATTAATTTTTTATTTTTTATACCAATTCATTCGAATATTATTCAAATAAAATGATATAATAACATATTTATCTAAAATATATTTATATAATATAATGTTAATTAAAAAACCCATATCAATATACTCCTCTATCAAATGGGAAATGAAATCATTGATCTTGTGTACGCCAGACTATCACCTCAAGAACGGATGTAATTTATTTTCCATCACCACCTTTTAGAGGTGGATTTAATGATGTATTCAACATATATAAAGTATATTTATAACATAATTATAATAATATAATTATAATTACACAACTACTTTCTTATCGTTGAATCTTTTGGAAATGATAACGTCGCTCGGGCGTATGTGTAGACTACTACCTGCACAAAATAATGTGAAACACTTTTCATTTAATTTTGAAATGGATTGAAATAATGATTTAACTTAAGAGTATATATGATATCTATAATATAAAAATTATTCATTAAATTTGAATTCAAATTTATATTTTGTTCATTCCGTGCATCGAAAAATGGAAACAACGTTCATGCGTACGTACGACCAACCGTCTCCATAAACCATGTAATTAATTTTCCTAACTTCAAATTTTATGAGGAATATAAATATGTATTTAATGAAAATATAGGATATTTATATTGTTTTTAATATTATTTACATAATTTAACAACAATAAAATTGACCAAAACAATCGAACCAGAACACACATGAAAAAGGAAGTAGTTATCCGCCAGAATAATGATTTCAAGAAGAATTATTAATGATTGAGTGGTAAGAGTTTATAAGTAAATAATATATTGAATGATATATATAATTATTTTTCTGTAATGTATGTATAATAAATTTCTTTTTATTATACATGAGTTTTAACGTGTATGGAGAATGTTGAGACTTGAGGTAATGGATTTCCGTCTCACTTTTGTCTCTATATGGAACATGTCATATTGACAAATTTTTTATTTTGTATGATTTATATTATTCCCATGAATTAATTTCATGATTATTTCTATAAAATATATTTTTATTTTCATATCCATATTATGTTATTTATTTCATGGTGATTACAATTTAAATATTACCAATTTAGTAAGAGTTTTATTATAAAATCTCATTTTTATTGGGGTTGTTTATTATTATACTTCTGATGATGAAATATTATTATCTACCTATCATGAAACCCATGAATATTTCATATCACATGGTTATTTATTTAAAAAATACTATTTCCTACCATTTTCCTCTCTAATAACATAAGAGACCAAAATAATTATTTTAAGAAAAATCAACTTTATTTCTCCCTTTGGTTGAAAATCCCTTATTTTCCATTTCCATGATCTATAAAAAATTTCGAAATAATATTTTACTATTATCCAATGATTTTTTAAAATATTTTTTACCATTTTTTGAATTATTACAAAAATTGTTTTAAAATTATATTCTTTTAATTTTATGAATGATGTACTTCTGAATTTTTATGAAAAAATGTGAAAGGAATGTTTGTTTTAATGTATATAGTATAAATTTAATTTACCACTGTCATAACCACTCTTTGATTTATTAATTTACTTACATGTTTACACTCTTCCTTTTAGAGAAATTTGTTTCTTTAATATTTGGGAATTTTTTTATATTTTAAAGAAATGATTTAAAATTAGAATGAATATTTTCCTCAAGAAAAGTTTAAAGATATTTTGAGGGAATTTATATTCCTGAATGAAAAAAACCTTTAGTGTTCCTTATTTTTACTAGAGATATCATAAAATGAAACCATCCTTATTCATTCTCTGGATTTTTTATGATTATGATGACAAATTTTTCATGAATCCAATTTATTATCATGGGTTATTCTACGATGAATTTATGAAATGTTTATGAATCTTATTTCCCTATAATGGGTTATGATATGATAATATAATGGATGTCTTATTATATTATGGAACACATATGTATGGTTTTAATTATTTTTTTATTAGTTATTTTGTAAAATAATGACATGGGTTATGTTATAACAAAGGATGGTTAGTTACATTATAGAGCAAGGATGGATGGTTACGTTATAAAAAAAGGATGAGTGGTTATGTTATAAACCAAGTATGGGTGGTTATGTTATAAATCAAGGAGTGGTGGTTACATTATAAAACCAAGGATGGTAGAGCATGATATTTATATCTAAGGCATTGGATAAATATTGTTAACTCACGAGTTAAATTATGTTACGTGTAAACCTATTTTCGCTTACATTTTTTTATTCATGGACCTGGTTTCATGTCCATAAGATTATATATGAACCTGGATTTCATATACATAAGTTAATGTGAGGACCTTATTACAAGTCCTTAGCCTAATTAGTGAACATGTTTCTATTTATATGCTTTCACAATGTTATGAGCTTATATTTTAACCATATTCCTATGTCTATGTTATTCTCTAAATTATCATGTAAAATGAATTTACTTATAATTCATGTCTTATTAACTTCCCTGATTTATGTCATGGAACATGTATATGAAAATTGACATATTGGGTATAAAAGTTTTAAATTTATCGTCATGATCCCATACCATTATCATTATATTATTATTTCATATGATCATCGATTGATATCCCCCATGTTTATCCTTACTGAGCATCTGAACTCACCATTTCTTATGTTTCCCTTCCATGATCCATGAAGAATGTTTTTAAGTAGGGTATGTATATGAAGAGTACAAAATGGGGAGATATTTTAGGAGATATTAAATATCTCTCATGACATAATAATATTATGTTTTTATTCTTTAAATACACTAAACCTATACAATCCACAAGCATGTATTTGTTAATTGTCTTGAATATTCATCTAAAAGGATCTAACATTTATATATAAATGGGACAATGTCGTTAAACCAACAATAATACAGATCCCCACATAACCATAATAGAAATCTGTAACATCATATACACAATTTGGGATACCAAGAAGTAACTCTCATATCATAATACACAATCATTAAGAGGTGTCACCTCACACCCACAATGACTCTCAATTCATTAAATTCTTACCTATAATTTCCATTATACGAAAACTTTTCCATAGTGTAAATGTGAAATATATTAAGAAATAATTATTACAAGAATAAATCTAATAATTTATAATAAAATAGGGCCTAAACTTCAATATACAATTTTCAAAAATAAAAAAAATGAGATGGAAAGTTAAAGAGGTCCCAAATTAATGAACAATGATCTAACAACAACCCCATAAAAAATTTAAAATAAGGAATAGATCCCAAATATATTAAATTAAATATATTATATGTATGATATCATTTCAAATCATACCACATCATTCCTTGTCAAATAATATACACCAGACTACCTGTAGAGAAGTTCATACTTTATCCTATGTATCAAAATTCACCACATAGGTTAGTTGATACTGCATGATCATAGAACACTATATTTATACACTAAACCATTAAAAAAAAGACAAAGTATAGAAATTAGTGATAAATAAACTCATATTCCACGATCATCATATTATTATTAGTTTATACTAGAGGAAGATAAACCTCTTATAAGGTAAGTATTATATCGTCCAAATAGTAGCATATGCTTCTATCTTTTAGAGAATAATGAATCAGTGCACCATATTTAATAACCTGTAAGGAAGATAATTACATAGTAGAGACTATTATCAAATGATTATTCCATCATTTATGCTCTGAATATTATAATGAAAAATAAGTGTTACTCCACATGGGATCAAATGTGACCCCATAGGCCAACAATGATGTTTCCTCCCCATTTTGGCTATATCAGGGCCTGTGTATCCATCCTAAATGTCATATTCATATATGAGTTCTATCATAAAATAATAATTTCCTATCAAAATTCATGATTAATATCTATATCTCACAAAATAAATAGAAAACCACACTAAGAAGGAAACCCATTCTAATCCTATTTTATAATCATTTCCTCTAATTTGATTATAGAAATATTGGGTCTATCTCTTAACTTGGCATTATTAATTAATTGAATTAAATTTGTTTATAATAGAAAACATTTAAATCATTTCCCATGGGGGATATATTTATCTCTCTTACCCAAAATTAAGTCAATAAAAGGTGTTCAACACTTTCAATGGGAAATATTATATTCTAATCACAACCCATGTTTGATCACTGGTAGAAGTTTCCTAAAAACCCAATTTTTAAAATATTTATGGCCAGGGATATCAATATTTTCTATACTGTATCACATTACCATAGGGAACATCCAATAACCCCAAATAACATAAAATCAACTCAACCCATATTCAAACAAAATCTAACCAAACTATCACATAAGGAATGATATCACACAATATTAAACATACTTTATTATGAATCATCATTAAACAAGAGACTCCATTTAAGGAAAGAAAAAAATGAGTACCCAAACATACACGATTTCATAATATTCTATCTATAATACATGGTTAGCTAGACAAATCTGTATGTCAAAAAATTATCTTTTTACCCTTCTTTAAAATACACAAGTAATACCTATTTTCCAAAAATAATCAAAAGTAATTTAATTATATCATTTAAATATATAATTCCTTTTATAAGAATACTATAACAATAAATTAAATATCTATAATTCACCCTTTAAAATATAATTTCAATGTCATTCATTTTAAAGCACATTTATTATGAAATCTCATTTTAAAATCATTTATTTCCAATATATATTTTTAAAGTCCAATTAACTTATTCCAGCAATGTTTGTTTAAGTATCAAATGAGAGGACCCATTCAAGATATAAAGTGGGTATTCATAATTTATTCAACTAGGATACCAACAAGGTAATAATTTATCTATGTAATGATATCCAATGAGTATTTTAAGATAACCAAGGTGTGTCACTCTTTATATATAAAGAGACCAGACAAGTATTCTAAACATTATAAAATAATAATATTTATAATAATAGTACACAAACATAAAATAATTAGTACTAAATCCATAATATTCCTCAATAATCCAAATACTCATAAAGGTAATGGATACCTGCCTTATATATATAATTTATTCATCTAATATCACACTTACCATCCTTAGCCCCAATGATTACAAAGCATATATAGATGTTACAAATAAATATAATACAATCCATCAATATAAAATTTGAAAAACAATATAAACATGGAAAATATAATCATGTTGGGTATTGATTCTTACTCTCCATGAAATAGGGTGCAGATGCCCCGTAATGGATTTTCAGTCCTCTTATAAGTAAATTTTACATTTTTTGAACATAGTTAATGGGAATGTTTTCTCAAATTTGACAAAATTAAAGTGGAATCTCAATAGTCAACTCAAATCAATATAAAATATTTAGAAATGGAAACCATTCATCCTTAATATTCCTTTACTAGGAATAACACACAAAATCTTTAAAGATAAAAGTGATTTCTCCATTGTTTGGTCACAAAATAAAATTCCTATCTCAATAATATAATATTTGAAAAAGAAAAAGAAAAAGAAAAATAAAAAGAAGAATCGGGAAGGAAATAGGAGAGATAATTGAACAATTTTAAATTAAAATGGTCTTTAAAACTTTGTGTTAATGTCAAGAAAAGAAGAGGTATAATAGAGAGATAGGGACAATCAACCCCTATTAAATTCCCTAAAAAATATCCTATTATTATTGTTTAATAAAACCCCTCTGAAAAAATCCAAAATCCTCCAAATTTAAAGTGGATAAATCCACACTATTGGTAATCAAGGTGCCCTCATTGGAAATTTGGTGTGACCATCATTCTCTTAGTGAACTTCTATGATGCTTTTAGTGATAATAGAAGGGGTAATACAACACTTTAGAGCCTTATAGACTCTTAGTATACTACCAAAATCATTTAGGTGGCCACTATAGAAGATAATTGATTAATATAACTTATAAACATAATTAAACAACCCTATCATGTTTTCTAATTCCCCAAACCATGTATGAAATACTCATATAAATTATATAGAATTGAAAAAACCTCTTCCTCATGATTTCAATCCTAAAATTGAAATTCCATTATAGTGATCTCAAAAAAATATACGGCTTTCATGATTCACCTAATATAAGGTAAAAAAGTCATTATAAATGTTAATTTTACCTATTATAAATATTAAAATGGTTACTTTATATTTTATCCATGTTCACATGAAAGTCTCTAAATATTCAGTTAGGGTCACTTCATTTTTCTTCGTAGTGACATTTACTTTTCTAAATATTCAAAATCAGATGATAGAGATCTTTCCAATTGTGTAACTCTTGTTATATGAGTATTTGGAAACCTGAAATCTTCTTAATCATTAGTTGGTGGCTAGGTTTGGTTACCAATGACCATCTACATAAGCTTTTGGTCTGCATGTTAACTTTTATTGGGGCCTATGAAATCAAGTGGTGGCCAGACTTCTCAATGATCGACATATATTAATTTATCATCTTAATGAGGTTAATTTTTTTTGGATTGTTATTGAGATTCCCAATTCTTCTACTCGATTCATATATTCTAATAAGTGTTCAATTGATTTATCTCTGAAAAAATAGCCTCTATATTCTATTATTTATTTTAGTTTCCCCAACTTACTTTTTATGTTCCATAACCCGTCAGTTTTGAAGATCATTAATAACTCTCTAGGTATTTTTATTTATTCTAATTATTGAAATCATACAATAAAACCCCCTTTAATGTCTCAAATATGAATCAATGTTAATATATCTATACTCCTTTTAGAATTAATCTATATTATCATTACATTATTTCTTTGATACAAGGAATTTTTTTATGAATCTAATAAAGGATACTACAACATATATACATGTTAAGAGAATTATACGAAGGATTATCATAGGAAGCTGAATCTCAATGATCCACTGAAAGAAGAACCATAATATGAGGTTTGTATAGAAGGATCTGAAAAAAATACGTCATGATAAATGAGAGGGACAGGTGTGGTTCCATTAGGTGGACCAACATACACCAATACACAATTAAAGGAGGGAATATATAGGGTATCAGAGGGTGTTGAGAAGGTGGTTAGAATGTCATTAGGTGTTGTTTGGGAAACTATTAACCATAAATCTTTTAAAGTTATAGAAGATATTGTGAAGAAACTAGAAGGTAATGTAGGGGATTCAAATAATCATCCAAGAAGAATTTGATACGCTATAGAGGCTGACCATGGAAAGGAAGGGTTGGACTATTCCAGTAGAATGATGAACTATTCCATTATAAAAAAGATATATTTTTGGGAAAAAATTGATGAAAAATTAACAGAGGATGGAATATGGAATAATGTGGGGTATAAGAAGAACAAATATGTAGGAAAACCCTCAGTTGTGAGAGAAGCTAGCATTTCAATAACATTAAAGGTTCATCATGCCTCTGTAAGATGCAGGTTTTGTTATCCTAAAAGAAGAGAGCATGAGGGGGGGGGGGGGAGGGGGTTTATTTCTAAATTTTTTAAGTATAAAGATTAGAACCCACTATATTCATCTTTTTATGATGTAGATGACACAAAAAATGATTACTTGATATCAAGATCAGGTAAAAGTAAGAAGGGTATCATTGCCTCTAGGGATTTCATGTAACACCCGAGACTTTTATGTTATATAAACCATCAAAGGAATATTTTAATACACACAACACTTGCTTGGCTTGCTTTACACGCAATTGTGACCCTTCCTCGATAGCTTGCATCGTACGCAATACCGAGTTTCACTAAACAACGATATGCTATTAAAATATTATTAAAACTAGCCATTATGAATAGTAATAACCACTTTTTAAAATTTTGTTTTTCAAAATTGACTTCATTTTTGGATTAGGAATATCGAAATTATCCTAGGGTGAAATTTTGGTATTTTTCTGAAAACTTTCAATTTTTGATGAATAGTGAAACCACTAAGTGGTAGTTAAAAACTGAATTTTTCATAAAACTTAATTTTACCACTTCTGTGAGTGGAATTTCAAAATTCCTAGAGACACGGTTGATGTTAGTAAGTAAAATTTGGTTCAATGAGATGAAAATAATTTTTGGTGAATAGTAGCTTTTTACTTTTATTTGCCATGGTTAAAAGTAAATAGGGTAATTAAGGGTAAAAATGATATTATTATTACCCTAACACATGTCTTAATTCTATTGGATAAGTGTAATTCGACCAAAAACAACCTTAGGAATAAAATATGACCATTTAGGTCCACTTGGATTAGATTCAGACATTTATTATTAATTTATTTAAAGAAGGGTAAAAATAGTTAAAATCAAAGTTTAATAAGAAAATAATTTTTAATATAGGGTCATACATAAGATAAATTTGACAATAAATATTAATTAGAAATATAAAAGGATTTCCTACATAGTGATATTTTATTTGTAATTTTTATAATTTAAATAAGTTAATTTATTTATGACGCAAAGATGATGCAATAATTATCTTATTAATGAAATATTGACATAATTGATGTTATAAATACCCAAATAAATGTAATTTTAGACTTTTTATGAATTAAATTAATTTTATAGGTTACTATGACATTTTATTATTGAGTTAATTAACTTTTTTCGAAATAATCATTATGTTATGATTTTCACAAAAATCAATTACTAAATAGTGTCAAAATTGACATAAAATAGTTTTTTTAAAACAATATTATATTATTAATTATTATTTTATTCCAAAAAATCTAAGGTTCGGTCAAATGACTTATATAAGGTTATATATATTAATAATAAACAACTTGGGGTTCGTTTGGCTGCTTATAGAATGTTTAAAAACCTTATAGTATAAGAACACAAGAAGACACGATAAAAGTAAAATTATTTAACTTAATGTTAAATATAAATGATAAGGTTAAAATAGGAACCTAAACTTGTCTAAATTCTATTGTATGAGAGGATTTCGACCCATCCCCACCTTAGCTTCTAAATAAATCAATTTGGAGCTATTTAAAACCGAATTTGGCTTCATAATAAAATAATATTTTTAGTTTTTCCAAAGGAGCCCCTCTCCTCCCTTATAAAAGGGAACCTCCTCCTCCTCTTCATCACACCACTTTGAGCCTTCAAGCTTGGACAAACCCTACCACGTTCTCCTCTCCAATTCCCTAGAAACATCCTAGAGGTCCTGGTATTCTTCAAAGACCAATTTTAGTGCCCTAAAAAGAGATCTCAAAGAGGCGCTTCAAAGAAGAGGTAATGTCCGTTACCAATTCTTTCAACTTTATTTCTTCTTCCACTTCTTCTTCTTTAGTTGTTTCATTATGAAGTAATAACATCAGTATCACTCATATACTGATATGTTATTATAAGTATGAAACAACCCTATTTCACCATATATCCATCCTACGGAAAATGAAATCACCGTGCGTGCGTACGTACGGAATACCGTCTCCACGCCGTGGTGTAATCTATTTTCCACCAACACCTTACTTGCATGGGTATAATGGTGTAAATAATGACTATATATGACTATTGTAAAGTGATATTGATTCTGAAATAGTATAAATACACTCCAATACAATTCCACGATCATGGGAACGACATCATCGCTCGTGCGTACGTACGGAATACCATCTCCACGATGTGATGCGACTCGTTCTACATGATCTTCATTGCATAATGATTATATAAATGAATTGAGTGAATAAATATGTTATATATTACACTAATACCATTCTGGAAATGAGGTATCTATAACCTAAAAAGAAGGATAAGAATTTATTCGACAAAACACGCATAAGAACAAAAAGTAATAAACACCTGAATAAACAAGTAGTAATGAAATATTACTAATAAGAAGCTAAGAATATGACAATATATGATATCATAAAAATCAGTATGATTCTGGAATAAGTCAATAACATTATTTAAATCATTATATAGGAGGTTCGGACACTTACAAAGCAAATCAGACCTAAGGTAAGGGAAATATCACAATCTCATTTTTTTATCCGAGATTGTTTATACTTTGGAATTTACTAGGGTGTGTTTTATCATCAACATACATGTTTCCTAAATATGTAATATTATTTACATCCACCTACAATTGTTTAAATACAATTTTACCATTCGGTGAGTTTTTAGTAAAAGATATGAAAGGAATCTTTTGTCATTTTTCGTACGAGGTACTTTTTGACTTTTCCGACAAAAGTATGAGAAGAATGTTTTTTTAACTTATACGGCATGAATGGATTTTTAAAACATTATTTCCAAGAAGCTTCCTTTACAAGTATTCAAGTTTATTTTTAATCAACTTCTTTTAGTTTAAAATTGTATGAAATGCTAAGAAAGGAAAAATGTTTTTGAAGTAGAAAGGATATTTTCCTCAAGAATGGAGTTCAAGAGTTTTATCAAAATTATTTTCCATATAAGATAATATAGGGTTATGTTTCTATCCCTATTATTACATGGATTTTATTATGTTGTGATGGAAATATTTTTATGAATTCCTTTATCTCATATGAATTGTTTTATGATGTCACGATGTTTAAGATTCCCATTTTTATTACATGGGTTATGCTATGATGTATGGTTTATTATTTTGTGGCACACATAAGAATGGTATCATTATGAGATGGGTGGGACCAATATCTCCCTCCAATACATTGGGTAAAGATTTTATATCTCATGAGATAGACATGGCTGGAACGGTAGGTTAAACCGGTTCAGTGAAACAGGACTGAAACGAGGAGTGAACTCAGTTCAGAAATGGACTTTGTCTACTAAGATAGTATTGGCAATGAGTCTTGACTAATAAGAAATAATTCTCTATGATTATGAGTGTATGAAAAAAAGTTTCATGTTTTATGTTATGATTATTGGGATTAAATTTCACTACTATGATTTATCCCATGTTATGAAATTATGATTTCTTTTGCAGGTTAAGATTTCCAAAAGTTATGTTCTTATGTATATGATGTGATTGATATTTCTTTTGTTTACTCTTACTGAGAATTTGAGCTCACCCTTTTGTATGTTTTATTTCCCCAGGTCAGGAATAAGGTTATTAATTAGGATATTCCAAAAAGAGACTCTAGATATGATGAAATAAATGGGAGGCAAAGTAGATGCTTTATGAACCAGTTGTTTATGTTTCCCAGTTTCTAAAGACTCTATACCTATACGGGCCTTTCCTGGTTTTGTTATATATTGTAATAAGTGTGCTTCAATTCTGAAGTAATAACAATGTATGTAAAGTATGGGTCGTTATATTTCCCACTACCATTATGGAAGAAAGTTAAACCTCAGATGGGTTACTCTAATATTCATATAATAACTCTCACCAGATGGGAGGAGGAATGAACAAAGAGATAAGAATCATGAAGGGACTTCCAAAAAAATGGAATGTATACTTTAGGAGGATTGTAATACTCATAAAGTTAGACTTGTTGGAGAGTAGGAAGCCACAAAGGTTACATAACGACCTTTCATTGATCCCAAAGCTCAGCAACCTAATGTCGAAAAGGATCATCTCTCTAATCAGATATATGATTTTGTAATGATATATACTTAGATGTTATTAAGAGATATTTGTTAAAAGTAAAGGATAAGGGAGATGATGTTAACCCAACACTATTTTTTGTCATTCTAATGAATTATATAGAAGAAGAATTGGAATAGGTTGTTGAAATCTACACCTCTTTAAAAGAAGCATAAAAAATTTTCAATGGAGAATTATGAGTATAAATTAATGAGGATAAACATCATGGATTAATAAATATAATCATATTTTGTTCTGTATATTTAATGTTGTGAAGATTATCCTATAATATTTTTTCATGGCTTGGAATAAGATGTCATATATTTTTAAATACCTCATTAGAGCTGATTTAGTGAAGGAGTCCCTATACATTTAATGGATATTGCATAGGTTTTAAGGCCTTAACTTATTATTTTTTTTGGAATGGTCTGGTGATGTCCTATGTAAGTTAAATTTAAAAAATTCATTTTCATATTTTATGGTTCCATTTCAACATGAAAAGTTTCTTTTGAAAATGGAATAAATATATATTCATAATTAAAAATATTCAACATTTCAACTTTTTTAATTATTTTAATAGTCTCTTTAATTTCCTCAATAATTACCTAAATCCTTCAAAATTACATATGATAATATTGAGATAAATAAAATAATTTTTATGAAATTTTATGGCATGGTCATTAATAAACAATTTATGTAACACCCCGAGCTTCCACGATACGCTTCTCATTCAATAATGCAATGACTTTCATTGTACGCAACTTCGAGTTCTAAAACACCGCGACTAATCAAAGTAGCCGTTATGAATAGTAATAACCACTTTTTAAAATTATAGAAATTTTATATTTCAAAATGGACTTCATTTTTGTATTCCTAATATTGAAATTAGCCTATGTTGAATTTTTGTAATTTTTTGAGAACTTCCAAATTTTTATGAATAGTGAAAAATACTTAAAAACAACTTTTTTAATCAAAATAATTTATAGTGATAAATTATACTATTGAGTGGTTTTAGAGTATAATTAGAATATATTTTTACCATTTTATCCAATGGTGGTCATTAGAATTAATTTAACATTGAAATTGGACATAAACAATTGCCAATCTTTTGATATAAATTGTTTCTTAAAACACGCTATTTGTTGTGACAGCGGGAATTAATTATAAAATTAATTAATGCAACTTATATGTTTGGAATTTTTTAAAATAGACATCATTTTTGAATTTGGGATATCAATTATAGCATAGGGTGAAATTTTGGCATTGTTCTGAAAAACTTCAATTTTTGATGAATAGTGAAACCACTAAGTGGTAGTTAAATAACTGATTTTCGTTTAAATGAAATATTACCACTTCTGTGATTTGATTTTCAAAAATCCGACATACATGGTTGTCATTAATAAGTAAAATGTGGTTCAATGAGATCAAAATAATTTTTTGGTGAATAGTAACTTTTATGTTCTTAATCGCGATTAGAGGTAATTAGTGTAGTTTAAGGTAAAAATAATGTTTTAATAATATGAGATGAGCTTGACACTTGTCCTACACCTATTGGATGAGTCATGGCCGACCAAGACAACCCATGGGTAAACTTGGGGACCCCATGGAGCCACTTTGGTTGGAAAATGACATTAATATATATATATATATTTAATGTTAAAATTAAATTGACACAAACATGAGTTGTTTTACTAAAATAGTTTTTAAGTGGGGTTACCCAAGTCCAAATTTTGATTATAAATATTCATTAGAAAGATAAAAAGATTTACTAGATCATAGTATTTGTTTTATAATTTTTAGACATTAAATAAATTAAATTAATTATGACATCATGATGATGCAGCGATGACCTCATTATTTAACAATTTAAATAAAATGGAAAGATAATGTAAAATCCAAAGCGTACACTTGTCAAAAACCTACTGGATGAGTATATTTAGAACCCTTATCATCTTTTCCTCGAATTATATAAGTGTGTGACCTCTAAAATCAGAAACTCAGTTTATAATAAAGTGACTTTTCTTTACTTTCCAAGAGTGCCCCTCCTCTCCACTTATAAAAGGCCCCCACCTCTCCCACCTCATTTACACTTTCAAGCCATTTGGCTCGGCCAACCTCTGCACAAATACTCTCTCAACTTCCCCCTCTTACTCCTAGAAGCCTCACTTTGGGCATAACGCTTCCCAAGGAAGCCTTTGGCTCAAATCAAAAAGCGTTACCTGATTTTGAGGTAATGTCTTCTCTAATGTTGTTTTGTTTTATTTTTCTTCTCCAACCCCATAAACTCTTTTTATTCATTTCTTTTGTAACAAAAACAGTATCCTCAATATACTAGGATGTTGTTATAAGAAGTATTCGAGCTACACTTACACACACCTACATCTAATGGTTAAAGAACATACGGTTTCTGTGGATGGCGAATTTCTGCCTCATGAAACGATGATTGTTCAACACTCATATAACACCTTCAAAGGTGGCCATTAAGATGTCACTATTTTTATATATGATATATAATATGTTTATGTTTTACTTATGATTCTGTATTTCTCATTTATGTCATACTTTATGATTTCCATTATGGGTAAAACGCGATAATTTCATTTTAGGAAGTGCGGACTACCGCCCCCTCAAAGTGATTTGAATCGTTAATGCCATATGTGGGATGTATAAAGGATGGATTAAATGGTATTATACACTATATTATACTTTAATTATATTATAAATTTATATCATTATGATTTCATTCCATTAAATACGAAATAGAAATGAAAGTAGCGTTCATGCGTACGTACTGCTTACCGTCTCCATGAACGGTGCATTTCATTTCTTACCTCTAAATGTTACGTGACATTATGAATGAATTTATATACTATATATATACGATATATATGATATCTACATCATGAATATAATTCTGGATATATTGGATATTTTACCACATGAACAACTTGTAATTATAAGAAGTTTATTTTTGACTCAAGTACCAAAGATCGACAAAACGACCGTCATTAACTTAAATAATTAAATAATGTTCATAACATGGTAATAAGTGATATAAATGGAATAATGAACATGAAAAAGGTTCTTAAGTAAATATAAATTAACTCTAGTTTATTATTCAGGAGGTTAAAGAACGGTCGAGTCAGAACAAGACGCAAGGTAAGGGAATTTCTTAACCCAACTTCCATTTTTTGGGTTAATCTCCTACTTTCAAATTATGTCATGATATTATTATGTCCTATTTTGTATTTTTACTTTCTTTATGTGTACCTATAGTGAATACACATAATAGATCTATTTTATTTTAAAAATGGTCTTTTTAAGGACTTCGTCTCAATCCCCTTTCATTGAGGCATATTTGGTTTTATACACAACTATCTTTTATATGGTGTATAAACCCCTTTGACTTTTACATTTATTCAGAAGGAATCTTTTTTATACGAAGCGTTTTGATAAACGGAAAAAGGGAATGTTTTTCTTTCCGTACTTATGCGGCGACAATGACTTCTCCACCGCCGTGACCATTATTTGAGTTTCGGCTTCCTCTACAAGCCATCATTTTTTTAATGAAAAATAAATACAAAGTTTTAACTTTCTTTTATTTTGGTATTGAAAATGGTTTTGAAAGCGTTTTTATTATATAAATGTGTTGCATTGATATCTTGTGATTGAAATGTGGAAATGTTATGTTTCCTTTATGCATGTTCTATGTGATACGATTATGTTATGGTTTATGATATGTTTAAACCTATTCATATGAGGAATGTATTGGACATAATAAGTGACGGGTGGAGCCCGCTATAGCTCCTCGATGCATCGGTAGGTCTCATGAGACAACTTGATGTGGAATTGGCCGAGGCCCTTTCCCAATTTGTTTTATGGTTTTGGCCGAGGCCTTAATCATTTTAGACGTCTTGGCCGAGGCCTTGACAAAATGTTTCAGAATGTCCGGCATTATACATTCCCTCATTATGAAAGTGGTTATTGATATTTCATGTGATTATTCGACCAGTAGAATATCCATGTGAAGAAGTGAATGGCATTATCTCATTTTACTTTTGCCATATTATGTTGATGTTCAAGTTTAAAAGGCTTTTGTTTTAGTTATACATTGCCTTAAATTTTTATGTTTATTTATGAAAGCTTCCGCAATATTGTTATCCTTACTGAGAATCTGAGCTCACCCCTTTCAATGTTTTAATATTTTCCAGGATGTGAAGAAGTATTTTATGAATGACCTGCAGGGATTGAGAGAAGAGGATATGAGTGTGGACTATGGAGACTTTGTTATTGTAGTTTTTCACTTTATGATGTAATGTAACGTTTACGAATGTATCTAGTGTTTCCAAGGCTACTAAACTAATCGGTCTTTCGAGACTTGATCTTTTGTGATCATGCCAATGTTACGAAGTAATGCACCGACTCTGGGTAGCTGGGGTCGGGGCGTTACAGTTGGTATCAGAGGCAGTTTAGTACTAAACTTGGAAGCTAGATATAGATAAACTCTGATTAGAGCACATATCCCAAAGATAGACTTTGAGGATTAGTATAGAAGAACTTCCTAGAATTCTGGTATTATAGAGATGTTATGAGTTTTCTGAGCAATACATCCCTGTCTGGATACAAGCAGGTAGAGGTGGCTCTGGCACAGATGTACCTAGGGGTAAAACCCGAAAACACCGCTTTGAGCTAGACTCGAACGGGAACTGGTGCACGACAATGGGCCTTGCTGCACTCTTGGTTACGACACTCCCGGGGGATATGCTTAGGATAATTCTCATTTTCTTTACAAACCACTATGAAGGGTTATGAGTATATACTTCCTCAAAGGAGACATTTCTTTTTATGATTATGGATTATATCCATAAATAGTTCAATTTATGTAAAGTATTTTACAAATATGGAATTATGTATTTTATTTCATAAACTAATCTACTTTATGCCATTGTTTAGAAATGGCGCCTAGTGGAAGGAATGGAAACCGTATCAATGCACGCACTCCGTGTAGGGATTTCCCTCCTACTCAAGATAATTATTGTGGATCTGGAGATACAACTGGTGCTGATCAACTTACTACCATACTGGGACAACTCACTCAAGTTATGAATAATAACCTTACTCGTATGGATCACCCTGATCCACAACGTGGAGGATCAATGTTAGACCGTTTCATGAGGCAACAACCACCAAACTTCAATGGGAGTACAAATCCTGTAGTAGCCGAGCAATGGATAAATTCCTTAGAGAAAATATTCCATGCCTTGGGGAGTAGTGAAAGGGAGAAGGTTGTCGTGGCAGTTGACCGCATCACTGGAGATGCCGATCAGTGGTGGTCGCTGATTCAAAACACAAAGGAAGATGATGACGTATCGAATATGTAATGGAGGGATTTCAAAGAGATTTTCTTAGAAAAATACTTTCCTCGTGACCATTGAGCTGATATGGAAAGGCAATTTCTGAGTCTGAGGCAGAAGGAGGATGAGAATGTCGCAAAGTATGAGGCCAACTTTACAAGGTTAGCGAGGTATGCTGCAGATTATATACGTAACCCAAGGAGTAAGATTGATCGTTTCTTTGATGGGTTAAAACCATTTCTCTGTTGAGCTTTAGTATCACAATCCTTCTCATCATATGAAGATATTGTCTCATGTGCTATCAAGACAGAAAAAAAATTATCTAAGTCTTATGACAACAAAGTAAAGCAAGAGAAGAAGAGAACGGTGGAACAAGAGACTGATAAAGGGAAAAAGGGAAAGAAGGATTTTCCATTATGTGATAATTGTGGGAAGAATCACCCTGGTACTTGCCTAAAAGGAATGGGAGTTTGTTATAAATGTGGAGAAAAAGGTCACCAGGCACGTGATTGCAAGGGAAAGAAAGAGTCTATCAAAGTTGAATGCTACAATTGTAGAGAAATGGGTCATTATGCAAATGAATGTCCTAAGTGTCAAGGAAACTTACCTCAGAAAAGGCCAAGGGATCAAGGCCAATATTATGCTGTGACTACAGTTGAAGCAGAATAATTAATGTATTGGTGCTTTTGGACTCAAGGATTATATTCTGGTTATAAGAATAATGTGATATATATAAAGATTGTACTGTAATACTTTTTGATTTCAATAAGGTTTTAATATGATTAAGGTAATCATATTTTTAGTATGTGACTATAAGAGAAACTTTTCTTTGTTTGGGGAATCTGATGTTACAATTGATTTTGGAATTTAGAGACCTTTTAGAGAAAGTCTGGACGGAGGTATTTTGGATAACTATAAAGGTTGGAGTGGATTAAGTTGATCTTTGGATAGTATTGTTTAAGGTTAAAAAAATTTATGAAGATTATATTTGTAATATTATGATACTATAGTTTTAGGACAAGGACAACCTGCAGGGTGGGGCATAACCCGTCGCGTCAGACAAAGCTGCAGGAATCGAACCCACAATCATAGTGCGACATGCCTTTATTTCCTACCACTAGCCTACAGGAAGTCCCTGGTTATTACAAAATAATTTTACTAATCTAAATGGTATGTGTTATCATTTGGAACCTTATACAATTAGGATAAATAGAATATTTTTGAGTTCTGTTACCATTTGGAGTAAAAGTTGGGTTTGTGGTAAAAATTTATTAACGAATGAAAGTATACATAACAAGTATGTATATTCCCTTACGTTCTTAGTAAATCTCCTAAATAAATTCCTCAAAATTATAAAAGGTAACTTAAAACAAAAATGTTGTCGGTTAACTTTTCCAACTGGGGATTCAATGACCGTTTAACCAATCACAAGTTTGTGATTTTCTTGTGGTTAAAATTTCTCCTAATCCTGTTTTCTATAACTCTCCATCAGACCTTGATGGTTTGTTTCTCCTCCATATCCATATCTTCATAGAATCCTAGAATGGGCTATATCGGGTGACCTTTGTACTTATCTTGCTTTCTTTTAATGATATATATTTATTAACCTTATTTCTGATGTGGGTTTTCCACAAAGGTATTTTATATTTTCAACCTTTTGTTTTCAAAGAAAAATTTCAAATTGCGAGGATGCAATTTATTGAAGGAGGGGATAATGTAACACCCCGAGCTTCCACGATACGCTTCTCATTCAATAATGCAATGACTTTCATTGTACGCAACTTCGAGTTCTAAAACACCGCGACTAATCAAAGTAGCCGTTATGAATAGTAATAACCACTTTTTAAAATTATAGAAATTTTATATTTCAAAATGGACTTCATTTTTGTATTCCTAATATTGAAATTAGCCTATGTTGAATTTTTGTAATTTTTTGAGAACTTCCAAATTTTTATGAATAGTGAAAAATACTTAAAAACAACTTTTTTAATCAAAATAATTTATAGTGATAAATTATACTATTGAGTGGTTTTAGAGTATAATTAGAATATATTTTTACCATTTTATCCAATGGTGGTCATTAGAATTAATTTAACATTGAAATTGGACATAAACAATTGCCAATCTTTTGATATAAATTGTTTCTTAAAACACGCTATTTGTTGTGACAGCGGGAATTAATTATAAAATTAATTAATGCAACTTATATGTTTGGAATTTTTTAAAATAGACATAATTTTTGAATTTGGGATATCAATTATAGCATAGGGTGAAAATTTGGCATTGTTCTGAAAAACTTCAATTTTTGATGAATAGTGAAACCACTACGTGGTAGTTAAATAACTGATTTTTCGTTTAAATGAAATATTACCACTTCTGTGATTTGATTTTCAAAAATCCGACATACATGGTTGTCATTAATAAGTAAAATGTGGTTCAATGAGATCAAAATAATTTTTTGGTGAATAGTAACTTTTATGTTCTTAATCACGATTAGAGGTAATTAGTGTAGTTTAAGGTAAAAATAATGTTTTAATAATATGAGATGAGCTTGACACTTGTCCCACTCCTATTGGATGAGTCATTGCCGACCAAGACATCCCATGGGTAAACTTGGGGACCCCATGGAGCCACTTTGGTTGGAAAATGACATTAATATATATATATATATATTTAATGTTAAAATTAAATTGACACAAACATGAGTTGTTTTACTAAAATAGTTTTTAAGTGGGGTTACACAAGTCCAAATTCTGATTATAAATATTCATTAGAAAGCTAAAAAGATTTCCTAGATCATAATATTTGTTTTATAATTTTTAGACATTAAATAAATTAAATTAATTATGACATCATGATGATGCAGCGATGACCTCATTATTTAACAATTTAAATAAAATGGAATGATAATGTAAAATCCAAAGCGTACACTTGTCAAAAACCTATTGGATGAGTATATTTCGAACCCTTATCATCTTTTCCTCGAATTATAGTGTGGGACCTCTAAAATCAGAAACTCATTTTATAATAAAGTGACTTTTCTTTACTTTCCAAGAGTGCCCCTCCTCTCCACTTATAAAAGGCCCCCACCTCTCCCACCTCATTTACACTTTCAAGCCATTTGGCTCGGCCAACCTCTGCACAAATACTCTCCCAACTTCGCCCTCTTACTCCTAGAAGCCTCACTTTGGGCATAACGCTTCCCAAGGAAGCCTTTGGCTCAAATCAAAAAGCGTTACCTGATTTTGAGGTAATGTCTTCTCTAATGTTGTTTTGTTTTATTTTTCTTCTCCAACCCCCTAAACTCTTTTTATTCATTTATTTTGTAACAACAACAGTATCCTCAATATATTAGGATGTTTTTATAAGAAGTATTCGAGCTACACTTACACACACCTACATCTAATGGTTAAAGAACATACGGTTTCTGTGGATGGCGAATTTCTGCCTCATGAAACGATGATTGTTCAACACTCATATAACACCTTCAAAGGTGGCCATTAAGATGTCACTATTTTTATATATTATATATAATATGTTTATGTTTTAGTTATGATTCTGTATTTCTCATTTATGTCATACTTTATGATTTCCATTATGGGTAAAACGCGATAATTTCATTTTAGGAAGTGCGGACTACCGCCCCCTCAAAGTGATTTGAATCGTTAATGCCATATGTGGGATGTATAAAGGATGGATTAAATGGTATTATACACTATATTATACTGTAATTATATTATAAATTTATATCATTATGATTTCATTCCATTAAATACGAAATAGAAATGAAAGTAGCGTTCATGCGTACGTACGGCTTACCGTCTCCATGAACGGTGCATTTCATTTCTTACCTCTAAATGTTACGTGACATTATGAATGAATGTATATACTATATATATACGATATATATGATATCTACATCATGAATATAATTCTGGATATATTGGATATTTTACCACATGAACAACTTGTAATTATAAGAAGTTTATTTTTGACTCAAGTACCAAAGATCGACAAAACGACCGTCATTAACTTAAATAATTAAATAATGTTCATAACATGGTAATAAGTGATATAAATGGAATAATGAACATGAAAAAGGTTCTTAAGTAAATATAAATTAACTCTAGTTTATTATTCAGGAGGTTAAAGAACGGTCGAGTCAGAACAAGACGCAAGGTAAGGGAATTTCTTAACCCAACTTCCATTTTTTGGGTTAATCTCCTACTTTCAAATTATGTCATGATATTATTATGTCCTATTTTGTATTTTTACTTTCTTTATGTGTACCTATAGTGAATACACATAATAGATCTATTTTATTTTAAAAATGGTCTTTTTAAGGACTTCGTCTCAATCCCCTTTCATTGAGGCATATTTGGTTTTATACACAACTTTCTTTTATATGGTGTATAAACCCCTTTGACTTTTACATTTATTCAAAAGGAATCTTTTTTATACGAAGCGTTTTTCTAAAAGGCAAAAGGGAATGTTTTTCTTTCCGTACTTATGCGGCGACAATGACTTCTCCACCGCCGTGACCATTATTTGAGTTTCGGCTTCCTCTACAAGCCATCATTTTTTTAATGAAAAATAAATACAAAGTTTTAACTTTCTTTTATTTTGGTATTGAAAATGGTTTTGAAAGCGTTTTTATTATATAAATGTGTTGCATTGATATCTTGTGATTGAAATGTGGAAATGTTATGTTTCCTTTATGCATGTTCTATGTGATATGATTATGTTATGGTTTATGATATGTTTAAACCTATTCATATGAGGAATGTATTGGACTTAATAAGTGACGGGTGGAGCCCGCTATAGCTCCTCGATGCATCGGTAGGTCTCATGAGACAACTAGACGTGGAATTGGCCGAGGCCCTTTCCCAATTTGTTTTATGGTTTTGGCCGAGGCCTTAATCATTTTAGACGTCTTGGCCGAGGCCTTGACAAAATGTTTCAGAATGTCCGGCATTATACATTCCCTCATTATGAAAGTGGTTATTGATATTTCATGTGATTATTCGACCAGTAGAATATCCATGTGAAGAAGTGAATGGCATTATCTCATTTTACTTTTGCCATATTATGTTGATGTTAAAGTTTAAAAGGCTTTTGTTTTAGTTATACATTGCCTTAAATTTTTATGTTTATTTATGAAAGCTTCCGTAATATTGTTATCCTTACTGAGCATCTGAGCTCACCCCTTTCAATGTTTTAATATTTTCTAGGATGTGAAGAAGTATTTTATGAATGACCTGCAGGGATTGAGATAAGAGGATATGAGTGTGGACTATGGAGACTTTGTTATTGTAGTTTTTCACTTTATGATGTAATGTAACGTTTACGAATGTATCTAGTGTTTCCAAGGCTACTAAACTAATCGGTCTTTCGAGACTTGATCTTTTGGGATCATGCCAATGTTACGAAGTAATGCACCGAATCTGGGTAGCTGGGGTCGGGGCGTTACAGTTGGTATCAGAGGCAGTTTAGTACTAACCTTGGAAGCTAGATGTAGATAAACTCTGATTAGAGCACATATCCCAAAGATAGACTTTGAGGATTAGTATTGAAGAACTTCCTAGAATTCTGGTATTATAGAGATGTTATGAGTTTTCTGAGCAATACATCCCTGTCTGGATACAAGCAGGTAGAGGTGGCTCTGGCACAGATGTACCTAGGGGTAAAACCCGAAAACACCGCTTTGAGCTAGACTCGAACGGGAACTGGTGCACGACAATGGGCCTTGCTGCACTCTTGGTTACGACACTCCCAGGGGATATGCTTAGGATAATTCTCATTTTTTTTACAAACCACTATGAAGGGTTATGAGTATATACTTCCTCAAAGGAAACATTTCTTTTTATGATTATGGATTATATCCATAAATAGTTCAATTTATGTAAAGTATTTTACAAATATGGAATTATGTATTTTATTTCATAAACTAATCTAGTTTATGCCATTGTTTAGAAATGGCACCTAGTGGAAGGAATGGAAACCGTATCAATGCACGCACTCCGTTTAGGGATTGCCCTCCTACTCAAGATAATTATTGTGGATCTGGAGATACAACTGGTGCTGATCAACTTACTACCATACTGGGACAACTCACTCAAGTTATGAATAATAACCTTACTCGTATGGATCACCCTGATCCACAACGTGGAGGATCAATGTTAGACCGTTTCATGAGGCAACAACCACCAACCTTCAATGGGAGTACAAATCCTGTAGTAGCTGAGCAATGGATAAATTCCTTAGAGAAAATATTCCATGCCTTGGGGAGTAGTGAAAGGGAGAAGGTTGTCGTGGCAGTTTACCGCCTCACTGGAGATGCCGATCAGTGGTGGTCGCTGATTCAAAACACAAAGGAAGATGATGACGTATCGAATATGTAATGGAGGGAGTTCAAAGATATTTTCTTAGAAAAATACTTTCCTCGTGACCATCGAGCAGATATGGAAAGGCAATTTCTGAGTCTGAGGCAGAAGGAGGATGAGAATGTCGCAAAGAAAGAGGCTATCAAAGTTTGTTATAAATGTGGAGAAAAAGGTCACCAGGCACGTGATTGCAAGGGAAAGAAAGAGGCTATCAAAGTTGAATGCTACAATTGTAGAGAAATGGGTCATTATGCAAATGAATGTCCTAAGTGTCAAGGAAACTTACCTCAGAAAAGGCCAAGGGATCAAGGCCAATCTTATGCTGTGACTACAGTTGAAGCAGAATAATTAATGTATTGGTGCTTTTGGACTCAAGGATTATATTCTGGTTATAAGAATAATGTGATATATATAAAGATTGTACTTCAGTACTTTTTGATTTCAGTAAGGTTTTAATATGATTAAGTTAATCATATTTTTAGTATGTGACTATAAGAGAAACTTTTCTTTGTTTGGGGAATCTGATGTTACAATTGATTTTGGAATTTAGAGACCTTTTAGAGAAAGTCTGGACGGAGGTATTTTGGATAACTATAAAGGTTGGAGTGGATTAAGTTGATATTTGGATAGTATTGTTTAAGGTTAAAAAAATTTATGAAGATTATCTTTGGAATATTATGATACTATAGTTTTAGGAAAAGGACAACCTGTAGGGTGGGGCATAACCCGTCGCGTCAGACAAAGCTGCAGGAATCGAACCCACAATCATAGTGCGACATGCCTTTATTTCCTACCACTAGCCTACAGGAAGTCCCTGGTTATTACAAAATAATTTTACTAATCTAAATGGTATGTGTTATCATTTGGAACCTTATACAATTAGGATAAATAGAATATTTTTGAGTTCTGTTACCATTTGGAGTAAAAGTTGGGTTTGTGGTAAAAATTTATTAACGAATGAAAGTATACATAACAAGTATGTATATTCCCTTACGTTCTTAGTAAATCTCCTAAATAAATTCCTCAAAATTATAAAAGGTAACTTAAAACAAAAATATTGTCGGTTAACTTTTCCAACTGGGGATTCAATGACCGTTTAACCAATCACAAGTTTGTGATTTTCTTGTGGTTAAACTTTCTCCTAATCCTGTTTTCTATAACTCTCCATCAGAACTTGATGGTTTGTTTCTACTCCATATCCATATTTTCATAGAATCCTAGAACGGGCTATATCGGGTGACCTTTGTACTTATCTTGCTTTCTTTTAATGATATATATTTATTAACCTTATTTCCGATGTGGGTTTTCCACAAAGGTATTTTATATTTTCAACCTTTTGTTTTCAAAGAAAAATTTCAAATTGCGAGGACGCAATTTATTGAAGGAGGGGATAATGTAACACCCCGAGCTTCCACGATACGCTTCTCATTCAATAATGCAATGACTTTCATTGTACGCAACTTCGAGTTCTAAAACACCGCGACTAATCAAAGTAGACGTTATGAATAGTAATAACCACTTTTTAAAATTATAGAAATTTTATATTTCAAAATGGACTTCATTTTTGTATTCCTAATATTGAAATTAGCCTATGTTGAATTTTTGTAATTTTTTGAGAACTTCCAAATTTTTATGAATAGTGAAAAATACTTAAAAACAACTTTTATAATCAAAATAATTTATAGTGATAAATTATACTATTGAGTGGTTTTAGAGTATAATTAGAATATATTTTTACCATTTTATCCAATGGTGGTCATTAGAATTAATTTAACATTGAAATTGGACATAAACAATTGCCAATCTTTTGATATAAATTGTTTCTTAAAACACGCTATTTGTTGTGACAGCGGGAATTAATTATAAAATTAATTAATGCAACTTATATGTTTGGAATTTTTTAAAATAGACATCATTTTTGAATTCGTGATATCAATTATAGCTTAGGGTGAAATTTTGGCATTGTTCGGAAAAACTTCAATTTTTTGATGAATAGTGAAACCACTAAGTGGTAGTTAAATAACTGATTTTTCGTTTAAATGAAATATTACCACTTCTGTGATTTGATTTTCAAAAATCCTACATACATGGTTGTCATTAAGAAGTAAAATGTGGTTCAATGAGATCAAAATAATTGTTTGGTGAATAGTAACTTTTATGTTCTTAATCGCGATTAGAGGTAATTAGTGTAGTTTAAGGTAAAAATAATGTTTTAATAATATGAGATGAGTTTGACACTTGTCCTACTCCTATTGGATGAGTCATGGCCTACCAATACAACCCATGGGTCAACTTGGGGACCCCATGGAGCCACTTTGGTTGGAAAATGACATTAATATATATATATATATATTTAATGTTAAAATTAAATTGACACAAACATGAGTTGGTTTACTAAAACAGTTTTTAAGTGGGGTTACACAAGTCCAAATTTTGATTATAAATATTCATTAGAAAGCTAAAAAGATTTCATAGATCATAGTATTTTTTTTATAATTTTTAGACATTAAATAAATTAAATTAATTATGACATCATTATGATGCAGCGATGACCTCATTATTTAACAATTTAAATAAAATGGAATGATAATGTAAAATCCAAAGCGTAAACTTGTAAAAAACCTATTGTATGAGTATATTTAGAACCCTTATCATCTTACCCTCGAATTATATAAGTGTGGGACCTCTAAAATCCGAAACTCATTTTATAATAAAGTGACTTTTCTTTACTTTCCAAGAGTGCCCCTCCTCTCCACTTATAAAAGGCCCCCACCTCTCCCACCTCATTTACACGTTCAAGCCATTTGGCTTGGCCAACCTCTGCCCAAATACTCTCCCAACTTCCCCCTCTTACTCCTAGAAGCCTAACTTTGGGCAGAACTCTTCCCAAGGAAGCCTTTGGCTCAAATCAAAAAGAGTTACCCGATTTTGAGGTAATGTCTTCTCTAATGTTGTTTTGTTTTATTTTTCTTCTCCAACCCCCTAAAATCTTTTTATTCATTTCTTTTGTAACAAAAACAGTATCCTCAATATACTAGGATGTTGTTATAAGAAGGATTCGAGCTACACTTACACACACCTACATCTAATGGTTAAAGAACATACGGTTTCTGTGGATGGCGAATTTCTGCCTCACGAAACGATGATTGTTCAACACTCATATAACACCTTCAAAGGTGGCCATTAAGATGTAACTATTTTTATATATGATATATAATATGTTTATGTTTTACTTATTCTTCTGTACTTCTCATTTATGGCATACTTTATGATTTCCATTATGGGTAAAATGCGATAATTTCATTTTAGGAAGTGCGGACTACCGCCCCCTCAAAGTGATTTGAATCGTTAATGCCATATGTGGGATGTATAAAGGATGGATTAAATGTTATTATACACTATATTATACTGTAATTATATTATACATTTATATCATTATGATTTCATTCCATTAAATACGAAATAGAAATGAAAGTAGCGTTCATGCGTACGTACGGCTTACCGTCTCCATGAACGGTGCATTTCATTTCTTACCTCTAAATGTTACGTGACATTATGAATGTATGTATATACTGTATATATATGATATATATGATATCTACATCATGAATATAATTCTGGATATAATGGATATTTCACCACATGAACAACTTGTAATTATAAGAAGTTTATTTTTGACTCAAGTACCAAAGATCGACAAAACGACCGTTATTAACTTAAATAATTAAATAATGTTCATAACATGGTAATAAGTGATATAAATGGAATAATGAACATGAAAAAGGTTCTTAAGTAAATATAAATTAACTCTAGTTTATTATTTATGAGGTTAAATAACGGTCGAGTCAGGACAAGACGCAAGGTAAGGGAATTTCTTAACCCAACTTCCATTCTTTGGGTTAATCTCCTACTTTCAAATTATGTCATGATATTATTATGTCCTATTTTGTATTTTTACTTTCTTTATGTGTACCTATAGTGAATACACATAATAGATCTATTTTATTTTAAAAATGGTCTTTTTAAGGACTTCGTCTCAATCCCCTTTCATTGAGGCATATTTGGTTTTATACACAACTTTCTTTTATATGGTGTATAAACCCCGTTGACTTTTACATTTATTCAAAAGGAATCTTTTTTATACGAAGCGTTTTGATAAATGACAAAAGGGAATGTTTTTCTTTCCGTACTTATGCAGCGACAACGACTTCTCTGCCGCCGTGACCATTATTTGAGTTTCGGCTTCCTCTACAAGCCATTATTTTTTTTAATGAAAAATAAATACAAAGTTTTAACTTTCTTTTATT
Organism: Viscum album; assembly: GCA_963277665.1. Taxonomy (NCBI): domain Eukaryota; kingdom Viridiplantae; phylum Streptophyta; class Magnoliopsida; order Santalales; family Viscaceae; genus Viscum; species Viscum album. The sequence continues at coordinate 1,330,591,859 of OY728166.1, read as the reverse complement.
TTGGTATTGAAAATGGTTTTGAAAGCGTTTTTATTATATAAATGTGTTGTATTGATATCTTGTGATTGAAATGTGGAAATGTTATGTTTCCTTTATGCATGTTCTATGTGATACGATTATGTTATGGTTTATGATATGTTTAAACCTATTCATATGAGGAATGTATTGGACTTAATAAGTGATGGGTGGAGCCCGCTATAGCTCCTCGATGCATCGGTAGGTCTCATGAGACAACTAGACGTGGAATTGGCCGAGGCCCTTTCCCAATTTGTTTTATGGTTTTGGCCGAGGCCTTAATCATTTTAGACGTCTTAGCCGAGGCCTTGACAAAATGTTTCAGAATGTCCGGCATTATACATTCCCTCATTATGAAAGTGGTTATTGATATTTCATGTGATTATTCGACCAGTAGAATATCCATGTGAAGAAGTGAATGGAATTATCTCATTTTACTTTTTCCATATTATGTTGATGTTAAAGTTTAAAAGGCTTTTGTTTTAGTTATACATTGCCTTAAATTTTTATGTTTATTTATGAAAGCTTCCGCAATATTGTTATCCTTACTGAGCATCTGAGCTCACCCCTTTCAATGTTTTAATATTTTCTAGGATGTGAAGAAGTAATTTATGAATGACCTGCAGGGATTGAGAGAAGAGGATATGAGTGTGGACTATGGAGACTTTGTTATTGTAGTTTTTCACTTTATGATGTAATGTAACGTTTACGAATGTATCTAGTGTTTCCAAGGCTACTAAACTAATCGGTCTTTCGAGACTTGATCTTTTGTGATCATGCCAATGTTACGAAGTAATGCACCGACTCTGGGTAGCTGGGGTCAGGGAGTTACAATTTATGTGAAAACAATTCCATTGGATCCTTAAAAAATATCTTTCATCAAACATCAATAATTCTCCTAGATGAAACTTTCATAGCTTAGTGGATAAAACAATAATAAATTCAATGAAAATATTTCCATATTTACATCATGTGAAAATTACTAGTTTCACATAGTTTTTTTTAAATCATTTCATACATTTTCTATCAATTTAATTTATTTTTTATATATTATTTTTATTCCTTTTTGATTCAGTAATATGGTTATTTAATATAAATAAATATATTATTCTCATCCCTTTTCTAAATATAAATTTCATGAAAAGTATTTAGTTAAAATTATAGCTATGTTTTTCATTTTAAACATATTTTTACTTATTTTTGTGTTTTCCCTTACTATTTAAAATGGTTCTTGGATTTTTAAAATATTTTGTAGTAATTAATATTTTTTATACATATTAATAAAAAATTATTCTATTAAAAAAAGTATTTTGTGTAAAGTACCACAAATGTTTTATATGTCATATGTTCTATAAACCACCAAATAAAATTTCACATGAAACCACTTCAAATGTATTACTCATAATCTAATTTTATTTGATATAATATTATTTTCTTCTAATAGTAAATATTTTTATATATATAATAAATTCCAATATATTAGTTTATATTTTTATGATTAATATGTTCTATGATCCATATATTTTAAGGACACATTTGTTATATCTCTAATTTCCTAACCTAAATAAAAATCATGTTCTCCATGAACCTATGTTTTATACTTGTCATTAATTCTTTTTTTACTCATCATATCGACTGTTATATTTATAAAATTCAAAATATCTATTAAATTAAATGTTCTTATCTATCTGTTTTAGGTGTTCTAAATGTTTTTCTTGAAACTTATGTTAATAGATTACTAAAAATTATGGTCTACTATATCATATATGTTAAATCATTTGTGCTAACATTTTTTCCATTCCATAAGAAAAACAATGTTTTTGAAAAATGTTTTGTTCCCTTCAATTGTTAGCAGTCAACTTAAATTTTTTATTTTTTGAACATTAAAAAAATTTTCTACCAAAATATTTTAAATCCAAATTACTTCTTAGATTATAAAAGACAATGTTAAAAATTTTATAGAACATGTATATACTTATGTTTTATAACAAAATATATCTGATCTATGAAAATCTAGTATATTTTCTGATAAGAATAAAATAAGTTAACATGGTTTCTTGTTATGTTTTGGGAATTTACTATACATAAATAAAGATATTATAGGAACATAGAGGAACAATCAACCACTTCCTAGATTAATTCTCTCTTCTAGACCCTATGTCTATAGTATTTTAAAAAACTCTACACCCAAATCCCCCTGCTAGATGACTCCATATTAATACTACCCCTCCGCTTTAATAAGCTTAAATGGTGCTAATAACAACATTACCCCTTGAGTCATTTAGGATCCCATTTTACATATATATTACTACCCATCATATGGTTATTAAATCACATGGTAGGTCTCATGTTTCCAATAAACATATCATTGGGTATTTTTTTGACAATACTACTATGGGATACACATAATCAGAATGAAAATATCATAGAAATCATTCTTCCATGATATGTTTTACAACTACTACCTTTAGTTAGAACACATGTAACAATGAATGAACTTTATTATTAATAGGATGTTGAAGCTAATAATATACAATACCAAACTTCCCTTTGATGGTAAATTTTCAATAATATTATGTTGCTAATTTTTGTTAATTCTAGAGATCTCCCAAGAGTTGTCTTATAAATTGTTACCCAAACCAATACTCCTACCTTCAATGAAACCTCATGTCGATGCTTATTAGAAAACATAAGAATCGTTTTGTAGGCTAAATGAAGATTAAGTTGGATTTATTTCAAATATTTATCCCTATAATTAAGGTTTATGTCTACATATTTTATAATTGTTTCTCCATTCATATATACTGGATATATTTTAGAACATATTCTATTTTGGTTGTATCATTTACTTCCAATGAAAGACATTATAACCTGTGATATTTTATTGTTTTTATCTCATTTTCACTAATTAGAGATCTTATCAACAGGTATTATAAATATCCATATGTATGAGATCAATATCCATGGAAACCCTAGATAATGCACCACTACTGAATTTAATATCCTCGACTTATATATCATAAAAAATAATTGCCTAAAAGCTCCAATTGCTATCAATTTTAGTCTATGGTTTTTTAGGTCAGAATGACTATGGCGAAGACACAAGAGGGAGTGAATTTTGTTTCTTTAAAACCGTAATTAGATTCAAAACAACAATCTTTATATTCATTGTTTCTTTCCTTCTCGATTCATTGAAAATGAGTAGTGGAAATAAAATTAAGAAAAAAAACAACAATTTATAGTAACTCAGGGCACAAAGGTCCCCTAGTCCCCTCTGCCAATGATCTCTCTTTGAGCATAGTAATTTTCAATATTAAGAATTTTTACCAGGGAATTATATAACAAATTATATGTATTTGATTCCTTTATAATAAGGATTTTACCAGGCATTTAGGTTCATTTATAGGGTACTATAAATCCATAGCTTAGTCTGATAATGTGATTCTCCACCATGATTGAGTCCAAGAAATTACTACTCCAACTAAGTAAATAGATATTGATTTGATTGAGAAAAAAAGGTTTCATTCACAGTTTTAGAAGAAACTGACATAATTTTTTTGTATTTAATAATATATAGTATTAGACAAATAACATTCAATATTTTTATAGGAATTATTCAAATAGTGATAATGAAAAAATAGAAATATGAATAAACATGTATGTCTCCAAAGTGTAAATATGATAAATGATTTTTTGAACAAGTAGAAGAAGATGTAATAATAAGACAAAAAAGTCGTGGCATAAATAACTATGAATTGACTGGATAGTTCAAACATTTATGTCTCCAAAGTATGCCATTGAAGGCAATGGTGGAGTTTTATTTTACATGAATACAACATTTTCGTTTCTATGCATATTTATACATATATATATTTTTAGAAGATGACCATGTCAATACTTATATTGACTATAAAATATATCTTGGTCAAACTAGCTCCCAAAATACCACATAATAAGTGGAAAATATTATTGTTGAAATCATTCAAAGAGAGGTGTATGTTCCCTTAGAAATATGAATTATTTAATTCTTTGAATACATTCCTTTGAATCATTAATAAAACTACTTGAAAGTTTTATTTATTTCTTGTGAATTTTTTTCAAAAACCATAGATAATATCTTTAATATAAAATCCCATCATTTAATAGTACAATTATATAGTTCCATTGCATAGCGAAAAATTTCAAAATTATGGTTAAAAACATACAGTTGTTTACAAATTTATGGATGATAAACCATGTGTTTATTCCTCCAATGTAGGGTTTCCTTCAAACATAGGGTTATTTATCCATACCTTTCCAATAAAATTAGGTGCATGACCCATAAATTTTATTCCAAATATAGGGTTTCCATACTATACATCATGCTTACAAATATGGAGTATGAATAGTGATTACAATATAATTTCAAACATGTATAAAATACTTAAACTGATATTTTACCATGGATTAACGACTTGTGTACACTTCCATAATAAAATCAATATTTTAATTAATATAATCATCATGAAATTAACTTGAAATAAAGTTTATTAGTAATTTAAATGCTGGTGTTTGTGATCATCAAAATCAAAAATAAATTAACAAAATTGTTGAATCAACACATTCTCAACAATCTCCCCCTTTTGATGATAAAAAACCCATAAAATAAATATTAAAATTATAATATTTTTTAGAAGAAGAAATTTCAAATAATATGAATAAATAAATTATATCAACATTTATGTATTTTAATTTAAAATTATGACATATAACTTCTTTTATAAATATAAATTTATCCCCCTTTATATGACATAAAAAAGATAAGAATAAAATTTATAAATAAAAACTCAACCTTAATTTATATATAATATTATTCAATGATTAATAATATATTGTATGAAATTGTTTAATTTCTAACAACAAAAAATTTAATCACTTGTTAAATATTTAAAATAACTTATCCTAAGACATATCATGATTGTTAAAAACATATTTGAGAAATTAAAATATTTTCATGTTATCTAAAAATAAACTTTTTATATTTCATAATTGAGAAAAATAACTTATTACTTATAGTAATACTAACTTCACAACTTGTAATGGAAAAAACATTAAGTATATTTCTTAATGTAAGATAACCGTTTATATTAAATATTATGAAAACTAAAACTTAAAAATAAATTATGAAAAAATTTATAACACATTTTTTACTAATTACTATATTTTAAAAAAGTTATATACAACATTGAAATTAAATAAAATATAGTAATAGAGAAAATTTATGGCGTAAGCAAGGATTATATAGATTATCCGAATATTCCAAACCTCAAACCTTTTCAATTAAATATATTAAAATAATTGATAGATTTTCTTTTCTACTTTGAACATTTTCTTATCATTGATATAGTAAATATGATTAATCTTATTCGATCAAAAAAACCATTAGTTTATCAAGATCCAGCACATTAAGAGCTTCCCTTATGAGTAACTCCATATATGTTAGAATTTATTCTTTAAACACTTCAAAGTATTATTTTGAAATAAAAATGTATTTAACACTATGTTACTCTCTTTATAGTGTATAAAAAACTTATTTTGAAATAGATAAATATTTCATCTCTTCCTATGAATTCTTAGACACATTAAGATCAACATGAGGCTTTAAATTTTATTTCTTCAAAGTACAAAACTTAAATATAAGCTCTTCATAATAAATTCCAACTTTAAACATTTCAGAAGAATAAATATCTTGTTATTCATAACTATGAAATTTTTCGTCTTTTTAAGAAGATTTTTCAAATGAATCCTTAACATAAGAAACCGACTATTCTATAAAAAATTTAATAGAAGGATTACCTTTTATTTTTTATTGAGTAAGACTTTTCTATGAGCTTGATGTTCTTGATTACCTCATCTTGCTCAAATAGATTTCAAAATTTTGTGAAAATAATATTATAAAGAATAATAAGAAATAAATTAAGATGCCTAGTGAATAATACTCTAGGGTTTTAAAAAGTAATATGATACATTTTGTTCTGAAAATTCAAAGATGATGCTTCACATTCTCAAGTTGAAAATACAGAATAATCATTTCAACTTTTAACTTTTGAAATAATTTATTTTTTTGAGAAATATATTCCGATTAAAAATGTTTTTTAAAATAAAATTTTCTAGTAAAAATAAATTTAAAGACAACCATAGGTTTTAAAATATTAAATAAGAAATATAGTTTTTCATAAACCTAAATATAATTAAATAATTACTGTATTTTATACATATTTTTTTTATTAAAATAGTGTATCAAAATTTGATTATTTATTAATTCAATTTGGAAATTATATAGAAAAAGTTTTAACAAATTGATTTTAAGATTAAGAAAATATTTTAACAATAGTGAATGATATGTCTAACCTATATAAAACAATTAATGCAGTAAAAAAATATATCATAATTTTATTGAAATACATAATGGATTAATAATTATAGTTTAACATATGTTTTATAATTAAATACTTCAGAGTTGATTACTCCATTGTTAAGATATAGATTTGCAAATTCTTCTCATATGACCATATAAAGATTTAATGATGTAGTTCCATGGTTTGTTCTTAATTAAAACAAATACATGTTCCTTTTAGTTATTATATGCTTTTAGATCTGTTAATGTTAACTACTAAAATTTTTGGTTACCAAATTCATTTTTGTGTAAAAATCCTATTATTCAAGTAGGATAATTCATTTCAACAAAAAAAAATTAACATAAAAAATTGTGTTTTTTCTAAATAGTATTGATTTTCATAATGTCCATTAATACCAAAATAAAAAAAAATTACCAATTGACATAATTTTTTTATTTGAACCATGAAAAAAATAATTCATATATAAATTTGGTATTTCACCATTACTATATATTCAATGTTTTCTTTTAAGAATCTCATTTTTACTAAGAATTTAATTTTAATAATTTTCTCATATATTAATCTTACTAAAATCTTGTTTTAAAGTATCAACTTTATCCAATAAATATTTAATTTTATTTTCAAGTAGATCACATAAAATTTTGGATGAATTAGATTTTAAATCAATAATTTACTTTGAAAAAAATTATTTATCTTATAAAATAACATCATAAGATTTTATTAGTCTATATGACCATCCTTTAAGGATTCAAAATTATCTAGAAGAATAAATAAATACTTATTCAGTTTATCATAAGTTAATTTTTCAGGACTAGAGTTTTAAGAGTAAGAAAATTATTCCTCATAAATATGAGTCATAAGACATACCATTCAATTTTTATGTTCAGCCTCAGTTCTTATATAAGATTCATCATTTGAATAATAAGAGTCACTCAAAGTATCCTTAATAATTTTATTGAATAATTTTAATTGAATTTCCTTTGATATTTCAGAAAATGATATTTAAAATTTTTATTACCTTTTCTTTTCATTCACATTATCTACTCTCCCTGATCCCTCTATTTATTTTTTGTGCAATTTTTGAAACCTTTTGAAAATATTTTGTAAACATTTTTATAAATATGGATGAATTGAATCATATGATTCACTCACAATATATTTAAGAGAAACTTATTTATATTTGATATGATTTTTAACTTCGTCCTCCATCTTAGCTTCATACATCATCAAATTTATAATTAGTTCCTAAATTGATAATTCTTTAAGTGGTGTGGTTTGACTTATTGTAGTAGATATTACATTCTATTAAGAGGGTAAAACTCTAAGTACTTTTAATGCTTTATCTTGTGGCTTAACTAGATCTCCCAAAAATGTAATAGTGTTGACAATTTCTATTAATATCCCATTCATCTGAGTGATATTCTCATCTTCACACATTTTGAAAGTATCAAAATTTAACTTTGTAGTATTATATCTATGTTTCATGATATTATCAGATCCTTTATAGGGAAAAATAGTCCACCACATCACATATGTAGTAAATCATTGAAAAACATGATTAAATTCAGCAGTTCATAAACCACAAAAAATAACATTCATTTCTCTCAAATTAAGAGCATATTCTACTTTTGGTCATCACACCATTTCTCAAAATCTTCCTTAGGAAATTTATAAGTATTTCCACTTTTAATTAAACTCACATTCAAATATTTTTCAAAAAATATATCGTGTGAGATTTCCAACATCAATTATTATCACCATTAAAGTAAAGAGCATAGATCATTGTCATACATTATTTAATATTATCCATTTCATGATCTTTATTAGTCTAAATATTTAACTCTAGCTTGTTAGAGCTAAATTAAACCTTTGATATTTCACAAGTTACCAAAAGTTTGATGTACTAGTTAGAATAAAATAGAATAATCATGGTTTTTGAAATAGAGAATAACCTCTAATATTTCTTATTGGTATCAGATAGTAACAATAGAGTTTTCAATTATTTTCAAAAAGAGAAATATAACAATAGATACCTACCTTAGATACCAATTATTAGTTCTGAATGACTATGAAGAAGAAACTTGAGGGGGTGACTTTTGATTCATTAAAACCATTAACTGATTCAAAAAAACCCGCTTAAAATGCAGTGTTTTTTTCCTTCTCTCCTTAAAGATGAGTGATAAGTGGAAATGAAATAATGAAAAGAACACAGTGATTTATAGTGGTTATGGGAACAAAGATCCCCTAGTAAATTCACCTAACAGTCTCTCAACAGGATTAATTATTTTCACTAGTACGTCCTTCTACTGTGGAATTCTAAAAATTATTATAGGTAGTCAATGTCTATACAATAAGGCTTTCATAAGGCCTTTTGGTACTTTTACAGGTAACTTTATTCCACAACTTTGTATGATAAGCTGATACTCCCCCATAATTGATTCAGAGAAGTCAGTACTCCAATTAAATTAATAAAGATTTATTTTATTGATAAAAGAATGTTCAATTTATAGTTTTAGTAGAAACTGATAAATGTGTTTTATATTCAATAGTTTACAGCATCAAAAAAAATAATCATTAATATTTTCACAGGATTTATTCAAATAGTGATAAATAAAACAAAAGGTAGATGAATAAACATGAATGTCTCTAAAGTTTAAATATGAAAAAATTCTTTATTGAACTTGAAAAGGAATATGTATCAATAAGATATAGTTGTATTGACGACAACAAAAGTGATCCAATCATATATATCAAGACATGTATTTCTCCAATGTGTAGCACTGAAGGTAATGATACACTGTTATTTTACAAGTAAACATATTTTTCTTTTATATGAATATTTGTATATATATATATATTTTATAGAAGATGACAATATAAATATTTATACTAATGATAAAATATATCTATGTCAAAATAGCTCCAAAAATACTATATACTAAACAAATAATATTTCAATTCAAGTCATTCAAAGAGATTCGTAACTTCCCTTTGAAATAGTGATGATTTAATTTGTTGAATATAAGGCATTGAACCGGTCTTAAAAAAACTTGAAATAGATATTTTTTCTAGTGTGACTATTGAAAAAATATGGATAATATATTTATTTTAAAACTCCATCATTGACCTGTCAAATGTAGGGTTCCTTCATATAATGAAAATCTCCAAAAATAGTGTTGAGATCATATGGTTTTTTTCATGTAGGGTTAATGAACATACATTTATTCCTAAATTGTAGGGTTTCTTCTATATGTTGGGTTATTGATCCATAATTTTCCAATAGCATAGGGTATATGATCCATATTTTTTATTCCAGATGTATAGTTTCCAAACCATATATTTAACTTATAAATGTATGGTATGAACCATGTTTATAAAATAGATTAAATCACATAAAAAATATCTAGAAAATATTTCCTATGGATTCAAGAATTATACATGCTTCCAGAATAAAATAAATATTCTAATGAATAACATATTTATAAAATCAACTTAAAATAAAATTTACTATTAACATAAATTTAGGTATTTTTGAGCATAAAAATAAAAAGGAAAATAAATTTGTTTTTGAACCAACACATTCTCAACATAGATTTCATCCACTAGATAGGAATATGTTTAAGGCTTTATTGATTGGTGTAGACCACAAATAATATTCCTAAAGAGTACTACTCCTAATTTGGTACTGAAAACATTAAATCCTTAAATTCTTTATCTGAGATAGGATTTTCCATACCCGAATCAGATAAGGAATTACTAAAATAATAAAGATTCCCCCTTCCGAAATCAATATCAAACCAATACAATACTCTAATGAATCACATTATATAGTTAATTATTTTGAGAAATTAGGCAAACAGAGTATTGGGGAAGTATTTATACAACATTTCAAAGTTTTAAATGATTCTTGGACTTCACGTGTCCAATATAATTCCCATGTTTTGGTCAATTCCTGTTAGGTTCACTAGGATAGATACCATGAGATGGGGGGGGGGGTGAATCACGGTATGACAGATTAAAAAAACTTCCCCTTTTGATCTTGTTTTGCTGTTAGACATAACCCTCTTTTCTCTCCTTCCCTTTGAAGAGTATGAATAAACCTTAATGCATGGACATGACACAAAATTTTTTACTTGGTTCACTCTCACTGTGCTACGTCCAAGGAGTATACACTGACGGTGTGTCGATGTACAAATTCAACTATAAGAGAACCATTGTTTACAAGTTTGAAGCGAACTTGTTGTCCCTTCTAGTTTACAACCACTCAAAATTTGAGAACTCACTTCTCTCTCAATTGACGTGAGCTCACTACTCCTTCAGAAGATCCACTCACAGTTTATAGACCTGTAAATCTCTTCATTACCATTAATTAATGAATCCCCCACTATATGTAGATTTTATATTGAAGTCCAAATTTCCTCCACCGATGAATACCCCTTTCCCCCCTGACAACTGGGAACTATCCTTGGGGAAGAACATTTTCAAATCACCCTACTTCACGAGGCTCCCAATTTCACAAATCTCAAACAAGCCTTAGTAAAGCTCCTACCCTTTCACAAAGCCCACACCTTCTCAGAGCTCATGCCATCGCAGAGCTCAAGTCGTCGCAAAGAGACTTCCTTCACAAAGCTCAGTAAGCAAACACGAAGCACAAAATATTCATAGAGCTAAATTAGCCACCGTAAAGCTCTTATCTTTCGCGAAACACACTACCTTTGTGAACCACCTTCAGGAAACACTTTTTCAGTTCAAGAGATACAAATATTTCTTTTGAAAACTCTCATCTTTTCTCAAGGGGGTCGAGGACTATTTATAGTCGATTCCACCCACCCTCAAACCATCCACGTGATGTCAGGGCCACGTCATATCAAATCATGAAGCTATTAAATTCATTCCCACATTCTCTCTATATTGCGAATCACCACAAAAATATTCAGATCACGGTGCGCATTGTAATCGTAGAGAGTTCTGTCAATTACTTCGTACTGCTGCTGCGAAGCTCCCTTGCATTTCCCATAAACTTTTCCATTCACGAAGCTTTTTGTAATCATGAAGTACACCATCAACATTATTCTTGTCTTTGAAAAATCCAATACATTAAGTCTATCTTCGTGAAACTCATATCTTTGCCATATTTTGATGAGATCTTCAAGGAAATCCATATTTCATGATTGTACCACCTCCAGATCTTCCATTCCTTTATCATGGTTCTTTGTCAACATGGATTGTTAACAACATATCTGGAACTCAAAATTCACCATGGAAACCTGCATTGTCAACAAACACAAGCAACCCAAAAATGCTTCAATGATACCTTGAGGTATTTTTTCCCAACAAGTCCATTAATGGCCTTATAATATTCCCAGAATCCATAATTAATATCATATAGTTGTAGGATATTCTTAAATACCCCCAGACCTCTAATACATTTCATGGTTTCTTCAATATCTTGATAAGCTCCAAATTTTTAGGATCTATAGAGAATCCTTATTCTGATATTATATGTTCCAAATATTTTACTATTCCACTTCCAAAGGATCAACTCTTGAAGTTTAGAGACAACAAATTGTCTTTCTTTGTTTTCAATACAAAATTAAGAGTTTCCATATGTCCTCCCCAATCACTATTATGGATTAGTATGAAGTTAATGTAGGGGTTGAATACAGTATTCATAGTGGATTGAGAAATAGTAGGGGTATTGTTTATGTGAAATGGAGTTAAAATGTATTCTTTATGTCCTTAATGGGCCATAAAATTCATTTTATCTAATCCTTTTTCCATTATTCTGACTTGATGAACATCAGATTTAAAATCAATCTTGGTACAATAATTCCACACATAATCCATCAATTAGATCCATTATTACTGATATAGAGTAAATTTCAGGTACATTAATATTTTTCAAGTTCCAATCATCAATATACATTCTCCAACAACAATATTTATTTATCGCAAGAATAATCACGCTCAAATATATATTTTTATGGTTCCTAATAAATCCGTGTTCTCTAAATTATTTATCTCTATTCTTAATTTCATTATTCATTTGATATTCATTCTTATATAAACTTTCAATCTACATATCCACACCATACTTTAATTTAATTATTTTTTATTTCTTCTATTATGGTGGAAAGTTTCGCAATTTATAAAAAATGGTGTTGTACCACCCTAGTAGAGAAATAATTTGGGTTAGTTGATCAAAGGAGGATCATTATGCAACACATCTATCCCCACGTTCAGTACCCATAGTAATAATTACAATAAACTCCATCCTCCACCCAGATATTCTTGAAACAACCATAGACTATATTGAGGATTATGCACTCCCTCTAGAGTTACACATTTCCAAACCCATTTCTAAAATCATTGAAATGTTTCTCCAATGAGTAGTAAAAAACCATAAAGACTTAATTCATGATATTTCAAGAACCAAATCTAATAATATTGTACAAAAAATGTAAGCATCCACTATAATAATGACTTCACAAATTTTCACCTATAATTATTTAAAAATTCACTTGGATAAAACATGATTTCCATCCTCCAATATAATAAGAACAATTGGTTCTCACCAATATATCTATGAAATTAAGTTTTAGTGGTTTAGATAGGTAATTATGGATTTTTCAACTATTAATAAGAATTTAATTAGAACTCATTATATAATAATCTCCATGATAATGTACCTGTAACCCTTTAACTATGATTTATCTTACCCAATTAATATTTTTCCTAGAATATCCCTTATAATTCACTACTTCCTCCCTATTGTTTTTATCCATCTATTGTATCTCTGGGTAATTTTATCATTTCCTCCCGATTAGAATCTATTCACTCCCAAACTGTATATTTAAATCCCTTTTCAAGGAAACTTTATCTTAGGAACAGAACTTCTATAGTTGTAAAAAAATCTATTGGATTTATATTTTCAAATTATTCTCAAGACAAGCTTTCCCCCTTAAAAACCTTGGTAACAAGTCTCTACTTCTCCATCAACAAGTTTAATTAAACAGAGGAATAATATTCACTATAATTTTGTTCTATTTTATTCCTTAGATTTCAATCATAAAAATCTTTCCTTGTCTCTCTATATATTTTACAACTTCAGTCCCCCAAAAATCATATTTCACCATATGGGAGAAACCATAGTTCGTTGGTCATTACTATACTACCAATCTATAGTCTCATCCCCCCGATAAACATACTCATGTAACAAATTCCAATAATTTTAGTTATATGCAAGTCTTCCAATTAAAATCCACCAATATATTCATCCCCAGTCACTATATTCCATAACGAATTATTAAATATTATAGATTATTCTTTTAACACCCCGAACCGTTATAAATAAAATACCCTTTTAGATTTAAATAAAAGTATTACTAGGAATTATTGTTATAGGAAAAACCTGAAATTATTTTATTTTTTATATCCAATTGGATTTAAAGGGATATTAAGTATAATTACCATTTCTAATATAGAATTTGAACACTAATCAGATTGTTATCATAAATATAGCATTTTAACAAATCCAACTGACACAGACAAAAGAAGTGATGACCTCAACTAGTAGGATCGTACCCAATGAAGCCCATTTATCTGAGATCCTAAGAGAGATATAGTTACTATGATTTAACCTTGACCAGGCCCATGCTGATATCCAAAAACATAAGTAGAAGTGAAAATTTTTATGGGAGAAGTTCAAGCTCATTTAGATCATAACCCAAATGATGTATGCCGAACCACCCCAAATAAGTATCACTATCGCACACCTTACTTTTATGGAGTTTGTAGGTGTATAAAAGGTATATGTATCAAGACCCTAGAAATATGAGTTTTTAAATTATTTTTTTAGAATAATGAACATATATTCATCCTATTATTGTTACTGCATAAATAATTTTTATTTTGATTCAATAAAACACAAATATTATTTTTTGGTTTCAAATTAAATTAAAGAATTTATTTTGATGAATTAATATATTTTTAAACTTTTATATTTAAAATAATGTTATTTTATATTTATTTGACTAATTTATAAATCCTTTATGAATCCTCCAAAACCATTATTTTGTTTTATGTTTTTAAAATCATTTTATTAATATTGTGACTCACTTACACATAAAAAAGGGAATTATTTTATTATGTTTAGACCTTGTAATTATAAAATAAAGAGACCTAATAACATTTTTTAGAAACCATGGGAAAAGACAAGGGATGGTTTTTGGTTTTGATTATTTTATTATATAGAGTCCAAAACTAAATAACAATTAAATCCCCTTATTTTCCTTTATAACCCCATATAAGATCCTATTTACCTTCCCTAAAAATTCTTATATCACGTCCATACTCTACTCTCCACTCTATAGATTCCTCCCAAGGTGCCCCTAAGAACTCAAAAATCCACTCCCAAGCATTTGGAGTCACAGACTCATATAAGGGACCATCCTCTCCTCCTTTAAATTAAAGAACCTTGTTTGAAATTAGTCTTTTAAATTTAAATTGGTTATATTTTCATTCATTTATGAACGTTAACTTACTATAAAACTGATTTTATTTGAGTGATATACCATTTATCCTATATCATTTTGACCCTTACCTAAGCTGTTACTATGACAAATTTAAATAAAGAAGTTCTCTCTTCTCATTTCCGTTCAAGAACTTATTTTATGTTATGTCTCTTAAATTCAATTTTCTTATATTGGGATATATTCTTCTATGTTCCCCTTAATATCAATTTAATTTATAAATGATTAGATGCCCCTTTCACTCTCATTTATCCTCCCATTATCCTTTATGTACACTCATTACCAGGCTGAAAGATAGTTAGGATTATTTAATTTATTCATGTTTGTTCATTAACGTATGCCTTCTATTTGAAATTTATAATGTTTGGATATGTTTTTTCATGTTCTTATTACTAAAAATTTTATTTCTATGTGATGATACAACCCCTTATATCTCGTCAAACCATTTTTATTAATCTTTTAGTGACACTGTTATGCTGCTAACATTTCATGTGTTTTTTTCATTCCAAAATAGTGGTGTAGTGAATTCCATACCCTTTTAGTATCAATGGTGTTCACATTTATGAAAATATACATTGTGATTAGTGTAGAGACTCAGGTTTTGGCCCTATCAGACTTTGGAATATTTCTACAAATAATTCCAGAGCTAGGCGCGAAGATGCCGTGTGATTCCAAGGCCCGGTGTGCCCGGAATAAAGTTTATAAAAATATAAAGTATTTTTATACTATGCATGTGGAGAGGGTTCATTTTCTCTTAAATGGTAGCTCCAAACAGGAATCCAAGGGCATGGTTGTGTTTGGAGCATTCTGTTTAACCTAGGTGGGGTGTAAAAGTTGCGGGTGTGGGCCTATTGTAAGAGATGCCACCTAGAGGAAAAATCATCATCTTAAAATAATGACTAAGTGATTTTTATCACTGGAGTTATTTTCAATTAACTTTTGAACAAAGTTTCAGAATAGAAATCTGAGACATCCATTGATTTCAAAATAGGATGTTTTGCCTACGAATGATATAAAATAAGCGGGCGTGAAGGTTTTGGAATCCGCGACTGTGGGTGGAGTTTCAGTGAGTTTATGAATTCACATGAGTATTGGAATTAAGGGGAGAACCCATTCTTCCTTTATCTCTCTCTCTCTCTCTCTCTCTATCTCTCTCATTATTCAGCGTTCTTCACTATTCTTCACCGGATTGAGGAGCGATCTCTAGAGGATCGAAGTGGGATCGCAGCAGGCGCGTTGCCAATGACGAACGACCGGATCGAGGTAGGATTTCGGTTGATTTTCCGTTCCTTCTTAAATTTCACAAGTTTTTTTCAAATCCATCATTTTGAATTCTAAAATTTTAGAATTGGGATGATGGATGAATGAACATGACCACCGTCCGAGTCCCGTTCTAAATCCCATGTTTGACGCGTTCTTCGTCGTTCTATGACCGAATTTTCAGATGCGCCAAAACTCCTTTGGATCATCGATCGGGGGAAGGCACTGTGAAGGCCTCGTTCTGAGGATTCCAAATCCTCCTACAGATTTGAAATCAGGCCAAAGGAGTGGTTGTGGAAGATGATGGATGTTCTGGCTCTGGTAAGGGGTGGTGGCCGGAGGTTGGGGTGGTGCAACGGTGGAGCCAGACAGAGGCGTTCGGTGCAGTGCGGTAGGCCGAGGCAGAGCTCGGAGGGCCGGCGTGCGGCGGCCGGTGGACAATCGAAGTTGGGAGGGGTTTGGAAGTAGGAGGAGAGTCAGCGTTGGGTGAGTCCGGTGAGGACAGCGGCGTCAGGTGTGGCCGAAACAGTGGGGTCGGGTGCGGCCGACGCAGACAAGGCGGCTTCAGGGGAGCCGACAGAGGGGCGGAGAGGCGGTGCAGTCGGCTGGTGTGCGGAGGCATCGGGTGGTGCAGTGACAGAAGGCGGCATCGGTGAGCCTGGGAAGCCATCATCTTCAGCCAGTTGCAGTCGGGAGGAGCCTCGAGGCGCTGAACTCAGGGGGAGCCGCGGACAAGGACCTGCACCACGCAGGTCCTGCTGGTGCGGCACACGGAAAAAGACCAGCCAAGTGGCCGGTCTGTTTGGAAGAACCGGACCCGAGGGATTCGGTGGTGTTTGTACTAGGCCGCGGCCCGTGGGCCACGATGAGCTGGACCGGACCCGTGGCTGGGCCATGGGCTGACGGTCTGGACAGGGCCGACCGAGGTGGACCAGCCCAATTTTGGGCCCCCTTTTGTTCAAATGGGTGTATGTCCTAAATGGCATGTTTGTTTGACGCGCCGTCGATGGAGTTGGGTTCGTCTTAGTGAGGAGGAATTTTGGAAGTGGGTTTTGGGGTTTTTGAGTTCTGCCCTCGAAGTCAGGTGACTTATAACGCATTAATTTAATAGTATTAAATTATTATTAAAGCTTGCAACGAACGTACCTCAC
The DNA here is from genome assembly GCA_963277665.1 of Viscum album. Classification (NCBI taxonomy): domain Eukaryota; kingdom Viridiplantae; phylum Streptophyta; class Magnoliopsida; order Santalales; family Viscaceae; genus Viscum; species Viscum album. The sequence continues at coordinate 1,330,574,504 of OY728166.1, read as the reverse complement.
GAACTGGACATCCGATCAACGAACCATCAACGGCAGTGTGATTCTAGTTCTCTTGAAGAATTTTTTAGGTGATCCTTTCATAGTTCAGGATATAGTTAGGGTTCAGGCCCCACAGGGCCCGGTTTGCACGGTTTACAATGAAATGTCACTTTTTCACCCGACATCCGTTTGGAGTGTTTGAGCACTCGTTTTTGTGTGTTTTTCTGAGGGGATTGCATCAACACAATCTGCCTACCTAAATTCAGGATTGTGGTGTGGCCCCCACATGGGCTAGTTATGGAGAATAGTGACCTTTTCCCCGGTTGTCCGTTTTGGGCAAGTGAATAGCATATCCTAGGTGTTTTTCCCTATAAATCATGTTGGTGGCCTCAGTATCGCACTAGGAGGTGCGCGGTGTGGTGTTGTTTCTGGTTACTCAGGTTAGCGATGATTGGACCAGTAGTGGATGAGTGTCCTCCCTTGGTTTTTTCCTATGAGGGTTCGTATGACATTACTACCTCAGTATAGTTTTGTGATCCCCTCAATAGGATAAATTTATGTTATAGGTGTGGCATCCCTCCGACGGGTTCAGAGTGGGATCCTCTAGCTTCACTTACCTAGATCAGGTTCTTGGTATCACTGTGTCCGCTTATCTACAGGTGGTGATCCCCTATCTAGTAGGTTAATCCCATAGGGTTTGAGGAATCATCGGGAATATGATCCCCTACATAGTGGGCCATGCATAGTAGGGTTGCGACATCATTGGTTATATGATCCCCTACTTAGAATGTTGTTTTGGTAGGGTTGGTGCATCGTCGGTTCTATCCATTACATCGCGAGATATACCATATCGGGTTTCAATATCATCATGATCGCCTTGATGGGAAACGATCCTCTATTTGAGTGATGTGCTTCTATGGAGAGCCAGATCGGGTTGTGGTATCCCCCAGCTTATTCTGGGAGTGATCCCCTATCTGTGAGATATTCGAATGCCAAATCGGGTTGTGGTATCCCCGATTGGACCCTAATAGTGATCCCCTATTAGTGAGATCTTTGTATACCGGTATGGGTTTTGGTATCCCCTATCAGACCCTAGGAGTGATCCCTCATCCGAGGAGTTGTATTTTACGCTATTTCAGCGTGAGGTTCTCAGTGACGATATTGGATGAGCGTGTATCTCTTAGAAAAGTGTCATATGGGATGAAAGATCTCATGGAGTGTGTTCTCCTAGTTATCTACCTATCACAGATTATGAGGTTGGAACCTGTTGAGGCTTGGTGCATGGTTCGATTATATCTAGATTTCTCATGGTATATGTATGGGCATACACCTGAGCTGTGCTGACTAGTTGTGTTTAGCTGAGGATGGTCTTGAGATGGAGTTTCTCTCTCGTTTGGGTTCCCTCTAGATGGGATGAGACAACTGTTTCCATTCAATTTATCTTTTTTATTTTGGGTTTTTGGGGTGCCTACTGAGTATTTTAATACTCAACCCTACACTGGTTTCACCCGCACATGTTTGTGTCTTGTGCACACCACATGCCTTTCGATGGAGTTCCAGGAGGACCCAGAGCAGGCAGAGCTTAGTGAACGAGACTGACCGGGGTGTTTACCGGAGCTGTGCTGAGGAGCTTACTGGTAGGTGTTTTTTTATTAGTGTTTTCCATCCTTCTGAGTAGGTTGGATGCTTTTTTAGTTTTCCTTTGGTGGGCTATATTTTTCCATTTTTTACTTTTATTGTACTCTGGTTTGGGATAGATGTATGCATGATTTTCATTTTCAGTTTTTATATATACATATCTGAACTATTACATGGAGGTGTATGTGGGTGCGTGTGTACAGGTACCTTAGGATAATGCCTCCCATGTGTGTGATAGCCTACTTGGCGCTAGACGCCAACCCTTGGCCTATTGGAGGTGGGCTTGGGGAGTCGCGGCTCGAGCCCCATTTGGTCGGGTCGTGACAATTAGGGACTTACATATATTTATTCCACACTCCTTGGTCATCGAATAAATTATGATGATGAATGGATCCATGTTGTATGATTTATGTGGCACACTTATGTATGATAATAAAATGAATGTGATAGGTGCACCCAGAATTATACAGCACTCCAATGCATTGGGTAATGTTTTGTATCATGATTCGTAATGTTGGGATATGAAGTGAATGTGATCCCTTTATGGGAATTTGTCCACCATGATGTATTGGTAGTTTATCCTTGACCTGTATTTAAAATGTCTTATTTTATGTTGTTACCACATTTCTCATGTTATAATTATCATGCTATGTGATGCCTCATTATTCATGTTTATGATTCATACTCTTTTTATTCCCATTAATATTCCTATTGTCTAACATGTTTCAAATTATCCCATGTTTATTCTCTTATTGGTATTTATATCTCATAACTTTCTTATGTTTCTACCTAGGTTATACAGTGCAGTTTTAAAAGCTATGGGATTTTTAGAAGTTTTTTAATGAAGTTTTGAATAATGTTATTATATTCCATTTTAAAGATGTTATTCTCTATATATAATTCCAAAATACACTAGACTACTCGATATTTTTGGGTTGAATTATGTTTAGTTTTTTTGTAATAAATCATTAATTAATGTTTAATAAAGAATGTGGTTATTAAAGTTGGTATGAAACAAAAATTCCAGTTATTTTTGGTATTAGTATTAGAAAAATTTAGATAAATCCTTAAGCATAAGGATAAGTAAAATAAAACATCCCTACATTTTGGTATGTATAGAGTAAGTGGTTTATCAAGAAAATACATCTTTGTTTGGATACTACAAGTGAATATGGTTCTAAAAAATATGTATCTATGGGTAACAACTCTAACAAGGTGTGTTAGGTTGACTCAGTGTAACCTAGTACACAAAATGGGCTTTTCTATGCACCTGGTTTGGCACTCCTGGGGGATATGCTTTGGTAAATTCATAATCTAATTATAAACAATTATTATGTGAATAAAAAAATCTGATAAGAATATATTTTAGGAAATATATCATGGATAACATAGATTTAAGGCTATAAATTCATTTTTTAATGAAATAAATTTAATTTATAAGTTATCTATTTAGTATCAATAAATTATTGTTTATGTGTTTAAAAATAATCATAATAAATTTTCTATTTATTCTATCCAATGGCCAAAAATAAGAGGAATCAGGTAAACAATCAATGTGTTAGGGAATGTGTTATCTCCCTTAACGATATTCAATGGATCGATTAATCCCTTAATCATGGAATAATAGATTAACTCTATCGAGAACATATTCTCCATCCTTAAATGTTTTGAAAAAGAGATGGTTCTACCTGTTGTTTATCATATGTAGTGAGATGTACATCAGTGGTGGAAATTGATCAAGAATACGAAGCCATAGGAAAAGACAAAGCGATGGTGTGTAAGGAATTCCAGAAAATTTCTTGCGATAAATATTTTCCTTAAAATCATTGTCTTAAAATGGAATGGTATTTCATTGAACTCAAGTATAAAAACTATGAGCCTATCAGGGAATACGAGGAAAAAATCACAAGAATTTCATGATACACCTCCATATTTGTCATTACCCCTGAATTCAATGTTTACCACTTCATTTGTGGTATAAAACATAGTGTATGAAAAGCCCTAGAAATATGAGACACTGATAGATATGAGGAAATTTTTTTATGTGACCTCAATGTTCAAACGGAGATTATATAATCTCAAGGGTATCATAGAGACAAGAAGTGGAAGGTGGATTTTAATTCTGGCTGTCTGATAGAAAAATCAAATGGTGCCAAGAAATATAAACATCCCACTTGTCAATGGTGTAGAAAGAACCGCCCCAAAAAATTCCCAAAGGGAACTAATAAATGATTTTGGTGTAAGAAGGAGGGACACCTAGCTAACTACTTCCAATAAGAAAAAACCTTCTAATGCAATGAAGGAGTGGAATGATCTAGTCAATCTTTAGTGAATTTTCATTGCTTCAACTGCATGGAACCTTGGTACTTTGCAAACCAATGAACTATGACAAGGGTTTTCAATGAAAAACAACAACCTCCAAGGTAGGAAGGGATAAAATTTCCTTCCAAAAATTCTAAGGTGGATCCCAAAAATTCCATTATGATAAGTATGATAGTTATTCATTAAAGAATAGAAAAAATACATTTTGATTCTAGTTATACACATTCCTTAATATGAAGAATGTTTAGTTGAACTATTCAAACACCACAATAAGGAATGAATGTTGAGTTGTCGTTGGAAATGTAAAATGGATAAATTATTTAATATCAAGTATATAACTCCTCCCCTATCAAAATTTGTGGGTTGAACATCACAAAGAACTCTGTAATACTACCTTTTTTGGATTTAATATAATTCTAGGCATGGATTGACTTTTCCTTTATAGGGATAGCTTAAATTTCCATGGGAAGGAAATAAATTTCTATATAGTGAATCATCCCCTGATTCTATACAAGTCCAAGTAGAAGGAGGGTTATTATTTTGAACCAACATCTCAACAATAGATATTGTTGTTCTATAAGAAAGAGTATCTAACACAAATGATTGAGTCTAATGGGAAAAAACTTTAGAGACATTCCTATTGAGATGGAATAAAATGATGTGTTTATCAAGGAATTTCCTCATATTACTCTTGGTTGATATGTTGAATTTTAAATTGAACTTATACCTAGGGCATTACCAATATCCATGACTCTGTATAGAATGGTTGTTTTGGAAGTTGAGGAGATAAAAAAACCACTACAAGAAAATTTGGATAATGGGTTTATATGCCCAATTGATTCACCATGGGTTGCACCTATCCTATTTGTCAAGAAGAATGATGACTTAATTAGCCTTTACATTGAGTATCATGAGCTCAAGATGATCATGATTACAAAAAATGTATCCTCTTCCTCATATTGATGACTTTTTTGATCAAATATGTGGAGAAAAATACTTCTCCATGGAGGATCTTCGGTCAGGATATTATCATGTATGTGTGAATAAGGAAGATATTCCCAAGACTACATTTTGGACAAGGTACTGGCACAATGAGTTCATAGGGATTCCATTTGGACTCATTAATGTAGAATATATTATTATAGAATTGATGAATATAGTATTTATAGATTACCTAAAATAAGTTTTTGTGGTTTTATAGATGATATTATAATATATTTAAAAACTAAGGAGGAGCATGAGAACCATATGTACACTATGATAAAGACCGTAAGAAAAGATAATCTCTATTAAAAGTATAAAAAATGTGAGTTTTCATTGAATGAAGTATCATTATTGGGGAATATCATCACATGAAATGGGATATCTATAGGCCCTTCAAAAATTGAATCAATTTTTTGATGTAAAAGGAAAACATCTATGACAACTATCCATATTTTCCTTATGTTATTTATCTATTATTGCTGATTTTTGTGAAAACTCTCATGATTGTCAAACCCTCCTACCATGAAAATTCAGAATTGAGTTGAATTTGTTTGTAATGAAGAATGCGAAGAGAGATTCTATGTGTTTAAAATTAATATTATCACTTCCCTTATGATTACACTAATGAAATGTGTGAAAATTTTCATTGTATTCAGTAATGCTTTGAATATGGGTTTGGGTTGTGTTTTAATGAAGAATGAAAAGGTCATAGATTTTTTTTTCAAGGAATGTGAAATTTCATGAAAAATACTACCCAACACTTGATCTGGAAATGGATGCAGTTATATTCAATTTGAAAATATGGTGACATTAACTCTTTGGGGAGAAGTGTGAAATATATACCAATCACAAAATCCTCAACTATATATTTACACAAAGATATCTGAATATGTGGCAATAAATATAGTTATAATTGATCAAGGACTATGGCTACTCAATCTAATGCTATATTGGTAAAGGGAATAAAGTGGTGGATGCTCTATGTGGAAAATATTCAATAATTCTATCATTGATGACAATTGAGAGGGATCAAATTTTCTTCTATTTGGAAAGGATGGACATGGGAATCACAAAGGAAGGAACATCATCAATCATTTCACAAATTATTACTCAACCGTCCCTTCTAGAAAAGATAAAGGATTCTCAGAGAAATGATGTTGGAATTTAGAAAAAAGTGGAAACTATAAGAAAAGTGAAATCCTTGTATTTTAGTGTTAATGAATAAGGAGTTGTGAGATTTTTGTCACAAATATATATACATTCAAATCCTATGTTATAAAATGAAATTTTAGATGATTCAAATTGTTTGACTTTTAACATTAACCTAGGAAGCACGATGGCATATCAAGATCCCTGAGAGAACTATTGGTGGGATAATATTAAGATAGATATCATGGAATTTACATCAATGTTATAGGTATGTCCACAAGTGAAGGATTAAAGTAATATTTCTAAGGGGATGATGAAACCATTAACCATACCAACATGGAAATGGGAAAACATCACTTTGTACTTTTTCACTCGACTTATGAAGACATCTAGGGGAAGCAATACAATATGGGTTGTTGTGGATAATCTTACAAAGGCATCTCACTTTATTGTGATTTTATAAGATTTATCTTTTGATCAAATAATAAGGATATACATTAGAGAAGTGGTAAGGATACATAGAGTACCTATAAAGATTGTATCAGATCGAGATTCTAGATTCTCCTCTATGTTTTAATTTTTTTTTCAATATTATCTAAATACTAAGATGAACTTAAAAATGACTTATCACCCTCAAAGTGACGGCCAATATGATAGTACTATTCAGAAACAAGAAGACATGTTGCGATCATGTTCTATGGACTTTAAAATATGATCGGACAAACATCTACCCCTTGCTGAGTTCCCTTAAAACAACATGTTTCACTCAAGAATCCAAAATGGATCCCTATGAATACATTTATGGGAAGGCATAAAAAACACCAAAATGTTGGGATGAAGATGGGTAATAAAATCTTATAGGTCATGAAAAGGACCAGGAAATAGTGTAAAAGGGTATTACAATTCAGTATCACATCAAAGATGCTCAGTGTCAGTAGAATATATATACTAAAAATCATAAATGTGACCTATATTTTGTTGTTGGAGACATGGTATTACTATGCATATCTCAAAGGAATAAAGTGATGAGATTTATGAAGAAGTGAAAGCTTAGTGTATGATATATCTACCCCTTCAATATCCTTGATCGCATTAGATCACTGGCCTACCAAATATCACTCCCACCTAACCAATTTCACATAAATGATGTATTCCATATATCCCTCTTTAGAAAGTACATACTATATCCCCACATGTACTCAATCTAGAGGTGATACCATTGGAGAATGATGTTTCCTATAAGGATTATTAGGTGAAGATATTAGGTCCTAGAGACAAAGTTATACAAAATAAGACAATTCACCTTGTGAAAGTGTTGTGGATAAATAATTTTTTTGAAGAAGATATGTGGGAATAAGAAAAAGTGATGGAACATAGATAATCCCACCTGTTTTAGTGTGGGAAATCAAAATTTTAAGGGTGAAATTTCTTAAAGGGGGATGATTTCAAGGACCCAAACTCTTAAAAAAATACCCTTTTATTTCATTAAATATTTTATTATGTAATATTTTTATAGAAAATACATGAACTTATTTTGATGTATTATATCCAATTGAATTTAAATGAAAATTATGTATGATTAATATTGAAAATCTGTCCATTGAATAGTATTCACATGGTTAGTATAAATATTGGGTTTTAACAAATCCCATTGACTCAGAAAAAAGATATGATGACCTCCACTAATAGGAATGTACCATATAAATCCAATTTATCAGAGCTTTTTTGGAAGACAACATCACTGAGATTTTCCCTTGACCAATCCCAACCTGAGATCCAACAACTTAAGCATGAGTAAAACTAATTATAGTATAATTTCAAGCTCATCGAGATCACGACCCAAACCATGTACATAAAACCACCCCATCAAAGTCCCACCATCACATACCTTAGTCTAAGGGAGTTTGTGGGTGCATAAAATTGATATGTATTAAGACCCTAGAAATATGATTATGTACATTATTTTTTATAGAATAAATAATATATTTTCATGTTATTATTATTACATTATTAATGTTTTTTATTTTGATTCAATAAAACACAAATAGTATTTTTGGTTAATATTAAAATTCAATTAATGAATTTATATTGATGAATTAATTTATTTTTTAAATATCTAATATTTTAGTAACATTTTATTTTTAGATAAAATTTATTATATATAAATGATCAAATATTTTTTATGAAGTGAAATGTAATTTTTATAAGGGTTCAAATCCTATTATTTTAAAAAACCCACGACATTCCCTAATAAGATTTTATTTTAAAATTTAAAATTAAAATATTTAAAAAATTATTTAGATAAAATGAATATTATTTTTGGAATTATTACATTGAAATTATCCAATGGTTAATGTTTCATAAATTTCTGATATAGTATAATTTCAGGGTAAAAATTAAATACAGTATAAAAATACATTGTGTATTATGGAATCATAATGACCAAAAATTGATGTAATAATTACTATAAAATTGACCCACTAAAAATATATATTTAAAATTAAAAATAATGTGATTTTAAGTATATTTTATTATTTTTATAATTACATTACTAATCCTCCAAAAACATTAATATATTGTAAGGTTTTAAAATCATTTCTTTAAGAGTGTGACTCACTTCCACATAAGCAAGAGAATTAATTTTTATGTGAGGACCTTGGACATATAAAATAATGAGAATCAATCCCATTTGGTAGAAACCATAGGAAGAAACCATGGGATGGTTTGTGGGTTTGGTTATTTTATTTTCTAAAGTCCAAAATCTAAATAATAAAAAATCCCATAATTTTCCTATATAAATCCACTTAAGATCCCATTTATCTTCACTCAAACTACTTGGATCATGTATGCACTTTTACCTCCACTATTTAGAGTCATCCCAAGGTGTTTCCAATCTCTCAAGAATCCCCTTACAAGCCTTTGGAGTCACACATTGAAGTAAGGGGCCTTCCTCTCCTCCTTTAAATTAAAGAAACATGTTTGAAATTAACCTTTTCAAATTCAATTGGTTATATTTTCATTATTTTGTGAAATTACCTCACTTTCAATTTATGTCACTTGAATGAGAGACCATTTTTCCTCTCTCATTTTTACCCTTACCTAAGTCGTTACTACGACGAAACATACAAAGGGATTTCTCTCTTCTCATTTATATTCAAGCACTCCTTTTATGTCATATCTATTAAATTACATTTTATTATATTGGGACATGTCCTTCCATATTCCCCTAACTATCCATTTAATTTGTAAATCATGTGACCCCCTTTAACATCCATTAATCCTCCAGATATCCTTTACGTATTCTCGTTACCATGCCGAAGTATAGTTAGGATTGTTTTCTTCATTAAAGTATCTTTATTAAATTACACCTTATATTTCCAATTTATAAAATTGGGATATGTTTTTACATGTACCTATTACCTCCAATTTTATTTCTATGTGATTAGAGACCATATTATCTATCATAAACCATTTTTTATAAATCATTATGTTACATCATTATGATGACAAAATTTCACCATGAATTTTCATACCAAAACAAATGTTTAGTGAATACCATACCCTTGTCCTATTAAGGGTGTTAAAATTTATAAAAATATGATTTTTCATTAGGGACTTACATATATATATTCCATACTCCAGGATACTTGAAAAAATTATGATGATTAATGAATCCATGTTTTATGATCTATGTGGCACCCTTAAGAATGAGAATGAAATGAATGTGATGAGTGTGCTTAGAATTATATAGTGCTCCAACACATTGGGTAATGTTTAGTGTCATGATATGTCATGTTGGAACACGGAGTGAACATGATTACTTTATGTAACTTTTCCTAACATGATGTCTTGGTGTATTATCCCAGGCCTATGTTTATGATGTAATGTTTTAAGTTGTTGCCCCATTTACCATGTTATAATTTTCATGCTATATCATGTATCACTATTCATGTTTATGATTCTTACTTCTTTTATTCCCATTAATAAGGATATTTCCTAACATGTATCACCTTATTCCATGTTTATTCCCTTACTCGACTTTATAGCTCTATAACACCCCGAGCCCGCTCTTCCGAACTCGATGCTTGAAAATGATGTGTAATTTTTTTTAAAAAACTTAAAAATTAGACAACACGTTAAAAAAATGAGGATCTTTTACCGGTCTAGGTTCTGGAGAAAAGATACTTGCTAAAAAACATCAGAGTTACAAAATAAAATAAAACAAAAAGAAATATCAATTCCGCTTCTGCACATGCTACAACAAAGACGATCCACTATGGAATTCTAGGAAAACTATGAATTTATTTTTGAAAACTTAGTGTGAGCACAAAAGGTGCTCAGTAAGGTGGTGTGAAAACCTTTGATAAGTCCCATTAAAAGTATTCCCTTGATTATAAATTTAGAAAATTCAATTGGAAATACATTATTAAAACAACCTTTATAAAATACTATAATTCTTTGAAAAATAATTATACTTTGAAAACACTTTTAAAATAATCCAGTGATCCAGTTGAAAATATTAAGCAAGATCTTAAAAACAAAATAATCAAGGACACTCGAAACATTGAAGGAAATCTTGGGCCTACCCACTTGAAGAATGGATTCAATATCCAATTCCCTATCATATTTACAAAGTTCAAGTACAAGTTTTTATAAAGCATTTATGTCTTAACTGGACTTTTATAAGTATAATTTTCACTGGTGTTTTAGCTTTGAAAATATATTTATATTTATGCTTAAAAAATGTTAAATTTTATTTTTAAAATATATAAATAATAAATCTTCATTGAAAATTACATATTTAACTTAGTACAATCAAATCTCATGATACATGGTGTTTCATAATCACATATAAGATAAATCAGCATCAACTCACTTAAAATTTCATCCTTATTTCCATAAAAAAATCCATTTTGTATTGTTTAATTGTTCATGCATTTATGTGTATGAAAAAAAAATCATCTATGTATGACCATAACCTTGGTTTTTATATGACTTGTATATGACATGATAAAATTATGATATTATTAACTTCAATTATAATTTTTTTAAAATAGATATTAACATAAAAATTATACAAATAAATAAATATGTGTCTCATAGAATAATTTCATGGTCAAATAAAGCTTTTATAAATAGATACAACCCTTTGCAAGACTAACGTGAAATAAAATGAAAATATAACTTGGATACAAATATAGATATATCCATATCATGTAATTAAAATGATTATAAAGAAAATAAATAATAAAAATGTTTTCAGAAATAATTTTCCATTAGCATCAAATTTTTCTTAAATATAGATAAATAACTAATCTCACTAATTTATAATTCGGAATCATAGAATAGAAATATATTCATTACGCAGAACCATAAAATTAAAATCATAATTTTTAAATAAACTAACTATCTCTTACTAATAATAGATAAATTTGGAAATCAAACAAAACTAACCATTATACAAAACAAGAAAATGGAATTTATAATTTTAAATGAATAATAAAAATTACTTTACAAAAATAAAGTAGAATTACATAGTGAGTATTTGGAAATAAATAGTCCCTTACATTGTATTTGCCAAAAACTTCTTTCTCCTATAGCTGGAATAACACAAACTCTCATACTCCCATCATTCGAAACAACAAACACAAACTCTTTTCCTAAAGGAAACTCATAAGAAAACTAAATGTAAATACGCAAATATTTTTTATAGGTCCCAACACACTGTACATATATATATTTTATTTCAACTTGCATAAGTTGACAAGAAATCATTAAAATAAGTGATATTTATTTGAGAATATATATATATATATATATATATATATATATATATATATATATAACCCGAACAAACTTTGATAGGAACAAAAATCATTGAGTGATAAAAAAAGGATGAAAATGACAAAATATGATGCTATTAAGCCGATTCCAAAAGATTTAGATAATAAGAAAATAATTAAATAACACCTACTTGCAATATATAAGAAATATATAATTGGAGGATGTTGACATCAGATAATAAATTCTTAGAAAGTGTCAATTTCTAGAGAAAAAAGAAGAAATAGACAAATTAGAACTTATTACACCTTAAAACAAATCTGAAATGACATTCAGATAACACAAAAATTAATATAGAAAACCTATGTCATGGGGCAGATCTTCAAATTGAGGATCATGTTTCCAAAATATCGTTCAGATGCTTCAATGTGAAGCAGATCGAGTGTGTGATGGCCTTAGAACTTGAACCAGATATAGATCGGACTCAAACTCGACCTCAAAGAAAAAAATAAACAGCACTACCGTATATAGTCTGTATTTATTCCTTCTATTCACAAACCTCGTTCGACCTCTATGAAACCTCACTCAGCCTCATTGAAAAAGATAATTTCCATGCTTAGTTTAGTCTAATTGTCATGATTGACTCTAAATATAAACCCAGCACTCAGCCTCACCACGCGACTGCCCATGAAACCCCTAGCGTCATACTCCCCTGAAGATGGAGCCTTTATTTCCATAAATCTGTATTTCATGATTCTTTCATTTCATTTTTTTATTTGTTTTATTTTTATTGTTTTATCATATAATTTGTTTAATTTTCAAATTAATCTTCATATATATATGCATATTAATTACAATACCTTTATATATGTTAAAATATGAATGATGATAATGATACACTTTCATATTATATTTTTGTGAGTATTAAATTATTATTGATTTATATATTTATTTATTTATAAAATAATTAAATTAATTTCATTATATATATAATCCTCATATTCATATGTTAATAGGATATGTAATAGTAATATTTTCATAAATTTCTAGAATTTATGTATTTTCAATATTTAAAATATTTTTTTGACTCTTAGAATAATTTATTAAATATTTTCAGACATTTTTTATTGCATAATAATATTAAAATCAATATTGTTTCCATGTATTTATTTATTTCATATCAACTTTTATCATAATCCATCTCTCCATTTAAATTTTAAAACTTATAACGAATAGTTTTCATAACAGTCGGATAAAAACACTATAAATATCAATACCTAAGGATCATTCAAACACTCAGAAAATAATATCGCGACGCTTACACCACTGCTTTCAAAAATAGTTTTATATGTCCCGCTTATTCTTAGTTTCATTTCTATTGTTCTTGTTATAACTTTTGTGCTTCTATCTAATCCAAAAGTTGAGAACTACCCAATCGATATCATTGTGTTTCTTAGGGGTCTTCTAATTGTTTTATTATCAATGGTAGTGAGTTTAATGTGTTAGTTCTTATGTGTCAAGGATGGATTATGGTCTTTGTATAAATAAATTTCTTACTACTTATATCTTTGCATTCAGAAATTTATGTATTTTATTACATCTTGGAATCATTGAAAAAATATAAAAATTATTTTTAAACATGGGGTGTTACATTCTCCCCCACTTAATTGAATTGCGCCCCCACAATTAATTTACACTTATCTCTCCTAATTCCCATCTATTATGAGTACCACATGATGTCCCCATGGTCTGTACAATTGTCTTCCATGATTTCCATATCTTCATATGAGATTAAAGTTCAAAGTGGCTTTGAAATCCTCCACTTCCTTTTACCAAACGCAACTTGTGCAAGAGGGGTTGTATGGATGTAGGCATCAGAAGACAATCCTCAAGGAATGATAATCAAAATAGTATCTGAGCAGTTCATCTTGAATTTGATTTCAATAAGAAAGCCTCATTGCACCATCTTCAAAAGTTTTAAAGTCATCGTAAATTATTCCTGTGAAGAAAAAGCTTAAAAGTTGACACATATAAGTTATGCGCATATTCCCTTATTCAGCTGCTCTATAAAATATTGAGATTGATTCTCGCTGCTCAAACATGGTAAAGCACCTAAAAAGTTTTTCTTAATATTCCCCTTACCGTCTATAGAAGCGACCTTGAATCTATCGGATGTCTTCAAAGATGAAACCAGAACCGTGATGAAAACGAAGTATATCAGGCATGCCTGATATATTGTAAAGTTGTTTACAGGAAATCCTCATGGCTTCGTAGGGGTCAGATTCTTCCTTGCATGATTTTTCTATGATCATAGAAAGTAATTCATATGGAAGGCCTAAGAGACTTGTTTGAGTTCTTTTTCCTTCAATATGAAAATTACAAAGAATAATTTTGGAATAAGAAAGGATACTAAATCTATCAAAGATATCTAACTTCCCAGAGTTATTTAGGTCGTGCCTCTAATACCAATTATAACTCCCCGAGCCAACTCTTCTGGACTTGTTGCTTGAAAATTCTGTGTAATTCTTTTTTAAACAAACATAACAATTACACAACACTTTAAACAGACGAGGATCTTTTATCAGTCTAGGTTATGGAGAAAAGATACATGCTAAAAAACATCAGAGTTACAGAATAAATTAAGACAAAAAGAAATATCAACTCCACTTCCACACGCGCTACAATAAGGATGATCAACTCTGGATTTCAAGGCAACATGTGAAAAACATTTTAAAAACATAGGGTGATCACAAAAGGTGCCCAATAAGGTGTTTTGAAAACCTTTGATAAATCCCATTAAAAGTATTCTCTTGATTATACATTTGGAATATTCAATTGGAAATACATTTTTAAAACAACCTTTACAAAATACTATAATGATTTGAAAAATAATTATACTTTGACAATACTTTTAAACTAATCTAGTGATCTGGTTAAAAATATAAAGCCATCTTTTAAAAACAAAACAACTAAGGAAACTCGAAACATTGAAGGCTATCCTAGGCCTACCCACTTGAGGGATGGATTCAATATCCAATTCCCAATCGTATTTACAATGTTTGAATACCGTTTTTTATAAAACATTTATGTCTTAACTTTCCTTATATAAGTATAATTTTCACTAGTGTATTAGCTTTGAAAATATATTTATATTTATGCTTAAAAAATGTTAATTTTTTTAAATATATAAATAATAGATCCTCACTGAAAATTACATATTCGACCTAGTATAATCATATATCATGATACATGATGTTGCATAATCACATAGAAGATAAATTAGTATCCACACACTTAAAATTTCATCATTATTTCCATAAAAAAATCAATTTTTGTAATGTTTAATTGTTCATGCAATTATGTGTATGAAAAACAAATCATCGATGTATGGCCATAACCTTGATTTTTATATGACTTATATATGACATGATAAAATTATGATATTCTTAACTTATATTATAATTTATTTAAAATAGTTATTTACAAAAAATTATACAATTAAATAAATATGTGTCTCATAGAATAAATTCATGTTCGAATAAAGCTTTGATAAATAGATACAACCCTTAGTAAGACTAACATTAAATAAAATTAAAATATAACTTTGATAAATATATTGATATATCTGTCTCATGTAATTGAAATGATTCTAAAGAAGTAAAATAATAAAAACGTTTTCAGAAATAAATTTCCCTTACAATCAAATTTTTCTTACATATATATAAGTAACTAATCTCACTAATTTATAATTTGGAAACATAGAATAAAAATATATTCATTACGCGAAACCATAAAATTAAAATCACAATTTTTAAATAAACTAACTATATGTTACTAATAAAAGTTAAATTTGTAAATAAAAAAAGACAACCCCTTATACAAAACAAGAAAATAGAATTTATAATTTGAAATAAATAATCAAAATTCCCTTACAAAAATAAAGTAGAATAACATAGTGAGTATTTGGAAAAAAATAGTCCATTACATTGTATTTGTAGAAAAATTCTTTCTCCTGTATCTGGCATAACACAAAATCTCATACTCCCATCTTTCGAAACATTAAACACAACTCTTTTCCTCAAGGGAACTAATAAGAAAACTAAATGTAAATATAAGAACATTTTTTTATAGGTCCCAACAAACAGTACATAAATATATTTTATTTCAACTTGCATAAGTTGACAACAAATCATTAAAAGAAGTAATATTGATTTGATATATATATATATATATATAGAAACTGAATAAACTTTGATAGGAACAACAATCATTGAGTGATAAAAAAGGATGAAACTGAACAAATAGGATACTTTTAAGACAATTCTTGATGATTCAGATAAAAAGAAAACAATTAAATAACACCTGATTTCATTATATAAGAAATATATAAATGGAGGATTTTGACATGAGATAATAAATTCATAGCAGGTGTCAATTTCTAGATAAAAATGAAGAAATAGACAAATCAGAACTTATTACACCCTAAAACAAATCCAAAATGAGATTTAGATAACACAAAAATGAATAAGGAAAACCTACGTCGCAGGGTAGATCTTCAAATTGAGAACTATGTTTCCCAAATATGGTTCAAATGCTTCAATTTGAAGCAGATCGAGTGTGTTATGGCCTTAGAACTCGAACTAGATGTAGATCAAACTCAAACTATACATCAAAGAAAAAAAAATAAACAGCACTGCTGTACTCGGTCTGTAATGACCCAAAGCATGATGTATATGGACATTAAATTACTTTTGTGGAAAACTTAATACATGAACAAAACAGACGCCCAATGATCGTATTATTTTAGTGTCTTTGGGAACTCGAAAAAAAATATTCTAATCATGGTGAAAGATCTTCAACATCTCCCATAAAGATATTCCCTTTTGGTTTTTTTACTAGAAATATTTCTTTATATCCTAGGGAAAATAAAACATAAAAAGGGTGAGTTCCAATGCTCTGTAAGGTTAAATATGGAGAACATAAAACAATCCCTAAACATTTAAACGTAAGAACATGAACATGAAACATCAAAATCATGAGTAATGACCTAAATATTAGAAGCGCATAAGGCATAGATCATAAAAGAACATTATCCATGACAAAATAGCATGGGAATAAAACATGTAATTGTGGAAACTATTAAAAACATATTATGATTTCCATAGTATCCAAGGCATTGCTTCCACGACCATTATAGTGGACAAAGTCCATTACTAAACCGGGTTTACTTGATGTTATAGCCATGTATTACTGAACCGGATTCACTTTCTATTATAACCATGTATAACTCATGAGATATAAATCATTACCTAATAAAATGGAGGGAGATATAGGTCCCACCCATCTCATAATGAGATCATTCTTTTGTGTGACACAAAATACACATAAATCATTCATCATAACCCAAAGAATAATATGGGTTTCATAAACACCATCCCATCATAACATAATCCATATAAAATAAATGGATATAATTTCATCATAAGAAAAATAAAACATTTAAAGAATAGAGACATTATACTTGAAACATAATCATACTAAATAATTTCATCTTATATGGGAAATAGTTTTGATAAAACACTTGAAATGAATTTTTGAGAAAAATATCATTTCCTTTTCAAAATCATTTTCTTTTCACAAAATGCCATGTAATGTTAAAATAAAAGGATTTTGTTGAAAATAATCATGAAATAATGTAGAGGAAACTTCATGAAAATAAGGCATTATGATACAGTAAAAATCCGTTTATTCCGTATAAGTTAAAAAAACATTATCCTTGTACTTTACGGAAAAGTAAAAAAGAACCACATATGGTAAACAAAAAAAAGATTCCTTCCATAACACAAAGTAAAAGCCAAATATGGGTAAAAATGACTTTAAAAATACATGTAAGAATATTAAACACTTTATGAAAAACATTTATTTGGACATGGATGAAAAATATAACCCCAGTAAATACTTACGAATAAACAATCTCGGATAAGAATGAGATTGAAATAATTATCCCTTACCTTATGTCCAATTTATTCCATATGTGTCTGGGATTAAACATATTATTAACTTTTAAAAAAATAATAATAATATTTATGATATCATATATGATTCACTTACGACTTTATATTACCCGTTCATTTGTCAATTCCATGTTAAATCAGCATTTTGGGTAAAAATCATTTCATTTATCGTCCGTGTTTTGACTTGTTATTATTCATATGATTACTTAGATAATGATTAATTACTTCCATAATGTTAAATATGATTTATATATAATATATATTCCAAATATACATATATATAATAGATCGATAAATGGAAATAAATACTCCGTTCATGGAGACGGTAGGCCGTACGTACACATGAACGCTGTTTTCATTTCCTTATTATATTTAATGGAAGTAAGTAAATAACATATAAATAAATCCAGTATAATTAATATGTCATATATTTAATTATTATTTATTATATATAATTTACAATCATTCTTTAATGGTTAACTTGGAGAATGAATCTCATCGCGTCATGGAGACGGTAATCCGTACATACGCACGAGCGATGATATTGTTCCCATAATTATTGAATGGAATTAGAGTAGATGGTATAATATATAAGAATTAGTATCATGTTATAATAACCATATTTAGTTATTATTTACACCACTATCCCCATCCATTTAAGGTGGTGGTGGTAAAACAGATCACACCATGGCGTGGAGACGGTATTCCGTACGTACGCACGTGCGGTGATTTCATTTTCCATAGGATGAATAGAAGGTGAAATTGGGCTGGTTCATATTTATAATAACATATCAGTATATGAGTGATACTGATGTTATTAATTTATTATTAAACAACAAAATAATAGGAAGTAGAATAAGAAATTGATTTAAAAGAATCGGTGAAGGATATTACCTCTTCTTCGATGCTCCTCTTCTAAACCTCCTCTTAGGGAACTAATGTTGGTCTTTGAAAAAGACCAGGACCTCTATTATGTTTCTATGGAAGTGTAGAATATAAATGGGGAGGGTTTGTCTGATATTTATGGCTAAAAGTGGTGTGAGGAGGGGTGGGAGGAGGTGACCATTTATAAGAGAGGAGAGGGGCACTTTTGGAAACCTCTAAAATATTAATTTATAATAAACTCAAACCCCACTTACAAACATAAAAAAATGACTCAAATCAGAATATTAGATGCGATAGGGTTGTTATATAATCAAACTATAAAATTTAGACATGTTGGTAATTTATTGTAAACCTTATCAACTTGATTTATCAATATTTAATTTATTAAATTTAATTTATGGTAATAAAATTATAAATTATAAATTGTTATAAATAATTAATTTTGTGTTGTAAATTGTCTATAATTGGATAATTTATGGCCTTTTTGACCATATAAATTTCAATTTATATTTTTAAATATTTTTGTGATTTTTAAAGAATTTAATAATATGTTATTTTTATAAAATAACAATAGTGTCAATTTTGACACTATTTATTTATTTGAATTTAAATAAAATCCAAACAGAGGATATATTCGAAAAAAATATTTAATAGAGTCCTAACATATCATATTAATCTAAAAAATTCATGGAGAACATTAATTTGTTCATATCACATTTATTTTAATATTTTTCAAACCATTTATTTGATATTTCCCTTAATAAAATAATTACCATAACATTTATGTATAATTATTTAACATACTTATTTGTTGCATAAAAATTAAAAATAAAATACTATGATCTAGATAAATCTAATATATTCCATAATAATAATTTTACTCGAATTTATCATCTAAAAATAACAACATTTTAATTGTTGTATTTATTAAATTATGAAGGTGACAACTTGGACATCATTTAAAATAAAATAATATAAGTGTCATAATCGCATTTATATGGCTCCGAATGGTCAACCATTCGGCTATTGGATGATTATGGATTATATTTACATGACAAATAATTTGTTTTTAGGTTTTTGGGCCACTAATTGGTATTATTAGTTTAATAAAAACTATATTATTGGATTTTCACTAAATAAATAATTTCTGCATCATTAATGTATAAGCTATTATGGTAATTATATATTTCTTAAAAATTACAAATAAATTAACATGATAAATAAAAACATTTTATATTTAAAATGAGTATTTATAACCGATTTTTTATTCTGTATAACCTTATATTAAAAATAATTTAATTATTAAAGATTGAGTGAGACTTATTTCCCTTTAATTTAAATACAATAAATTAAACGTCTTAATCACATAAAAGTGGGTTATAATTAATATCATTTAGACCCAAGTATATTTTAGGATGAAATATAATCATCCAATTATATTAAGATAAGTCTTAGGGTAATTTTATAATATTATTTTTACCCTTGATAACCTAATTTACCTTTAACTATGGGAAATAAAATTTACCGTAGTTACTATTCATAATGCCCAAAAAATAAAAAGTAGTCTATTAACATAATTTGGAAATAATAATTCCAAATATGAAATCTATTTTTCCAAAATCAATACACAGAATATGCAGTAATTAATTTACAATTAACCTGGTTGTCGAAAAAAACGAGTTTTTCTTTAAAACATTGCAAAAGATTGAAATGTTATTACCTATGAATTCAATGTAAAATTAATGATAATGACAAAAATTATATTAAATGGTAAAAATATATTATATTTATACTTTAAAACCATTAAATTATATAATTTATCCCTATAAATTATCTTGATGAAAAAAGTTGTTTTTAATTTAAATTTATCGTATTTTTACTATTTATCAAAATATGAAAGTTAACAGAAAAATATTAAAAAATTATCCTAAGTTAATTTTTACATCATGATTAAGAATAAGAAGTTTATTTTATATAATTTAACTTATAAACTTGTCAAAATTTAGATTTAAAATGGGTGCTCCATCAAAAGGCGGCAAAACTTTATTTTTTGAAAAATACTTCTTTTATCCGAAAAATTGATTTTATTCTCACACCTCATTCCAGAAAATGTGTAAGATGAATTATAATGTTATAAAATTCAAAATGAAGTTAATACTATTCGTAACAGCTAGTTCATAATAATATTATAACAATATATCTTTGTTTAGTGAAACTCAGTATTGCGTACAACACATGCTATCGAGGAAGGTAACTCTTGCGTGAAACACAAGCCAAGAATAGTGTTGCATGTACTACAAGAAAATAAGGTGTTGTGTATAGCACAATATAATCTCGGTGTAGCGTACAACAAAAGAAATCAAAGAAATTAAAAAGAATATTTCTCATAAAATTTCGGGGTGTTATATTCTACCCCCCTTAAAATGAATTTCGCCCTCGAAATTCATCAGGGTTATAAATTGTTTACTAATTGAAAGTTTCTTTCATAGAAACCCACATAGTAAAAAGTAATACTAAAACATAATTTTAAAAATGAAAGTTAGAAACATAATGGTCACCCAAAGTAACTCAACACTGGGTTTCCACATAAGAGAATATAGGTGAAAATATGGATATGGAAGAGAAATATAACCATCATGTTCTAACGAAGAGTGGTAGAGAACATGGTTATGAAAAAGCCAACAATAACAAAGCCATAAATTTGTGATGATCTAAGGTTCCTTCTAATTCATCAGATATAAGGGCACTGGGACAACATTTTTGGTTTTCAATATCATTTCCCTAAAGTTGAAAATTTTGAATTAGAGGAAATACTTACCTGATTTTGGTACAATCTTACCGTTGGTCATTCCATGAAAAATTTCCACTTCTTATCTTAAAGAAATTAAGTTGATTTTTTCATTCGTGAAGTGTTAGTAGATCATGTGATAGAATGATGAGTCATTCCATCTATCTCAAAAAAAGGTTAGCAAAAGTTATCAAATATACATAAGTCCATCTATGTTGAGGTTAATCGTATATGATTCCAAAAATGGACTTAGACTACAACTATTATACAACTTAATAAAATAAAACTAATATATACTAACCAGGGACTTCCTGTAGGCCAGTGGTAGGCGATAAAGTCCTGTCACACTTCAGTTGTGGGTTCGATTCCCATATCCTTGTTCGACGCAACGGGTTCTCTCCCATCCTACGAGTTGTCCTTTTTCTAAAACTATACTATTATAACATTTCATAAAT
The DNA here is from genome assembly GCA_963277665.1 of Viscum album. Lineage (NCBI taxonomy): Eukaryota > Viridiplantae > Streptophyta > Magnoliopsida > Santalales > Viscaceae > Viscum > Viscum album. The sequence goes on along the minus strand of OY728166.1, from coordinate 1,330,552,509 downwards.
AATATCAAAAAGTTCTAGCCATAAATAATGTTATCTGATGTCTAACTTAATACATTCCAATATTTAGGCTTATCCAAAATACTTCTGTCTAATCTCATAGTATAAAGACAATGATTACTAGAAATGTCATCAACAAAGCATGTGAATACCATCATTTATCTCCTGTATAAGATATATCTTGTTGGTCACATTCTAAACATGTGAATACCTTAATCATGTATTTTCTTGACACATGAATACCCATTGAACCTTAGTAAAAAACATGAATGTTGTCAAAACTTTACTCTTTCCACATACAAAAATCCCAAAATTTCTACTTACTCAAACCATGATGTCACTTTGTCCTTATATCAATCATGAGCTCATTAGTACTATCAAACATATTATTTTCTCCTTATCCATTCGTTATGTGCATATAATCTTCATTCCAAAAATATCTGAATAACCTTTCATGGTTACCGATACCATGCAACATATACTTTCAAATACTTTAGAAAAAACAATAGTGTAACAATCCTTAGATGTTTCTTTATTCTATAGAACCATTAAATTACCTATACAACATAACTCTTGATAAAGATACAATTATTCTACTACCTTATTAAACCATTGACCGAGCTTTATCATTTTATTCCTCAACACTTCTTTCATCTCATATATCATTTGTTGTCTCTTCATCATCATCAACATATATACTACCCATACGACCATGCTGATTCTCTTCATGAGATTTTCCCTTAGGGAATTAGTTTTCATAATGCCCGTACATTCTACATTTAAAACATTTAACCGTTGTTGATGTCTTAGCAATACCATTATCCTTTTCCATGGTGTTAACTAAACATTTTCATTTGCAATTACTGGCTTTGTGTTCTTCTTTTCCACACCCAAAGCATCTTCCAGTTCCTTTGAAACATTCTCCCTGATTCCTTTTACTACATGATTTACATGATGGAAATTGATATTTCTTTCCTCTATGATCATCATGAAACTCAGTCTTTCTCTTATTAGATGAGTTAAGAAACTTACCAAAGTTGAGATTATTGATCATATTATGAGATTACTGATTAGGAATAATAACGATTTTTGGACATAAAACTCCATTTCATTTTTTTTCTCATGAATAATATCATTTCATTGTTCATCATATCCTCCATTATCGTGAATCTTCCGATTTGTAGCCATTTTCTAAAACCCAAAAACAATAGTGTGAGAGGAAAAAATCATACTAGGAAAACAACATAATAAAGGGGAGAAATTACAATCTCTAACATCTTAGGTTTAATCCTAGGTTATTCATGATCATCAACATAATTCTAGTACTGTAACCTATAGTTATACAAAACCTTAGGGACATCCCTAGACATACCATAGAAATATCTCTAGGGATCTCACTAATGTTTTCACACCCTAGTTTCTAAAGGTTAACTAAAACTTCGCTTTGATACCAACTGTAATGACCCAAAGCTTGACGTACATGGACATCACATGACTTTTGCGGAAAACTTAGTACATGACAAAAACAGACACCTAATGACTGTATTAGTTTAGTGTATTTGGAAACACGGAACAAAATCTTCTAATCACGGTGAAAGATCTTCAATATCTCCCATAAAGATCTTCCCATTTGGTTTAATTAACTAAAACCATTCGTTATATCCTGGGGAAAGGAAAACATAAAATGGGTGAGCTCAAATGCTCAGTAAGGGTAAACATAGAGAACATAAAACAATCCCTAAACATTTTAATGTAAGAACATGAACATGAAACATCAAAATCATGACTAATGACATAAATCTTCGCAGTTCATAAGGCATAGATCATAAAGGAACATTAACCGTGGTAAAATAGCATGGGAATAAAACATGTAATTGTGGAAACAATTAAACACATGTTATGATTTCCATAGTAGCTCAGGATTTTCTACCAAGACCATCATAGTGGAAAAAGTCCATTACTGAACCGGGTTTACTTGTCGTTCCAACCCTGTATTACTGAACCAGATTCAATTGTCATTCCAGCCATGTCTATCTCATGAGATATAAATCATTACCAAATGAATTTTAGGGAGATATAGGTCCCACCCATTTCATAATGAAATCATTCTTTCATGACCCACAAAATAAACATAAATCATTCATCATAACCCAGAGAATAATATGGGTTTCATAAACACCATCCCATCATAAAAAAATCCATATAAAATAAATGGATATCATTTCATCATAAAATAAATGAACCATGTAAATAATAGAGACATTATACTTGAAACATAATAATACTAAATAATGTCATCTTAGATGGGAAATAGTTTTGATAGAACACTTGAAATGAATTCTTGTGGAAAATATCCTTTCTTGTTCAAAATCATTTTCTTTTCACAAAATGCCATGTAATTTTAAAAGAAAAGGATTTTTTTGAAAATAATCATGAAATATTTGTAGAGTAAGCTTCATTAAAATAAGGCATTATGAAACCGTAAAAATCCATTCATATCGTATAAGTGAAAAAAACATTCTCCTCATACTTTACGGAAAAGTAAAAACGAACCATGTATGGTAAAGAAAAGAATGATTCCTTCCATAACAGAAATTAAAATTCAAAGAGGGGTAAACATGACTTTAAAAATACATGTAAGAATATTAAACACTTTATGAAAAACATTTTTATGGACATGGATGAAAAATATAACCCCAGTAAATACTTTCGAATAAACAATCTCAGATAAGAATGAGATTAGAATAATTATCCCTTACCTTATGTCCAATTTCTTCTGTATGTGTCCAAGAATCCTGTATAGTGGGTTTAAACATATTATTAACTTGTAACAGAATCATAATAATATTTATGATATCATATATGATTCACTTATGACGTTATATTATCCATTCATTTGTCAATTCCATGTTAAATCAACATTTTGGGTAAAATCGTTTCATTTATCATCCGTGTTTTGACTTGTAATTATTCATATGATTATTTAGATTGTGATTACTTACTTCAAGAATGTAAAACATGATTTATATATAATATATATATAGAATAAACATATATATAATAGATCTATAATTGCAAAGAAATACACCATTCATGGAGACGGTAGGCCGTACGTGCGCATGAACACTATTTTCGTTTCCTTATTAAATTGAATGGAAGTAAGTAAAAAATGTATAAATAGATCCATTATAATTAATATTTCATATATTTCATGATTATTTATTATATATACTTTATAATCATTCTTGAATGGTTAACTTGGAGAATGAATCTCATCGCGTCGTGGAGACGGTAATCCGTACGTACGCACGAGGGATGATATCATTCCCATAATTATTGAATGGAATTAGAGTGGATGATATAATATCTCAGAATTATTATCATGCTATAATAACCATAAAAAGTTATTCTTTACACCATTATACCCATCCAAGTAAGGTGGTGGTGGAAAAATGGAAAAATAGATTACACCATGACGTGGAGACGGTATTCTGTACGTACGCACACGCGGTGATTTCATTTTCCGTATGATGGATAGAAGGTGACATAGGGTTGGTTCATATTTATAATAAAATATCAGTATATGAGTGATAATTATGTACATGAACAATAATTTTTGGCAGGTTTTTGGGTCTTTAATGGGTATTGTTAGTTTAATAAAAACTGTATTATTGATTTTTCCCTAAATAAATAATTTCTGCATCATTAATGTATAAGATATTAAGGTAATTATATATTTCTTAAAAATTTAAAATAAATTACCATGATAAAGGAAAATATTTTAGTTTCAAATGAGTATTTACAAGCAGATTTATATTCACTATAACCTTATATTTAAAATAAGTTAATTATTAAAGTTTCAGTGAGACATATTTCACTTTCATTTAAATAAAATAAATTAAACATCTTAGTCACATAAAAGTGGGTTCTAATAAATATCATTTCAACCCAAGTATATTTAATGATGAAATATAATCATACAATTATATTAAGACAGGTTTTAGGATAATTTTATAATATTATTTTTACCCTTAATTACCTAATTTACCATTAACTGTGGTAAATAAAATTCACCGTACTTACTATTCATAATGCCCAAAAATAAAAAGTAGCCTATTTACATAATTTGGACCAAATGATTCCAAATATGGAATCCATTTTTCTCAATTCAAGATACAGAATATGCAATAATTAATTTAAAATTAATCCCATTGTCCAAAAAAACATGTTTTTATTTAAAACATTGCAAAAGATTGAAATGTTTTTACTTATGAATTCAATGTAAAATTAATGATAAAGACATAAATTATATTAAATGGTAAAAATATACTCTATTTATACTTTAAAACCACTCAATATTATAATTTAACCATATAAATTATCTTGATGAAAAAAGTTGTTTTCAATTAAAATTTAGTGTATTTTTACTATTCATTAAAATATGAAAGTTAACAAGAAAATATTAAAAAATTATCCAAATTTAATTTTTATATCCTGATTCAAAATAAGAAGTTTATTTTGTAAAATTGAACTTATAAACTTGTCAAAAATTAGATTTAAAATCGGTGAGCCATCAAAAGGCGGCAAAACTACATTTTTGAAAAATACTTCTTTTATCTGAAAAATTGATTTTGTTCTCATACCTCATTATAGAAAATGTGTAGGATGAATTATAATGTTATAAAATTAAAAATGAGGTTAATACTATTCATAACAACTAGTTCATAATAATAATATAACAATACACCGTTGTTTAGTGAAACTCGTTATTGCGTACAACACATGCTATCAAGGATGGTCACTCTTGCGTGCAACACAAGCAAAGAATAGTGTTGCGCATACTACAAGCTAATAAGGTGTTGCGTATAGCGCATGATAATATTGGTGTAGCGTACAACAAAAGATATCACAGAAATAAAAAAGAATATTTCTTATAAAATTTCGGGGTGTTACACAGTCTGTATTTCTTTCTTCTCTGCACAAACCGCGTTCGACCTCCAGAAACCCTCACTCGGTATCATCACAAAATAGAATTTACATGCCCAGTTTAGTTTGATTCTCACGATTGACTTCGAAGAGAAACCCAAAACTCGGCCTCACCTTGAGACTGCATATGGAACCCTCAGCTTTGGACTCCCCTGAAGATCGAGCCTTTATTTCCATAAATCCTGAATTCATGATTCTCTCATTTCATTTTTTTATTATTTGTTTTATTTTTATTGTTTTATCTTATAATTTGTTTAATTTTCAAATTAATCACCATATATTTATACATATATTTATAACAATACCTTTATATATGTTAAAATAAGAATGATGATAGTGATACATTTTCATATTATATTTTTGTGAGTATTAAATCGTTATTGATTTATATATTTATTTATTTATAAAATAAATAAATTCATTCCATTATATATATCTATATAATCCTCATATTAAGATCAAAATAAGATATGAAATAGTAGTATTTTCATAAATTTCCTAAATTCATGTATTTTCAATATTTAAAACATTTCTTTACTCATAGAATAATTTATTAAATATTTTTAAACATTTTTTATTGCATAATAATATTCAAATCAATATTATTTCTATATATTTATTTATTTTATATCAATGGTTATCATAATCCATCTCTCAATTTTAATTTAAAAACATACAACAGATTTTTTTTATAACGGCCTGATAAAAACACTATAAATATCAATACCTAAGGGTCGTTCAAACACTCTGAAAATAATATCGCGACGCTCACTCCACTACTTTTGAAAATGGTTTTATATTTTCCCATTATTATTAGTTTCATTTCTATTGTTCTTGCTATAACTTTTGTGCTTCTATGTGATCCAAAAGATGAGAACTACCTGATCGGTATCGTTGTGTTTCCTGATGGTCTTCCAATTGTTTTTTATCGATGGTAGTGAGTTTAATGGGTTAGTACTTATGTGTCAAGGATTTATTATGGTCTTTGTATAAATAAAGTGCTTACTATTTATATATTATCATTCAGATAATTATTTATTTTATTGCATCTTGGAATCATTGACAAGATATAAAACTTATTTTTAAACCTGGGGTATTACAAGCTCACCCTTTTCTTATGTTTTTCTCCAGGTTATCCAATATAGTTTTAAAATCCATGAAATTTTAGAATCATTTTATGGAATTTTTCAATAATTTAATTCAATCCCATGTTCAAGATGTTATTCCATGCACCTAATTACAGAAGAAAATAGAATACTAAGTCTTTTGGGTTCTGTTATATATAATGTTATGTTATAAATCAACAATTAATGTTTAGTAAAGGATAGGGCTGTAATACTTATTCTTCCATAGAACCATATCATCTGAGAATATGTTCCTTACATTCTATATAAGTGACATTTATTTTGACAAAACACAGTAAAATAATATAATATTATACTATTACATCCATGAATATCTAGACTAGAGTAACCTTTATCTCATCCCATGCATGATAGATCAATAATTATGTCTCTGTATGAGTAATCAACTATATCAGATCCTCCCTGAAAATATGTTAGCATCACCCCATGTTGAGAGCTAGCATGAATTTCATTCCAAATAGAATCCGACATTATATATTTATAAACCTAAACATAATTTCAATTATTACTACCTTCTTCATCAAGATTCAATCCACATTCTCTTTCTCCCTCCACTTATGATTATTAATTACTTGAATTCTGAGTAATATTATCCATTTTTCCCCTTGTGAGTTGATCCATGTCCTCTATAAGAATTTGTGAAGGTATAGAAACTCATACTTATCATATATAGATATTATATATTAATAAATTAATATTCAATATATTTTACAAATACCCACTCAATGATTGTAAATATTTTGTTTCCTTTGAAAATAGATAAAAATATTCTAATGTATTGAAAGATCTTAAACTTATACCACAATGTTCTTCATATATAGTACTCTTCTTAGAAATGCACTACATAATACATTTATTCATAACCTAAGGGATTTTAGGATAATAAATGGTGATATCAGATGCCCAGTAATGCTAAACAAAGGAGATATAAATCATCACTTAAGTATAACATGAGAACAAGGGTATGGTAACATGAGATTAACATTTAAAAACTATACTATTTTATGAAATATCATAATCCCAATTCATGAAATAAATCTTGGTTTTTTATAATACATGAATCATAAAGTAATAAAAAACATGATATATGAGAGCATGACATAGACATGGTAATGTGTAAAAAACATACCCTTATAACATTATAAACATGTATATATTGAATAAAGATAACAGATTAAGTTGAGGACATAAAATTAGGACATTGCATAAACATATAGACATGACAATAGGTCTATTAATAATCTTATAGACATGAAACATAGTTCCATGAATAAACATGTGGATATAAAAGCTTGGTTTATGAATAATGTTATGTACATGAATACTAGGTACATATATAAAGTTGTGACCATGAAATTAGGTTCACACAATTCATATTTATATCATGAGTTATCTATCTTAACTAGATACATTATAGGGTTTCAATGGACCCACCCGTCAAATAATCATAATCCATTCATATATACTCCACAAGATTATAAAATGTTTTAAATGTTATCAAAACATAACCAATGGAAAAGAAAGTAGGTTTTGTAAACATCTTATCATCATACAGATAAAAAATTTAGTGAAATAATAAGGTTGGTATCCTTGATTCACATACCTAGTAAAGTATAACTAACATCAAAGTATTCTATTGTAAATGGAAAATTTCCTTAAAAGATACATGGGATATTTCATGATAAAAATATGATTTTCATTTTGAATAAATCTTTTTAAAATATAAAAATTTAAAAAAATTATGGGAAAAAAATTCTTAGAAAAGAATCATGAAATTGTTTTAAGGACTCTAAAACTCATTTGTTGGTTATAATGATAAGCATTTTTTATCATGGTATGTATGTAATAACAAATATTCCTTTCCCATTTGTAGTAAAAAGTCAAAAAAACATCATATGAACAAAACCAGAATATTCCACTTAATTATTTTTTGTAAAATTAAAACATTATTATTTTTTTTAAAATATTATTGTATATTAGTAAAAATATTATTTAAAACATTTTACATAAAACAAAGACATGGTGGAAAAATTATTGTCGACCGAAGAGTGAAACAAAGGCAGTTTTACTTAAAAAATCTATCCGTGTCTTGAGTAATTAAATTAAGAAAAATTAAAGGAAAAACATTATTCAATATAAATCACTATAGGAAAATAAAACTGAAGGTTTTAGTCAAAATTGGAATGTGTAATTTCCTTCAATGGGATATCTATCATAATATATCCCGATTTAAATTAGATTAAAACATAATTCTCATACCACTTTGGTAACATTTGAATAAAAAACTCATAAAATAGATAACATTATATGGATATATAAATACTCATAATTTGTATGATTATTATAAAAAATACATTCATGAGATGTCTATATACCACATATAATAATCATGTAGTGAATATGACATGTGTTTAATTGAAAAAGGTGAAAAGAAAATCCTTTAATACAAGTTCCACTTACTTCAAAGTCACTCTAACATCCTATATAATACATTTAAATTTATTATAATTATATAAAATAATGACTTAAATTCTTTTAATATCTTTTATTATCCAATATAATATTTCAATACCAATTTATTAATAATACCTTATTGAAATCATCATTTAAATGTGTTCATATTTTCGTTTTTTAGGGAAGATTCGAGTATGAAATTCCTATACTTATACATTCATCATGGTTATATCATCTAAAAAATGTTTAAAATTATATATATATCATATATATTCATCATATGTAAATTTCAAGTCATCCATTAAAGGTAAATATAGAAAAATTAATTACATCTTTCATGGAGATGGTAGGTCTTACGTACGCATGAACATTGTATCAATACTTTGATGGATGGAATGAAATAAAGTTAAATTATAATTAAATAATATAGAATCATTATTATATAATATTTATCATATATATCCATTAAAACTATAATTATTACTATCCTTATAAAGTGGAATCGAAAAATGAATCACCTCGCCTTATGGAAGTGCTAGTCCACATATACGCATAAGCAACGCTATTATTTTATAATAGATTGGAAGGAAAGAAGGTAGATATGATATTATAATTATATAATAATATTTAGTTTATAGAAATCATGTATAAAAATTAAAACCGTCCTAATGAATATTAATTAAATATGGAAATATAAAATGGATTTTGTCACTATGTGGAGGCGATAGTCCACACGTACGCACAAGCTATAATTTCACTTCTCATTTGATAGAATAAAGGGTGGATATTGGATGTTAAATAATCAGGATAACATTTTAATATTTTTAGGATACTGAAATTATTATTTTATGATGAATAAAACATATTTATAGGTGGTAGAATAATAAAAAAAATTGAAAGAGGTCAGGTAAGATGATTACCTCTTCTTCACCAATCCTCCTTTAGATCATTTCTTAAAGATCCTTGGAATGGTATTTTAAGGATAAAAAGACACTTAATTCATGTATAATGGATTTTAGAATATAATTTTGTGTATTTTTTATATATATGTCTCAATGTGTGTGAGTAAGAGAGGAGAAGTGCTGCCCCTTATAATAGAGAAGATGGACACTCTAGGAGTTTCTTAAAGTATTAAATTAATATAAATTAATTTTCAGAATCATTTTGATACAAACTGATATATTTTGAATATATAGTGAGTATGAGTTGAAATAATATTATAAAATTAAATTTTGACAAGTATAGTTGATATTTACACCCTGATATATTTATTTTAACCACTTGTTACCACTTTTGATAATTACCGCACTGTCGAACATCGTTTTTTATTTATGGGTAAATAACGTAACTATAAAAATTAAAGATACAGATAAATGGATCATGGTTTCTATTTTCAACCATATATCATTAAATTTTACAAATATATAATTTTTCTGAATTTTAAATGATTTAGTAAAATATTATATTCATTAAATATCATTAATGTATTTTTTAACACTTTATTGAGTTTAAATTTTAACTCATTAAGGAAAAAATAGAATTAAAATATATTCCTTGAAAAAATCACAAATATGTTAAATATGTCTATAGATGTTTTCAAATATATTTATTAATATATATTATTTTAATTTTAATATTTTTAAAATCATTTATTTTATTTTTTTATTAATTAAATAAATTTTACATTGTCATTATATAAGTATTTAAAGTAATTATTCAAGCACTAAAATATTAAAATAAATTTATATTTTCAAATAAATTAATTATTATTTAAAATAAGAATTTATGACAAAACTTAACCTCCTTTTATAATTATTTAATAATTTTAGCGATATTAAAGCTTATGGAGTGACATTTTTTATTTATTCTATTTTAAAATAATATAAATGTCATTCTAAAAGAAGAAATGAAACATGTTTCGATATTTTTGAAACATAGATGGGTGTGGATGGAATATAATCATCCAATACATTAAATTGTAATAAAAATTTTAAAGTCTTATCCCAATGCTTTAACCCTTTTCTTCCATTTTACCCATATCTTGGGGACAAATATTTACCAAGGTGACTATTAATAATTCCTAAAAATAAAAGGGAACTATGTACCAAATTTTATCATCCTGATTCCAAATAAGAAATTCATTTTTCAAGAATTAATTATCATAATTTATAGAATTTAGTTTAAAAATAAACACTTAAAATGTGACGAAAAACAGTTTTCCAAAAAAATGTTTTCTATAGTACAAAAATATTTTATATCAAAATTTAATGTACAATTAATTAATATTTACATAATTTCATTATTAATAATATAAATGAACTAATTTTAATTTTATACCAATTTTAATAAAAAATAGAACTTTTTAAATTATATAAATGAAAATATAATTTTCAATAAATTCTTGAATTTTTCAATATTAATTGAAAAATAAATTCTTTATAAAAATATCTAAAATTAATTAAATTATAATTTAAAAATTAGAGTTTAAAAAATAATTTTAATTTTATAAAATAAAATTTCCAAAAGTGGAATAAATTAATTATTATTTTCACACTCAAACTGAAATAAAAAGTAATTTTTGTTGAAAATGAATTTTAATAGAATAAAATGACTTCACTAAAAATTATGTGCTTATTTCCTCATAATTAATGAATAAATTTATATTGAGTATGAAAATTATATTTTTATTTCATAATTAATTTATTCATATTCATACCCACCAATTCAATGGTTTACTTATGATAATATTTTTATAATATATTACACTATTCTTTACGCTCGGTGTTGAGTGTTGAGAAAGCTATCGAGCTTATTATTCATTTAATTAAAATTTTTGGTTGTTACATTATCTCCTGTAAATAAATATTTCCCTCAAAATTTTAACTAGACCATCAAAGGTTTAATATTTGAAAATAATATTTTTTAAACCCAAACCATATAATGGAATAAAAAAACATCAATTAAAAGGGAAAGTGGGAAACAAAAAGGTTACCTAAAAAAACAAATAATCAGGTTCAAACATAAGGATAAAATTATTGGGAATTTATAATTTATACATGAAGGTGAAAACTAGAATCCAAGGACTAATAGTGATTAATAGAGAATATGGTAATGAGAAATCTAATGACCACCAAACCATAAATCTATGATTGGTAAAAAGACCATCGATTCATCAGAAATGAAGGTTAAAGTATAACATTTTTTTCAATATAATTTTCCTAAATATGGTGTATTAATTTAATATCAAGATGGTGAACATAAAAAAATACACTTACTTCATATCTTTCTATTTCATAAAAATAATTTCAACATTTTTTTTTCTTCGACATATTTCCACTTCATCACATAATGAAATGAGTATTTAAGAAACAAATTTCATGTCTAAAGCACTAATATTAACATTTAAAAGATCATAAGATCCATAAAATAGTTGAAATTCATTAATTATATCTATAAATAATTACCAAAACCAAAATGTTCTGAATAAGTAATCCAATATAGATAAATATAATACATCAATATCTAAAACCTCATCAACAACACAAATAGTTCAACTTAAACCATTCTATAAGTATTTAAACATAAAAACCTTTTAAAATAGGTCTAACGAAATTCAAAATAAAATTTTTTGGAATAAGGTCACTAAATTTCAAAAATCCACATAACATTAGTCCCCCAAACAACATAAATAATCTCTTAATGTCACATGACAAATATGTGAATTCATTGTTCAAATATTCTCTTGAAATGTGAAAATAACGTGAATTAGCATAAAACCTCAATGAAATCATTTATTATTCAAAAAAATAACTCCATCTTCATTAATTAAATAATTTCGTAGTTTATCCTATATATTTTGTAAATCTAAAAAAATGTTTTAAACTCTATCAAAGATTATATAAACCACTTTAGCATCAAACATATAATCAGTTCCATGGTTATCAATATTAAATCATTTATTTTATCAATTTAATTCATTTCTATATAATTATTATCTCAATATCAATCACTTATTAAGGTTTATCTTTGTCTAAATCATTTTTTCAATAAAATATCACCTTACCATTAATTCGTTTTTTTAGTTTTTTAGAAACATTCAACATATTACTGAAAATAATTAAATAAAAATTACTTTAGCAGAATCCTTAAATGCTTCATAATTCTTTTAAGCATAATACAATTTAAAAAAATACATCTAAAACATAACTATCTATTTCCAAAAAAATATATAAAGCATTCCACATCATTCTTAAGCCATTAACTTGGCTTGAAAATCTTATTTTTTAATACCTGTTTCATGAAATATGTAATTTTTAATCTATTCATCACCAATGGTAAAACCTTTACTCATAAAAACCTTTGATCTTATTCTTGATCATTTCCTCTAGAATATCGATTTTTATAATGACCATAATTTCCACATTAAAAACATTTAACTTTTGTCGATACCTTATAAAAACCACTATACCCATCCATTGAGTAAACCCGAATTTTCATTTTTTCTCATCAATTACTCTCTATGTGTCATTATTTCCTACACTCAAAACATCTTATTATTCCTTTGATACATTTCGATAAGCGATTCTTCCCACATTCTAGACATATAGGAATATGAATCTTATTTCTTTAAAATTCTTCATTAAACTCCATTTTCCACTTATTTGGTGTGTAAATAATAACACCCATGTTGTGGTTATTAATCATATAAAAATATACTTGATTAGGAATAATCAAAACTTTTCACATTCCATATCTATTTTCATTTAGTTTCTCATGAGGAAAATCACTCCATTTTCTATCATATTTTTCATTAATATGAATCCTCCTAGTTCTGACCACTGACTAAAACAAAAAAATCATTGTGTCATACAGATTTATCACATTGAATAATAATATAATCAAGAAAATTATTGATAGAATGTCTAAATAATAGAACCTTATTTTTAATCTATGATACTTTAGGTTTATCCTAGGTTATTCCTCGTCATTATCAATTCAAATCCTTCATAGCAGTTCTTAAAATTTTTTGAATTAATCCAAGAATATTCCCCAAGATTTTCAAACCAGATAGACAATAAGGGCACACTCACCACGTACCAGAATAATGTTGAAGATAGGCTCAACCGACTATTTTCAGGGTTATTTCACCTATATGTATTTGTTACAAAACCACACCAACTCCTAGAATCTAGATAATGATTTATTACTAGGAAAACCTCACAATCTCTTCCTCATAAAAATATTAGGATATTAACCTATACTTAGACTTATCCCAAGTGTTTTCACCAAACATCTTTTATCCTAACATCCTAATATTAGATAAATATTTCCACTAATACTAACTATATCGACTCATAATTATTATACATATATATTACTTCTTAATATATGAATATCCAATATATTTTTTAAATACATGCCCAGGGAACATAATGTATTAGTGACTTTCGAGTGTGGATATAAAATCTTCTTATTTTTTCAAAGATCTTAAAAATATCGCAAAAATATATGCCTACATTGTACTCATCATAGACATGTCCTACTGAAATGATTTCTCCATAACATGGGTAAAGAAAATATAAGAAAGGGTGAGCAGAGATGCACAGTAAGTGTAAAAAAGGTAGATATCAATGATTAGTTAAGTATAATATGAGAATAAGGGCATGAGAACATGACATTCAAATTTCAAAGTCATTTCAAATATATCATATATACTAATCCTAAGTAATTGTGTAAAGAATATAAGTTTATAAGGCATTAATCCTAAAAGAATCAAAGAATATGAGACATGTGATCATAACATAGACATAGGAATATGAAAATAACATAATCTTATAACAATTTTAACATGTATAAATAGATACCGATTCACTCATTAAGTTATGGATATGAAATTTGGCCCTAATATAAACTTACTGATGTGAGATCAGGTCTATGTATAATCTTATATACATGAAATATATGTCCACACACAAACTTATGGACATGAAAACTAGGTCCACACCTATTTTGGTGATATTAAAACAAGGTCTATGCAAAATGTTGTGAACATGAAATCAGGTTCACAAATAAAATATTTATCTCATGAGTCATATATATTTACCAAATGCATTGGAGGGTTATAATAGAACTACCCATAATATAATCATAATCAATTCATATGTACTAAAAAATATCATAAAATAATTAAATATTTCATCATAAATTAACACATAGAAAAGAAAACTGGTTTTGTAAACATCTTATCATCATAATATTAAACCATATAGAGAAAGAATAAATATTGTATCCTATAATAACATGCCTTGTAAAGAATAAGTAACATCAAAGGATGTTACAGTAAATGAAAATTTTCTTTTAAAGATATATGGAATTTCTTGTGATGAAAACACACTTTTAATTTTAAAATCACTTCTTTAAAATATAAAAATTTCCAAAAATATTACGTAAAGAACATTCATTTAAATGAAATATATAATCTTGTAAATATCGATTTAGTGCATTGAGAACTCCTGATAGTGGGAAATTCTATTCATGTCATGTTTGTAAAAATAAATATTCCTTTCATATTTTTTAAAAAAAGTCAAATGTACCTTATTTAGAAAATTACAAGATGATTCCACTTAAACAAAATTTTAAAAGGAAAAACATGGGTAAAAATATGTCACAACCCATCTCAGAGGGGCCCACACCGTAAATCCCCAAGCCCGCCTCCAATAGGCTAGGGGCTGGTGACTAGCACCGAGTAGGCACATTATTAACATGGGAGGCATTGCCTAAGTACCTATACACACACACACACACACACATCTCCCAACCCACAAATGCTGAAATGTAAAAAAACCACTAAGGAACAAAATGCATGCAAATAACTAAACCCAACCAACAGAGTAATATGGGAAGTAAAGTACTGAATGTAAACTGGGGCAGAATATAATCCCACAAAAAAAGAGTCTAAAAACTACAAAGTTCAACCTGTAAAAAAAATGGGTACAATGACTACTGCTCGTATCCGTAGGAACACCTCAGCCTGTAGGGAACTCAGAAAGCTCAGTCTTGTCCTGGTCCGCCCTAGACTCTGTCAAAAGGCTGCTCATTTGCACAAGACAGGACATATGGAGGCAAAGCCCATGGAGGGGTGAGTATAACAATACTCAGTAAAAGACCACGAAAACCACAAGGAAATACACAAAGTAAATGTATAGTCATATCTGCATCGTATATGTCTACTGATCATATAATAGGTGAACAAAAACTAGATATACTCAAAACCTAGACCAGTAGTCTAGAGACAAGTCACACAACCACATTCCCCTACTAGAGATTTAGTTTGAAGATCCAACGAAGCACTCGTCTAGGAGAACTCACTTCACAAGTCTGATAGCTCTGATTAAGTTCATCTAAGAAGTATTGCCCATTGGGAAAAGTCACAAGAGATAGATACACTTATTCTGGGAGAACACACTTTTGAGTGGGGAAAGATCTCGATACACATATGAGGATCACTTATTGGGCCTTGGTGGATACCGCAACTCATTTGGATTCACCTTCTAGGTAAAGGATTGGCACCCTATGGGAATATTCACGTCGATACCTAACTCTCCCTAGGGTCAAGAATGGAGAGAGGATCTCGCTCTCGGCCTGTTGGAGGGATACTTGACTCTATCCCAGAATGTCCGGCTCAAGGGATCAAACTCTTGGAAAAGGTAAAGATACACAACCTTCAGGGGAATGAGAAACAGTTGCACCAAACCAAATTAAACTTGTCCAAGATACGGTGGAACAGAATATAAATTCACGTATTCAGAAGTAGACGACATGTAGAAAGGTCACAAGTTGTGTCCTATGACCCTAGGTACTTCCACTGTACAATGGCCTATGTCATAAGGCTTGTAGTGTAGAAGAAGATATACATGGAATGTACGGTAGTGATATGTTGTGTTTCTCTATTCAAGGAGGACTTCATGTATGCTGGGCATGCGACCGTACACGGGTTCAACCTGTGTATTACAACTTTTGTAACTAGTGCATGGGGTAACACATGCAGCATGCCTGGTCAGGCCGTGTGTTGTGGTACACGTCCGTGCACTCCGCCTAGTGTCCGTGTATCGATCAAGATACATGGAGAGTCGCACATGAGGACCCACATACCGTGTTCTGCAGAGACAACATAATTTCATCACTTTGCACATTGGGGAACCCTAGCTGCCACTGATCCAGTCCCACACGACGTGTTCTTCGGGAAACACATCGTGTTCTTCGGAAATTTCTAAAATTGGTAGTTCTTCATTCCATGCCTCTATCAATCCTCCATAGTCCATTTTGGTGATCATATCATCATTAAACTGAAGGGTTGAGGTCTCTTTATCATCACAAAGCAGATTCCATTGGTCTCGGGCCTCTGATAAGCCCCGAAATGCGTATTGATCCTCCCACGAGAAATATGCTTGAAGAAAGGTCTCTCCCGATCTGAGCCGATTTTTCATCCGCCATAATTGTCGCACCTCCACCAGGTCGTTGTGATGTCGAATCTTAAATTTGTGATCGTTGCGATGTGAAACGAACACAAAATGATCCATTGTTCGTCGCCCCATGAAGAACAAGAAGAACATGAGGAAAAGAGGATGAAATCCAACAACCAAAGAGGAACACACCTCTGGTGTCATTCATCACAATGTCGATCTGGTCCTGTTAATAGGTTTAATAGGAAAATAAAAATGACAATTAATGAACTCTCATATAAATAATTCCCGAATAAAAAAACCCAAAGAGAAAAGGAAAGTGACACCCTTCTGTGAGAATTCAAGATCTGTAGATCACCCTATCAGTGGGTTGATCTGCGTTCATCTTTTAATCAAAGAACGAGCAATAACTAAATAAAAAATAACAAACCCCTACCTCGTTCATTGACAAATGGGGAGATTGGTCATCGGTCAGGATTTGATCTCACTGCGCAATGATCTACGTGTCGTTTTTCGTCAGCGTCCGTATTGAAAATCCTATTAGGTTGGATCCTATCTAAAGCTATAGATGATTCTAAGGAGTTCTCCAGGGTTGTGAGTCTAACCCTGGGCTTTTTTTTATTTAAAGAAAATAAGTTTCGTTGTGTTATAAAAGCATTTAAAATAAAATAAATTATTAATTTATTTTATTTTCATTAAAACGTCCAAAAACTAACTTTTGTATTCATCCCATATCAGTCGATGTTAGGACCAACCTAAGGTAAATTGGCTACTATGAACAAAATGGTGCCTTCATATTTCTGATCTGGGAAATTTTTTAAAAGTTATTACACATTTACTGGAAAACCTCTCACATGCGCAGTCTAAAATTTTAACTTATTTCAAACATTTATTCCGAGCACCCCCGACCTCGGAATCATACACTAGAGAAAGGCCTGTCTCAAATTAATTTCACATAATATTTAAAAATAATACATGGTAAATACGAGACATTATATTCTCTTATGTCCCAGAAATCCAAAACAAAAGGCTACTCAAAAAGATGTTGGTACTGGGCATGGATCTGAGGCTCCAGCTTCGACGTGCTCTCCTGAAGATTCTCGTGCTGCCACTAGACGTGCACCAATGTAATAGATTTACCATGAAGTATTATCTTCTACCGATCATCGATCTCCAATAAGTACTCAAAAAAGGTCACCTCGTCCTCAATGTCCAACTCACCCTAGTTGATGACATGCAATGGGTCATGCTCGTACCTCCTCAACTGTGACACATGGAAGAAATCATGTGCTCAGTCCAATTTTAGAGGTAGATCTAAGTGGTATGCCACCTCACTAACTCTACATAGTATTTGGAAAGGTCCGATGAACCTCAGAGACAGCTTGACGCCTAAGAAAAATCTCTATAACCCTCATTGAGGTGAGACACTTAGGAATACATGGTCCCCTCCCTCAAACTCCATAGGTCTCTGTCGTCTTCCAGCATAAGAATTCCACCAGCTTTGTATAGTCTTCATCCTCTCCAAGATGATCTGCACCTTCTCGGTGGTAGCTCGCAACAAATCTGGAACCATGAGTGCCGAATCTCTGCCGTCAGTCTACCAAAGCAGTGACCTGCATGGTCTCCCATATAAAACCTCGAATGATGCCAAACCAATGGTGGAGTGGTAGCTGTTATTGTACGCAAACTCAACCAGTGGTAGGTGGTCCTCCCAACTTTGACCAAAGTCCAAGATATAAGCCTTCAACATATTTTCCAAAACCTAAATGGTCCTCTTTATCTAACCATCAGTCTAGGGATGGAACACTGTGCTAAAATGTAGCTAAGTCCCAAAAGCCTCCTACAATCCCATCCCCAACCGGGATGTGAAGCGGGCATCTCGATCTGAGACTATTGTCTAAGGGATTCCATGAAGCTGAACTATCTCCTGCATGTAGAGGCATCCCAAGCTCTCTACAGAACTCTCCACTCTAATATCTTCTAAGTGGGCCAACTTGGCGAGTCAGTCAATGATCACCCAGATGGAATCATGCCCCATGGATGTTCTTGGTAATCATGTTATGAAGTCCATCGATATTCCATCCCCCATACACTCTAGAACTTCCTGGGGTGAGAAAATCCCGTTGGAACTTGGTGCTCAGCCTTCACCAGTTGGCACGTAAGGCATCGAGAAATGAACTCTACTACTGCCTTCTTCATGACTGACCACCAAAACTGTCATAAGAGATCCCGGTACATCTTCTCCACTCTAGTATGTAACTCCAATGGGATGTATGAAACTCCCCCAGGACCTCCTCCTGCAATTCCATTGGTATAACAGTGCGTCCTCTGTAAATAAGTATTTGCTCCCCACCTTGTGAATATCGATCAAGAGCATGTCATGTGGATAATTGATCACGTAATGCCTCACAGTCGACATTCCCAAGCTGTGCCTCC
This sequence comes from Viscum album, assembly GCA_963277665.1. Classification (NCBI taxonomy): domain Eukaryota; kingdom Viridiplantae; phylum Streptophyta; class Magnoliopsida; order Santalales; family Viscaceae; genus Viscum; species Viscum album. The sequence continues at coordinate 1,330,533,029 of OY728166.1, read as the reverse complement.
CTAACTCGCTGTAATAGTGGAGGGGTGACAAACATCGACTAATGGTAAGATACATCATTTTTGTCCATAAAGGATAATAGTAACAAGGCCAACTGTTCCGTCTCATCACTCAAAATCTGTGAGATCGATCTTCTACTAAGAGCATCTACCACCTTGTTCCCCTTCCCAGAAGTATAGATTATCTCGAAATCATAGTCCTAGAGGAACTCTAGCCAACACCTCTATCTTAGATTTAGATCCTTCTATGAGAATATGTACTTGAGGATCTTATGGTCAGAGTAGATGATGTACTGCTCACCCATAAGGTAGTGTCGCCACATCTTCAATGAAAATACTACCACTTCCAACTTGAGATCATGGGTCACATAGTTCTATTCATGTGGCCTAAGCTGGCCTAAAACATATGCAATCATTGCCAGTCTCTTCATCAGGGCAAATCTATTCTTGGTCCCTGATTCGTCGAAGAAAACTATGCACTCAAGACCCTCCTCTGGTAATCTCAAGATCGGGGCGCTCATAAAACTCTGCCTCAACTGCTTGAAAGCTTGATAACACTTCTCTATCCACATGATGGGTTTCCCCTTACAAGTCAAGCATGTCATTGGTGCTGATATTTGGGATAAATAAAGAATGAATCACTGGTAACATCCTACCAACCCAAGGAAGCTCTGTACCTCCGTAATGCTCTGAGTTGGCTCCTATGATAACACTGCCTCCACCTTGGCTGGGTCAACAACTACTCCATTTTCGAAAATCACATGTACCAGAAAGTAGACCCCCTAAATCTAGAAATGGCTCATTGAGAGATTCCCATAATGTTGGTGCTCTCAGAGTACATCCAGAACCATCTACAGGTGTCTCGTGGGATCCTCCTCTGATGCCGAGTACACAAGGATTTCATCGATGAAGACCACTATGAATGAGTCCACATATGGCTAGAAGGTTTGGTTCATATGTCCCATGAAAATTACAGGGGAATTCATCATGCTGAAATGCATCACCATGTACTCATAGTGACCGTAGTGGCATCTGAAATCCTTTTTTAGTATATCCTTGTCTCGTACTTGTAACTGGTTGTAACCTGACCGAAGGTCAACCTTAATGAACCAATATTCCCCTATTAGCTGGTCAAAGAGTTCATTGATCCTCGGTAGTGTATAATTATTCTTCACCATCACCTAGTTCAGGCGCTAGTAATCCACGCACAACCTCAAACTCCCATATACCTTCTTGGCAAACAATACTGGGGCCGCCCAGGGTGAAACACTAGGTCTCACAAAACCCATGCTCTGCAAATCCTCCAACTGCACCCTCAGATCATGAAGCTCTGCGGGAGCCATATGATATGAAGATGATGAAATACGTGTCGTCCCGGGCTGTAAGTCGATGCTAAATTTGATTTCTCGGTGGGGAGGCAGTCTGAGAACATCATCGGGAAAGACATCCTTGTACTCTTCTACAACTACTGGGAACTGGAAGCTCACAACATCTACTAATCTGAGGGTAAGGCTGGCAAACTCATTAGTGATCGGATATTACCTCCAATGCATGAGCCAATCTTGTGCTGCCTGAGTCTCCCTTTCACCGACAAAGGAAAACCACATCCCATCGTCGGGGAAACACCACACTCTTCGCCTAAAACTATCAATCTGGGCATAGATTGAGGATAACCAATCCATACCGAGAATGACGCCGTAAGGCCTCGACGCTGACACCAAGATGTTCTAACCAAAACTATGTCCTCCAAGGGTAAGATCATACTATATGAAATGGTGCGTGATCATCGAGTCTCCTATCATAAGTGTCTCCAAGCATAATGATTGAGTCAAAAGCTATATCAGAATCTCATGGTTTTTCATGAGACATGTGGTGAGGAAGGAATGATAGGAAATGGTGTCCATAAGTATGAAAGCTAAGGTAGAGAAGACATATATTGTGCCTCAGATCACCCCTAGAGTCCCTAGGTCATACGCCTCGACTGCATGTAGTTGTCCCCACCTCTACCCCCAGCTCCCTAATCCTGGTGCAGACCTCCTGGGGGTGGTGGTGGAAGTAGATAGAAGTATCTGCCACCACCTGTAGCACTCCTTCTCCTCTGCCATGTCTGCCACTGGGCAGGTCTATCTACTCCACCCTCTACCTCTACCTCGGTGGTCGATCCACTATCTCCCTGTCAGCAGCTCGACGGGTCAGAAAATCTCTAGCGAGATGTCCCCTACCATCACACGAGTAACATCACCTCTCCCTAGGCTGACTAGATCCATCATGAGAGCCCTAAACTGCCAAACCATTATCCTAGGTCATCCTGTGACATCTCCTATGTCCTGATCCCTATGCTTGATGTCGACACACTGCTGCCGAGGTCTCCGCACCTTCCTTCTTGCTGTTGACTGTCATCGGTTGTCTCGGCTCTACCAAGAATCTCTCGATCACCAAGGCCCTCTCGAGAACTCCAACATAAGTTGGAATTCAAAGAGGCACGACACTAGCTCAGATGTCCCATCTTAGACCTCAGTTGAAGGTCCATGATTTGAAGTACTGATACTTGACCATATCCATTGAGTTCCTGACGAGGTTTGTGAACCTCAATGAATAGTTAGACACTGTCAAACTGCACTGCTAGAGCTAAATAAGCTCCTGGATACACACTACTCTCAACATAACCAGTGAGAAATACTCCCTAAAGAGTCACACAAACTCCGTCCATGAAAGAGTCTCCTCGTTTTGAGTCTGTGTGGTCAGAATCCACCATCGTCCCACCGAATCTTGAAGAAGGATCGCTCCTAGTATCACCATCTCTTCCGATGGTGTCCTCATGAGATGGTAAACTCTAGTCACCACCACAATCCATTCCTCAACCATCTCAGGGTAAGGCTCGCCTCAGAACCTGAGGGATATCTATCTCTGGAACCCATGGAGTGCGCTCAGCCTATACCCCTCGTCTATCGATACTGCAGGTACTACGAGCAACACCACTAGTGGTGGTATAACCGGTACACCACCTAGTGGTAACGTCTGGGGAACTGGTCCCTATATCGAAGCCTTGTCACTGAGGGGGTCATCCTCATGATCAAGCTACTGAATCCTAGCAGGTATGTGTCGCGGAGGCATCCTGTAAGGAACAAGATGTACTGTGGTCAAAGAGTATATCTGGATAGATGACACAAAGGACATGGAAAACACAACCCATTCCTATATTATACATGTAAAAATCTCTTATTTCCCACACAACTAGTGTTTTCATGCACCGAGTCGAGAAGCAGGTTATCAGAGTCCTAGTGTATGGATACGTCAGCTGCCCACAACAATACTGGAGTCTCTGGCCTGAAAGCTGATCCTGAAACACTTTACACTGTTTCCCCAAACCAAACTCATAGACTCTTGGTTCTAAGGTAGAACCGACCACCTATGATACCACTCTATCACGACCTATCCTAGTAGGGCCCACACCATGACTCCCCAAGCCCACCTCCAAGAGGCCAGGGGCTGGTGACTTGCACCGAGTAGGCATATTACTAACATGGGAGTTAATGCCTAAGTACCTGTATAAACACACACATCTCCAAGCCCCCAAATGCTGAAACATAAAAAAACTATTAAGGAACAAAATGCATGAATACAAATAAACCCAACCAACAGAGTATGATGGAAAGTAAATTACTGAAAGTAAACTGGGCCAGAATAGAAGACCTCCAAAAACAAGAGTCTGAAAACTACATAGTCCATTCTATAAACAGAAAGAGGTACTGGGACTACTTCTCATAGATGTAGAAAAAACTTTGACTATAAGGAAATTATAAATCTCAGTCCTGTCTTGGTCTGCCCTGGACTCTATTAAAAGGTTGCTCGTCTGCACAAGACACGACACGCGCAGGCAAAGCCCGTGTAGGGGTGAGCATAACAATACTAAGTAGAGTACCCTGAAAACCACAAAGCAATACACAAAGGAAAGGTATAGTCTTCTCTACATAGTATATGTCTACTAAATATTAATATATGAACACAAACCATATATAATCAAAACACAGACCCATAGTATAAAGACAAGTCACACAAACACATTCCCCCACTAGGGATTCAGTTTGAAGATTCCATGAAGCACTTGTCTGGGAGAACTCACTCCATGAGTCTGATAGCTCTGATGAAATATGTCCAATAATTACTATCCATATATAAAAGTTACGATAGATAGATATACTCATTATAGGATAACACACTCTAGAGTGGGGAAGGATCTCGATACACAGATGAGGATCACTATGAGGGCCTTGGAAGATACCAAGAATAATCTGAATTCACCTTCTAGGTAGAGGATTTATGCCCTATGGGAATAGTCACATCGATACCTGACTCTACCTATGTTCAAGAATGGATAGCGGATCTCGCTCTAGGCCTCTCAGAAGGATACATGACTCTATCCCAGAATATCTTGCTGAAGGGATCATACTCCTGAAAAAGGAAATGATACCTGACCTTCAGGGGAACAAGAAAAAGGGGAACTAACCCAAATGAATCATGTCTAAGATACGACAGACAATAAGATAAATCCATGTACTGAGAAGTACAAGGCGTGTAGAAAGGTCAAACACCATGTCTTCTGACCCTGGGTACTCCCTGTATACAATGGCCCGTGTCGCAAGTCTTGTCGTGTAGTAGAAGATATACAAGGCATGTAAGGGAGTGATATGACATCTTCCTCTATCTGGGGAGTAATCCATGTACGCTGACCATGTGCCCATACATGGCTTCAACCCGTGTGTTATAACCCGTGTAACTAGTGCATGTGGTAACCAATGTAGCTGGCTTGGTCTGTCCCTATGGTGTGGTACAAAACCGTGTACTCCACCCCGTGTCCGTGTATCATTCGAGATACACAAAGAGTCCCACATAAGGACCCACTCAATGTGTTATTCGGATAACATGCTATGTCATCACTTTGCACATCACGCAACCCTAGTCTCCATTGAGCTGGTCCCACACGACGTGTTCTTCGGAAAATTTCCAGAACCACAGGTTCTTCATTTTACAACTCAATCGATCCTCCGATGCCCATTTCAGTAATTTGATCTTCATGAAACTGAAGGGTTGTGGTCTTTCAATTATCACAAAGCCAATTCCATTGATCACGGGCCTCCAATCAGCCCCGAAATGCATATTGATCCTCCCATGTGAAGAATGCTGGAAGAACGGTCTCACCCAATCTGAGCCGATTAGTCTTCCACCATCATCGTCACACCTCCGCTAGGTTATTGCAATAACGAATCTTAAATTTGGGATCATTACGATGTGAAATTAATGTGTAATGATCTATCGTTCGTCACCCCATGAAGAACATGAAGAACATAAGGAAAAGATGAAGGAATCCAATAATAAAAGAGGAATACACCTCCACCATCATTCGTCACAGCGTCGATCCGCTCCCATTAATAGGTTTAACAGGAGAATCAAAATGTAAATTCAAGAAATATCATATAGTTAATTTTTAAATAAAAAAACTCCAAGAGAAATGGAAAGTGACACCCTCTTGTAAGAATGCATGATCCGAGGATCACCCTGTGTGTGGGTTGATATGCGTTCGTCATTAAATCAAAGAACATGGATGAACTAAATCAAAAATAAAAAACCCCTACCTCAGTTTTTGTTGAAGGGGGAGATCAGTCTTTATTTGGGATTCGATCTTGCTGCACAATGATCCACACATCATCGTTCATCAGCGTCCATCAAAAAAAATCCTCCAAGGTTGGCTCCAATCCAAAGCTTCAGAGGATTCTAGGGAGTTCTCCAAGGTTGTGAGTATATCCCTGCGATCCTACATATTCAAAAAAAATAAGAATAGATGTGTTATGGAAACATTCAAAATAATATAAATTATTAATATATTTTATTTTCACTAAAATTTCCAAAAACTATCTTTTGAAGCCGACCCGCGCCGTTTGATGTTAGGCCCCACTGAAAGTAAACTCGCTACTCTGAATGCAAAGATGCCCTCCGATTTCTGATTCGGTCACCCATTTAATTTTTTTTTCACTTTTATAGGAAAACCTCTCATGCGTGCTTTTTAAAATTTTAACTTATTTCAAACATTTATTCAGGGCACCCCAGGCCTCAGAATCACATGCCGTTGAAAGACATGATCTCCAAATAATTCTATATAATATTTTAAAATAATCCCAAAAAAATCTGAGACATTACAAAATATCAATAAAAAATCATTTGATATTAATAAAAACATTATTAAAAACATTTAAATATTACACATACATATAATAAAAAATATTTTCAACCAAAGAGATAAATAAAGTTATTTTCCTTGAAAACATTCTTTTAGTATCTTAATGAAATTATGTATGGAAAATTAATATAAAATATATATTCTCAATAAATAACCAATGGAGAAGAAAATATAATAGTTTTATCAGAAAAAGTGTCATGTAATTTCCTTTAATATAAATTTAAACATAAGTAATCCCAATGAAAATGAGATTGCAAAACAATTCCAATACAACTTTAGAGACTTTTGAATCAAAACATAAATAAATAAAGAAACATATATATATATATATACTTATAATTTCCTTGTTTAAAATCATAAAATAAATTTATGAGTAGTATATGCACCACATAAATGAAAAAGTGGTGAATATGACATGTGCCCCAAAGAAATAAAATGAGATGAAAAGCCCTTGCCTCATCTTCCACTTATTAGACTTTTATTATTTTAACTTATCTCATGTACTTTAGGGTTTGAAAATATAAAATACCATTCATATGTTATTGATATTTAATTTTATGTTGTTTTCACTAGGTGTTATCATTATTTAATCCCTTTTTCTGTTAGTTATACAAATTCTAAAAGATTGCTGAAATTTTTCAACATATAGAAAATATGATACATAAGGCAATTAGATACTTTAATATTTGATTAAATCTTGGAATAAGCTTTTCCAATCACCTACATGAAGCATTCTCTTGTATAAAATGGTTACATCATGAAAACGACTATATGAAAATCACTTACATCAATTAATTGCATATGTGAGAAATCAACTACATATATCAAACGGCCATGTAAATCAGTTATATAGATTAATCAACAATGTGGTTTGGATATGTGGTGAAATTTTCCATGTGGTTCAAAATGGATATGTAATTCACCCAGATATATCAAATTTGGCTACCTGATCATGAATAATACATACATAATTCAGATATATGGAGAATGCCTATGTAATTTGGAAACATAAATAAATTTATTATCTAAAGAATGGAAACATGGATCAATTTTACTATGTGAATTCAATTTTTTTGAATTTGGATATGTGGTGATCCAAAATCATCTATGTAATACTGAAACTTAATATTTATTCCTATTTTTTGTACATTTGGTGAAAATTAATGTTTTCATGTATCCATTAAATACTTAATTATCTCTTTATGATAAAACTGATTATAAAAAGGCATCAAGTATAGAGAGAAGAAAAAAGTACAACGATAATTTAATTCTAAATATTATTTACAACTAATTTTTGAGAAAAAGAAATCTATAAGTTTTTTCAAATCCTGTATTTTATGAATATGATGCGGTGAAATTAAAAGTTATTTTATTAATTTATTTTCATGTGTGAAAAAAGAAGTGAAATAAAGAGAAGATAAATAATGTAACATAAGAACTTGAACCACTGACACTAAATTCTCTCTCTCTCAAAGGTCTCTTTGTCTTATTCTATTAGACAAAAGAAAGAATAATAATATACAATTTCTATAATTATGTTATCATGATCATAATTATTGTGTCATTAAAGACTCTCCTCGGTCTAATATTCATTTTTATTTAATCTCTTGGTGATATATTTTCTTCTGTTAGATGCATCATGTAACTATTAGATAAAACCGTAATACTTTTACTCTTCCTTTCCTTTTCATGTGTTAGGGTTCTGGATAAAAGAAAATTTATGGATGTTGTTTGGAAATCCTTATTTAATCTCAATAAAAGCTCTGTGTATTGTAAAAAGTGTCAACCACTTACACTTAGTCATGAAATCCCTGGGAAAAGGGCTGACAATATCTGGTAAAATGACTATTCTAATGAAAATCACCAAGAATTAGGATTTGAGCATTGGTGGAGTGGACTCGATGATTTCTATTCCTTCAACCACTAGTTTCTGATTTTTCTTTGTATTTTCATTTCCACTACATTCATAAATTAAGAAAATATCTTAAATTATTATTCTTTAAATATATATATTTTTATGCTAATAAAATAATAAGAAATCAATTCACCCCCTCTTTAGTTTTATTAAAACCAGTCTTCGACCAATAATTGTTATTATTGGAGGTGAATTTTTGAGTTCCATGAGTTCAAAAGTTGATGTCTTAGGATCGTATTTATAATGGATACTATTTTTTATAACATATAAAGTATGTTTATGTTAAGATAACATTACATAAATCATTAAAATTATGCTTAGGTCATGGCACATATGATAATCAATTTAAATAACCTTAGTCTAAAGGATTATCTAAAAGTGAGGATGCCTTATGAAATTAATAAGACTGAACATGAAACAAGGGATTCTAACAATGAATCTTGTTATCAATTAAACTCAAATTACATAAACACTAACAAATGTGGACTAGGTCTTTGTAATATCAAATTATTTTCAGAGTGTGAAATATAATATGAGACATAGACTATGATATCAATTTATTTTGGTGGAACATAAAATGAAATATATCTACTTTATAATGATACATATCTTATGTTCGATACATTCATAATGATAGAAGGGGCAAGAATAACCCCACTAAATAGAAGATATAAGGAGGTTGAAAATAAAGTTTAAACATTATAATCACTAATTTCCAAACAAGATAAATCTGTCGAAATTCTAAAAATTCTACCAACTAGATGGAGCTAAATCCAAGATTCTATTAGATAATATATAGTTGTAATATATTTTAAAATAAAAGAACTTATTGGTACAATTATGATGTATAAATCTAAAATTTAGGTTGATTTAGGTGATTATAAGCTTATGAAAATACTAAAAGAATGCATTGAAGCTTCCTACTTATAATATTGAAAATATTATTAAGTGTATACAAATTTCTAAATTATCTAGAGAAGAATATATAACAAGAAATTCAGGATAAAATGATGAACTTTCCCAATTTTAAAAATAGTTTAAATTTTTTTATAATAGGATAATATGTTTTCGAAAACCCTTCAACAAGTACAATAATCACGAGGGAAATTATAAAGAGTGTAGATTCTATATGTGTAAGAATTTGGGGCACATTAATCCATACTACAATCAATTTCAATAAAATAATATGTCTAATAAAAAGTACATCAAGATGGTTGTCTATAAGAAGAGAGATATGAAAAATATTAGTGAATCATGGATTGATTTTTAATATTCTCTTGATGATACATCTTCAGATTTGAAAGTTGACATTTCTTATCAAAAGGAAAACGTGAGCTTTATGGAAGAATTTTATGAGGTATTTTTTTATTTTATTAATGAAGAATCTAACTCATAGAATGAAAATAGTTCTGTTGATGAATTAAATTAAAAAATATTTATGCTTGAAAAAAATATGGAATCCATAAAAAGATAAGTAAATCTCTTGATAAAATTTACAATGTTGTTGTAACATAAAAAGAAAATTATATCAAATAATAGATTTGAAAACCAAGATGGAAATTTTTGTTGTTTCATATTCCAAACATTATTATAAGAAAAAGAATACCAAGACTTTAATTTTTTATCTAGTGTTTATGAAAAAGGTAAAATCTTTTTAAATGATATTGTTAGGAATAATAAATCCCATAAAAAAACTTGGAATAGGAAGCCAAATCTGAAAAAAAATTATTTTATGCACAGTTCTATGAATATTTGTTTTCAAAGATATTTTTTTCATAATTGAGAATTAGGGAACGATAATAATAATTATTGCTTAAGATATCCTCAATTTTTTGGAGTTAAACATTATTTTATTTTAAAAAGTGTTTTGAAAAATTTTTATGGATTTTTTGGATAACATAAATAGATTTGGGTTCCCAAATATTCAGTTACAAATATTTAAAGACACAAGAGAATATAGGTAGCAAAACAGTTTCTTGTTTAATTTGTTTTTATAAGGAAAAATTTACAGAACCATCAATGGGAAGTGGTATATTTAAAATATATGATCAAGACATATGAGTATATATTCCTCTAATTTCCACTCCTTATCAAAAAATTATTGAGGATATATAACGTTTAATGATAATTATAAAGTCAATATTATGGTACTTAGACCAATTTGAAATATAAGATCAGTCCTTATCAACAACATTTTTTTTGGGAATGATTGAAGCTTAATCTGTTACTTATATCATAACTTTTTAATGGAGGATATTTTGTACTCTTTTCTAATAATTATTGTTCTTTTTTCAAAGATAAAATTATTCAATTCAAGGCACCCAGAATTAAAAATTTCAAAAACTTAGATCTCAATTATTTTTGTATATAAAATGTTAACTATTTAAATGATGACACAAATGAATCTTAGATTTATGATAGAATACCAGAAAATTATAATGTCTATTCCTTGAGAAATGTTTCAAAAAGAAATTTACTTTTCTATTTACCACAACTTAATTATAATAAATTGAAACTATGTGATGAATTCCAAATGGGAAATAAACACAATTCATATTTTTAACCAATTAACTATGTTTTCAATTATATACAATGAGAACATATTCACATATAATTATTTGGTCCTTCTATAACTATAATACTCTAATGAATTTATTTATGTATTCATTATTTAATTTTTTATATTTACATGGGTTTTTTGTTTGAGTTTTAAGAGCTATCCTTGGTCAATATTTATATATTTTAGTACATTTATTTAAACATAATAATATGCTAAAATTATTTCCTTTTGATGTGACCATGGAAGATAATATACAAATCATGATTTCAACTCATAATGTTCAAAACATTTAATCAAACATAATTTTTTTCCCACAGAAACCTCAAAAAATTGTGTTCTTGAAAGGAGGACTATTACATTTCATGAAATTTATATCTCAATACTATGTGAGTATAACTTTTGTCTCCATATTTGGGATGAAGCTATTAACAAAGTATGTTATGTCATAAATAAAGTTATAATTAGGATTATCATGAATAAAATACCTTATGAGATATGTAATAAAAAAACCAGAAGTTGAATAATTAAAATTATTTGGATGAAAAGTTTATATTATGAACATGAAGGATAATCTTTGAAAATTTGATCCAAAAGTTTGATGGACGAATCTTCCAGGATTATTCTACTACTCTGATGAATTATAGAGATTTCAACTAATGGTTAAATATGATTAATGAATCAACTCAAGTAAAAATTTATTAAAGTAATATTTTTTATCTTAAAATGAATCATCTTTACGAGTTGAGTGGATTTTATGAAAACATGAGAATTGAAGCTATATTTGATAGTAAAAGGGATGATGATATATATCTTGATGTTTGGTGAACCAAATCCTGGATGGGTGGATATTAGTGAACTTGAGAGTGTGCTTCACATATATCCTAGAACATTAAAAACAATCCCTTATAAACTTTTATAGGAGGTTTGGATAAATATTAGGATAGAAAGAAGTGTAGGGAATCTTGTATAATTGTTTGCCTTTTTTTCTCATCTATAATGTAAAACTATAGAGCAAGGCTTAGTGATTGAGGGTTGGGTTTTAGTAATGTAAGAATATTTAAACCAATTTAAGAGGAAAAGGAATAAGAATAATTTTTAGACCCTATGACTATCCTTTTATAAGAACAAAATGGTTTTTTAGGAATAAAAAAGATGGTCATGCAGTAATCACTTGGAATAATCCTAGACTAGTATCTTATGGGTATAATCCAGAGGAATGTATTGATAATGAAGATACATTTTCACCAATATCTAAATTAGAATACATTAGTATTGTTATATCCTATTCCACACAAATGAATTTCAAAATATATTAGATAGATATAAAATCTTATTTTTAAATTCGTTTTCTTATAGAAGAAGTTTATATTGTACAACCTTCTAGTTTTGAAAATCCTCATTTTCCATATTTACTTTTCAAACATAATAAATATTTTTATGTAATTAAACAAGAACTTATAGCATGGTAAAAATTTTTATGTTATTTTATTTTTAAAAAATATATTTTCAATAGGAAAGGATGATCTTACAATTTTTTACAAAAAATCATCTTTAGATATTTTTTAGTTTGAGTATATATTGATGATGTGATTTTTAGTACTAAAAATAAAAAAATGTGTAATGAATTTTCAAAACTCATTAAAAAATATATTTAAATGATCATGATGAGTGACTTATATTATATTATAGGTTTTCAAGTTTATCATAATGACTTTGTGAATGTGATAAATATAAGTAAACAACTACTTATTTAGTTAAAGGTTTGGACTCAAAATTGGACATGTATATAAAATTCCCTGGAGTTCTAATGAAAATATGAACATGGATGAAGTTGGGGAACCTATTAAATTTTTTTATAGAGTAATAACTAGGATCATATTATATCTAACAACTAGTAGAATAGAAAATATGTATACATTATGCCTATGTGATATATTTCTATAAAATCACAAGAAATATAATTTTAAATTTGCAAAAATAATTTTAAGATTTTGAAAAGGGATTATTTTTCATTCATTATTTTTTAAAAAACATCTTATTTTAAATTTAATACATATTATGATTTCAACATTGGTGGTTTTATACTAGATAGGGAGAGTACTTTAGTAATCTTCTACTTTCAAGTAAAATATCTAGTATCCTGGTCTAGCAAGAAACTACATCCTATTGCATTATCTACTACCAAATTTGAATATATAGTTGTTGTTAGTTTTCGTGCATGAGTGTTTGGGATGCAACAAACGTTAACAGATTTAGGAATCATATGTAGTAAATTTGTGATAAAATATGATAAAATTTGTGCTATAAATTTTTCAAATAATTTTATAAATCATTTTAGAAAAAATAATATATACCCAAGGAATCATTTCATGAGAGATCATTCTCTAAAAATAGATATTTGTCTGGAATTAATCTCTACTAAAAATTAGTTAGTGAATATTTTTACAAGTAACCTTTCATATGAATGTTTTTTATTTTATTAAAAGTGAACTAGGTTTATTTTAATTTATGTGGTTTTTAGTTTAATTCAATTTATTTAATCTCAACTGTGTTTTAAATTTTATCATTTTTGGTAAAATTATTAATCCTTTAAATTCTTGGTAAAATTTATACCTTGTGAAAAGGTTCCTATAGTTTTTATTTGATTATTTAAGTTATAAATTCTAATAAATTCTAAATTATATATGTAATATTTTGTAAACTAGGTTTATAACCTAGAAATCTCAAATTGAACCTTGTCTCTTTCACCCATTACCAATATTCCCTCCATCAGAAGTCAAAAAATAAACATTTTATTCTTTCAACTCTATTGATTTCCTCTTTAAATTCTATTATTGGAACATAAAATCATGTAGATGATGGTAGATATAGTTTTATCATGAAATCTAAGTCAACTGATGCGCCTTTGATTGTATTATTTTGTAAATTCATGAATATGGATTCAAGGAAAAGTAACAAAACACTATTGGAAAACGTATTTCAGTTTCAAGGATATTATTTTATGTTCAATGAAAATAATTTTGGGGTGCTGTTTGATTAATACATTAATGAGTTGATTAGGAATGTAGAGTTCTAGTTCATTAAAGCAATGGATGTTATATCATAGAATTTTGTGGTCAAATCTATGCTTTTCTTTGAGTAGAAATAGAGGAAGTTTTTTTACAATCCTTATGAGGGGGAGTTTATAGTTTTCTAGACATTAGTTTGTATGATTTCAGTGAAACCAAATAAGTTTTTATGGTTCATGATTATAAGCTCTTCATTTGAGAAGAAAGCTATAAAAGTCATAAAAGTTTAATGGAAAGTCCTCTATAAGTTTATTAGGATTGGGATTAGCCAAAGATATAGAGAGATGGAGAAGGTGTTATTGTAGAAAATGTACCTATTATATGTCACAATCACTAATCTAAAGCTGAATATTCCATGGTTTATGATGTTTTTTTATGAAACAATATTTTCAATAAAAAGAGAAGCTATACTATTACATGTATTGAAGGATCATCTTCCAATGTTAAATAAGAAAGAGGTAGATCTCAATGTGGGAGACAATGAGAAGTTCCATAAATTAATACCCTTTATAAAGTTATCTTGAAATCTATTGGATAATTTTAGGATACTACTTCAAATTATTTAAGACTAGTTTGATAATAAGGTGTAGCTTGAGTAGTTATATTTCCTCTTACATCATCCTAGGGGGAGCCATATTCTACCTCAACACCTAGGGATGCCACACCTATTCAGACAATGCCTACTAGGGAGGTGCAATAGTCAATAATTGTCAAAAGAATGATAGATATACTATAGATTAGTCATGATGTCAATGATCAAGTATAGATCGAGGATTTTTAGGTTGTTAAAGATTCTAGACTTGTTCAGTGTGTTGAACCAGTTGTTGAGAAAAACAATGAAGCTCATGGGGAATGGTCATTTGAAACTATTATGAGTGTTTCAGATGTGGGAAGAGTATAATTTTAGATTTATAACACTTTGGTTGATCTATTATCTCTTGGATCTTTTATTCATGATATATATAGAGCTAGAGATGTTCTTATGGAGTCTTCTAATCATTTCCACACTCCAACACCAATTCCATCATCTTCTAATGTGCATGTGGATATACCATATCTTAGTAAGAGCTCTGAATGTTTTAATATGAAAACATTTTACTCTTATATCATGAAATAATTTAATAATATCATATGAGTTTATATTAAGTTGAATAAGGATATGATATCCTCTAAGGATGATATCAGATAACTTAAGGACTTTTCAGTTTCTAAAGATAATTTTGACAAGATAGTTTGGATAATGGTATCTGAGACTTACCTAAAAAAATCAAAAAAAAAATTGCAACTATTTAGCTATATATTGAATTTTATAGATCTTGAAGAGGTTAAATACCAACAATATGGACACATATGTGTTTTTCTACCATGTATAAGATGAATTATCATAGTGTTCTTGTTTCCTCTCAAAGGTAAATGATTCTAAATATTCCCATGGATAAATATGATATATCATGGGATTCCATTGATGGTAATCAGAGTTTTATGTCTAAGATAAAGTAGACATTAAACAATTTTAGAAGTTTAGTTATAATTTAGTTTAATTTTTGTAAAAGGTTTTCATTGGCTACCAATTCTACGTATGCACCTTCCTTGGTTACTAAATTTCAAAAATAGTTTGATATTTAATATTGTGATTTGAATTTTTTTATCTTCTTATATTAATTCTCTTTCATGAGAATAAGGGTGAAAATATCACACTGATATATCATTGAATGAAAATGTGATATACCTAGAAATATTTTAAGGTAGTAAAATGAAATATATCTTTCATGTATGTCATAATATTCAAGTTATGATATCCTGTTTGATTATTCCTATAAAAATAAATCATCAACACATTACAAATTTTATAGTAAAAACAAATGAGGAAGTTATAGTCTTGTACATAGACTTTTCAGAAGGGGATCCCAATTCCTCTATTTCCGAGGAAAATTATATTATTCTAGTTTCTTATATTTGAATTATATTGTTCTATACAAGCCTCTCATGATTATCCCTTTAGTCTAACTAGATACTAGTGCCCCTATTATATCTGTTCCTATTGCACCTGTTGATAATACTACTCCAAGTATCTCATTTATTTAGTATCTTTATAGTATTTTTAAAAGGTATCTCAAATATTAGTTGAACAAATATCCAATTTGGATCAAAATATTAAAGATTTGTAAAGAAAAATAATCAGCTTACAGTTCTCAGCTGATGAATTCAAAAAAGGTTGTACATTGAACCACCTTTAGTTTCCCCTTATTCGTAGTCTACTATATTGATAAATGATCCTCAATGTTTCTTATATAGGCATATTTAATCTTTTAATTGTATCCTAAAAAATAGTCCCTCAATTGTTTCCGAAATTAGAATACATGAATCTACTACAATTCTATAATTCTGTAAGGCAGATATCAATAAAAGAATTGACATGTATATTGTTGCCCTATTTTCATTGAGAGGAATAAGAACTATTCTCCCAGTATCCCCAAATTCATATAGTAGTATGATGAAAAGATTACACACTATTTTTGATCCATCTATAATTTATTGAAATGTTCTATCAAAAGATGATGATTCACTTTCTATAGAATAGTCTAGGCAATAAAATTCACCTTTAATGCATCCAAAGATGTAGGAATTATTCCACATTAGTTCCTATGATTTTAGTATTCCTTCAAGAAATATTTAAGGAGATATTGTCATTCCTACTCAGATACTAAGGAAAATATCTATAATTTGATGTAAATAAAGTGTTGTTGTAGAAGTTGGGAAATTAGTGTTTCCTCAAGTGGTGGATCCTCCTATTACCTCTCAGACCTCTCCAATATTCATGTTGCCTCCTACAACCCTCCTTTTTAGTTTGAAACATTCCATAATTTAAGTTATTTTTAATATTGTGTTGTAAATGTATTATTGTGGATGTATTTATCTACCAATTTGGATAATTAATGGAACCATTTTTTATCCAATTCTTGTGTGTTTATTAGATATTGTTTTCATTTAATATTATATGTCTATATTTATTTTATTTAATGTTTTAATTACTCTTTTGATGAATTCCAGTTGTTCAATTTTTTCAAATTTAGTTTAATAATTGAATATCAATAGTCTATTCATTCATGTTGTAAATTAATTGTATTTTCCCTCTCCACTCATTTCCTTTTTAATGAAACAAAAAGGGAAGACATTTACCCTATGCAGGGAAGTAACGTTGTGGGTAGAAGTATTTGATTAAGGGGGATAATAAAGGATAAGAACAAAATTTTAAAATTAATATCAATATAAAAAACATTTTCTAGAAAACCATTAACACCTTTTAAAATATCATTTTTACTGATTAATGGGTTTGTTGATCATAAAAAATGGGGATATTATTGGACTACTAATTTTTTTATAACATGTCACATTTATTATGGGTTTTTAGGATCTCAAATAAACATCATTTGGTACTATTGTTTTTTAATTGTGTTCATTGGGTTTTATGATTAATTTTAAGTCTTTTGGATATTAATTATGAAAATTATAGATTTTTTTTGAAATTTGTATAAGTATAGAAAATTGAATACTTTAGGTAATCTGCTATGTGAATATTCATCTTCATTAAAAACTCATCTACATCAATAATTTATGTGAAGCATTTGTTATGTAAAATGGATATGTAACCAAAACGGTTATGTATAAATCACCTACATTGATGAATATATTATATGAGAATGTTTCTATGAATATAAAATGGCTACATGAATTAGTTATGTAGAGTAATTGGCTATGTGGTTTAGATACATTGTGAAATTGGATACATAGTTCCAAATGGATACATAATTCACTTGGATAAATTGATTTAGGCAATGTGAGAAAGAGGTCCACATAAATAATTCATCTACATGGAGAAGACCTAAATTATTTGTCTATGTAAAGAATATATATATGGGTCAATTTAGATGTATTAATTCAAATCCCTGGAATTCGACTACATGGTAATCTATAATCAGCTAAATAATTCTAAAACCTACTATTTATTACCATTGGTTCACATTTGTGAAAATTAATGTTACTATGAATAAATTAAATAATAAATTAACACTCTATAATAAATTTTATTATAATATATGCTCAGTACTATTTACAAGGTACTTTCAAGACATATACATCTATAAGTTATTTAAGAGCCTAGAATTTATGGGTATGATGCTATGTAATTGAATATTTTTTTGTCAGGTATTTTCATGTGTGGAAAAATAAGTGAAATATAGAGAAAATAAATAAATGAATAGAATCACATGAAGCACCTACTTTTAATTTTTTTTCTCTCTCTCTCGTAAAGATCCATGTGTTTGATGTTCTATTCAACATGAAAAAAATAAGATACAAGTTATAAAATTTATAAGAACCCGGACCTTCCTTTCAGGTATGTTTTTCTTTTTCCTGGAGTTTTTGAGAAAAGGGGAGTTTCTAGAAATTTTCTAAGTACACATCGTGTACTTTATGAATAAACGCTGTGTACTTCCTTACCGCAACATGCCCTGTGCTATCCGTGTAATAGCCACACACATGGCCGTGTGAGAGTGACTTAGAGGTCCCTTAAAGTAGAGTACGGAAAAGGGGATTACACACCGTGTACTTCAAAAGTACACGTTGTGTACTTTTGTTTTTTAATTAAATTCACTAGGGTCGCGTATAATCATCAGAACGAACTTCTTTTAGGTCCCATTCATCCGAGAGTGCCGAGCAGCTGTGAATCATCAATGAGCCCCCAAGAATCCCCTCATCCTCTGAATCAAACACCGTTGATTGCATTGGAATCTCATCAGTGAGGTCTCTCTTCTACTGAAACCTCGTTTCATGATTTCTTTTCTTTTCCATGTTATCGTGGGTTGAAAGTTTTATACTTTTTCATAGATATACCATGTTCTAAAGAGATTTAAGCTTTAAGGTTCAAGTATATTTATCTCCTAAACCCGAGGTAGGTGGTTGTTTATTTCGGTTGGAAGTATTTGAGTTATATGTGAAATTTTTTCCAATACCCATGAAAGGGGTATTGTGTGTTTACCATTTCATCCCTATTGTTTCTATGCTATTCTGGTATGCTTAAGTAGATGATTTTGATTGTGAATAGGGTAAATTTTTGTGCTTTGGATTTATTTCCATGTTTTTTTCTTTTTTGACCTTTGGGTCCTATTTTCCTGTTAGTATAATGTTACTTTCCCATGGATAGTATGATAGGATTGTGTGACTGTTGATATGTTATATCGATATGCTATAGAATGGTAGCCAAGTAGTTATTGAGGTTTACTTGGGCCATTACGCGATGCTATACTTTCTTAACTTACACAAGTCCATGAGAACCTAGTGTATAGACCATTGGAAGAATTGAAATTGAGGGATTCTCTAGAGTGTCTTTATAATTATACGATGCAAGACCATAGAGGGAATTGACGTTGAGTGCTTCCCCAGAGTGTCTTTATAATTATACGATGCGAGACCATAGGGGGAATTGATGTTGAGTGCTTCCCTAGAGTGTCTGTAGTTCCACGACGTGTTCCAAAGGGGGAATTGATGTTGAGTGCTTCCCCAGAGCACCTTTAGTACGATACAAGACTATAGGGGGAATTGATAGTGATTTCTTGCTCAGAGAGTATATACATTAGATGAACTAGATGGGTGAGACTGTGTGTGCTTCCCAGAGGGTTTCTTGTACTTGATAGGTAGGACTAGAGGGGAAAGGCTGTGGGTACTTCCCAAAGGGTTACCTATTGTGTTATCTGTTTTACTGTTGAATGCTGTGTATTGTTTGAATGATTAAAATTGTTGATTTTTGACAGCTTAGTGCTTTCCTATTTACTGCATTCTGTACCTTTACCTTCCATATACTTACTTACTATTAGGAACAGATCTTTGGGAGGTTGCCTACTGGGATTCAGTCTCACACCCTATTTGGGTCATGATTTTGGACCCAAATAGATTATATTGTTGTAGGTATAGATAATGGCAAGACCCCTTCTACTTCAGGTACTTGACTTGCTATAGAGATGGAGAGCATGGGACCAAGATATGGATTGCGATGCTAAGGATTTTATCTGCTTTCTTTTGAAATTTGGTTTATCACTGTTTTATTCTAGCATTGTGACTTGTTTGGATGTTTTCCTAGACTTATGTATCATGAACCATCTTATATATGTGTTCTCCAGTTTATACTTTCAGTCTTCTGTTGTTACTACTATATGATATTATTACTGTTTTCACTCTTGAATGTATTTTTTTACTTTTGATGCGTACTCTACCAATCGGGGCATAGTTTCCCCACTATCACACCCTAGGACCTCGCTGCTAGTCGGCAACCTATGGCATTCGAGGAATTGCGCTTGAGACCATGTGACCAACCGACTATGGGGTGCCTCTAGGTGGCTTCCGGAACCGGGACATTACAACATTGCACCTTCAAGATCATATTTTTGGTTTCTTATAAGATTATCTTCAGTTTTTGTTTCATTATTATTTTATTCTTATATATTCATTGTCTTATGTATGTTTCATCTTTCAACTATGAGATTCATGTGTAATATTTTTACTGTTCCATTTTTTTGGAAGTGTGACAGTTCCAAATTAAAGAACCTTGCATGATGTTGTATATAAATCCTTATTAGAGCACAGTAAAAGATCCTTGAATTGTACCTAGTTTTGACTACATGAAATAAATAGTTCTTTCCCTAGTAAATGGACTATAAGCCCTAGGTAATAGTATTAGTCTTGAGAAAATTTCTAAGCTTTATGAGTTGAGCAATGGTGGAGTATAAAAGGTAATTTATATTACACAAAAAACATTAAATATATGATTTTTAATATTTTTTTATTTTTATTATTTCCATTACTTTCATGTGTTAAAATAATATCAAAAACTATCATACTTTAAATATGATGTTTTTCTAAGATATGAAAACTTCATGATCTCAATTCACCCCCTTCTTGAGTCTTAATGTAGCTCAACTTCAACCAACACAAGTATCATTAAAATAACTCCATAATAATATATAATAAATTTTATTTTATTATTATTATATATAAAAATCATTTACTTACATATAATGTCATATATGAATCACTTCTAATATTTCTACACCCACTTATTAATAATTTCTTTTTAAAATCATCATTTCTAAGTGTCAACTATTTCATTTTCCATGGAGGTTTCATTTATATAGGAACACTCCTTGTATATTGATCATTTTAAAATCATATCTATAATTTTACCCTGATATAAATATCATATATATGTTCATTATATATATTTCTAGTCATACATAAAAGGTAAAGATAGAAAAATGAATTAAACCGTTCATGGAGGTGGCAGGCCATACATACACATAGACACTATTTCCATTTCTCGGTGTATGGGATGAAATAAATGAATATAATAATTAAAATTTCCTTATTATATCACATATATCATTTATACTTATTAAATTAATCATTATTATAGTTCATGTAAAGCAAAATAAAAAAACAAATCACATCGCTTCGTGTAGGTGGTCATCCCAACAAATGCATGAGTGTCATTATTTTTTCCGAACGAATTGAAAGGTAAAAAGGTAGATATGATTTTACAATTAGAAGAATATTTACACCATAAATATCATGTTTAAACAATAAACCCATCATAATAAACTTTCAAGAAATATGGTGATTCAAAATGTTTGTATCTCAATGTAGAGGCGACAGTCCACATATATGAAAGAGAGATACTTTCACTTCCCATATGATGGAACATTGGGAATATATTTATGGTCCCATAATTGTAAAAAAATTTCCAATATTTATTTAATTATAAATTAACTTTTTAATTATCAATACCATATATTTAGAGGACTTTTAAGATGAAACAATTTGAAAAACAGCAGATAAGATGATTACCTATTCTTCTATAGGCCTCATTTTGTGAATTTAGTAAAGACAATTATAAAGGTATTTTAAGAATTCCATAACCACTAAATCATGTATAATGAATTTTAGAAGATAATTAAATAGGGTTTTTTTATATATATGGGTCAATGTGTTTGAGAAAGAGAGGTGAAGTGGTTCCCTTTTATAAATTAGGTGAGGGGGCACTCCTATAATTTATTAATGTATTACTATAAAAGAAATTAAGATTTCTTTTTCATGTGGATCCAAATATATATATTTTAAATTATGGTGTTTTTGTTTATAAATAATCTCATCTAATCAAATTTGGAATGTGTAGGTCATAGTTTCACCCTTATCTCTTTGTTTTATGCTCGTTACTCCTTTTGATAATTACCACATTTCCAAAAAAATTTAACACTTTAAGTGTCAAGAATGTTAATACAAAAAGAAAAGAGACCCATAAAAAGAGCATGTTTGATGTTTTCACCCATATTCAATTCACTTGAAATAACATATATCTTTTATAAATTTTAAATGATTAATTAAAAATTATTTTCAAAACATTTCATTAATTTTAGTTTTGAGACTATTCGTTCAATTTTTCTTTAAAGAAAAAAAATAAAATATTTAAATTAAAATATAATAAATTATTAAATCACTAATATGTTAAATGTATCTATGAAATTTGTGTAATAAAATAATTCATCCAAATTTTAATACTTTTTATATATTTAAAACCATTTATTTGATTTATCTATTAATTGAATAAATATTGTTTCCACATTATATGAGCATTTAAGGTTTTTATTTAACTACTGAAAAAATAAAATTAATTACTATTATAAAACATAAATCCATATTTCAAATAAAAATTCACAATTGAACTTATTCACTTTTATCTTTTTGTAAAATATTTAGAGACATTAAAGTCAATCAAGTGAAAATTTGTGTTTATTGTTTTTTTAAAATAATATAAAGGTCATAATCAAAGAAAAATGGAACCAATTAGCCCATATTTAGAAACATGGGTGATTATGACCAAAATATACTCATATAATAGGATAAAGGCATGTTTTATAAAAAAATCAAATCATTATCCCAATGTTTTCACCCTAATTAAACAGTTTTACCCTTACAAAAATGATAAATATTTACCATAGTTTCAGTTCATAAGGACCATAAATAAAAGGAAAATATTTTTAAAATTTTATCATACTAATTCAAAATGTTTTGTACATATTTAATGATAAAATTATCAGAAAATTCATAATTTAATTTAAATCTAAACCCAAAAAGCGATGAGAAACAATTTTCCATAAAAAACGTTTTCTAAAATATACAAGTTTTTATACCAAAATCCCAAATAAAATTCAAAAAGAGGAAATTAATTTTATTATTTATAATATGAATAAACAAAGGGTAAATTTAAAACAATTTTATAATAAAATTTAACATTTTATATTCTGTAAATAGAAATCCAGTTTTCAATAAAAATCATTCGTTTTCCCTATTCATTTAAAAGTCAATGTATTGAGAAAATTATCAAAAATCCCCTATTTGATAATTTTTTTATTTTTTATTTATAAAATGAAGTTCATTTTTTAAAATATAAAATATAAAATTATTATAAATTAATTATAATTTCAACACCCATAATGCAATAAAAATTATTTTTGATGAAATTGAAAATTTAAAGCATAAAATGACAATAAAAAATGGGTGAAAATTTACTAAGAATGAATCAATAATTTTGTATTGATTTAGAAAATTATAATTTTATTTCATAATGTGGTAACTCATATTCATAACCTCTAATTTAATGGATATGTGTAATAATATTTTTATAATATATCATAACTTCTTTAGACCTCATTATTGTGTGGTGAGAAAGTTATCTCTTCAATGCTCTAGGCTCTCAGGCCTTCAAACAACTGAATAACTAAATCCAACCTATCTAAATAAATCCCCTTTTAATATTATACCCCCATACGAATTAAAATTTTTAATTAAAATATTTCCCTAGATTTGTTTATACTATCATTTTCTATTCATATTACCACCTCTCCTCTTGTAAGTAAGTTTCACTAATGGTATGATACAACGAACACACTTACTCCACAAAACATCCCTAATATATTTTGTGAATGATTTTATTGATGTTTTGTGTCTTTTTGACTCCTTTATGTGGGACAAAAATGGATATATATATATATATATTTAATTATTCTAATTTTTTTTATAGTGTGGACAATAATTTTGGAAACTCTAATATTTTTTTTCTAGAATGATCAATTAGAATGGATGAGTTATTTGACTAGTTAAGGTTAATACAGAAGATAAAAAAATATACAATGAATTTTATACAGTCTCGTGTATGATCTAGAAGGACATGAAATCAAGTAAATAATATTTTTTTAAAAATGTATCATTTATAATTTGAACCTCATTTTAACATGAAACTACTTCCTATAACCTTCCATTTGAATCAAATCCAACTACAAGAATCCTTAATTGATGGTTTGACTCTGTATTTCATCCTTGGATTATTATCTATAATATTTTAGTTATTAATTATGGACAATGTATTTATACTTCTATTTTTAATTGTATTCCCAATATTTTATATCTCTTTTCTCCTAACATAGCCATAGTAGCTTGGGTGTTTGGCTATGTTTCATCTTAATTCAGAGTTTCATTATTTATAATGTACTCTGATCACCTTTAATGTAGTAATATTCTAATTTTTATGTGTAATGGATTTTATTCTCTTATTATTGATAAGTTATTTTCTTTTCTATCCACACTTTTATAATATTCCCTTATTCTTGATGTTTTATAACTTTTTTAATGAATCACTATGGGAAATATAGCCTATTTTCATTGTAATGGGATCCCAAACCCTGAAAATAGCCTATTTACATGGTTTTAATGATTGTGGCCACATATACCATAAACTTAGGTCTATTGATATTGTTTTGATAAAACTAGGGAAAATAATACCAATTTCAAATAAATTATGGCGCTTTCAATATGATGTTCATTTTTTACACCCATATTACAATGGTTTGTAAATAATGTCCACAAGTATCTATTATAATGGTTTTGAATCCATGAAAATATGTTTATAATTAAAAAAATAAAACAACCATTAGGTTTTTATCCCCCAACCTCAGCGATTTATAGAAGTGACTAGAATACTTTACTTAGACAAAATATTGGTATATTATTAATCTTTTTTATTACTCGTGGTTAAATAATAAAAAATAAAAAATAAAAAATTATTATTTTTATCATTTTTTTATATACTTACTCGAGGGAGGCCTATTTACCATTAGAATGTATTTACATTTTCCAAGGGGATTCCCTTGATTTCTAAACCATTTTTCCTCTTTATTTTTTTCATTTACTTATTGATTCCATAATAAAATAATTTAATAATCTATTAGACTATAACTATGTAAATATGGGTCACCGGGGTACACCTATTTCCACAATTCCCTAAAGCATGGCAACAAGGGTCATATGATGTCCCCATTGACATGGTTTCGGGTAAATCCGGGAAACATATTTACCTTATTTCTATAATTTTTTAAATAGTGGAAATAATTTTCATCAAGTAATAATTATTACAATAATTATTATATCAATGTAAATGGGGTTTATCTAACCATCGTTGTTTTTTCAAATCATGTAAAAATAATGGATTTTCCATAAATTTCGATAAGTGAATGATTTAAGATATTTTTAAGTAGTTTATTCAATTATTTTTTGAGAATTTACATGTGATTTTATAAATTCTTGTTTTATTTTATGTTTTCCACATTATGTAAAATTCAAAAACATGAAACTATTATTAATAATCATTAAATATTTAATACAAAATCATTTATTTTTTATAGACTATTTTGTATTAAATTTAATAATATTTTATTTTGAATTGGTTTGAATGTGATATTGATATGTTGTAGAAGTTTAATAATTGTTATAGTGTCCATTTTGACTTAGGAAAATTGTATTTTATTTGATTTATTGGATCAAATTACTCACCCATGGGTATTATTTTAAATATTTGGGAATAAATCTATTATGTTATAAGTTAATTATTGTTTTAATGATGAACTATATATATTTATATAAAGTAAGTTTTTGTGCTGATATGTGTGTTTGTTAATAAAGTGATCATGTAACTTTGTATATTTAAAAGTCATGTTTATGTACTCATTAGTGGAAACCTTAAAAATATATAATCCAAATTTTGGACAAGATAACACCCACATGTAAGTTATCCTAATAATTCTAATACAACTTTAGTTAAGTGAAAAATTATTATCATATTACTACTAGACTGGTAGTGAAATTTCTTAGAATAATAGGTTTGGTCCCTAAAGTTGATTTTCTCATGATGAGAAAAATATCATCATGTTTTTGTTTTAAAATAGTGTAAATGATTTCAATTTATTTTTTCATGACATAATTTTTTTCTTGCTTATATAAATTTTATCTAGTAATATTATAATATATAAATTTTTTCATTGTAACTACTATTTTTTCATTTGTGGTATTTATTTGAAAACTATAATTAGGTTTATTTTCATTATTCTTAGATAAAATCAATCATATTTATTTTTATAAATAAGTGGGATTGCAAAGAATATTTGGGGGCATCATAATGGGTTTATAATAACTTCATATAAACACATGCTTATGCGTATATTGATTTTTTTCTATGATATAAGAAATAAGAAAATATCCAATTTATTTTAGTGGAGAATTTGAGAAATGTTTAGGTTAGAGAGGTGAGGGATAATCATATTTCACATGGAGTTAGAGTTTCTACTATTTCATTTTTTGTTTCTATTTTTGGAACATGTATTCAAAATTTGACATCAATTCCATATATTTTTTAATTATAATTTTTTACTCTTTGTCACTATGTATATATGACTAACCATTTTAACATATATCATTTATGACTATTTAAAACTATATTGATACAAATTTTGTTATGGGTTTTTGTTTATCGTTATCTTTTACTATGACATAGATTATATTAGTTTTTTATATTATTATTTATTTAGAAAATGAATTATATTTTGGTCTGGTTAGTTCAATATATGGATCCACCAAGTCAAATTTATAATTCAAATTTATTTCTTATGTTTTGTTTTTAAAAAGACTGAAATTAGTCCTAATATATTTATTTTATTTATTTGATAGTGGTTCAAGACAATAAGGAATAGGTTTTACTTTAAGGCATCATGGAAATATCAATTATGTGTAAAGTTATAATTTTTATACTAGTGTGTATCAAAATTATATCAACACACTATTTAAATAGTTTTTCTAAGGAATTCATGGTATATTTGAAATATCGTTTCTAATACCCAAGAGGTATACTGGAAAGAAGTGTTTGGCCCTAAATATTGTTAATGTGCTTAGAGTTAACATGGTATTCTAGATAAATTTGTATTTATCTCAAATTTTCATAATTTTTCATGAAAATTAGATTTAAATTCCTAGAATTTTAATTTATAATAAATTTGAATTATTTAATTAGAAACATTTTATGTTTTTATGCAAAAAATAGAGGAAATTATAAGTTTATATTATTGTTTCATGATTAGAGAGTTGTAAATAGTTTATGGGTATCTTTCATCTCACACATGGAATCCATTAGGTGTAACACTTTTGGATCCATTGTTCCTTGAACCATTAAATCAAACCATACATGGTTTAAAATCCTGTTTTTTTTTTCTCCTAATGATTTTAGATAACTAAATTTTTTTTTGATGTATTTTTGATGTTTTTAAAATAATTTTAGGATATTATAATCTCATTTTGTAATGTTTTAGATTTATTTTTCTTTCCAAGTTTGATTTTTATTTTAAAATTTAAATATGGTGGGTGGAATTTTGTAATTTGAAAAAAATTTATAATAAGGTATATTCTAGATGGGAACCTATAAACCCATAATAAAACAAATTTATAATAAAAATTTTATAAAAAATAAATTACATAATTATTTTTTATTGAAATACTTTTTAATTATTAATGTAAATATATAATTAGACAACAAAATTGAAAAATCCATAAAAATTCAACATTGGCCCATTTAAATTTACATTAATGTTTTTACCATAAAATCATTATTATAAAAAAATTTCAATAAAATATTATGAAATAATTTTAAACTCATTGGGTTAAAATTTTCATTTTTATTATCCTTACTCGATCAAACATTTGGGAGGAGAAAATGATCTAAAATGCTGAAGTTGGACTGGACTCATACATATGGACATCACCTCACTATTTAGGCTATAACAACTTCATATGGTCATGGATTGAGAAAATATTTTAATAAAATTTAATGAAACTTTTTTATCATTTACAAAAATTGGGATGACAGATTATTTTAGTGTGAATTTAGTAAAAAATGTAGTGAAATATGGAGGATAAAGTTGATGTTAAATTCCTTATTTACCCTTTATCCATTTTCAATCAAAGCCCTAATCCACTGTTTTTATTTTTTATCAACTATTAAGGGGGTTTATACGAGGATTTAGTTGTGTGTGTATCTTAAGAGTGTGGTTTAATTCTAAATATCTAACCACTTGGTTGAAGTAAGGTTTATAGGAAATTTCCTCTTCTAAGAAGGATATCATTTTCTTCTTGTACATGTTGTTGTTTTATTTTCATTCTTACAATAGAGTTTTGTCTTAAATAAAAAAACATTATGATTATTATACCCTTATATTGTTTTTATTATATTGGATTAAATATAAAAATGGAACTGAGATTATTTCTTCCCATTATAAATGTTTTCTTATGAAAACATTTTCCAGGATAAGAACACAATCCATTGAAGAGTAATTATTTTTGAAATAAATCGTATTATTACATAATTTTTTGAATCTATATTGTCTTCTCAGTTCATCAAAATATATTTTATGAATTTATTTTGTAATTTATAAATCACCTTAATGATTCATACACATGACTTGATTCCAACCAAGTGTGATTCAGGAGAGAAACACTTTAATCACTACATCTAATAAACAAGGTGTAAAATTATAGTGTTAAAATATAATCCTAAATAAAAATCATATTTATTTTTAGAGTGAATATTCAAAATTATTTTACATTGATCATAAATTGTATTTTAAACTACAAAAAAGTTATGGTGTCGTGAATGGGTGTCCTGAATTTATATTAGGGTTTTCATGTTTCAAATATTTATAATCTTTTTTTCATCCATAGGGTTTAGGTTTATCAAATTATGGGACAATAATGGATTATATAATGAGGGATAATGATGAATAAATAAATTTTGTGTATATTATATCAATTAAACATTTTTATATGGGTTTCTTTAAATAAACTGTCTTCTTTATCACTTCATTTCCTTTAAACATCCTTTCATAAAAACCCTGGAATCTTTTACAATTCTATCTATTTTATTTTTTCATTTAAAAATTTTAAAGGATTTTTAATTAAAATAAATTTCAATATAATGAAATAGGTTAGGCACTATGCTAAAATAGTTGCAAATCATAAATATTTTGATAGCATGGACTATAATGATCATCAAATAGGCACTGTTACCATGAATAAAAATGTTTTTTTTCAATATTTAGGTATGTTTTTATTATTTTCTTATTTTGTTTCTTTTCTAATTATTATTCATGTTAATATTAAATATTTTCCATTTTATAATTTTTCATTTTTTTACCATTAATTAATATATAATATAACGATATTATGGCCCAATCTTATTTTTTGTTTGTTTTACTGACTAATCTCATGATCCAACCCTATTGTTCATTTTGAATTAGTCCTTGAGGTTGAACGTATCCTTCATGAATAAATTAAAAAATATTTATATTAAAGATGTTTTTAAATTCATACATTTCATTATTTTCACCATTATAATAGTACAAATTCTATTAGCTCTTCCAAAACCAACACTGAATCATTTAAAGCTTTTGAATACAATAATTATCTTGATAGAACCATTTCAGATATACCTACACCTGATGTTAATTATCAACCAACATGCATTTCATATATAACTCTTGAATAACACTTTTAGTTAAAATCAATTATAATTCACATTTTCAATAAATTTCGTGTCTTATTTGGTGAGGATCTGAGAAAACTTTTAAAATAATTTAGTATAATTTTTTACGTAATGCAACCAATAAATATTTATTAAGAATAAATCAAACTAAAGTAATTCCATTTATCAGTTTATGGGGAACCGAAATATTGGATGTCATATTTAAAAAATGAGGGTGTTATATATTGGAATGATTTGACACATTGTTTTCTATATATATTATTCCATATATAAAAGGCTAGAATAATTTTAAGGTTACTCTTGATAATCAATAAAAAAAATCAATGTAAGAGTACTAAAAATTATCCAATATGTTTTCTACAAGATTATCATATCAAGAAATCTGAGTGAAACTCTTAAAAAGATAATTTATTTAATATATAAAAAATATAGGTTAGAGTGTATTGTATAATAAAGTAGGAGGGGACTTAGTTCTAAAATTACTAATTGATTCTTTTATATGGATTGATAATATAGCACAAAAAATATCAATAATTTTTCGATAACGACATACTCATACTGTGTGGTGTACATAGGTAATATCCACCAACTATGGATAAAATTTTATTTGTTAACATGTGGGATGATTTCACAACTATATTGAGATACATATCCCTAGATAAAAATCAGTAAAACCCATTCCCATAATAGTTTATGTAATTTTATCTATATTAGACTATCTAGTATATGTTTCCAATTACTATAAGAGATAAAGTAATGTGTAAAAATCTTCCCTCAAATACCATTTTTGTGACATTTACAACCACCCTCTCAAAAAACTTATGATTCATTAAATGAAATATATAACCCATAATAGAAGGATAAATTTTACTAGAGGTATGGAACATGAAAATAATAGTGGCCCCATTTTTAATAAAACATCATGAATCGTCCATCTCATCAAATAATCATTCAACAACCCAAACAAATATTTAACAACTAACCATCGATGAGCCACTAAATAAAAATTAAGAACCAATAAAATATATATTATAATCCCTATTATATAATAAAATATTTTTTTATTAATAAATGGGAAGAAATGAAATGTTAAAAAATAGGGTTGAGGGAGATAAAGAAATAAATGATCTTGATTTTTACGACACTCCATGGTCTGGTACATTAATTATTTTTTAAGTATTTATTACCAAACTACTTAGATACTCAGAGGGGATTTTAGTTCCATCGTATTTTTCAGTGGTAAGCAAACAAGTGGGTGAGATATTCCTAATAGTACTCTTGGATTCCTCCCACACAAAGAGATTCCACAATCACCCTTATGTAATGTTAAATAATTGCAGAAAGAGAATGTAAAACTATTGATGAGGTAAAACCTAAACAACTTCCATTTCTTAATTGAGTTATACAAACCCATATGATGGATTGAGTGGAATTGAAAAAAAGTGTTAAACATGTTCAAGAGAGGAGAGATAAAAAGAATATTTCTTAAGTCCACAATGAAAATCACAATGTATAATAAATTAATTAAACATATTTATACTAATATAAGTGGGATCATGGAAAATTAGAGGAATAATCTTGGATGGAAGGCATCAATATTCATTGTACCCATACTAGTAATACCTAAAAAAATAAAGGACCCTCAATTATTTAACACAACATGTACCATAGACGAGTTATAATTTATAATTATTTATATTATTTTGGTTCTTTTATAAATTTAATTCCTTATTCTCTTTTGTAGTCATTATATATTTGAGAGTTAAAAATAATAAGGGTGGTGGTTCAATTGCAAAATAGGGATACAATATATCTAAATGGAGGAAATTGGGATATACTTAATCATATAGGAGAAATGATCTATCACATGTATTTATACATGCTTAACATGGAGGATGATTAGGTATATTCTCATCCCCCTTTATCTAAGTAAATACCTTTCACAATACTACTAAAAAATACCAAATATTCATGAGAAAATTATTTCTATTTAATTTGGGGATGAAATTATGTGATTTAATGTTTGATTATCTATGAAATAACCTACAGAAGAATATTAAATTTTTCTTAGATTATATTTTGAAAAATATTGTAAAAACCACTTTTATTTTGATTCTTATATTATTATATTAATTATGAGAATTGGGTATATTTTATTATCTAAGACTATTTCCTAATATGTTTTTATGAGAAAACCTCTTATGGTTTTGATATTAATATGGATTCATATTATGGTTATAAATACATTATTTTTTATTATGACTTTTTTTGGGTATACTAATGGATTCGATGAATTATTATCTTATTTTAGTGATTTTATTTAGATACCCCACATTAGACCTCCAATTACTACTGCTAAATTTCAAATAATTACACTTATTGAGCGGTGAGAAATTACTAATTATCATTATTGATAATATCCTTAAAAAATAATAAGAAAAAAATTTAAATATTTTATGATAATTATTTAGTGAATTGGTTTATCCTTGGATGATATATCAGTTATTTACCCCTCCATTTTCATGTATATGGTTAATTAATAAAATTGGGATAAACTGGTAGACATTTAAGAATTTGACATAATTTAACTCTTTTAGAAGTCATATAGAAATAATTTTATATTAAAATTTAATGTTAAGTATCATATACTTAATAATTGAATTATAATTTATAAACTCATTCTTGTTATTCCTAAAAGATTAGGGCCACCATTGTTCAAAATAAGATAAGAAATTTCATGCCTGTAAGAGTGAAAAACCATTTACAAGTTTGTTTTGATTATAAGAAACTAAATAAATCTTCTCAAAAGTAATATTTCCCCCTCCCATTCATTGAAAATATTCTTAAAAAACTTAAAGGTAGGATAAACTATTGTTTTTTGGGTACTTTATTTAGATATATCCATGTTTTTATTTCTCTAAAGAATCATAAGAAGATAAAATTCACTTAAACAATCAATACATTTTCTTAAAAAATGATGGATTTTAGACTTTACAATTATGAAATACCATCTATAGATGCATGATAAACTAAATATCATATTTACTTGAGACATTAATATAGGTATTTATGGATGATTTTATTATGTATGGTTCCTTATTTGATGAGTACCTCCTATATTTGGGTTAATTATTTCATTTTTTAATTAGGAAAATATTGTTTAAGAATTTATATATATTATTTCACAATATAAAATGTCATAATTCTATATATTATAGTTTCAAAAATTTTATAGATATTTATAGATATAAGGTGGGAATTATTTCACTATTTATAAACTCTATGTGGGTGTATGATGATAGATCATTCTTAAGGAATAAAAGATTCAATTAAAACTTCTTCAAATATTTTAATAATATTTCTCTACATTAGTAAAGATTACTTTAAAAGGATTATAATTTTTTGTTTAATTATTCTTATATTATATGAATAAATAAAATTATCATAGTTCCATTGATTATATAACCACCATGATTAGAGATTTTATTTTAACATACGTGTGATTCATTAATATTAAAAGTTTAAGTAGTCTTTTATTATAGGGTGGAAGTGAATCCGCAAGTTATTTATTATA
Source organism: Viscum album (assembly GCA_963277665.1). Lineage (NCBI taxonomy): Eukaryota > Viridiplantae > Streptophyta > Magnoliopsida > Santalales > Viscaceae > Viscum > Viscum album. The sequence goes on along the minus strand of OY728166.1, from coordinate 1,330,499,716 downwards.
CATAGATGAAATTGTATTGAGCCCCAAAAAATAGAAATATAATGTAAAAGTATTTTCATTCTATTATATTATTTTTTTTAAAAAAATACATTCATATATATTGGTCCTTAAATTAGTTGATTTATCAGACCATACAACTTTGAGGTAACTGTTGGGGGAACTAGATGTGAATATGTGATTTATTCATTGGATCATCCTTCTTCAAGTGTTTAACATTGAGATAAATGATGGGAAGTATAATGGAACTTGGTGGTCAAACACATGAGTAATATAACTCACACCAAAAATAAAATTACCCTAGACTTGGTAAAACTTCATGAAACTCCCCTCGGGAGTATGTTTATTCCCTATTAGGTAGGCATCCTTGATCTAATGATTAATGTATTATTTTTATAACTCAAAAATTCTTGAAATAATAATTAATCTCCATATTTAAAAATCAAATAGTTATGATAGGTTTTATGGGGGATAATACTTACCTCTAGTGCATTTTTAGTGACCATACCACTGAGAGGTTTGTTCTTGATCATGATTTTGAGTTTGATTTATATTTCCACCTCTCAATTTCCTTTGTTGGTAACATTATACCCCAAAGGATATATTTAAAAATATTAGACACTATTTTATTTTTATATATTTTTATAAGATTACATCATGTTTTTAAGTCAAATTCATATTTTCAATGCACTAGAAATATTTTTAGGAGACATGAGATGCCTCAAAACTTCATCTAGTTCTAGGATATTATTTATGTGTGGGGAATTTTATTCATGAGTTTATTTAATATATCATTTTAGTTCATGTTCATTCTATTTTTGACCATGTTAGTAAATGTGTGGAGTATAAGGCTACCAATACTTATTATTCTCATGTTCTTATGGATTTTGTTTGTGCTTGGATTTTTTAGATATTTAGAATACCAAGGAAAATAGTCAATAAAAATAATTCGAAAAAAAATAATTTTAATTTGGAAACCCTCATTAATAATTATTTGGTTATGTATAAAAATTCCACACCTACCATGCCTAAAAAATAAAAGGATGATGTTTAAAATCATTAGTTGAAGCATATATTAGAGAGCATTTTATAGTAAATTAAGATGGATTAAATAAATCACTGGTATAATGAAATTTGAGCTTATATGATAACATTAAAAAATTCTATTGGAATTTTCCAACAACAAATCATTTTTAGGAAATCATGTTATATTTTCTTTAGGTAGAGCATCCGACATATTCGGTGATAATGAAACAAAACCTAGATTTCATTAGAGTAGTAGATCAAAGGAATTTATAACTTCAAGATATTAATATGATATAATTCAAATCATATGATAAGTCATAGTTGTACTAATTAATAACGAAATTATCCCATAATAAGATATTTCTACAAAGAGAGTTTTATGTTTGATACATATTCATTCTCTTTACTTCGTAGCTAAAGCTTATACAATGTAATTTATATTATATATGATTAAGAACTTGTACTATATATTATTTTTTATTTATGGGACCATTTGAATGATTTTTATAGTCTGTAGGTAGGTTTTAAAGAAATTAATTAATGAATTCCCCAAAGATGAAATTAATTTCAACACACAACTTGAATCCACCTTTACTTGAGCACAAGTAGTCGCCTCTCATGTTCTCATTTTCATATTTTTTTTTATAAATTAAATTAAAAATTAAAAATTTATATATTATTTCATTAGGATCATATTGAATAAAATGTGATATTTCAATTATGTATAGGGAATAACATTTTGGGTATATTTTGATGGATTTTTCTTTTAATTTTTAATTTCGTTATTATTTTCAAAAAAAATAACAAAATTATGAAAAAGTTAAAATTAAAAAAATATTATTACACATTTTTATTAAAAATTTGTATCAAATTAAAAATTCATGTTTTTTTCTAATCTCATCCTTAACATGTAATTTATGAGAAATTTGTTTTAATTAATGGAAATTTTTAGTAAAAATAGAATTTTTCCGTGATATGATTTGTTTTTGTTTTTATAAAACCTTTGAGATTTTGAAACCTTTATTTTATTTCTTTATTTTAAATTAAATCCTTATTATATCTATATAAATAAAAATATGACCATTACCTATTATTTTTTAGTGAATTAATGGTGTTATCAAATTATGTGATTTTCTTAATATCAAAATAAAGTATTTTTTTTCAAAATTTTCATTTCCCATTTATTAATTTCATAAATATATTTCATTGACATATGGTTGTGTACCTATTGTTGAAATATGTTTTTCTCTAAAAAAATAAAATAAAAAAATTAGGAGGGGAGTGAGGAAATAAAAAACATGCGGGGATATCTAGATAAAAAAATAGGAAAAAGTGTAGTAAACAATTACCATGATATGAAAATATGTATTAAAAATAACCATGTAAGAATAAAGTTATACTCAACTTGAATATATTGATAAATTAGTTAAAATACTAGATTTAAATTGTTAACAAACACAGAGATAGATAATTAGTGTCACAGTTATCTCATAAACTGTTTTAACAAGATTAGTGTCATAAATATCACATGATTTCGTTTCAATTAAACCTATGATAAAATTTATTTTAAATTTATTAATTTCAACTTATTAATTAAATTATTTATTTTCCCTTTTTCCATCATGAATTTATAAATATTAATTCATATATCTTATCATCATTTTCATGAAACAATTATATGTTACTTTACTCAGGGGTGAAAATGGGGCATGTGAGGTAGAGTTGATAAACCATGGTTTTATTGAATATTTTATTGATAGAAATTGACCCTATTACAATATATCAGTCTTTATGTAAATATTTAATATAAAAGTATTGCTGGATTATGATTTTAAAAATTCTATGAAAATTACACTTTAAGCATTTTAAATTAAATCTCATTTTTACTATAAAATCATCATTGGGATGAATTTTTATTTGAAGTTTCATGAAGAAAATTTAGACACATTAGGATAAAATTTTCAATTAGATCATCATTTATGGATCCCATTTCTTATAGGAGAAAGTTTTCATTGAATTTAATATTTGACTGGACTCATAAAATCAAACATCAACTCACCATTTTGGTCATAAAATATTTATCCAAACATATATATGTCTGAAATTTTCATAGTATTTAAAGGTTAAAAGTTTTGTTAATTTTATTAAACTAGATTTATAGTAAGTTAAAATTGGATCTCCCAAAAAAAATTCAGTAAATGTGGGAGGGAAATCTTACGGTATAATTCATTATTTACCATTGTGGTTATTTAAAACCCAAACTATGAAACCCTATACATTGTATCTCAAGTACTATGATAAAAATAAATTCATTAAACACTCGATTTGATATAATGTGAGATAGTACTATTTTTATTTTATATCATTTCCATAAGTTAAACGGAAAATCTATTAAATAAATTTAAAATGTCATGAACAAAAGGATCAATGAATTTTAGAATTGGCTATATAAGCAATTTATTTTACGATAATTGTGAACATTTAACCATATTCTAATCACACTATATCCACTTCAAGATATCACCTAGTTTATACTAATATTTATAACTAGTGGAAATTGATAGTCCTAGATGGTGTTGTTAATTCCCTACAGGTATATGGTTTTTATAACACTCATTTAAAATGACTATATGAGTAATTCGAGGTTGATCCACAGACACAATGAATTTATTTTCAAAATATTTAATTTTATTATTGTGAGAAATAGGTGAGAAAATATTGGTTTGACTGATTTTGATAAAATGAAATGAAATTGACGAATATTTATTATTTATTTTTTAAAAATATTTGAAATCACCTCAGGGTTTTCTAATTTCATTGTTCTGGTGCAATAATATTTTAGAAAATGTATTGATTGATTTATAATTGGTGTTAGAGTCTAGAAAAAAAGATCTAGGGGTCATGGTATCCCCTACTCAATACGCAATACCTTATTTCCCTTGATCTAATAGTTTGGGGTTTCACTTAATCAGGTTTTCTTGATTCTGTATTTAAACCTAATTTCCCCTAATATTGATAATGGTCATGCCTTCTTTAGTGTTTTCAATTGAATAATTTTATGACTCCATTTTTATTCAATTATCAATGTTCAAGATAAATGAATATGAAAGGGATTGGATATTGAAGATTAAATTATGGAAAAAAATATATTAATAAATAAAATCAAATTAATACAAAATAACCTCCCTCCTTTTATTACATAACCCTAGAATAATGAACGATTATCCCATTATCCTAGTGATGAGAGGATTATAGGGAAGGAAAAATAAAAATAAAGAATAAATAAAATAGAGATGAACTCGGGGAGGCCCCTGCACAGTGCATCTTCTCACTCCAAGATTTGGTCTCTAGATCTCCTCAATAGTAGTGGTATGGCCCTCTATTTATAAGGTCTTTATAAGTTCTATTACTAATGAAGATCATTGATAATTGGTCCACATGTGGTCTTAGGCAGGTACCATGACACATATTCTATAAAAAATAAACGAAACACTGATTATGGGTCACTAAAATTCATATCGATAATTAACATGATATATAATGTGTTTAAATGATGTGTAATATTTTAATTTACAAGCATCATGAATTCTTGTGTATCTATTCAAATAAATCATCTTGAAAAAACTCATGTCGTGTAAATGGAATACATGATGCGTGAATTCCCTAACCCAGTTTTCCATCTCCAATATTTTCTTCTTTTATATAATTTTCCAAATATAAGTTTTATCCTACCATAAAACAAAAAAAAGTTAAACTATTCAAAAAATATAAAGAAGTATCAATTATGTTTAAAAAGTAATGTTTTTAAAAACTTTAAAATTTATGCATGAAATACAGATAAAAAATACCCCCACACATAAATTCATACTTATTCTTAAATATTAAATCTCAACAAAATACAAAGTATTCTCACCTTATCATGCTTCACATTCATTGTCCACAAAAAAATTGATCAAATGGGAAATTAAATTTTTGAGGCTCACAGGTTGAATATTTTACATCACCTCATTTTTTCAAAAAAAGAAAATGAACGATGTATTTTACTTTCTATATATTGAAATATCAAATCCTTTATATTCAACCATTTTCATTTTTTAATTAATTATTCATATGAATACCTTTTTCAACTTACCTTATATTAATTTTTCTTCTCAATATCATGGTGAGAATGAATATAGTGGTTCACATACCTCTAGAACATGTAACATACCAAAGGCTTTTAAGGAATCTAACATCCTCACCACGTAAAGACAAAATCGTAATTAATCACGAGGTCTTCACCATTTCAGATCAAATCACTCTGAGGCATAGGGTAGGCTTGTAAATGATATAAATCATTTAAGTGACACAAAGGAGGTTCAATAATAATTTACATATCATGACAATAAAAAAACACAATAAAAGTCTCTTCTTCCGCCAGTGTATCAGAATAGGCTCAAAAAGAGATGAAATGAATGAAATTAAACACACTATTTTATTATTTTTTATCTTGTTTTTTGAATGTTTTTCTAGGAAAAATTCTCAATTCCATGTCCCAACCCCTAATGATTTTCTAAAGAAACTATTTTTAATAGTTTTAACTAGATCATTGGTTACGCAATGGTGATTTTTGAATTTCCCTATACATAAAAAATATTTTTTCTTTTTTTATATGGGTGTGAAATGAATAAAATAAATGTACTTTCCTCAAATAGAATGAAATCATCCCCAAAAATATTCATTGCAAAATATCCATACCTTCCACTAGTTTTAATTTACCCCATACATATGTTTGACAATCATACAAAATATTTAGAGGAAGGTAGGAAATAATAATATAGGCTTATAAGATGGATCATTTCCCAAAATGTTTGTTAATGTATTTTATTGGCTTAAAAAGGATTTATTTAAAGTAGATATCATTATAAAGGATAATAAAAATAATGTCTCAATAATTTTAAAAGTGATCTTTATATTCATTTATTTTATAAGATGCCAATAAAGTTGTAGAAGAATACATGCATGAGTTTCCAAAGAAATGTAAAAAATAAAGAATAGAAAATATTGGCTTAGTGTATGTGTCATGAATGAGGAAAATGGTTGGGAAAATTACTCATGGAAATCCACAAGAACAATTAAATCAATTAGTTAAAATATTACAAACTCAAAACATGGCCAAATATCAAAAAGAAATTCATTTACAAGAATTAACATTCTCTTCAAAATCGTGATTGGTAAAATATTAATCCACATGATTATCTATACTAATTATTCTACCCATTTTTTAAATTCAAATTTACTGAAAAATAATTTAAAATTTATGGCATGGTATCTATCTTATACGATTTCTGTGTCCTAGTTCATTTTGATGAAGAAAGAATCATGTGCGGGGAATGAAATTGGAAGTTAATGGCCAGATTAAATGTGGGGAATAAAGTTAAAAAATAAATAATTTAAACTCTTACTCCCCATTACAATTGAGGAATCAATCATGGATGTGTGGTTCTAGCTTATCTAGATTCATGATGTGTAAAAGTCCTTCACAACGTGTAATTTTTCTAAAACCTCTTCTTTTGATTTCTTCTTCTTGATTCCGCCTTGGGTCTTGATGGTCCATAAAATTAATAATAAACATGTGAAAAAACATGCCATTATTATATAATTTTTAAATATTCGGAGAAAGGGGATGATCACATAAATAAAAAATTGAAGATAAACAAAAAACAAAAAACTTGTGTTGCCTCTTAGAATTACTTTTGTTTACCGTTATTGGATCAAAATTAACTCCTTTATACTTATCTCACATGATGGGTGATTGAAACATTTATACCTATTCATGGTCCATAAATGGTCTCAGTTGTGTCATATCCATATAGGTTGTCCCTTTTCGTTCTTTTATGAATGACTTAATTATTTTCGATAGTAGTACATGATTGATATCCATTAGATCAATCCACAACTTTTCCTTAATCATGGAAATATAAATGGATGATCATATATTATCCATACCTATTGTCCCTTTTCATATTTAGTGGAGTAAGACTCTCTCTAGTGTTAGTGATCTTGTTTATCAGCTTCTCTTTACTCTTAAATTGAGAATCCTCTTGTACATCAACATCTAAATCATGTGCCTCTTCAATTCCTATGACTCCCTCAACTTCGAGTGTTTTTACTCCTCCAAAATCATTTTACTCTTGTATATAGTTGTTCATCATTTTATAATGGATGTTAAGCCTTACTTTATTACTTTCAACTCTCATATAGAGTTTAACACTTTTAAAATTGATTAGGGCATCCCCTCTTACTAAATATTGTCTTCCCACAATGAGTGAATTTCACTCTTCTTCAATGTGAAACACTATAATGTCGATTGGAAAGATGAAATTTTCAAATTTTATTATGATACCTTTGATTAATCCTCATGAATATTTCATTAATGAATAATCTAATTGAATAATTACTCTTGTTGGATTTAGTCCATCTAGTCCAAAACTCTGGAATGTTGTGTATGGCATGATATTCACATTCTCACAAAAGTCACCCAAATCATTTCTACATTATTTATCCCCAATAAATTCTTGAATTGAAAATACACCTACATCAATTTTCCTATTAGGTAGGTACTAAAATACAACTATTGAGCACTCTTGTGTGAGTGGAATGGTGCCAATAACTTCCAGATTTCCATTATTAGTTACCCGTTTTTTCATGAAATTTTTGAAAGGTGGTATGTGCTCAAGAGCCTCAGTAAAAAGTATATTAATATGAAAATTTTGAAAGTGATCTAAAAACTTACCTTTTAGGTTTTTCTTTACTTTCATCATTCATTATGGAATAGTCAGTGTTGGCTTGTACTGAGTTGGTTCTTCTTCTTTATATTCTAGTTAATTGTTCCTTGATTTTTTCAATGTCTTTCACATGTTCCTCTCATGGGTATTATCGAAAAAAATTTATTCCACAACCTTTTTTTCTTCCCACATGTCATCTATGCATATTTCAAGTCATCACATGGGAATAATTTAAGTAATATTGGTAATATACCTCTTGTTCTATCTCTAATCTAATGAGAAATTTCGCTAACTTGATGCTGTAAATTCCTTAATGCGGCCTTTTGTATTGATAATTATTCTTTTATTACCTTTAATACATCCCTAGATTAGTCATGAATGTTTCCATAATCTTTTCAAATGTATAGACATGCCTCTTTAGTTTGGGACCTTTGGTTTCTTATTGTTTATACCCCTGTGTTATTGTTTGAAGTCCATGTCCTTATTGTTGTTCTAGTATCCAACACGGGAATTGATTACCATGATTGTAATTGTTATAATTTGCATCTTCTATACACATAAATTGGGGGTTTTTGTTGTTTTCCCATCATTATGTACATATTAATTGTTGATGACTTCATCTATATTGCCATCCAGTCATTATTGTTGACTGCAAGAATGCCTTTTCATTGCATCCCTTCTCCTTGCCATTGCAAATTGTTGCCCTCCATTTCATTGAGAAAGTTTTAGATCACTTCATGTGACTTATTCATTAATGATCCTCAATTTGAAGCATCTATAATTGACTTTTTTCTTTATGAAAATCCTTTATATAAAGTTTTTATTAGAATCCATAACTTTATTCCATGATAGGGGGATTTTTGAGTAATATATTTATATATTTTTTAGGAAGGATACAAATATTCATTTTCAGATTGGAAAAAGTTTAGAAGGTTTACTCATATTTCCATTGACATAGAATGTTGAAATAAGTGGGTGAGGAATTTTCGAGCCAGCTCATCCCATATAGTGATGGAATGTTCAGGTAGGCTTTGGATCTAATCTTGATCTCTCTCACATACTGAAAATTGGAAGAGATGAATTATTACCACTTCGCTTGAAATAATCTTGAATTGTAATGTGTCAAAATGATTGAGGAATCTTCCAAAATGTATTTTAGATATTCATTTGGATGTCTTGTGAGTTTCATGTTGTTCAAGATCATTGAAATTATTGTGGGCTTGATCTTGAATTGGTTTGTAGCAATGAGGGGTGCTAGGATGCTCGATGGAAATCCTATGTTTGATGGACACCAATTGTCTACGAGCATCCTCACCCCTTGATCTCTTTGAAGAACCCTAATAGGTTGGTTTAACTCAATTCCCACCATGGTTGCAATGATTTTATTCTCTGGACATGGTTCATCATGGGTGGTTGAATTGATAATGTATTTTATCTTCTCCTAAGTGTTTTATTTATGCATTTAAAAATTTACAAATCTGAAACTAATAACACAAACACAACCTATATAAATTTATAAATTGGAATAAAGTAATAAAAAAATTTAATTCATAAAACTAAAACTAAATCATCCTCAAAAATGGTTTTAGTTTGAGAGGCCTAGAGGACATTGATAATTCTGTTTAGGTTTATGAAAACAAAAAATTTATGAAACTCGAACTATAGTACTTAATTAATTAAATTTAGTATAGCAGCAGGTCGAGGTCAATCTAAAGAGTTAGTGAAATTAATTTTATTATATCTTTAAAAAATTTATTTTTATGAATTTGTAGAAAGAGGTGAGAAAATAATAGTTTTATTGATTTCAAGAATATGAGATGAAAATGAACTAGATTGATTGGTTGGTTTGTAAACATATTTGAAAAGATTCCTGTGTTTTTTAAATTTAGGGTTTGACTACAATTAGATTTTAAAAAATAGATATACTAATTCATGATTTGTTATTAAGTAAATTTGAGGATGATCCCATGGTCATGGCACCCCCTCCTCAATGTAGAAATACCCTATTTCACTTGATCCTGTAATTTGGGATTTCTTTGAATCATGTTTGTATTGATACCACATTTAAACCTAATTTCTCTTAATGTTGACAATGTTCATACCTTCTTTGAGGATTTTAGTTGAGAAAGTATTTTATTCCTTTTTGATTCAACTATCAATGGTCCTAATAAAATCAAGAGAAATGGATTAGAAATTGAATATTAAATTTCATCAAACCAAATACATGAACAAATAAAATTAAATTAATCTAAATAGCCTTCCCCATTCTATTACATAAACCAATAATAATGTTTTTTTTTCGTCCTCATCCTAATTATTAGTGTATTATAGTGAATTTGAAAAGAAAAATAATTCATAAAGAAAATAGAGATGGACTCTGGGAGGAACCCACAAAACGCACATTCTCGGTCCATGCTTTGGTCTCCAGATCTCCTCTATAGCAGGTGGTTCTCACTATATTTATATGCTCTAGATATGCTTTGTTATTAATGAATATCATCAATAATTGGTCCAAAGTTTGTCTAGGGGAGGTCACATGAAACCGATTCTACAAAAAATCAAAGATACACTGATTTTGGGTCTTTAAAATCTACCCCGACAATTTACATGATGTGTATTGTTTTTAAATCATATATAATATTTTAGTTTCTAGGATTTATGAATTTAAGAATATCAATTCCAAAAATTCATCCCAAAAGAACTCACTTAATGTAAATGGAATACCTGACATGAAAATTCCTCACTCTTGTTTTCTAGCTCCAATATATTCTTTATTTTCTCATTTTCCAAATAGAAGTTGTATCATATCATAAAATATAAAACAACATAAATTATTCACCAAAATTAATGAAATATCAATTAAGTGAAAAAATTAATGTATTTAAACACTATAAAATGTATTCATGAAAAATAGATATAAAAATAAAATATAATAAATGGGTGAGCTAAAATGTTTAGTAAGGGAAAATATCATCAGTATGTAATCAAGCATTAGATAATAAGAATATACGAAAACATGAGCATGTAATAAATATATTATTAAAATAACATATAATAATAATATTTTTACATAAGTCATCATAGAAGGGAATGTAATCTCAAATGAACAAACATGTACCGTGACATACAAGTGTGAGATAATAAACATGAAATGTGGACCATATCCATAGGCATATGACAATGAAATGTGTTGTAGGTTTAGTAAATAATGAAATTTTGAAAAGTAGAAAATATCATCATGCCCACACATAATATTGTGAGCATATATTAACCATAAATATACTCATGAAGAACCTTTTGAGAATATCTAAACCAAAAGTATACTTATTCATGACCTTATAGGGATAGATAAACCAAAAGTATACACATTAAATTTTTTTTATAATAGATAAACCACAATTTTACTCATGTACTACCTTATAATCATTGATAAATTGCATTTATGCTCATGAAAAAACCTTTTTGTCCATATAAAATCCTAAATTATAATCATGCACAACCTTGTGAGCATAGAAAAACTACAATTATACCCACACACAAAACCATTATCTTATGAAATATAAAACCTTAATCAATGTATTGGGGTTTTATATAACACCTCATCCATAAATCATCCATAAATATTGGTTCTACTTGAAATCTATCATAAACATCATGTGGAAATTAAAATGGATTTCACAAAATTTCGATATTGTATCCCAAAAATTGATTTCAAGAATGTAAACGATTGATAGTAAACATTTCACACACCCAAAAAGATTACTTCATAAGAAAATTTAGAGAGTTTGTCACGACCCGTCCTCGGGGCCCGTGCCGTGACTACCCCAAGCCCGCCTTCCATAGGCCAGGGGCTGGCGACTAGCACCAAAGGCGTAAATCCCGATAACAGGGAAGGCATTGCCTTTATAAGTAACAACCACCACAGAGTCAGCAAGCGGAAAGTAACTACAAGTGCAGAAAAGTAAAGGGGGCCGGAAATACAAGCCCAACTGTAAAGTACAACTCAAAAAGGGAAAAACAGCAGCTGGAAGAACGAAGCGGCTCCTGGGTCGTCCGCCTCGATTCCTACCTGAAGGGTAGGTACAGATGGCTCAGCTCCTGGATCGTCCACCACGGATCCTACCTGAAGGGTAGGTACAGATAGCTCCTCTACTCCACAGGTCCTGTCGTCTACTCCGGGTACGTCCGCCCAGTGGTCCACCTCCGGGTACCGACCTGCTCCGCAAGTCTCAACTGCGATCTGTGCTGTCCGTCGTCTGCAACCAACACAACGAAGTGCGGGCATAGCCCGTGCAGGGGTGAGTATAAGCTACTCAGTAGGGACCCCGAGACCCTTAAGGTCTCACTAAATCCAACATGGATATCCACAAAGTAAAGGCAGCAATCACGAAGTAACATCAGACTCTACTTAGGTATACGCCCATACATATACCTAAGTCATCAAGTAACCCATCCAATCTCAAGGATACACAAAAAAATCATGAAATCAACGGATAACCATCACCCAGGTATATGCCCATACATATACCTAAGTTATCAAGCGACCCATCTCAATCATGAGGAAACGCAAAGATTCATTGACTCAGCTCAAACCAGGATTTTAATTATCGAAACCGTAACTGCTGAAGAGCTCCGTCTCTAGAGTGTACAGTGGTCCTGTCACGACTCCGAGGCTGCCGCTCACTAACCTAGGACTGCTGAGGTACTCCTCCTGTCGAGTACTGCGGGTTTGCGGCCAACTACCGGGCGCTCCGTCCGCTGAGGGTCTGTCGCCAAATACCGGGCGCTACCCAGATAGCCTGCTGAGGTACTCCTCCCGTCGAGTACCGCGGGTCTGCTGCCAACTACCAGGCGCTCCGTCCGCCGTGGGTCTGCCGCCAAATACCGGGCGCTCCGTCCACTGGGCTAGTCGACTCACTCCAAGTCGAGTCGGTCAAGCAGTCGTCAGGTCTCAGCCGGCTATACGGTCTCCGTACTCTGCACGCTCGTCTCCACCGTCGCAGGTCTGTCGCTACAACCAAGCGCACACACTCCGTAGAGTATCGCGGTTCCGCCGCTACAACCAAGCGCTCCACCGTCAAGGGTCTGCTGCTGCATCCAAGCGCACACACTCCGTAGAGTATCGCGGTTCCGCTGCTACAACCAAGCGCTCCACCGTCAAGGGTCTGCTGCTGCATCCAAGCGCACCACCACTGCCAAGTACCACGGGTCCGCTCCACGAGCTACTGATCGATACTCCAAGTATCACAAGGTCCCGCGAAGAAGTGTCTCAAAGAACCGTCTCGTCACAGGGGTCTCAACGCAACAGACGGCGCGTCGATCGGACGCCCGGTCTGTGAGTCATTAGCCTTTTCGTCCCAGGGGCCCGGTTGGTTTCGTGAGCGAAACCAAACCCGGCCGTATCTCAACCGTACCCCGAACTCCCATAGGGTAAACTCAAAGGGACCGTTACTCAACGTAACCATCAACGCCGCTGACGGCTCGTCAAGCGGACGTCCTGTCTGAAAGATATCAGCTTTCCCGTTCCAGGGGCCCGGTTGGATTTCGGGTACCATCCAACCCGGCCATACTCCGACTGTATCCAAAACTCGGGCGGAGTATGTCAAAAGTTCCGTCTCACTTAGAGGAAACTACCACAGCTGACGGTACGTCGTTCGGACGTCCGTAGCTCAAGTTATGAGCGTTTCCGCTCCGAGGGCCCGGTTGGCTTCGTGTACGAACCAACCCGGCCGAACCCAAAGTCTTCCGAAACCTTGAGTATAATATACCGAAACGACCGTCTCGATCCAAGGATCGCGTAGCCGCTGACGGTTCGTCAATCGGAGGTCCCAGGCCCAAGATATGGGCGAAAGACCGTAGAGGGCCCGAAACGGGGGTACTGGGCCCGGGGCGACCCGGCCCGAACCCCCCCTGGGGTCGGCCGAACCGGGTCGGCCCGAACCGGGTCGGCCCGACCCGGCCCGAACCGGCTCGGCCGGGTCCGGTCCGGCCTGGGCGCGGCCCGGCCGACCGGACCGGCCGGCTCGGCTTCGGCCGAGCGGCCGAAGGGTTGCCGCCGCGGGTCAACCCCGCGGCTTTGAGGGAAACGCGGCCCCCGCGGGGGGCCGCCTGTCACGCGGACGCGGCCGGGCCGCCGCGTCCGTCCCGGTTCCGCGCGGCCGCGGAACCGGCCGCCGTTGCCGCCGCGGCTTCAGCCGCGGCGGGCTTCCTCCACGGCGGCGCGCCGGGCGCCGCCGCCTCCGGTCGCCGGCGCCGCCGCGCCGGCGACCCGCGCCGCCGCCTCCTTCCGCGGGCCGCCGGAGATGCTCCGGTGGCCCGTTTTCTTTCCCGTCTGCGCCGATGCTCCTCCCGGGGGACGATCTTCACTGCGGAGCCAACAAATTGCCCTTGCCGCACGGTTTGTCGACGTCCGCCAAATTCGCACAACCAAAATAGATCGGCGGAGGGTTGCCGGGTCTTGTTCGTCAGACCCGCACCCTCCGCGTTAGTCATAATCCACGGGAGGAACAATAAATCAATCAACAACAATTTTAAATGTTAAAATTGTTCGAAGGTCATGCTTCTTTACTTTAAAAGAAATAAATCACGGGAAGGAAAATATTCCAATCAACCCTTACCTCGGGTTAAGATTTGAAGATTTGATCACGCTCCGCGGAAGACGGCGTCGCGGAGGTCGGGCGTCGCGGAAGCCGTTCGTCAAATCCGATGACGAAGAGTTACGTCCGATGTGACACGTTGTTGGCGGATCTTCGTTTGCCGACGAAGAAGGCCCGAGGAGGATGCGGCGTTCCCTCTTGTCGACACCGAGGACGAAGAAGAGAGGCGTCGTTCTTCGTCGGAGCTTGAAGATGAAGAGGAAGCTCTCCAAAAGACAAACAAAGAACTCAAAATAAAATAAGACTACCTCTTATTTTATTAACACATAACACAAAAGAATTTCAAACGATCCGTTTCTCACCTTAGCTGCCGAACGAGGATCGGCTGCGGAAGAAGAGGCGTCGCCGAAGAACGTCGCGGGTAAAGCTCGTCGACGTCGCAGATCTCGGTGTGCGTCGTCGAATTTCGGTCGCCGGCGTTCTTCGCGTTCTTCGCGTTCTTCGCGTGGAGATGAAGAAACAAAGATCCTCTCAAATCCTTTCAAAGGATTTTTAGGTTGGTCTTATTTTATAAACATGCCAACACACGAAACCGGTTAAGAAACGATCCATCAATTCGAAAGAAACGACCCATTAAATCCACGAAAGAAACAGTCCATTTAATTCACGAAATAAACCGCCCAATTAAATGGTCTGTTAAGAATTAAAGAAAACGCGTCGGTTGACTTTTCAGTTACTTTGACGGGTTTTCGCGGGTGCGTTACTTAGCGAAAGAAACGGCGGGGCTCGTGCGGGCCCCACCTCACAAATATCCTACCAAGGGGTAGGATATTTCTGGATAGCATCCTATCCAGTTCAACTCAGTTCAAGCCGCCTTTAAGTGGCTTCAAGTGGCTTCCAAGTGGCTCAAGCGAAATAAAATAAAGTTGTCGCAAAATTATTTTATTTCTTAACCTTAAGCCCGAAAATTAAAAACCACATCCGAGCAAACGCAACTCCGGAAGAGGCGTTTCTAAGCGAATACCGGCGCTGCGATTTCATCGGTGCCCTCAGAATTCGATTCCGGGCACCGGTTCAAAAGTTAGAAAAACCCGCTCGTCCGTTCACTGAACGTACCCGAGCCAAAACTTCGGAAAATGATTCCGGGCACACCGGGCCTCGGAATCAGGTGCCGTCAGAAACTGCGTTCTTGTAAAATTCCAAAGAAAATTAAGAAAAAAATTTCCTTGAAATTTACGGGTCTTTACATTACTCCCACCACAGGGCTTTACGTCCCCGTAAAGCTTCACCACAAACTTAGGGAAACAAAGCGGTACTGAGCACGCATCTGAGCCCTCCGTTCCCATGTGCTCACCTGGAGGTTCCCGCGCTGCCAAAGAAAGTGCACAAGAGGAATCGACCATCCTCCTAGGATCCGTTCCTGTCGATCCTCGATCCCCACAGGAACCCCCGTATAAGACACTCATCGACACCGTCTAGCTCCTCATGGTCGATGATATGCGAAGGGGGTCGAGCACGTATCTCCTCAGCTGGGATACGTGGAAGACGTCGTGCACCCGGTGCAACTGAGGTGGCAGAGCCAGGCGATAAGCCACCTCGCCAACCCTGCTGAGGACCTGGAAAGGCCCGATGAAGCGGGGAGACAACTTGCCGCCTCGGCCAAATCTCCGAATACCACGTCGAGGTGTGACCCGCAAGAAGACGTGGTCACCATCCTCGAACTCTAGTGGCCTCTGCCTCCTGTCAGCGTATGACTTCTGCCGGCTCTGTGTTGTCCTCATCCGCTCCTGGATGATATGGACCTCCTCTGACGTGGCCCGGACCATTTCTGGTCCCACAAGAGCTGCAAGATTTCTTCTTTGCCGATAAGAGAAACCTGGTCTCATCCCCAGGATGAACCACATTCTTTGCCTAAAACAGTCAATCCTAACATGGATGATACTAATCCATACCAAGGATGACGTCGTAAGGCCTCGACGCTACTACTAAGAGATCCAACCGTTACTCTCGCCTCCAAGGGTTGAGTCACACTGTCGGCATCAGTGTGTGGTAACTGGTCTCCTCCAGTAGATGTCTCACAAGTGAGGGTCAAGTCAACAGTCAACTGGAACCTCTTAGTAACATCACAAAAGAGGACAGGAATGAAAACATCACAAAGGATGCGTCTTTTATTATTGCAGCTCATAATACAAGACGCTACACAAAAGCAACATCAACAAGGAACTAGAAGTACAAGAGACGTATCCACTAGTTCTGCTCCTGTCCACCTGCTCCAAGAGTTCTACTGTTGCTCAAGCATTTGTCGTTGCCTCTATCTCGGTGGCTCCCCCAAAGCCTACGGATCGGGAGTCGGACAGTCACGTGCCAGATGACCCTTTCCGCGACAGGAGTAACACAACCTGCTCCTTGCACGGCTAGCTCTGTTCCCACTCCGGGTGCCCTGCACCACCGGTCGTAAAACCCGAGACCGTCTAACTGCTGGTCTGGTCTTTCTGGGCCTCTGCATCATCTGTCTACTGCCCACAGATGACTCGGCTTCTGATCGAGAAACACGTGGCAAAGGCAGCAGCTCCTGATCACGCTCGGGGTGTAGAGCTACTGGCACAAACTCCACCCTGAAGAAGGTCTCAAAGTCTTCCCATGTGAAAGCCATTCCATCGCAAAACTGGAACAAGTGGCTCCACCACCTGCCTGCTGCTGCCTGAAGAAGGCTGGCAGCAAAGGTCACCATGAAGTCTGATGGTGTCCCCACTAGCCTGAAGACTCCCACCACGGCCTCCAGCCAATCCTCAGCCGCCTGCGGGTCCATCTCTCCCCCGAACCTGGGTGGCCTCTGGCGCTGGAACTCATGCAGTGCGCGCAAGTAGCGGGCATCGCCTACTGCTGGGGCTGGTGGCATCGGTGGCCCAACGTATGGTAGTACCGCTGGTGCCTCAACTGCAAGAGGGCCCTGCACCGAAGCCTCGTCGCTCGACAAACTGTCAGCACGCACATCCCTCCGGGCTCTAGCTGGTCGTCCGAGAAAAGACATCCTGAAAGAAACAACGTAACACGATCAAACGATTATACCTGGTGAGCTGACCTGGTTTGAGCTGTTTTAAGGGGGGAAACCTTTGAAAACACACACGCAATCAGTGTTTTCGTGCACAAAGTCGGAAATCAGTTGTCAGGGTCCTGGTGTATGGATACGTCGGCCGCCCGCACCAACACTGGACTCCCTGGACTGAAAACCACACCCGGTACCCTTAACACTATCGCTTCACAGAAAGAAAAGATCAGAGTCTGCGGTAGAACCGACCGCCTCTGATACCAATTTGTCACGACCCGTCCTCGGGGCCCGTGCCGTGACTACCCCAAGCCCGCCTTCCATAGGCCAGGGGCTGGCGACTAGCACCAAAGGCGTAAATCCCGATAACAGGGAAGGCATTGCCTTTATAAGTAACAACCACCACAGAGTCAGCAAGCGGAAAGTAACTACAAGTGCAGAAAAGTAAAGGGGGCCGGAAATACAAGCCCAACTGTAAAGTACAACTCAAAAAGGGAAAAACAGCAGCTGGAAGAACGAAGCGGCTCCTGGGTCGTCCGCCTCGATTCCTACCTGAAGGGTAGGTACAGATGGCTCAGCTCCTGGATCGTCCACCACGGATCCTACCTGAAGGGTAGGTACAGATAGCTCCTCTACTCCACAGGTCCTGTCGTCTACTCCGGGTACGTCCGCCCAGTGGTCCACCTCCGGGTACCGACCTGCTCCGCAAGTCTCAACTGCGATCTGTGCTGTCCGTCGTCTGCAACCAACACAACGAAGTGCGGGCATAGCCCGTGCAGGGGTGAGTATAAGCTACTCAGTAGGGACCCCGAGACCCTTAAGGTCTCACTAAATCCAACATGGATATCCACAAAGTAAAGGCAGCAATCACGAAGTAACATCAGACTCTACTTAGGTATACGCCCATACATATACCTAAGTCATCAAGTAACCCATCCAATCTCAAGGATACACAAAAAAATCATGAAATCAACGGATAACCATCACCCAGGTATATGCCCATACATATACCTAAGTTATCAAGCGACCCATCTCAATCATGAGGAAACGCAAAGATTCATTGACTCAGCTCAAACCAGGATTTTAATTATCGAAACCGTAACTGCTGAAGAGCTCCGTCTCTAGAGTGTACAGTGGTCCTGTCACGACTCCGAGGCTGCCGCTCACTAACCTAGGACTGCTGAGGTACTCCTCCTGTCGAGTACTGCGGGTTTGCGGCCAACTACCGGGCGCTCCGTCCGCTGAGGGTCTGTCGCCAAATACCGGGCGCTACCCAGATAGCCTGCTGAGGTACTCCTCCCGTCGAGTACCGCGGGTCTGCTGCCAACTACCAGGCGCTCCGTCCGCCGTGGGTCTGCCGCCAAATACCGGGCGCTCCGTCCACTGGGCTAGTCGACTCACTCCAAGTCGAGTCGGTCAAGCAGTCGTCAGGTCTCAGCCGGCTATACGGTCTCCGTACTCTGCACGCTCGTCTCCACCGTCGCAGGTCTGTCGCTACAACCAAGCGCACACACTCCGTAGAGTATCGCGGTTCCGCCGCTACAACCAAGCGCTCCACCGTCAAGGGTCTGCTGCTGCATCCAAGCGCACACACTCCGTAGAGTATCGCGGTTCCGCTGCTACAACCAAGCGCTCCACCGTCAAGGGTCTGCTGCTGCATCCAAGCGCACCACCACTGCCAAGTACCACGGGTCCGCTCCACGAGCTACTGATCGATACTCCAAGTATCACAAGGTCCCGCGAAGAAGTGTCTCAAAGAACCGTCTCGTCACAGGGGTCTCAACGCAACAGACGGCGCGTCGATCGGACGCCCGGTCTGTGAGTCATTAGCCTTTTCGTCCCAGGGGCCCGGTTGGTTTCGTGAGCGAAACCAAACCCGGCCGTATCTCAACCGTACCCCGAACTCCCATAGGGTAAACTCAAAGGGACCGTTACTCAACGTAACCATCAACGCCGCTGACGGCTCGTCAAGCGGACGTCCTGTCTGAAAGATATCAGCTTTCCCGTTCCAGGGGCCCGGTTGGATTTCGGGTACCATCCAACCCGGCCATACTCCGACTGTATCCAAAACTCGGGCGGAGTATGTCAAAAGTTCCGTCTCACTTAGAGGAAACTACCACAGCTGACGGTACGTCGTTCGGACGTCCGTAGCTCAAGTTATGAGCGTTTCCGCTCCGAGGGCCCGGTTGGCTTCGTGTACGAACCAACCCGGCCGAACCCAAAGTCTTCCGAAACCTTGAGTATAATATACCGAAACGACCGTCTCGATCCAAGGATCGCGTAGCCGCTGACGGTTCGTCAATCGGAGGTCCCAGGCCCAAGATATGGGCGAAAGACCGTAGAGGGCCCGAAACGGGGGTACTGGGCCCGGGGCGACCCGGCCCGAACCCCCCCTGGGGTCGGCCGAACCGGGTCGGCCCGAACCGGGTCGGCCCGACCCGGCCCGAACCGGCTCGGCCGGGTCCGGTCCGGCCTGGGCGCGGCCCGGCCGACCGGACCGGCCGGCTCGGCTTCGGCCGAGCGGCCGAAGGGTTGCCGCCGCGGGTCAACCCCGCGGCTTTGAGGGAAACGCGGCCCCCGCGGGGGGCCGCCTGTCACGCGGACGCGGCCGGGCCGCCGTGTCCGTCCCGGTTCCGCGCGGCCGCGGAACCGGCCGCCGTTGCCGCCGCGGCTTCAGCCGCGGCGGGCTTCCTCCACGGCGGCGCGCCGGGCGCCGCCGCCTCCGGTCGCCGGCGCCGCCGCGCCGGCGACCCGCGCCGCCGCCTCCTTCCGCGGGCCGCCGGAGATGCTCCGGTGGCCCGTTTTCTTTCCCGTCTGCGCCGATGCTCCTCCCGGGGGACGATCTTCACTGCGGAGCCAACAAATTGCCCTTGCCGCACGGTTTGTCGACGTCCGCCAAATTCGCACAACCAAAATAGATCGGCGGAGGGTTGCCGGGTCTTGTTCGTCAGACCCGCACCCTCCGCGTTAGTCATAATCCACGGGAGGAACAATAAATCAATCAACAACAATTTTAAATGTTAAAATTGTTCGAAGGTCATGCTTCTTTACTTTAAAAGAAATAAATCACGGGAAGGAAAATATTCCAATCAACCCTTACCTCGGGTTAAGATTTGAAGATTTGATCACGCTCCGCGGAAGACGGCGTCGCGGAGGTCGGGCGTCGCGGAAGCCGTTCGTCAAATCCGATGACGAAGAGTTACGTCCGATGTGACACGTTGTTGGCGGATCTTCGTTTGCCGACGAAGAAGGCCCGAGGAGGATGCGGCGTTCCCTCTTGTCGACACCGAGGACGAAGAAGAGAGGCGTCGTTCTTCGTCGGAGCTTGAAGATGAAGAGGAAGCTCTCCAAAAGACAAACAAAGAACTCAAAATAAAATAAGACTACCTCTTATTTTATTAACACATAACACAAAAGAATTTCAAACGATCCGTTTCTCACCTTAGCTGCCGAACGAGGATCGGCTGCGGAAGAAGAGGCGTCGCCGAAGAACGTCGCGGGTAAAGCTCGTCGACGTCGCAGATCTCGGTGTGCGTCGTCGAATTTCGGTCGCCGGCGTTCTTCGCGTTCTTCGCGTTCTTCGCGTGGAGATGAAGAAACAAAGATCCTCTCAAATCCTTTCAAAGGATTTTTAGGTTGGTCTTATTTTATAAACATGCCAACACACGAAACCGGTTAAGAAACGATCCATCAATTCGAAAGAAACGACCCATTAAATCCACGAAAGAAACAGTCCATTTAATTCACGAAATAAACCGCCCAATTAAATGGTCTGTTAAGAATTAAAGAAAACGCGTCGGTTGACTTTTCAGTTACTTTGACGGGTTTTCGCGGGTGCGTTACTTAGCGAAAGAAACGGCGGGGCTCGTGCGGGCCCCACCTCACAAATATCCTACCAAGGGGTAGGATATTTCTGGATAGCATCCTATCCAGTTCAACTCAGTTCAAGCCGCCTTTAAGTGGCTTCAAGTGGCTTCCAAGTGGCTCAAGCGAAATAAAATAAAGTTGTCGCAAAATTATTTTATTTCTTAACCTTAAGCCCGAAAATTAAAAACCACATCCGAGCAAACGCAACTCCGGAAGAGGCGTTTCTAAGCGAATACCGGCGCTGCGATTTCATCGGTGCCCTCAGAATTCGATTCCGGGCACCGGTTCAAAAGTTAGAAAAACCCGCTCGTCCGTTCACTGAACGTACCCGAGCCAAAACTTCGGAAAATGATTCCGGGCACACCGGGCCTCGGAATCAGGTGCCGTCAGAAACTGCGTTCTTGTAAAATTCCAAAGAAAATTAAGAAAAAAATTTCCTTGAAATTTACGGGTCTTTACAGAGTTTTCCATGAAAAATATATTATAAGTAAATAATGTATTTATATACATTTAGAAAAATAGATGTGAAACCATAAATGTAATTTAAGAATTTTTTTAACGTTAACACAAAATGAGAAGATATAGGTCATTTTAAAATATCATTTTTTTAAAAGATCAATTTTTAGAAATTTAAAAGAAAGAATTTTCAAAATAATTAATCAAAAATAAATATCAATAATGAATCATTGAAATAGAAAAATTGTTGTAAAAAAGGATAAGTGAAAACATTTTTGAAGTCTTTTACTTTTGAAAAGAATATTTTATAAAAAAACCTTGAAATGATTTAATATTTCAAAAATGGTGATGTAAAATATTTGGATAACATTTAAATTTAGAAATAATATTCACAAATAGATCATCGACAAATACATAAGGTTTATCAAAAGGAAATGTCGATTGGAAGATAAAAAATATTATTTTGAATGGATGGAAAACCTTTTTAATATTTTAAAATACTCTTTTTCAAAAAACAAAATGAAAATAAGAGTAATATTGCTTCATTTTCAAAATAGGAGAAATTAACTATGAAGTCGAAATGATATAACAAAATATTATGTATCAAAATATACATACAAACAATGGATGGAAAGATAAATATGGACAAGGAGAGGAAAATATCATTAAATAGGATAAGAATTATTTTGAACAATGATATAACTTTTATGGGGAATAAATTTTAAAAAAATTGAAAATTTGAATCTAAGGTGTCCTTTTACCCACAAAGAAAGAGAAATTACCCTGAAATAAAATCTTTGGGTGAAAGAAACTAGTCTTGTAAAAAATAATTTCAAGAATAATCCTGCTAACTCAATGAAGGGAGTTGAGTCAGCAAAGACTATAATAACCTTGGTATAATTTAAATAGAAATGGATTTAAATAAAGAAAATTATATGACTCATAAATCCCTGTTAAATAAATAAATAAGGTAAAATTCATTCATTAGTCGGTACTCACACCATATAAAATTTTTTGTCATACACAAGATTATATACTTATTAAGAAATTAAATTTGTGATAAAGAAAAACTTTTCTTATATGCCTTCTTACACAAACACAATCTAACCTCATTTATAATAAACATAAATATCATAATCACATATTCCATAAATTTATTTATATATATATAACCTTTTATAAATTTATTTTTTAATTTTTCTCCATGTGTATATTAGTTGGTTATTATTTATTTTTGATATAGGTGTGAGTAACCATGATTATTTTGAACTAGTTTCACAATAGTGATCTTATTATTATTTCTTCTCCAAAATTTCATCATTAATAGATTATTATATATATAATAATCATATTTTTAAATTATTCCTTTTATTCCATTTCATTTGGTGAAATACAAGGATATGTTTCATGAAAAAAGAAATTACATTGAAATAGTTTCGGTAAGATTAATGATTAAAAGGTGATATATTAATAAATATATTATGTATTAATTTTTTTGAAGAATTATTTAAATAGATTAAATATATATTTACTAATTTATATTAAAATTATATAAAATTACTTAATAATTCATTATTTAAACATTATCGCATCATTCACATCAATGATGAAAACCGACCCAAAAGATAGTGTTTTATTAAGATTTTTTGAGTGAAGAAATGTTTTTATATAATGTTAATATATATTTTACAAAATCCTAAAAATTTACTAACATTAATTTACATTAATTAAATTAATTCTTATAACAATAAAAGTATGTAGGTGATGAAAAGTGTAATATGTCATTCGAGGAGGCGGTAGCCTATCATACGCAAGGTAAACAATTCTGTTTCTCAACTAATGGGATATAATGGATATATATGATAAAATATCATTTCATAACTATTATTTTTAAATATTTTACATATTATTTCATCAAATTAAAAATTATTACCAACAATTGATGGAATATTTCAAAAATGTAAGATATTATTTCATGAAGATGGAGGTCCACAAAAACAGAGGATCGATGTTCTTTTTATTTCTATGTGGATGAAAAATAATAAATAATAATTTATTAATAAACATAATAACACCTAGTTATAATAATTTTAATACTTTCTTCAAAATTCTGGGTTTATGATAGGTTTTTAAGTGAAAAATTAAAAATACAATGTTAAGGATTAAGTAATACTCACATTGATTCTTAAAAGTTTCTCTTGAAATTCTCCAAGGAAATAAAGGTCTCATGAAAAAACAATTGACACCAGATTATTATGAACATGATAGAGGTTTCTAGGAGAAAATAATTTCATATTTTCAATATGAAACTTTATGAAATAATGATGGAGTGAAAGTGGTGAAATTATTTCACTTTTTTAAGTGTTGAAAAGGGTGTTTTTTATGAATACCCATTATTTATGAATAATGGTGTGACACTTTTTATGTGTTAAAGAATAAAAAATATATAAATAATATATTTTAGGTTGATATAATTTAAATTAATTATCCACTCATTTCCCACATGTTTTAAATATGTTTCAATCCTTTTACGACTTTATTTTAACATTTTACCATTTTGGTTTTTAGCTCGGTGGCTAGTTTTCACCCTAGTATTTATTTTATTAAAAATATAAGGTAACAATTATAAAACAATTAATCTTATGAACATAAATTTATAATCCATATAGTATATTTCAATTTATAATTAAGATAAAATTAACTTTCAAATTTATATATAGAATTTTTTTTTGTAGAAAAGTACTATTATTACCATTAAGTGTTCTTAATATTATTTTTTACTTATTACTAATTTAAAGAGTTTTAATTTATTTATATATAGGATTAAAAAATATATTTGAGTCAAGTTTTATAATATATTATTTTACTAGGTAAAAATTACACAATGTTAATAAAATAATTATTTCAAATTAATAGTTTTACCATTATCATGGTAATTACCATTAATCCAAGTAATCATAATTTTATTCATAAAAATTAAATTACACTAATAAAAAAATATGATCATGTAGATATAAAATATTAAATATAGTTTTTCATATTTAATGTCTATATGTTTTGAAAACTTATTTTTCATATAATTGAATAAAAACAGTTTTTCAAATTAAAATATTACTTAAGTTTCCAAAACATTAAACATGGGTTTCATAAATTTAACTGAGTATTTTTAAATGTTTTATTTTAATTTAAAAGTACATTTTTATATGGAAGGTTTTCAATGAATTTTATTTTGTTATTCTATTATGATAACATAATAAAGGTCATGGTATTAGTAAAATTGTTATGTGTTTTAAAATTCACCTAAAAATCAATTATTTTAGAAAAACCACAAAATTTTACACTAGGATAATTTTTATCTGTGGATTAAAAATTATGTTCAATTTTTTTAATTCCAATTTATAAATTTATAAATTTATTATTAAACTAAAATTTAATATAAAATGAAAACAACTTTGTTTGAAAAGGTATTTTTAAAAATTTAAGTGTCATTAATAATAATTTTCATGAATTTATTATTGATCGAAATATTTTTATTTACTAGTGGTTTTATTTTTTTTAAATTTTATTAATAATATTTATCCAATATATAATGTCTCATTTTAGTTTGATGTCTCTTGTGAAATAAGCTTTTAATATTGAGTTTATTTAATGTAAACTACATTATGAAATATTGGGGTGTTACACTAGCACCATTAAAATATATTTATTATTGTATTTCACTCATGGAGAGGTTTATAAATGGATTATGGTGTGTGTTTCTAGAGATAATGGTTTTAATTTAACATATTTAACCAATTTTAGGATGGAATACTTGTTGTAAAGGTCCACTTCCAAGGCGACTCTCAATATTTTCTTCTACATATTATTATTTAGTTATTGTGCTTATAGTATTGTTTTATCTTCAATATAAATTCCTTTTTACTATTAGATCTATATTTTATTTTTATTCTTTTAGTTATAATCCAAAATTGGATTTTATATTGAGATTTATAATTATAAAAATTTTATATATTAAAACCATTTACACGATGACACTTCACCGATGAAAGAGTTGTTTTTTTTCAATTGGTCTAATTCTTACCTCCTTGATTATTTTTTGTTTGAATAAAATTTCTCACTATAGATCAATACAATATAATTTATGATATTATTTTTGAGAATTTAAATCACTAGATATATTTTCACTTAGCATATGAGGTCGAGCATGTGTGATTCTTATGAGAAATGATTTATTCACCAAATAGAATCAAATTGGGGTAGAGTTTTCATATTCTATTATAATCCAAACACACAAATAATTATTATTTTAGAATAAATATAATACCCTAATTTTTTTTACTAATCATACATTTTATTTGGGAATATATTAGAGTGTTGTGATTTGATTTCCAAAAGTTATATAGGTCTCTATTATTTACAATATTTATAGTCATATCTTCCCCTATATGGTTTGGGGGTTAATAAATTATGGGATGATAATGGATTTAAAAATAAGGTATAATGATGAATATAAAACTAATTAGTAAATTATATCTATTACATATTTTAATATAATTGTATTTAAAGAAATTATTCATTTTCTCGCTTTATTCAATTTCAAAATCCTTTAACACCCCCAATATCTTCCACTTTCATCTATTTTATTTATTTATTCAAATACAATAAATTTTTTAAGTAAATTAATCCTAAGAAAGATTACCTATATAAACAACCAAGATTCAATTCGTAAAAATAGTAAATATTTTCTAGTTCCACCTAATAATTCTCATTTACCCTTAGGAAGGAACTACTAATAACTTTATATGGGATAAGCCATTTTGATCCAAACCTTGTAAATATAGTCATCTCAAAAAATTCATTCCATAGTAATTGGAGCTAGTATTGATATATATATAGTAATATATCATAACCATCAATTTCCAAAACAAACTTTACATTATTTCATGATGTATAAAATCTCTCAAAGGTAGAGGAGTGGCTAACAATATTCAAATTATCTTTGATTTTATTAAAATCCATGATCCCTCCATGGTTAAATTTTATTCCTCGATAAGTGGTGTTATTATGAAATTGTGGATGTTTTAGTATTGTAAAATATGCAAGATGAATTATTGTATAATGACATCATGATTTTTTTACTCAATAGCATTGTGATAAAATCAAAGTGTTTGAAAATCAATGGAATTTCTATATTTTTAGGAAGAATATCACTTGGGGATATATTAAGATATCCATCCCACCAAGTTGTCTAATTTTCACATAATATAATCACAAATAATATTTTTAATGCATCCCAATTTGAAATGGGTCTTTTTACATATATAAAATTTATTTTATTTCTATTTTTCCCCACTTATAATATAGAATTTTAAATGAATTTATGATGGTAGAAATGAACATTATATGATTTAATAGAATGAGTGGTAGTTATCATATAGTTAGGGGTGGTGGAAGTGAAATATATATAATAAAAAGGAACTTGGATGAGTTCATTCATGAAAGTGGTAGAATTATAATGCAGCCATACAATTATTTATCCTCATATTCTAAATAATTCACATATATGGTATATTCGATCATTTTTAGATGTTTTTTCAAAGTGGAAAATCATTGGAAAAGTGGGGAGGGGTCTATAAATCAAAATGGATCCAAGATATTATTTGATTCATCTAATGATATATGATGTTACTCTTAGGAATTTATAATAACATGTGAAACTTTTCATGACACAAACCAGAATGAATTTTAATTTAGTAAGAATCCTTGGATAAATACTAAATCTTTGTGAGTATTTTGTACAATAATTCAGAGTATCATTAATATTTATTTATAAATGGTTATATATTAATTGATTTAAGGTTATCCCTTCTATTTTATTTTAATGAGATTACAATACATAGTAATATTGATAAATATAATTATGTCTTATATTATAGACATTTATACTCCTTTTGAAAATAATAAAAAGTATGGATTTAGGTTTCGTTTTTATGTGGTGATGATATGTGATGTTGGAATTTATTAGGGATTTATTGTTCATGATATAGAATTATTTTACCCAATTATTGTATTATACTAGATTAACATATTCAAATATTTCATTTATTTACATTGTCAAAGGGTGTAACTCCCCAGACCCACACTCCCCGATCTAGTTCTCATAAACACGTGCATTATTTTACTTTCATGATGGAAGATGTAAAATACTAGATAAAAACAACCATATTTTGAAATTAAAATTTATTATTGAATCTCTTAAATCCAAATGGGATTTTTAGGTTTAGATCCTTGGGGAATTATGACACAACATAATTGGTTAAATCCCATAATCTTTATATAAAATGTATAATTCTACCATTATATGTGAAACTACTTAATTCATTAAAAATCTTCAACATCTACAAAAAATTATTTCACATATTATATCATAACATTCCACCTATAGTAATTTTCTTCATAACATGGAGGAATAGAAACATAAGAAGTGATGAGATCAAATGATCAACATGGGCAACCAATAACTGAAACAATCATGGCATAAATGTTATGATAGGAATAGGTAAATAGTATGAATCCATAATAAACATGAAAATGATATAATTAAATATACATGAATATAAATGAAAACATGTATATCAATAATAATAATATTATACTCATGCAATTCAAAATTTCATAAATCAAAAACCTTCTTTCAAGGTCTTATCCCAAGACACTTTAAGTGTCATAGAGACAGTAATTAATAAAACCTATTTTCAATGATTTTTTCTAAGGTAATACATTGTTATGGGAAGAAGAATTCACTAAAACCCAACTTTTTTTCACACGTGAGCATTTTATGCATCAAAGGTATATAAAATTTCAGGACCCAACCATCTATTATTTAAGTAAAATGCATTCACAATAAATTAAAATGAATAAAAATACATAATCAACCTTGAAAATAATCATCCTTATTAAAATTAGAACATATTTAATTCTAATAAATTTATCAATATCAATAAAAGAAATAACTTTATCATAACTCATCTAGAGGATGAATTCAGATGGATAAAAAATACATAGTTATCTTTAAAAGAAAAATCCATATTGGAAATTCAATACATATCCCCATATAAATTTAATATCATACATTATATGTGAACATAATCAAATTTGATTTTTGTAAAATGTGATGTTCACACCATATTTAGAAATTTTTATATGACTAATATAACACTAAAATTAAAAGATTATAATCCACTAGGAGAAACTGAGTGGATGGTTTCTATAATGGATTGAGATTTTTATACAAAAAATATAACACCTATTTAGATGAATATTAAGTACATAATAATATGACTCACTCCAGAATATTGGAGGTTTAGTTTCTTTTTAGATTATATATATAATATTAATATTTAATGAATGATCTTAAATATCTCACATAAGTATCATTTCACTCAATACTCTTCATATGAATACTATACTAAAATATTTCTTTATAACCTATCGAAAGGAAACATATGAAAAGGGTGATCTTAGATGCTCAGTAAGGGTAAATAGGGGCGATATCAATTTATGATAAAATGAAATCATGATATAAGAATAAGGGCTTGGGATCTTCAATTTAAATTAAAAAGATCATACCCAATATGACAAAGATCATAAACAAGAGTTATGGTATACACCATTAACCTTTCTAAAGACAAGAATAATAATAATGATAATTCATCATAACTCCATCAAGAACCATAAGTTGATGTTATAAATTTTTGTGTAACCATCATATTTATAGAAACCATTTCAAAAGTCAAGGCTAACTACCAAGGAAATCATATTAGGAATCAACACCAATTTCTGAAAGTGAATCAAGCACATCAACTTGTTTAATATAATAGATCAAGAACATCAACTTGTTTCCCATAACTAATAAATCAATTTGACTTATTTCTCATAACTATCTAAATAGATATACTACTTTACCCAATTCATTAGAGGGAGATATCGGTCCCACCAATCATATAATGAAACCCATATGTATGTGTTCCATAGGATCATAAATCATGCATAATATATAACCCATTAAAATAAATGGGTTTTATAAACATATCATTATAGAATAACCCATGGAAAAGAAATATGTTTCTTAATAATTTCATCTTTCACCATAAAAATAAACTATCTAGACAAATAATAATAATTTTATTCAAAGATAATATTCTTTTTAAATTTTAAGTAACATAAAAGGATTTAATCTTATATATATAATAATTTTGAAATATCCCTTGGAATAATTTGTAAGGAAAATAAAATTTCTATTTTGAAATCATATTTTTTAAATATATGAAATTATTAAGAAAACAATTTCAATGAAAATAAACATGAATAATTATAAAGGAATATTAAAATAATTGAGGTGTCATGAATGTGGGAGATGTTTCTCATATTTTATAAGTTATAAAAACATTCCTTCTATATTTTTATTAGAAAATTCACAAAGTACCTCTTTTTGAAAACAACAAAAAATTTACTCTCAATTTGTGTTTGGAAAAAGTAGTACATGAGTAAAAATGATTTTAAAAAAGGATAATATTAAAAAAAATCAAAAAAATTATAAAACACGTTCATGTAACAAAAATATTCCCTAGAAGAGTCTTAAACATATGAAATCTTGAATAATGATGAGATTGTCCAATAAATCAACACCACTATGGTATCTTTTGAATAATAATCCCCATGATAGAAATAAATTTATATGGATATTTAAATTCCATATATTTTAGGATAAGAATCATAAAATAAGATCATGTGTACTATATACACAACAAAAATGAAACAAGTAGTGTATAAGGAATGTGTCCCCAAGAAATAAACATTAGATGAAAGTCTGTTACCTCAAGTATCCAATTTCCTTATTCACATTAAAATATACTACATAATAAATATGGATTTATTATAAATTTATTCCATAGAAATATTCAAATCTCACATTCTATTTATGATTAATTTATAACATTGTATCAGCCATGTATTAATAATTTATTATTAAAGTCACTTTTCTTGGTGATAACTTCTTTATTTTCCCAGCATGATTCTTTTCAACAATATCGATCCTGAGGATTTTATCATGGTTCCATAATTTAAATAATTTTAATCATTTTATAAACATCATATATATTCATTATATACAAATTTATAATCATTCATGAAATATACATATAAAAAATGAGCTACATTGTTCATGGAGACGACATGCCGTATGTACACAAGAACACTCTTTCCATTTCCTTGAATGAATGAAAGATAAATAATAATTAAACTATATTGAATAATTATTTTATAATATTTGAAATAATTATTCATAAAATTCATCCTCATTACCCTCCATGTGAAATATAAATAAAAAACTAATCATGTCACATCATAGAGATGGTAGGCCATATAAACACACGAGCGACATTATCTTTTCCCAAAAGATTGGATGATAATAAGTTATAAATGTTATTATAATTAAATAAGTATAATTATATCATAAATATCATATATAAATAATACACCCATCATAATAACCATCTATATAACATGATGATGAAAAATTAACTGTATCGCTATGTGGAGATGGTAAGCCGTATGTATGCATGGTCGATACTTTCACTTCTAGTTTGATGGGAAAGAGGGTGGATAATGGTGTTTAAATTATAATAATAAAATTTAATATTTTTTAGGATAATCAAGTTATTATTTTATGATAAAAATAATAAGTTTATAGGAGGTAAAGAAGAGTATAAAAAGAAAGTGATCGGTTATGGTTATTACCATTTCTTCGAAATGACTCCATTATATCTCATTTAAGGGTTATAGGGTTAGTATGTTGGGAAGACCAGTACCTATATTATGTGTCTATTGAATTTGATATTATAATTTTTAAGAGTATTGTGGAGATATAATTCTTTATGTTGTGTAAATATCTTAGAGAGGAGTTTTCATTTTATAATTGGGGTGAGGGGAACTTTTGGAATTTCCCCAATGATTAAATTATAGTAAATTCATTATCAAGACTAATACAGCCAACTAGAAATGGATTCAAAGAAAATGTGGGATATTTTTTTAATACCCTCACCGAATATAATTTATACAAGTTTCTATGTACATTTAAACCATTTTATTTTGACTAACCCATCATTAACCTAGTTTACTTTTAACTATGGTAACAAATTTTCCAATTTTAGTAACTTTTAATTTTTACTTATATGGCGACAACTAGAACATAAATGTAAAATTATGTCATTTTATACCACATAATAATTTTATACCATAGAATAATTTATTATATATTATATGAATTAAATATTTTTATGATACATTACATATTTTAATAAAATATTATTTTGATAAAATATCATTATTGTCATTTCTGAAACAATTCATTTAATTTAACTTTAAATACATCAATACAAAGGGTAAATTAGAATATAATAATTTCATACCACCCTAATATGTAATTTATATCTATAAAATTCATTTTTCACATTAAATCAATCAATTTAAATCACATTGAATATTTTTGAAATCATTTATTTAATTTTATTATAAAATAGAGTAATAAAAAATCTGTGTTTATTAAGAAATTATGACAATTATATAATTAAAAAAATTTAAAAATAAAGTAAAATATTAAATTAATTTTATTAACCTAAAAACAGACACTTATATTCATGTTCGTAACATAATTTTGTTCCTATATAGAAACATAGGAGATATTAAAAACAAAGAGAGTTAAATTTTATAACTTTCTTTGATTGTAATAATATATAAGTCATTTTCATAGACAAGTGTCTATTAAAAACTCAATTTGGAACATTTGGTATTGAGGGTATAATTAGTTTCATATAATAATAATTTAGTTGAACAATTATGGTCTTATTACTTATTTTTATTCAAGACTTACCTTATTTACCCAAATCGAGGTGATAAATATTATAAAAATTACTATTCAAATTGATCAACAAAATATAAGGGGACTAAATACCAAATTTGAACATCGTGATTATAAATATTAAATTAATTTTATCTAATTTAGTACCTATCAATAGTAGAAAATAATTTTCAATTAATTTCACAAAATGTGATAAAAAAATTCTTTAAAAAAATATATTTTAAGCATAAAACTAGACTAATTATTATCATATGATTATAAAAATAGTTTTTAAAAGTTTTAAAATTTTAATTGATTAAATAATATATAAATTTCATTAAAATAATTCACCATTATAGATTAATTTAATATATTGATATAAAATACATTTCACATAGAAAACAAATTCCTAAAAAACATCACTTTTATTTTCAAATAAAAATTTGAGTGATAAAAATTTGATAATTAAATATTTAATTTTTATGAATGTTTAAACCATATATTTTTCATAATTTAGTTATTATTATTCATATTCACTGATCCAATGTCTTGGTGTGAACAAATATATAATATTTTAATAATGTTTCATGGTTCTTCTAAGCTTTCTCTGGTGTGTAACACAAGCTGTCAAATAAATAAAATTATTTGATAGAAATATTCCATAAAATTATTAGGATGTTACATTATAATCCCATTTGAAATGAATTTTTCCCCTGAAATTTTTCACCATGATACAAACATATGAGGATAGTTTTTCCCCATCACATCCCCAAGATCCCACTTAACTTCCTCAAATTTGTGGTTTCTCCATAAAACATTGACTAGGTGAGTGGTATTGTATCATATAAATTTCTCTCTATCATCCATAAGATCAATATATTTTTATTTAAAAGAAGGATATTTGTTTGATAGTAATACCTATTTGTTTTTTAAATTTGAAGAATCTTGTATGTACTTCCTCAAGAGAGATACCTGGAATACATCATGAACATAATAAATATTTTGTGCAAGTGAAATTTGATAAAATACCGTCATGATAAAATCAGTAATTTCAAAAGGATTAATATACCTAGTAATTTAATTTCCCTTATTTCTAAATATCATCACCCACTTACACATAGACATTCATAGGAATACCTGGTCACCACTTTAAAATTTAAATCTTTTCGATGATAGTGAACATAACGTTTTTGTAGACTATGAGCTGCTATTATGTGATGTAGAATAGATCATACCTTATCTACCATTTTATCATCTAGATCAGGTCCCAATAGATTAACATCTCTAACTTCATTCCAGCATGTTATAGTTCTACACTTGATACCAAATAGGGGTTAATAAGGATACACTTGAATGCTCGAGTGAAAGCTATTGTTGGAAGAAACTTCTACCAATACAAGGTGTTGATCCCAATAACCTTAAAAATAAATAGATCAAGATAAAAACTTTTCTTCTTGATTTTGAATGTTCCTCTCACTATAAACATCTATATGAGGATGTTAATAAGTGATAAAAAATAAATATATATCTAGATCCTCCTAAATAATTTTCCATAAATTTTAGGTAAACCTTAGATCCCAATCTGATACAATGGAAAGCAAAACACAATGAAATATTACCACTTACTTTATATATATTCTAGAAAGCTGATTGTGAGTGAAATATTCCATAATAGAAATAAATTATGTCAAATTCATAAGGTGATCAACTATAACCCATATAGAATTATTGATTTTAAATGTTATGGGGAGTCTATTGGAAAAAAATCCCTGGTGATGTTTTCCCATTTCCATTCATGTATTATTAATGGTTGTAACAACCCCTAGACATATATCTCATAGCCTTAGATTTTTGACAAAGATAATACCAAAAAACACACTCTATAATATTCCTCTTCATGTTATCCCACCAGAAATTCTGTTCCTGGTCTCTATAAATCTCGGTACTTCTAGTATGAATAGCGAATGGTGAAAGATGAGCCTCATCCAAAAGCTCATTCTTCAAATATGGTATGGGAGGAATATATACATGGATCTTGAACCATATTATTCCATTACAATAAAGGATGAACTGAGGAACATTTCTCACTATCTTTTGTAGCTCTACATCTTCCTTATAAACCAATTTAATCTTCACTATGATAGATGTGAGAACATTTATTTGAGCCAGATAATATTTCTCCCCTTCAATTAAGATTTCCAGATCCATCCATTAAAAACTCATAAATATTGGATATTTTTTGATCCACTTAATAGATAGTATAACATGATCCTTTTAGCTCAAAGCATATTCCACCTTTTTCACTTTACTAGGGTGGTAACGTATTGAGAAATCTTAATATTTAATCATATCCAACCATATTATTTGGCGCATTTTCATCTATTATTTAGTGAAAACACACTTTAAATTTTTATTAGAAGTATATATGTCACACCTTTCATCATATAGATAATTCTTTTGAATCTTTAATGAAAACTTGACTGAATCTAACTCCAAATCACGAGTTGGGTAATTTTTCACATGGACCTTCAATTCGCATGAATCATAAGATATAACCATATCATTTTCCATTATAACACATACCAAACCATTGTATAATTCATCTATATAGATTGCGAACCATTCTTTACTATATTTTACTTTGAGAACTGGTTCCCCAACCAAAATTATGTTCCACTACTTGAAATTATCTTCACTTTCATATATACATATGAACTTGACTCATTTCTAAGTCAACATGGTGAGTAGATAAGATAATTATAATAAATAATTCACAAAATATTGATAATATCGAACAAACCTGAGAAAACTATAGATTTTGGTCATTATGGTTGGTATAAGAAATTTCTCCATAATTTTTATCTTTAAAGTACCTTCTGGTATAACCTTACTTGAGTCTATATGACCCAAAATGAATCTTTCTAAATCCAAAATTTACACTTGAAGAATTTTGAGAAAATATTATACTTCCCCAGTGAATTCTGCATAACCCTCAAGTGATTTTTATGTTCATACAATCTCTTTAAGTATAGATGAATATTTTCTATAATTCTTCCAAAAATTGATCAAGGTAATCTCTAAAGACCCTATTCATTAAATATATAAAGATAGAGGTAGAATTTTCAATAAAAAAAGTTTTACTAAAAATTCATAGTGTCTATAACTTGTATGAAATGTCATATTTGGTATAAAGTCTTTCTTGACCCTCAATTTTGGATATCCAAAAAGGCAATCAACATTGGAGAATTATTAAGCTTCATGTAGTTGATCAATTAAGTTATCAATATGGGGGAGATGAAACTTGTTCTTAATATATATCTTGTTAGGTTATCGATAATAAATATATATGATCAGTGATCCATATTTCCTTTTGAAAAAAATAGGTGCACCCCAATGTAACACAATTTTCCAAATGAATCCCTTGTCAATATTCTCCTAGACTTAGTTATTAAATTATGTTAATTCAATTGGGACCATTGTATAAATAATCTTTCAAATAGGCATACCGCTGAGTATGACTTCTATTGAAAACACAAATTCATAATTTGGTGAAAAACCCAATAATTATTCCCAAAAAGACATCATCAAACTATTTTATAATATATGTATCCTTAATTTTTAGTTTCTCCATAACCATCTGATATAAATAACCTTAATATATAGAAATTAAAACCCACAGGATAGAATCAATTTCCATTATAAATACATATTCATCATCTCATCAATAAATGATTGTAGGTTCATTCAGAATATGAAATATATCTTTCCAACCCTAGAAATTGATATGGGATCCATATAGAGAAATTCATTCCATTATAAGAATCACGTTGAATTCAAGTAATGGGAGAATCAAAAGATACATAGGAAGAAATTGCTCATAAACATCAATCAAATAATAACTATAGAGATTAGATGTGCCCATTCTTCCATTATGGTTTTTCATATCTAAATCAACCTCTAATTGTTGAGGTGATAAGGAGATACCGTTAACACATAGTTTATAAATAAAAGTGTGGGTGGATCCAGAATAAAATATGACATTAGTTACTCCAAAGTGGATGATAAGTGTACCTTTCACCACATTATTCTCATAACCCACTTCTTAGTTGTGATTTCATGATATTTTCCAATATCTTTAGGCTTAAGAGTTTTTTTAACACTGATCATAATAATATTCCGATTTGTGCATTGGTTTTCAAAATACCCATAATCTTTGGATTTGAATCATTGGACTATGGGTAATTCATTAGTTGGAGTCTTCTTTTCCTCTATTTAATTAACCAACCTATTGACCACCTTCTAACATTCATGTTCTTTACGACTCACATTTCAAATTTTAAACCACCACCTTGTTCCATTCAAAGACTTTCCATGATTTTTCTTCCCACGTTTATAGAATGTAAATGGTTGGAGTTTCATTTGGCCATGTGATTTATTTTGGTTTTCATGATACTCATTATTTATTTTCTTATTAAAGCTATCTTAATGGTGGGGATCTCTAATTTTCATTCCTATATTGAGTTTACATTGAATGATTTATTCATATATACTAAAGTTCTTTTAGATAATTCATTTTAGAGACTTTGTTTTAGGCTTCCAAATAATAGATAAATTTTACATTATTGTCTCATAATGAGACCAGAGGAATACCTCGAATGCCTTGTAAAATTTTCCTTATAGGTAACAATAGATTCATTATCCTTTTTCTTTATCATAATAAATTCCTTCTTCATATTTGCAAATATAATATCACAAAATTACTTTGAATAATACCCCCTTAAACTCGTCTCATTCCATTTATTCAATTTCGTACCCTTACCAAATATTCTTCATAAGATTACACCATCGATCCGCTTCACCTTCTAGATGTTAAATAACTAGGACAATTTTTTCATTTCTCAAGCATTGAAGAACAAAAAATATTTTCTCAATGGTGTTGATCTACCGCCCAACCACTAGTGGATTAGAAGATACTCTAAAATATTGTGGAAGTTTCCTTATAGAATATTCAATTGTATGTTATTCTCTCCTTTGATAATTTGGAATCTCGAATCATTTATTTCCTAATAATGATGTGTGAGCAACACATGAAGATTCTTCATTCCGTCTCCCATAAAATTTTGTTGCTCAGAAGAAATATCGTTTCATTTTATATCATAATTAGAATAAAAAAAATTATTTCAGGTTCCATCCATTGAATAAAACAAAAAACATAGTTTAGGAAATAATAATCATAGTGTGAAACCATATAATTCTGAAAAATCATTTAGATAATATATAAATCATGAGGCCTTCTTTTATAAAATCATAGTTTTAGCCTAGGTTATTCATGATTATCGTCAAAACATTAGGATTTATCTTATACATAGACCTATCACAATGATTTTCATAAAATGTTTCTAAACCTAATCTCTAAATATTTACTAAATCTTTCATTATACCAACTATAATTTCATAATGTTTTTGTACAAAAACATTACATATATTTAGAAGAATATTCAATATATAATAATACAATGCACGATAGAATTGTAAAGGTTTAGAGTTATTATATATTTTATAAACAATAAACATATTTTGATAATGATTTTAAAAATATCCCATATATATCATCTCACATAGTATTCTTCATAGGCATACCCTACTAAAAATATTCATCATAACATGGAGAAAAGAAGCATAAAACAGTATGAGTTCAGATGGTCAGTAACGGTAAACATGGAAGATATAAATTTATGATAATATGGAATCAGATGATTATAATAAGGTAATGATATATTTTTTATAACATATAAATATGATACTAAATCTGACATAAATCACAAATATGAGTTACGGAATAAAACATTAACATGTCAAAAAACATGAATCTTAAGAATTAGAATTCAGCATAACTCAGTAATGAACCATAAGCTCATGTGATAAATATGTGTAGAACCATATTAAGATTATAAAAAATTTCATTAGTCAAGGATAAATACTAATATCATAAGATCATGAATCAAAACATTTTTCCATTAAAGGATTAATAACATTGACTTGTTTCCCATAAAAATCAATCACATCGACATGTTTTCCATAATATATCAAGAAATTCAAATTGTTTCCCATAACTATCTCTTAAGATATAATAATTTACCAAATGAATTTGAGGTAGATTTAGGTACCACACATAACATTATGAAAACCATAAATACGTGGTCCACAATATCATAAATAATTTAACATATAAAAACCCATGAAAGGAAATGGTTTACCTAATCATTTCATTATATCCTAACCCCTGATAAAGAAATGAGTTTTATAAAAAGTTCATCATTTTATTATAAAGAACATCTATTTAAATAATAAGGAAGGTATCCTTAGATCATATCATGAGTAAAGATTTATTAACCTCATATGATTTCATATTATATGGTAAATTATTTTTAAAAATTAATTGGAATGTTTTTTTTTGGAAAATTACCTTTCCATATTGAAATCACTTTTTCTCTTAGTATTTTAACACATAAAAATAAAAAAAATATTTGAAAATAATCTTATAAAATAATAAATTAAGATTTCAATAATAGGGGATTCGTGAAGGTGGGAAAATATTCTCATTCAGTACTAGTTAAAAAACACTCCATCCATATTTTGGATGGAAAAGTCACCAAGTTCCTTGTCTGGAAAATTAAAAAAAATCTATTCAAATCATTTTGTATGTTTTAAAAAATTACTAAGAATTATATTAAACAATTATTGAAGAATATTAAATTTTTTAAACCATTTTATAAAAAATGTTCATGGAAGAAAAATATTTTCCAAGAGGGACTTAAACAAATGTAATCTAGAATATTTATGAGACTATGAGATAAACCCTTACAACTATGGTAACTTGTGCAGAATAATCCCCATGAAATAACAGAAATTATATGGGTATATAAATATCACAATTTCTATGATATTAATCCTAAAATACATTACTAGGTAGTATATACAAAACAAAAAAAGAAACATGTAGTGTATAATTCATATATCCCATAAAAATAAATGTGAGACAAAAATCCCTTAACTATAGTTTCACATTTCATTGTTCATCATAAAACCTCATGTATAATAAATATGGATTTATTATACATGTATTAATAACTATATTCATATATATCATACCATTTATGATTATTATAACATGTTATCACTAGTTTATTAATAATTTTTCATTAAAATAGATATTTCAGTGATAACATCTTCATTTTCCAAGCATGTTTCGGTTCAGCAGTCTCAATCATTATACTTTGATATTTTTACCATAATTAACAATATTTTAATAATGGTGTAAAAAAAATATATTCACAATAATCATATTTATTATCATTCATAAAAATTAGAGATATAAAAATGAACCATACTACTCAGGGAGACGGTAGACTGTACATATGCATGAATGGTATTTATATTTTTTTACTAAATAAATGAAATGAAGGTAAATAATAATTCACCTTTACAGAATTTTCTTATATCATAAATTTTATATATATTCATAAAATCCATCCTTATTACTATCCATGTTAAATATAAATAAAAATTTATTAATATCACATCTTGAAGATGGTAGTCAATTCGTACACACATGCAACATTGTCATTTCCAAAAAGATTGGAGAGTAAGTAGGTAGAAATGATATTATAATTCTAGAAGAGTAATTATATCATAATTATAATATATATAAATTAAAACCATCATAATACCCATCCATAAAATATGATGATGAAATATTAATTGGACCTCTAAGTGGAGATGGTAAGTCATATATATGCATGAGTGATACATTCACTTATTTTTATAGGAAAATGGGTGTATTGTGGTGTTTTATTAATAATAATTACATGTAAGAGTATTTAGGATACTAAATTTATCATTTTATGATAAATATAATATATTTATCAGATTCAAATAATAGTAGAAAAAGAAAGTAATCGGTCAAGGTTATTTCTACTTATTCAAAACGAGTCATTTAGATATCCTCTAAGGTATCTTGGGTTAGTATTCTGGAAATCATAGAACCACTAGAATATGTATAGGGAAGTGTAGAAAATAATTATTTATATTATGATCAATATATAAGGCTCAATTTAGTGTAATGAAGTGAGGTAGGATGTGTCCTTTTATAATTAAGGTGAGGTAAACTTTTAAAATTTATCAAAATTTTAAATTAAAATAAATTAATTTTCAATAAGAATAACTAAAAATGATATGGGATTAAAAGATAAGGTTGAATTTTGTTTTTATCTCAACATAAAATATAATTTATACAAGTTTTTCTATAATTATAAAGCTTATCATTTAGATTAATCAATAGTTAACACACTTAAATTTTAACTATGGTATCTACTTTTTCAATAATAAAAAGTTGTACTTTTTACATATAAGTAGAAAATTGGGCCATAAATTTCCCATTTATGTAATTTTATAATATCATTATCAAATTATATTACTTAAGTTTTTTTAAATAATTTTATATAATATTATTTTGATAAAATATCAATATTTTCAATTTTGACACTTAATTTATTTTAGCTTTAAATACATCAAGACAATGGGAAAATTTTAATTTAATAATTTGACACCTTCCAAATATGTCTTTTAGATCTATAAAATTCGTGGTTCTTATTAACTCATTCATGTTATATAACTTTTAATATTTGTAATATCATTTATTATATTTTTTTCTAAAAGGAGAAATATTGCATTAGTGTTTCTTAGTTAAGGACATTATATAATTAGTAAAAACGAAAAAAATTATATCATAAAAATAATTTTATTATGATGAAAATACAGTGTTATATTAATTCATAACATACATTTTTCCCTATATTGAAACATAACTGATATAAAAAACTAAGAGAGTGACATTTTGTA
The DNA here is from genome assembly GCA_963277665.1 of Viscum album. Classification (NCBI taxonomy): domain Eukaryota; kingdom Viridiplantae; phylum Streptophyta; class Magnoliopsida; order Santalales; family Viscaceae; genus Viscum; species Viscum album. The sequence goes on along the minus strand of OY728166.1, from coordinate 1,330,458,163 downwards.
AATTCCTCTGATTTCAATAATATTTAGAACATTTTTTGGAAAAATGTCCAAAAAATATATAAATATAAAAATTTTGGTTTTAATGTTAAAATCAAACTTATCTAATAAGAGATATGTTTAAAAAATATTTCCTTAACACTTATTTTTAATCGATATTTACCCGAATTACACTTTAATAATATGATAAATTTTAAAACCTTTAATATTCGTATGAAACAAAAAATAAAAGTGTCATAATTACCAAATTTTAAGTTCCTAATTATAAATATTAAAATATTTTTACCTAATATAACAACTATAAATTGAATAAATTAATTTGATTTTTTGTCTAAAAAATTTCAAAAAAATTCTTTTTAGAAAAATTATATTTATAAGAATCAATATAGATTTATTCTTATATTATGATAATAAAAATATTTTTTGAATGTTTTAGGAATTTGATATGTTAAATAATATATAAATTTAATTAAAATATAGACCAAAATATATTAATTTAATATTTTTATATAACATATGTTTCACTCATAAAAATAATTATTCAGAAAAAAATTTCCTTTATTTTCAAATAATTTTTATTTTTAATAATAATAATTTCATAAGAAGTAAATTCATTTAATAATTGTGTAGACCATATATTTTTCAGAACATAGTTATTACTATTCATATTCACCAATCCATTGGCTATGTGATATTGGACATATATTATTTTAATTATATTTCATGATTTGTCTATAGTCGCTCTTCATCTATCATAGGATATCAGTGAAATAAAATTATTTAAGGAGAACAATTTTACAAAAATATCATGACATCGAATTTTCAAAATAATGTTCCCAAAGAAGTGAGAAATATTTTTTAAATGATTTATGTTATATGAATTATTATCATAAGAAAAAAAATGAAAAAAATTCATAATACAATAAAAGGGTATAATATACATACTTTATATGAAGTAATATAAAATAACATTCAAAACTCAATAAATGAAAATCGAGTTACCAAAAATACTCACTAATAGGGAGACACTAGAATCACTATCCACCTGGATAAGGGAATTTTATTTAGCTAGTAAATCCCATTAAATATCAAGAAAATAACATTCATGGGATAGTAAATCAATAGTACACCATATAAAGGGACCATTGTTCATAAAGTTTTTTATTTGTAAAAGAATATTAATTGAGAAAAAGAAAAGCCATAAGTTTAAGAGACATTTAAATCCAAACCCTTGAGAGTGAAAAAATAAAATTTATAATTATATACTGTGAAATAAATCTGAATAATGATACAATATATAAAATTGGCATTAAATAAAACTTAAAAATGATAGTAGGTGAAAAAATACGATACTTATTTAAATGTAGGGAAATTGAGATAAATCCCTTATATGTCATCTCAGCTTCCATGAAAGTTATTTAGACTCCAGTATCATAAACACACACACACACACAAACATATATATATATATGTTAATAAATTAATCTATAACCTTACCCATATCCATTTAGTTTCATACACTTCATAAATATTCGTTCTCTACATAAATTCTTCCGATTATACACATATGATGTTTATAGTTTTGAAGGTTTATACTAGTTTCATAAAATTTGTTCCTGTGTTCATTATTTTTTCAATTATAAAATTTAATATTTCATTAAAATTATGAATTTTATTACTTATAAAAATTTAAGTTTTTTGAAATTATTTTAATCATTGTTTTAATATTTATCATTAAAGATGAAATTGATAATAAGCATGTCTTGGTGAGTTTTGATGAACAGAGAGTGTTTTCTAAATTGAAAACATAGATATTGATATATAATATCAATATACAAAATATAATAAATATATAATCATTTATTACATATTGCATTGGTAAATAAGTTCTCATAGTGGGCAGAGAGATGTCATAGCTAAAGAGCTTCTTGCTCTACGACCATGAAATCTAGGTTTTTCTTCTCCGATGAATCCATCCTTGCTTGAGTAATTTGATCCCACAGATGAATTTGTTTCCCTATATAAGAAGAAGGGTTCTGATTCAAGGTGAACTGAGGCTCCATTTTTAGTCCCATAGAATGAAAATGAACCATTGAAGCACACTAATATGGAAGGATCTTCTATCATAGAAGATCCTAGGAAAGGTGTTGATTGCTTTTCTCATGGATCCTAGAGTTGTGATTCTGTATCTCGTAATACGATCTCAAGGATTGGCACACCATCAGTTGTTGAAGTGAACCCTTATATTTTTGAAGAGTGGATTAGCACTAAGAAACACTCAATTATCACTCATCTCAGTTCAGAAACAAAAAATCCTAGAATCTTCATGAGCTAAGAGATCATATTCTTTAGCTATGGGGTTTCAAATAATGGAATATTGTATTACTCGATATGAATTTCAGTCACATTAAATTTAATTGAAATGAAATGAAATTGAAATCTTGGAGTATTGGATTTTTTAACCTCAAGCCTGGGATTTTGAGGTTTCAAAACATGAATCCTTGGTTTGATCCTCTTCAATCTAGAAATACCATTTTCTAAACACGGACATGTGTCAAGGGATTAAATTGGATATTTTTGAATCCAAGTATACACTGGGATGTTTCATTGGTCATTATAAATCCAATAAAACTTGATAAAGTGAATATTTTTATAAGGTATGGTCACATTTATCAAATTTTAATTGAGTTTGACATATCAACCACTTGTTTGATTTCTGGAGAGTTTAAGATTGAACTTGACATTGAGTTAGAAAATGTACGGCCATTCTTAACTAATTTTTCAACCATTGGTCATGTTAAGAAAATTTTCCACAAAGACTGAGATGCTCAAATTGAAAATGATATGGAAACCATTCTAAACTGTTTATTCTTAAAATTCCATATACTGTTAATGATAATCATGTATATGGGAATAAGAGTACCTTTGATGGGATAACGGGCCCACTTTCACCCATTAAGGGGAACATGATGAATAACACCAAATTAATGAATGAGGGACCTCTCATTTTTGATGATGTTGGTACAGAGAAAAAATATATAGGTATGAAATTTTCTTTTGATTATGGTGGTGGTGTACTACCTTGTGCACCCTCCACACAAAAACTTCATTATATGATTCATGGAGATAAATCTTCTAAATGGGGTGATGTTGATAGTTATGCTATTTTTGATGATATGGATCCTTTAATTTTATTAGAAGATCGATTCCTATTGAAAATGAAACCTATTTTGGGTTCTATTCAAGTTCAAAATACCTCTTATTATGCAGTTGGGTGGAAAATTCATCCCTCTAGGACACCTCTTACATATTTGTGGGCTACTAAAGGATCTCAGCGATGTTTGAAGGATTCCATGGTACCTTTTGTGAGTTTGGGTGTGGTGCAGGTCACCTTTCGCAAGGTTCATATTGGAAATACTATTGTTGTCTCTCCCATTTTTGATGCTACATCACCTCATCAAGCTTCCTTGACTGCTGATTTTCTAGGAATTGTAGTGAAGGATGAAATGAGAACTGACTCCTAGGGTCATGCACTCTCACATGCCTTGGGTTCTGAATGTATAGTTGTAGTGGTGACTTCACATGAGACCAACACACTTGTTTCTTCATCTAAAATTGGAGTTGTGACAAACAATTTCTTCACTATTTTAGGTTCCATCAACTCTCTAGAATTTGATGTGCTTTACAAAGGAATATTGGAGATTGTTTTTAAAAAAACTCAACACCTCACATGACTAATTCCTTTATATTGGTGTTTAAACAGGATGAAGTAAAGGAGAGGCAGGTTAGACAACTCTTAATTAAAGACTATATAGATGGAAATAAATGTGGAAAAGAGGATGATTTCTAGGGAAATGAAAGAGGTCATGGAAGATTTTGTGTGAGGGGTGGTGGAAATAAAGGCTAAACTATTTGTTTCCGTGGTGTATTTCTACTCTTACCTAATACTCTCTCGTTTATCTTGTAGTACTCTTTTAGATACTAAATTTCTAGGATAATGGATATTTCAATGGTTTTCACTATTTGGTAAATTTTTATAATTCCTCCATGACATAAATTTGTAGTATTTTTTGGATTTTTAATCTAACCAAGACATGAACCTACCATAATTAATGGATGATTATGGGATGGATTAGTAATAATATCATTATATCAGAAGAATAATGATAATGTTTTGTGTTATTTAGTTTGATATATCAAAATTTGAAATAATTATAAAAATTATTTTTATTTATAAAAAGTATTTTATTTATAAAATGTTGTTTCATAGAAAGAAGAGATCATTTTCTACATAGTTCACTTTTTTTAAATGATTAAATTATCGATAATTATTTTTTGGTCATATCATTAATAGATTATTAAATTTGAAATAACAAAACTGTAAGGATATCATAAAAATCATAATTATAATTTAATCCCATCCTTATATCAAAACTTATAATGTGATGAAGGTAAACAAAACTGGTTATGTTGTAGTGGTGGCGGTCGACACAACGCATGAACGACAGTTTTGTTTTCCTTAATGGATTTGGAATATGAATAAACAATGAAAGTAACCTAAATATAATAACCTAAAATTATATAAATGATACTATTATGTTTATATTGGTGTTTTTAGAAAATATTTGAAATAACAAAATTAAGAAAATAAACTAAGTAGTTGATAACAATCATGTTGGAGACTTGGACTTCATTGGAAATCTCTTTGAATTTGAAGGTAATATGATTAATATATATTTAAGAAATTATTTTTTTTCAAGGTTAATGGTTATAGGGAGAGTAAAATTTCAGAGTTTAAAGGAGTAATTAGATGTTTGGGTGGGACTTTAATTGGATAATATATTACCCTTTTATAAGTGAAGGAAAAGGGTTATTTTGGGAAACACCTTTATATTTTTCGATAATTACTCGACACTATTCAAGGGTAAATAGGTCAAAAATGGAAAAATATATATGTTATACCTGAATTGGTAGATAAAAATATTATACATTAATTTCTAGGTGCGTTTTATAAATGTTTTACATCTTTTACATTAGGTTAAACTCAATTTTCCCCAATTTTATTATTACCTTGGTAATTAATTTCTAACCTTAGTAATTAATTTCTATGAAAAAGATATTAATATTGAACATTTTACCTAATTTAGTATATATAAATTTGAATTTTAAATTAATTTTATATAAAAAATTTCTAAAGGTGAGAAATGTTAATTTTAAAATAAATAAACTCAATCACTTAAAAACAGTTTTTATAAAAAACAAGTTATGATTTAAAATTAGATACATTATAAAATTATCATGGGGACTCATTTTTATTAAATAAATTGATTTATTATAAAAAAATAAAGGGTTTGATGATTTAAAGGTAAGCCAAAATAAAATATCTCTTTAAAGTACGTTCTTTTGATGAGAAATACCGAAAATAGATTCTATATTAAAGTAATATTTTAATTAGTTATAAAAATGTTTAGAAGAGTATTTACTTCTATAATGAATCTTTAAAAATTTATACTTTTATTCCTTGATTTAATATATGATTACTTTAATGGTATTTAAATCTTCTAGGATATTCATACAAAGTAATAAAATTATTGAAATTATAATTTTCATAACTCGCACATTTTTTAACTAAAAATTTTCTTTTTTATAAAATAATAAAAAGCTCATACTATGGAAATTTTGATATGTCGAATAAAAAAAATTATGTTAATTTTATTAATTTTATGTCCAAAAATTTATAAATTCTTTTTTATGAATTAATTCATAAAATATAATGAAAATTGTTTTTATCAGAAAATGTCAATTTAAAATATTAAAAAATATTATTCTTATTTCATATCATTTAGTAACTAAATTATATTCAACAAATTATTAATGTAAAATATAATTTATTATTAATAATTTTTTTACAGAATAAAATTATGTATCATATAAATGAAAATTTTCTTAGAAATATTTTTTCTAAACAATAAATGATATAATTATTCATTTTATTTAAACAAGTTGAATTTATTTAAAATTAAAAATTATCCTATATTTTCTATATTTAAATATTTCATGAAGTGGTTACTCGTATTAATTCTTTCTAATTTAATGGATATGTTTTAACAATAATTTTTAAACATTTGTATTTTATCAAAATATATCATGATATCCATTTAAGTTCTGTGTTTTGTGTGGATAATGTTATCAAAAAAAATTAATTATTTATAGTTAACCCTTTATTATAATTTTGTGGTGTTACATTACCCCTCTTAAATATATTATTTGCTCATAATTTATCTCTTATGATCAGAGTAATTGTTTAATTCCCATACCCTAAAATTGAGAGCCGGTTCCTTATGGATTAAACACATTCCAATGAAGATTAATTTCCTCACCTGGAAGATCTGTAATAACATTTTCCCCACCAATGAGAACGTCAGAAAATGTGGCAGCCCTCTCGTCTCTCGTTGTTCATGCTACAAATGTTATTTGGAAGAAGTATTCACCATCTCTTCTTCGACGGAGAATGGGAAAGGGAAGTTTTGTCTCTATTTGGTACATTTACAGCCCTATCCTCCTTGAATCCACTGGTTCTGGGACTGTTGGTTCCATAACTCAGGTGAAAATGGACCAGAGCAACTAACTCACACTCTCATCCTCCATGGTGGTTGTTGGTGCCTTTAGAAAGCCTGAAATAAAGCTTTCTTTGTGGGGGGCTCTTCCTTTGGGATGTGCATTACTGGTAGGACCCTGAGCCTCCTCTTGGACTTTGTCAGAGGATTTCAGTTCTAGAGGGATTCCCCCTCACTACACTTACATCAGTCGCAATCCCCAACTTCTTCTTATAGGGGCACTCCAGAGGCGTCTAGGTTCGCTGGGTCCCTCCCCTGCGGGGCCAGAAACTTAACATGGACGATTCCTACATCTCGGAGACCATGGGAGGGGTGGTATGGTACGTGATCACAGTGGGCTGGTCATGTTGGCATTCACTGCATTCTTTGGCCCCAAATCTCCTCTTCCAATGGGGACTCTCGCCTTCCTCACCAACCTCTCCCTTAACCAACAGAAAGTAATTATCAATGTGGAAGCTGAAACTAATTACTTGATTCTTTGTAACTCACTGTGTGATTCTACCAACCCTCCATGGATGATTTATTATCCCATCAAGAAGTTCTGTGCATTGATCTCTAGCAGCGTTCATCTGAGATAGACGTGGAGGGATGATAACATAGCGGATGATCATCTAGCATCTATCGCGGGTCAAGGTCCCGATGTCTCATGTTTTTATAACATTAATTTTCTAAAAGTGGAGGGTGTTAACATCATTATGGGGGATTCCCATGGCCTCTATTACTTCAGACTCTCTTAGGTCCTGGTTCCCTTTGCTTGTCCCTCTTGTTTTTTTCTCTAGTTTCCTTTCATATAAATAAAAAATACTGATGATGATGAATAGACCCTATATTATATTTATTATCATTTAAAATTAAATTAGCAATGATATGTTTTTTAGTAATCTTAAATATTTTAATTACATGTCATTTATTATAAAATAACATTAATGTGAAATTATTTAATTAATTTAAATTTAAAAATATCAAGAAAATGATGGAATTCAAATGTATTAGGTTCATAGATATGTAAAATGGAATATTCATCTAACAAAAATAAATTAACACATTAATTCATTAAATTTTATTCACTTTTAATATTTTTAATATCATTTATTTCATTTAATTATTAACTAAATAGTCACTATGTTGTTGTTTCTTAAGAATTTTAAGTTACTAATTCATCAATAAAAATTAATTACAAGTTATTATGATAAATTTTTTTTTTCCATGTAAAATGATATGTATAACTGAAAATATGATTTTTTCACATCTCAAGGCTTTATAAATGTTTAAAGTATAGAAAGTTACATTTTGTATTTTTTCCTTACATACCCTATTATATTGGATACATTCATGGAATAATTTCTAGATAACTCATAAAATTAGAACCAATTGGTTATATGGTCTAAATATGTACATATAATGGATTTTGGACAAGCATGTAGGTCATTTAACCCTTAAGATTAAAGTTTAACCACTAAGTAAACTAATTTTTACCTTAATCAATATGATTAATTTTGATTAATTTCATTAATATTTTTTGTCAAAGACTAAGTTGGTATTATTAGAATATAAATATTATTTTTATTCCAAAAATTTATATCCATTTTTCCAAATTCAATTCACATAAGTGACAAAAAACATTTTGAATTTAATCCCACAGTCATGGTGAGAAAGTAGGTTTTTAAAGTGAAACTTTTCAAAAGTTCATTATGATTTCATTTCTAAGTTAAGTATAAAAATTATTCCAATAACCTAAATTGTATTCATATATTTATAATTGATAAATTATGGCTTTAAAACCAATTCAAAATATAATTTAACATTAATAATTATTTAAACAGAAAGGCAGTTTTCAACTAAAATGTTGTATTTTTCACTATTAATCAAAAAATGAATCTTCTCAGAAAATACCAAAAATTCAACCTAATATAATATTGAGATTCAAAATTAAAATTGGATTTTAATTTCAAAAATAAAATTTTTCAATGTTTCAAATTTTTTTAAAATATGTGTGCCTTTAAAAGGAGGCAAAACCACCTTTAAAAAATACATCTTTTTAAGCGTAAAACTATATTTGTTCTCATCATATGTCTATAAAATAAATATGATGAATTTAAAATTATTTTTTCAGTATCTTATATAATAATAATTATATCTTAAATCCCAAGATGTTATATACCTTCTTATTTTTGGTCTTTTATGTCTGATATATTGTCGAAGGAACTCGGTATTGTGTATAACACCTGAAAACATAGTGTTGAGTATAAAGAAAAATAAAAACAAAATTAAATTTATTCTAAGTGGAAAATATTGTAATGTATTTGGGTGTTACATTATCCCCGCCTTAAATAAATTGAGTACTCAAAATTTAAACTTGATCTCAGTAATCTTGGGATTGATATTTAAAATTCCATTTTTGAAAAATTAACAATGTAAAAGGGTTAATAAAATATCCTCTTAATAAGAGATATAATGAAGTACAAAGGTCTCATAACTAAGTTCCCATGTAGGAGACCATATATGGGAAATGAAAACATGGACAAGGTCTAAAAGAGTAAACAACTACAGTCATTGGTCATAAGAAAGTAAGTGGTTAATAGAAAATTAAGGGCATGAGAACCATAAATATGTGATGATCTAAATGAAAATTTGATTAATAAGATATGAACGTAATAGGGTAAATTTTTTATTTCAAGAAACTTTTACTAGTGTTGGATAACAATATCACTCTTTAAGAATATTTATAAATATAATTACTTGATAATTTTCTATTTTCTAAGAACAATCACATCCTTTTGTTATTCCTTGAACTATTTCTACTTCATATTATTGAACATGTTGTATCACATGGTGAAGTAATACATTAATATCTAAAAACTCATCCAATGATCAACATAAAAAATATCATAAATGGTTAAATTTTCCAAAAGGTATGATCCAAAACTTTATAAGGAAGGTCACTAAATTTCTAAAAGTAAATTATCATTAACCATCAATCAACATGAAGTTTATCTTTAATCATCACATACCGAACAAGTGAATCCATTCATCATCCATTCTATTGAAATTAGTTAATAACATGAATTATCCCAAAAAATTATAGAAAACATTCATGCATCCTTATTACTTAAACTAAAACATGTATTATTGGATATATTACTTTAATACAAAAATGTTTTAAATTCCGTCAATGATGGCATAAAACCATTTTAAAACAAACCATTGACCAGTTCTATGGTAGTTGGTACTATCAGATTTACTTTATACAAATCAGTCATATCGTTATTCTAAAATCATTTTCTCAATATCAGGAACATATTAAGGGAAATCTTTCTCTCAACTATATATTTTCCAAGAAGATCCAATTGTCAATAAATCATTTTACGTAGTCATCGGTACCATTTAACACACGCTTTTAAATACTTACAAAAAATATTCTGTAGAAAAATACTCATATATTCCTTAATTCATATAACCAGTACATATTTGATAAAATACTAAAATTAAATATTATTTAATATAAACATAAGACCACTAATCAATCTTCTTCATCCATGGTAAAATAATATGCTTGGTTGTGATCTATTAGATTCTTCTGAGGTGTATTATCTTGATTCGTTGGGAATTTATTTTCATAGAACCCTATTTCACTAAAGTTGAAACACTAAATATAAGTCTTTTCTTTCTCCCATTCTCATCCGTTTATTGGTGACCCTTTTCTATGAAATTCTAAAAAAATAACAATCCTTTCAATAATTACCTATGGCGATTCCTTCCATAATTATAACATGTTGGAAATTAATTATTTCCCTTCATCCAATTATCTACCTTTTCACCAGCTTTCCTCTTCTTTATGTGCTTTTCTCCGAAACCTTAATACATAGATAACTATTTCTCTACCTAATTAGAACATGATACAATGTCCTCATGTGAATAATTTTTTTGGGTACTAGTTCCCTTCAAATCATTGTCTTAAAAGCATAAATTATATGATCCTTATTACTCTTTGGATCACTTTATTTGGTTAGGTTCACATTAATTCTTATAGGGGACATTTATAAATGTCAAAATACACTAAATTGGATCATATAATTATAAAAAATAATGTGTAATCCCAAAAAAAGTAAAATACATAACATAAATAGAAAGAAAATATGTTTAACTAATCTCATAATAATAAACATGGGTTATTTGGGTTGTTATAATATATATATTTTTCCTTAAAGGTAATTTTTTATTATGTTGTATTTTCTATGTTTTTACAAATCTCGTTTCCATGGTTGCAAATAAAATTCCTTTGATACCAACTATTATACCCTAACCCTAGAAACCTAGAGACAATGCCTTACTTTATTACATTAGAATTATTATAGGGAATAAAATCCCAAAGGATCAATTAGTTTAGTAGTTTTGGATAACCAGATACATACATGGAACCTATTTTATATTGGTAATATAAAATAAAACACAAAACATAACAAAATATAATAAAATGAATCCTTAAAATCTCATTCAAATATCTTCTATTTTTAACCGAAGGAAAGAAAACAAAATAAGTTTGATCCAACATTATCATTAATGGTTAAGTACAGATGAAGTTATCATTAATAAATGAATAATAAACAATATATAAAGGTAAATAATTTATCACACATTCCATTTAATCAATAAACTATGAACAAAATACATCCATATATTTGTTTCATAGTAAGACTCCTCTGGATAGTAAAAACTAAAATTAATGAAATTATTAATTATCAGACGTCATATATTTGGAGCATGAAACACTATACCATAAATATTTGTCCTCAATATAGTTTAATTAGATGAGTATTAACCTATTTTATTCTTCTTTGAAATAAAATCTTTGGGTTTTTTGTGAACTAATTTCATCTCACGAGATTACCGATGCATCGTGGGGATTAATTAACTAGTCCCCAACCCTTAGGTCTTTCATTAGCTAGTCCCAAACTCATCAGGCATGAATTAACTAGTCCCAAACCGATGCCATACTAGTAAAAATCATTAATTATATAACAAATAACATATTTTATTAATGAATAATGTGAATTTCCATCAAATATCCAAATTTATTAAAATATTCTTATTTATAAATATTTCCCAAGTTAACCAAATGACTTTCCAAATAAAGATTGTATGCAAAAACAGAATAATGTTTTGGGAATAATCATATACATTTCACAAGAATATTGATATTGAACATAATTTTAAACCCCAATTAATAATTAGTAAAATAAATCGTTTGTCTAAGGATAAATTTCACTATCATAAAAGAAAGTGATATTTCAAGAGTAATTTTACTGGTTAGTAATTTTCAAGTTAAAACCCTTTGGATGGGATAAATGAAAGTAAAAACATAAATACCATGAATATTAATGTATTTTTGGTATAATATACCAAAATTGGATGTATATACACCACAAAAAATAATTAATAGGTGAATGTGACATCAATCTAACAGATGTAAAAATTAAGATGAAAATCCCTTACATTGAGTATGACATAACACGTTTGTCTCTATCTTCCTAAATAATAATCATATGTTAATTTTTACTTGTTTTATAACCTTTTTCAATTTTACTATTACTTTTTTGTCACCTATTAACAAGTTATATACAATTACTTAATCAATGAAGTTTATGATGGATGTTTCGACCATTTATGATTTACGTGTCAAAAATGACTTTGATGGGTAGACAATGTTAAAAGAGTTCATTATGTAAACATATAAAGAATTATAAATGTGTCATAATTATTATATATATACATAAATTATAATTTTAATTCCAATCATGGAATATGGTTGTGAGAAATTAATTAATGTTACAATCATGGAGATGGTAGGTTGTACGTATGCATAAGTAACATTTCTATTTTTAATGATCATTAAAATTATTCTTTCTAGAATGATAATTATAAATTAAATAAAATATAATTAAATAAAATATACTTTTATATATAATTTTTGTGCTTCAAAATAAATCACATTGCTTTGAGGTGGTGGTAGTCCGCACGTCCACAAACGACATTATCACTTTTTTAGTGTGTGAAAGGTTAATAATGAAAAAGATATATTATATTATAATAAAGGTAATTATGTCCCGAGTATCATAATTATTTCATTTATATTATATATATTTATAATATAATTATTTTTATTAGTCCATAATATTTAGTGATAGGAAATGGAATACACCGTTCATGGAGACGTTAGTCCACACATACGCATGAATGACATTTCCATTTTATTATCGCATTAAAATAATGATAAATGAATGATATATATGTATATTATAAATTAAATATCATATTTCATATAAATAATATGTTTTATTAAAAAAATGTATTTAATACATTCCATGTAGCTTGTGAATGAATCACATTACATTGAGGAGGTGCTAGTCCACACGTCCCCAAATGATGTTATCGTATTCCCACAAAATGGAATACAAGAAGGTATGTGTCAAATAAGAACTAAAAAATCCTAAATATATTATATATATATATATATCATATATATAATATATGAACTATAAATCCATCATTATTACCAACCATTTAAGGTGGTAATGGAAAAATGAACAACATCGCTTCCCGAGGCGGTAGTCCACCACACACACGAACGATGATTGCATATAAAATTTGATAGAAGTGTGTGTAAGTGTAGGCCACAAACATAAGATAAAAAAATCTATGTATGTCTAGGATAATGATGATATTATATAATCAAGATATACTAATAATTGAATTTGGGGAAGAATAAAACAAAAGAGCTCATTGAACAACTTTACCTTTTCTTCGAGTAACATCATTTATTTTATACCAAAATTATTACTTGGTTATCTTTATTCCCAAAGGGAGTATTATAGTATAAGTTGAGGTATTTTTAGGGATTATTTGGGTAGGTTTTTTATGATAAAATTTGTCTTCATATGTGTAAGGAATGGGAAGAGTGAATGACTTTTTATATTAGAGGATGAGTGGTATTCTTTTAAATACCAAAAGGTAAACACTATTGGGAGGTCTCCCTTAGATAATTTTCATAAAAATTTGATAAATAATGGATTAAATGGGAATTTAGGTTTATCCAAACATTCACCACACAAAAAATAAACGAATTGTTTCATTTTTTTTCCTTAGTATTCAAATTTCTTTATTTTTTTTATCATTTCTATTTTTCATTTAGGTAACTAGTTTTCTAAAAAATTTAATTAAACCATTAAGACTTAGTTAAAGTTATAATTATTAGAAAATTTATACCCACATATTCTAAAATATTAAATATAATTTATAAGATAAAAATAAAACATGTGATGTAAATTAATTCAATATAATTGTATGTAACGCACAAAAATACTACTTTAACCGAAATAATAATAATATTTTTTCTCTATTTAGGGGTCAATATGTTCATTATAAAAGAAACATTAGTCCATAAATAGACCGTATTTAGTTTTTATTAACATTTAAAAATTAATTTTCATAATATAGTATTTTTATTAATTTTAAATTATTTAATAAAATATCATTTATTATAAAATAATATTAATGTCAGTTTGACATTATTTAGTTAATTTTAATTTTAAAAAATCAGGAAAATTATGTAATTCCAATATATTACATTTTTCATATATTTAAAATGACATATATATCTATGAAAGTAAGGTAATACAAAAATTTATAAAATTTTATTCAATTTTTGTATTTTTAGTATCATTTATTTTATTTAATTGTTATTTAAATAATTACTAGGTTGGGTTTTCTTAATAATTTTTGTCAATAATTTATAATTCCTCAAGTTTTCAATAGATAAAACATTGTTCGATAGCCTATGAGATAGGAAATACCGAAACAAAAAAAACAATAATTATTTATATTTATCTATTTTAACCTTTCTATTAAATTTATAGATATGAGTAGGATAAACTAATTTATGAAATATATATATTTCTTAAATAAATTTATAAATTATTGTAAAATAGTCAATCAATTTTTGGTAATGTTTTTCAAGCGGTCAGTTTCCAGTTGTTGTGCTTGAGGGTTTCAACCTCATTGTTGGTGTGTAAGATGGGTGGTCCACTGCGGTCTCCATGTTTTTGGAAGGTAGTGACATGATCTATGTTCTGGTTTGCAGTGTTTTCATAGTTATTCAATGCTCGGGTGGGCTTCACCGTGGTGATGGGTTCTTAATCTAAACCATTTTTTGAGTTTGGATTCATTTTTTGTTGCTCGTGTGTTTGTTCGTTTTCTAGGTTTTTGCATTGGAGTGATGTGGATGAATCTACTCCGAGGATCTCTTTACCTTCTGTTGTGTGATGGTGGGTGCTGCTCTTCTGATGATCTAGAGTTTTGAAGCTTGTTGGTTGGTATATTTTTCATTTCATCCTTGGTGTCTTTCTTGGTTTGAATCATGTATAATATGATTTTCAATTGTGAAGAACTAGAGATGGTTTGAAATGGTGATGTCTTGATGCTGTAGAAGCTTCTAATGGTGTTTTAGTGGTGTGGTTTTAGATGAAATAATGGTGATGTTTTGATGAATCTTTATCTGGATTACAATTGTGTTCTCTTCCGGTGTTTTGGTGATGGTTTTATTTGTTCTTTGTTTTTTCAACTGTTTCCTAATTTGTATGGTTTTGGGGTAGCTTTCCATGATTTTCTCCAGCATGCTTTAGTCTGGAGGGGGTGCTACAGTAGAGGCATGGACAATCAGTGAAGTTCATGATTCTAGAGAAATATATATTTGGTTTAATAGGATTATGGTTTGGGGTGAATCTCTTGTTGGTTTAATCTTCTGTTTTTGATGTTTGATCTTCTTGACGATGTGCTATGGTATGCGGTGAAAGGGGTTAGTGGAGGATGCATCTTTTGATTTATTTTGACTTGGAGAAGGTTGATTTGGTTTATGTTTCTATGAATTGATGTGGATTTTGTGGTTTTCATTTTTTGTGTTTACCTGTGGCATCATGACCTTGGTCCATGAGACATTACATCCAATTTATTTTCAAGGGACTATTCAAGAAAATGTTCAGAGTAGGGAGTGTCGTCCTTTTCATCACTATCCGAAATTGCATGTTTTGAGAGGGTATGGTGTCTGCCATCGGTACTGGGTTCGTGCATTCCTACACAAGATATCTAGCTGAGTAGTGATGGGATGGTGGAATCTGATCATATTGTTTTTTTGCTAGTATGGTGATTTTCCTTTCTTTTGAAGTGGACTGTATTTGGTCTTGATGATCTTGGACATGAAGGAATGGTTGTGTTTTATGTTTTTGATGTCATTTTGGTTTTACCACTTTCTCTTTAAATTTTCTTTTGAAATAAAAATTTAATTATCATTTAGTATTAGATAAAATTAACTCAATTTTTGATATCATCATATAATAATTAAATTAGGGACAAATTTTTTAATATTTTGGAAAATATATATTTTTCAGAGAATAGTGAAAAATATAGTTTCTTTAAAAATTGTATTTTATATTGATAAATTGATTAATTAAAAATTATGATTATCCTTTTATTTTGAAACCAAGTTAAAATAAATATTTTTTAATTTTATTTAATTAATTACATTTTAATTCATCTTTATACCAGATTTTAGTATATTTTTTTTAAGCTTTAAATGTATTTGGTTTGAACGTTGTTTTAAAATGCTAAATGTCTCCAGATTATTAATAATTAAAATAACCAGTAATTAGATATAATTTAAATAAATTTTTTTGATTATATATCAATATTTATGATTTTAAATCCATATAACAATATTAATAGTTATATAGTTAAATGAAGTCATATTTTTCTTGAATAATGTATTTTTCAGAAAACTAATTTCCATCATGCTTGTGGGTTTTATTTGAAATTAAATTCTTCCACCTCTATGAATTTATTTTCATAAAATGTATTTCTCTTTTTGGATTCATCTTAATTAATATTTGGTAAAAAGGTAACCTTAATTTTAGAACAATATGAATAATAATTAAAGTAAATATTAGTTACCATTGTAAAAGGAAAATAGGATAGTTAAATGTAAAAATAATTTAGCAAAGACAAGAATAAATTAACTCTAACAATATGAATATTTATAATTATATTTAGTTAAAATTATTCTTATATTTATTTCTTATGTTTCTAGTTTATAAATTATTTTTAATGAGTTTGATAAAAACTATTATACGATAAAATACAAAGTGTATTTTTAAGTATTATGCAATTTTAATTAAGACATTTGGTTTGATGAATTAATGAATTTTTGAAATTAATTATATTTTAATAAAATATGATCATAAAATAATGTTTATTAAATATAAAAAATCATATAATTTTTATGAACTCAAATGTGATTATTTGTAGGGGTTTGAAAACCATTGTTGTCAAAAAACCAAATATTTCTCAATTAATGAAGAATTTATTTTAAAAGTGAAAATTCAAATATTTAGAAAATTATTTAGACAAAATGAATATTAGTTTTGGAATCATAATTTCTAAATTATCCAACAGTGAATTTTTCATAGTTTTATGAGCCATTCGAATTTTCGGGTAAAAATTAAATACCATATAATAAAATTTTTGTATTATGACATCATAATAATCCAAAATGTATTTAATAAACACTATAAAGGTTATCCAAGAAAAAAATATATGTTTTCCATTTAAAGTAATTTTATTTTATTTTTATTTGTTTAATTTTATTACACCATTATAAATCCTCCAAAACATGTAATATATTTTATGGTTTTTAAATTATTTTTACCAATGTGACTCACCTACACATAAGATAGGATATTATTTTAATATGCTCAGACCTTAATAATATAAAATAAAAAAATCCCATTTTTAAGAAACAATGGGAAAAACTACTGATGTTTTTTGGTTTTGGATATTTATTTAGAGTCAAAAATCTAAATATTAAAAAAATCCCCCTTTTTCAATATTAATCCATCCAAGATCCCATTTATTTTGACTAAAACTACTTATATAATGTTAATAATATTCCCCAAACTCTCTAGAGTCCTCCCAAGAAGCCCCTAAAGCTATTATGATTCCCTTACCAAACTTTTGGAGTCACACACTCATGTATGGGATCCTCACATTCCTCTCCTCTTTTCAAATCGGAAACATTTTTTGAAATTATTTATCTTAATTTCAATTTGTTATATTGTAATTCATTTATAATCATTACCTAACCATCCAATTTATGTTATATGAATGAGGTATCATTTATTATCCCCCGTTTAGACTATTACCTAAGTCTTTACTTTTCTAAAAGTTAGTAAGGAACCTTCAACTCTCCTCATTTTATCAAGCACTTATTTTTGTTATGTCTCTAAATTTTAGTTTGTTTATGTTGGGATATGTTCATAAATATTCCCCTTAATTTTCATTTTATGTATAAATAATTATAACTTCCTTTCAATATCATTAATCTATCCATGACCCTTTATCTATACCCATTGTTATGCCAGAATTTTGTATGGGATCTCCCTCTCCCCTTTTTCATTCAAGAACCTATTTTATGATATACATTTTAACAACCATTTTTTCATGTTTGGATATGTTATTCCATATGCCCATTACTATGAATTTTATAAAAAAATTACGAGATACCCCCATTCACTCTCATTAATCCATCACATGAACCATTGTGTACACCTGTTACCATACCGAAATTTTATATGATATTTCTCACATCTCATTTCCATTCATACACTTTTTTTATGTTATGTATCTTAAATTATATTTGATTATGATGGTATATGATCTTCCATATTCCTATAAAATTTAATTAATTTAAAAATGATGAGAACCTCATTTCACTACCGTTAAGCCTCTCATAATTCTTTTTGTATACCAGTTACCATGACAAAATATAGTTAGAATTATTTTCTTTATTACCTTATGCTTTCTATTTCCAAATTAGTAATTTTGGGATATGATTTTACGTTGACCTTTTACTACCCATTTTATTTCTATTTTATGAGATACCCCTTTCTATCTCATCAACCCATTTTAATAAATATTTAAGTGACATTGTTAGGATATCAAAATTTCACCATGACTTTTCATGCCCAAACAATTGTGTATTGAATACCATAAACATTTCCTATTAAGGGTGATCACATTTATAAACATATAAGTTTTTATTTGGGACTTATATAATTTTATTCCACACTATGTAATTTCAGAATGAATTATTGTGATGAATAAATCCATATTATATGATCTATGTGGCACACATAAGCATGAAAATGAAATGACTATTATGGGTGTTCCTAGATAGCATTTTAATACACTGGTTAATGTTCAATATCATGATAATTTATGTTTGGATAGTGAGTGAACCTAATTCTTCTATGGTACTTTGTATACCATGATTTCCTGGTGTGTTTATCCTTGACCTATTTTTATGAATTATTTTTTATATTGTATCCATATTTTCCATGTTATAGTCATCATGATATATCATGTCTCATTGCCCTGTTTATGATTCTTACTATTGTTATGACACATTTATATTACTATTATCTAAAACATATTATGTTCTTCATGTTATTCCTTGTTTATTCCCTTAATGTACTTTATAGATCACCCCTTTCTTATGTTTGTCAATAGGTTATCCCATACAGTTTTAACAATCCATGGACGTTTCAGAATCATGCTAAGGAAGATTTCAATAATTTTGTTGTATCCTGGGTTCAAAAGGTTATGTTCTGTACCTAATTACCAAATAAACTATACTTATTGATCTTTTGGGTTATGTTAAGTCTAATTTTATGAAATAAAGCATGTATTAATTAAGACTAAATAATAGGGTTGTTATATTTGGTATTAGAGGAAATGATTAGTTATCTTTAGGATTAGTTTTATAAAGATATTTTGATAATATTAGGGATACGTATAAGTATAAGAAAACATAAATAAATTTTTGTAAGTATAGAGTATGTGTTCTATAAAAAAAAATATATTTTTATAGATGGTACATGTGTATGTGGTTCTGGAATAGATGTACCTACGGGTAACAATTATGAAAAGCTATCTCAAGTCAGACTAGTGGTAACTTGGTACTCGAAAACATGCCTTAATGTAAATATCATTTTACACTTAGGGAGTTTATGAATTGATAAATTACCAATCTCATTAAAAACAATTATTAAGGTATAAAAATTTCCCATAAGTTTCAATGTTAGGAAATATATCATTGATAACATATATCAAATCATAGAAATTCATAAGTTAAGGAAAGATATTTTATTTATAAGTTATCCCATTAATATCATTGGATTACCATTTATGTGTTTAAAAATGCTCATATTTAGATTTTATTTTCCCCATTATTCTATCCACTGGATTGAAATAAAAGTAATTAACTAAACAACCACTATGAAGGAAAATTCCATGATTTCCCAAAAGAGATTCCCAATTGGATGGTAGATCAAGTAGAACATATTGTGATTATGCCAAACCAACTATCAAAATTTAGAATTAACAACTGGAACATTATTGAATGCCAAAATAGTTCAATTAAGAGGAAGATGAAATCTCAAGGAAGTTTATCTGATAAAGGGCATAAGGGAATGAGGACCCAAATTTCTTTGTGCAACAAGTGTGGAAATAGGTTGTAATGGCCTGAATTATACTAGGTCCCGAGGGGGTTGAAGAATCCTAAGAGAGGCTTGTTTCTTATCTCCAAAAGGTCTAGGGTTTCCACATTCATATTTTCTCCCTCCCCTCCTCCATCCCATCTCGAACGAATTAGAGTCAGATTCCTTCTTGTCGGCATCAACATGGTTCACTATGGAAGCTTCTATTTTCATCAGCTCATGAGAGGCATTAGATTCATCACCCCTTGACCTTAGTGGGCCTGTTTCAGATCTGGGTGGTCAGAGGTGTTCTTCGGGTGAGGGTTTCTCAGTTCGGCAAATGTGACTACTTTTTGGCTTTGTCTTCTCTAGAGAGTAATCATCTGGCCATGCTCGGTGGACAATCTCAGCGGGCATGGTTTCTGATCTGGGCGGGTGGAGGCTTGAAGGCATCTCTAATGTTGGATTTCCATCGGTGGTTGTGGATCGACATCGACCTCAGAGTGGCACGGAGGGGGGAGGGCCTCTTGTTTCGGGCTTTTGGCGGTCCTACAGTATTCTTGCAGGTCTGCTCTTGAGGGATTTCTTTGTTCTAGTTGTTTGTGATGATTTAGTGGTTTTTCTGTGTGCGATGAATGGAATTTGATATGAAATGGGTTTTAATTTTCTTTATCTAGTTGTTAAAGGTGAAATGGATGGACTATTGGGGATCCTAGAAAAGCTATAAGGTTTTACTTTAGAAGAGGGTAGAGCTGGTCAACTTCCCAAGGCATGAATTTTCAGATTTGGATGATTGAGAGGGTATGGTGTAGCCATCAGTACCAGGCCTGTGCATTATTACATGGTAAGGCTTTATAAGTATCCATGCATTGGTGGAGGTGTGATTTTAATGATACTGATGATGGGTTAAGAACTTTTTTGTAGTCTTGTTATGGGTTGGAACCCTCTTCATTTTTGAATTTTGTTAATGTCAATGTATTTGAAGTCCTGGTTTCCCCCCTTTACCCTTAAAATGGGGCTTATCCAAAATCAATAATAAATTTCAGCCATTGGGCCATTCAGTCTTTCTGGGGCCCGAGCCACAACTACACCAAGACTGCCTCCATATGCTAGGGGGTGGAGATCGGCGTCGAAGGGTCAAAAAATATGGGGAGGACATTTCCTAAGAACCTGTATACAGAAACACGTGGCCAACTCAATGAAAGAGTGAAGAGGAAAAAGAAAAATTAAAATATGCAAACTACTGTAAAGATAAATAAACAATACGTTCATGAACCAATAATAATGTATGAGTAAAAAATGTAAATAGGAAGGAAAAGTGAGAAAAATACACACCCAACCATTACAGTGTCCCAACCTATCTAAAACTGAAAGAAATTATATTGAGGAAGCACTGCTTCAGGAACCCAACTCTGGCCACCGCATGTGGCCCAGACACCTGTGATCATGAGCTCCATGATGTCTTTATCAGACCTGTCTGTCATCTACATAAAGTATGATAGGTGTGAGAAAATCCCATGCAAGAGGTGAGTATAAAGATACTCTGTAGGATGCCTCAAATAGGAGGGGGAGTAGTAAGAGATACAAAGGAATGAAGTACAAAAGAAATACAATAGTACAATAAACAAGTGCATGTCAACCCAATGAAGAATTGAAGTAAGGTCATCCAAACACAAGGAGCTAGAAATGGTGAGAAATTGAACTCCTCACTGAGTCTTTTCAACCTCTTATAGAAGAGTATACTCTTCAAACAATGAGAAGCTAGACATTGAAATCACGTGACACCCCATGCATATTCATCTCTTCTGGAAGGAGAGTAACTAGAACCCATGGAGTGGGTTCTACAATAGGTTGTAAAAGTATATATATGTATTCTCAAATAAGAAAACACAAAATTGGAGAGAGTGTAAAGGGATATCCTTCTTAATTATCATCCTAGGTAAATATTCTCTAACAATTCCAAGATTAACCACCATCGATGCCCAAGGTTGACACGTTTTCCCTGAGATATATGTCGAAGGGGCTCAACCACCACACTATGAAACTATCCACTTTGGATGGGTCTGTATCGTCTTCACAGTTTGAGGTCACGTCACTAGGATGCATCTTGGTGGGGAAAGCACACCTCTTACTTGAGATCCCAAGATAGTGTCAAAACATGCCTCATCCTTGATTTATTAGTGAACTCCACTTTCCAGCCTTGCTAAAGGGAAATACGCAGGAGGTTAATCCCTAGAAGTAAATGATGATTCCCACTATGCAACCCCACTATAGGGTAAGTCCTGAAATGAAAATGATAAACCATACTACCCATCCCTACAAGAGGGAAAGCCAGGAATAGTAAATGATGAACATCACTACCCATCCCTGCTAGAGGGTAAGTCCAAAAAGGAGAACAAAGAACCTCACTACCCAAATCCACTAGAGGGTAAGCCAGTACTGCTCTGATAATTCTAAAAACATCACTAATATCACTACCATCATCGAACACTGCTAGATGAGTTCCATGTTTGGAACACCTCTCTTCATAAATTTAATATTGGAAAAGAAGTCACCATTGTTATGTGAAAAACGTGAAGGATAGACTATTTATTTTCCTAAAAGGTTTATTGGTGTAAATGGTTCTTTTTTACTACAAAACAGCCGAAAGGGCCAGAGAGGGGCCCGTATTCCGACCCCAAACTTCAAATTCTCAAAAAAATTCAAAAGTTCCGTCTCAAAGATAGGAACACACTGCTAGAGATGGTGCATCAAACAGATGCCGGGTTCAAGTGATACAAGAATTTTAAGATTCTAGAAGGGTGTCCTTGGGCTAGTGAACCAACTTGAGGTAGGTCTATCTACTTCAGTCCACGCTACGGCTGCAGCCGTGATAGTCGACTAACCTAGTTGACCATCATGATCGGTCCTACCCACAGTCGACCAACTGACCATGGCCCATGATATGACTACTGCCATGACGGTTGATCAATGGCCAATCTAGGTCGATCTAGGGATAGACCCGGGTCCACTAGATCTGACCCGGGATCCAACTCGGGGCACCAGATCTAACCCAACCCAACGGGTTGGATCCGACCCAGTGCGGCCTGGCCTGCTTGTCAATTTAGGGTCTGGTCGCTGACGAATTCAATGTGGGAAACCAACCATAGTTCTTGCAGTGTCGTTCGCTGTATGGGGTCTCGCATCATGACCTCGCCTGACAAATTGCCTTACCATGTGGCACGACACGATGCGACATCACCTGCACTCCGCTGCCCACTACCGTAAGCCTCCAGTGTCGCTCTGGCAGTCCATTCTGTAGACTTCCCTGAGCAATATGTTCCTCCAATTTCTAAACCGACAGTCGACTAGGGAACCTTGCAATAGTGCCTTCCCTACAATGGCATCAGATCAATGATCTGAAGGTAACATTACATGCCCAAAATTCATCGGTGAAGAAAGGACTGAAAAATATGGGTTTTAAACATAGATCAATGGTCTTGTCTATGATTCCATCAATGATTAAGGGTTATAAATGAAAACTTAGGAGACTATGAAAGAAAACTCAATAAAAACTTGAATTAGAACTCAAAATGCTATAAATCTTACCTCGTAAAGGTCATTTTAATAGGCGATGCATCCAGAACGCTCCTATTTCAATCTGATGAATATTTTATAGGGTTTAGCCTTCAATCCAGAAAATAAAGATGAATAAAGTCTTTATAGGTGAGATAGAGGGAGCTTATAGAGATAGAACATGATTAGGGATTACCCTAATACCATATTCTTAAATCCTATTTATAGGGGCTCCAAAACAATGCAAAATATGAAACTGTCGGACTCCCCCATTTTATGTCATGCCTAGGAAAAAAATCCCATTTTGGACTCAACCGAGGTTTTAGATTTCCAATATGATCCCCCATTTGATAATATTTTTGCTCAACCCCAAGGGTAAGATAATTATTTTTAATTAACGTTTTACCCATAGATATCATTTTCCATAGGAGTCTTATGCGTATGAATGTTAATACTCTCCTAGGTTAAAATCTATGGAAAGGTGGTAGGAAACCTCACCAACCATTTGCATGATCTCAAAAAGATTTATGATCATCAGGGATATCTTGCCTCCCCATTTGAATATCCACATTTGGAATCGGGGTGAAACTCTCTAGAATATGTGGCCTACCTGATCAAATTCCATGGGGATACGATGGTAGTATGCCTATTATTTCTATATTCTCTGGTCCCTCTTTATCCATCCACATATGACGTACACCTTCTCCATTTTGGCTCGCATCAAATCTGGAACCACGAGGGACGATTCTATAATCTTCTTCCAGCATAAGGGTGGCCTATAGGGCCTCTCGTATAGGGACTTATATGGGTCTATTCCAATGGTAGACTGGAAACTATTGTTGTTTGTAAACACAACCAAAGGCAGATGATCTTCCTAACTCCTGTCAAAATCTAGAAAGAAGGCCGTCAACATATCCTCTAGCACTTGGTTAGTGTGCTCAGTCTATTCATCAGTCTGGGGGTGAAAGGTATTACTCATCTTCAACAGTGCCCCAAATTCCTCTTATAGGCCACTCCATAGTCATGATATAAACCATGAATCACTACATGAGACAATCGTTGAAGGTACTTTATGAATTCGGATTATATATCACAAGTAAACTGCCCTAGACTCTCCACTGAACACTAATCCCAAATGTAAAGGAAGTGGGCAGACTTGGTATATCAGTCAATTATCACCTAGATGCAGTCATGGCCCTTCGCTATGTGTAGAAGACTCGTGACAAAGTCTGTGGATATGCCATCCCACTACCACTCCAGGATGTTGACGGGCTATTAAAAACCCACTGGAACATGGTTCTTAGCCTTCACTTGCTGACAGGTAAGGCATGAAGAGATGAACTCAACGACACCTCATTTCAAGTTAGACCACCAAAACAACTGATGAAGGTCCCTGTACATTCCCCACAATGATATGTAATTCTAAGTGGGAGGTATAGAAATCCCACATCACTTCCTCCCTCTTCACATCTGGAATCACTATTATGACTTGGAATAAGATCCCATGATTCCCTCCTTCAGAATACCCATCATGTGCACCTCATATGGCTATCTGGTCACATAAAACCTCACAATAGATATCTCCCTACTAGGACTCTCTCACCCGATATAGGCTTGAAGTCATTATTACCATTAGCTGAAGAAAATTTGTTCCCTCCTCCACGAGGGTCAGTTTTAGGGAAGCTAACTGATCAGAAGCTTCCAACATGACGCAAGCCCGTGACTTCCTAGTGACGGAATCTGCTAAAACTTTTCCCTTCCAAGGTGTATTGATTTTCTCAAACTCATAATAGAATAGGAAATTCAACCAATGTCGCTTCCTCAGTTTCAGATCTCCATGAGTCAATATATAACTTAGACTCTAGTGGTTTGAGTAAACCACAATGTGATCTCCTATGAGGTACTGTATCCACATCCTCAGGTAAAAAACTAATGTTGTGAGCTTCAAGTCATGAGTCACAACGTTCTTCTCATGGGGTCTCAACTACCTAGACCCATATGTGATGACTGATAATTTTTTTTATCAAAATTCAATAGAGCCCAGCTCTTGAGGCACCATAGTAAACAATGATGTCAACACCATCCTAAGGTAGTCTCATAACTAGAGTGGTTTTCAGCCTCTACCTCAACTCATCAAAGGCCTTCTGACACTACTTAGACCAAGTAAATTGTTTTCCCTTCCATGTTTGAGCGGTCAAAGGGGATACGATCTTTGAGAAGTGTTCCACAAAACGTCAGTATTACCCTGCCAAATCGAGAATGCTCCGCACCTCTGATTCATTATGGGATGGATCCCAAGTAAGAACTTCCTTTATCTTAATGACGTCTATGGATAAAACCTCCTAATAGATGAAATTCTCTATTAAGTGAACTTCATGTATCCAGAACTGACACATAAAAGGATTTATATAAATCTGGTGTTGTCAAAGCTGATCGAGGACCATCCTCAGATTCTCTACATGTTCCTCCTCTGATGTCGAGTAAACGAGTATGTTGTCTATGAAGAAAACTTAAAACTAGTCTATATATGGCTGGAAGACCTGGTTAATCAAGGCCATGAAAATGGTGGGGGTGTCTGTCACACATAAGGGCATCACTAAGAACTCGTAATGTCTATAACAACAAGGAAATGTTACCTTTGGGATATCAGACTCACATACCCGTAGTTGGTGGTATCAGGATCTTAGACCAATCTTGGAGAACCACTTCTCACCTCGCAACTGGTCAAATTGGTCTTAAATTCTTGGTAAGGTGTACTTGTTGTTTATCATGACCTGGTTTGGGCGATGATAATCCACACAAAGAGGCAATCTATCATCTGCGTTCTTCACAAATAGAACCTGAGCCGCCCAGGGTGACACACTGGGCCTGATAAAACCCTTATTGGGAAGGTCTTCCAATTTAAAATGTAACTCTCAAAGCTCAATGGGTTCCATCAGATAGGCCATAGAAGACATTGGGGCTGTACCTAATTGAAAATCAATGAACAACTTCAACTTTCACCTCAAAGGTTGTCCTATGACATTTTCGGGGAAGACATCAATGTAATCCTTCACAACTGAAGGAACCCAAGTGTATGTAGAATCTACTTCACCAAGGTTCATTCTCACTAACTGTTGGAAAAAATAATACAACACCTTGTTCACCGCACTCGCATGCCCTGCTACGAGGCCTCATTCACCAGGAAAGGTTAATCTCCTCCCATCAGTGTGCAAACATTTGACTAGTCTGCAGTGACAGTCAATCTGGTCTCAAACTATAGAAAGCTAGTCCATGCCAAAGATGATATCGTAAGGTTCCATCATAAATACCAGTAAGTCCCATGGGAACATTT
This sequence comes from Viscum album, assembly GCA_963277665.1. Lineage (NCBI taxonomy): Eukaryota > Viridiplantae > Streptophyta > Magnoliopsida > Santalales > Viscaceae > Viscum > Viscum album. The sequence continues at coordinate 1,330,431,080 of OY728166.1, read as the reverse complement.
ATCCTCCAAACAAAATCTCTCACTGTCGGAGGATAAAAGAAACAGAAGAGGCACCTCCCATGGGAACCTCAAGACTAAGCCGCTGTGATAACGCCTATACTAGGAGATCCAACTACCGTACTAGGAGAAACAAGATAAAAGAATGGCTATCCCCAATGTCTACTAATACTGATGCAAGATTAGAATAAACAGAGAGCATACCTCAAATCATCTCATGTGGTGGAGGATCATATACATCCATCACCTGAAACTATCCATGACCTTGACCACCAGCTCCCTGAGCATGATACGGGCCGTCTGGTGGAGGAGGGGGGGGGGGACTCATAACACCCTCCCCCACCACATGGTATTCTTGGACCTTCTCCTCTACTAGAAACACCTCTCTGAGGTCCACCTTGATCACGACAATGCCTCTCCCTCGGTGGTATACCTACTGCCTTTCCAAGATGCTGAACTTGTTTGGTCGAGCAGTCTTATGATAGGTGACCTTACCCATAACATGCATATCATTGGCCCTCTCTATTCTAACCTAGATCTCTACGATGACATACTATCATCCAATCACATTTTTGAGTATGATCCTACAAAGGTCCCAGCATCACAGTCCTTCTACCTAATGCTAGTCACCTACTACAGAGGTCTCTTCACTAAAATGACCATTGCTAGTCCCAGCCAGCTGTTTCCCCACTGCTAATGAACTCTCCGTCACTACCACATGCTCTAGAACCCTGATATAGGTAGGGAGGCAGAGGGGAACTTAGCCTACTCAAATCTCTGGAAAAATCCCTTTCTTGAACATCCATGATGAGAAGTAACTATCGTGAAACATATCTAGGGAGTAATGGGTAAGATCAGTAAACCTAGTCGCGTATTCATCTATTGTCATGGATCCCTACAACAGCTACAGAAACTCCTGAATCCAGACAGTGTGTAAGATCATGGGGAAGTACTCCTCATGAAACAACTACTAAAACTCATCCCATCAGAGTAGCGTCTTGTGATGAATCTGGGTATCCAAACCCCACCAGTTTCCAGCAGGCCTGAGGAAAATGATGGATTCCAAGGATACCCTATGGTATACTAGGGTCTGTACCAACCTGAAAATGTTGATCACTAACCACATATAGTCCTCTACCTCCTGAGGTTCTAGGTCAACATGAAACCTCAGTGGCCTCTGCCGCTAGAACTCATGAGGCGCACTCAACCCGCGCTCGTCATTGGCCTACCCTGCAGGTACTAACTGCTACTCTGTAGGTGGAGGTACTACTGCTGGTCCACATGGAGGAAGGAGATCGTGTGATGGCCCATGAACTAAGGCCTCATCACTCGTGATGTTGTCGTCATAGGTTAGAGTGAGTAATCTGGTTGGCTATCTATGTGGAGGCATCCTAAAATTTATCAAGGAGTACTGTGGTTAGATGAACAGAGATATATAAAATAAGAACAACAACAAGGGAGAGATGACTCAACAAGGAAAATTAAAGACTCGATCCTATTTTATACAGATATCATAAATCCCTACAACACGTTTCTTTTAATGCCAGTCAACAAGTAGTTAAATAGGGTCTTAGTGTATGGCTACATCGGTCACTGAACCATCACTAGAATCTCTATCTTGAGAGTCATTCATGAGACATGTCGACACTTTTACCCTATACCCAACCATGGCCTTTTTAGGGAAACATTGAAACAACACCCCTAGGGTAGAAATACCTTTGATACCCCTTGTAATGCCATGAAACGTACCAGGGCCCAAGCCACAACTACCCCAAGCCTGCCATCATAGGCCAGGGGTGGTAACCAACACTGAAGTCTCAACAAACATGGGGAGAACTTTGTCTAAGCACCTGTACACACACACATAGCCAAATCGATGCAAAAGTGTTAAGGGAAAATAAAAACTAAAAGATTTGAATTGATGTAAAGATAAATAAATCATACATGCATGGACCACTAACACGGTACAAGTACAACAATGTAAACATAAAGAAAAAAGGAGAAAAATACATTCCTAACCATTACAGTTTCCCAAACTTTATAAAAATTGAAATTAAAGATGCTGAGGAAGATCTGATGTGGGAACCCAACCGTGACCACCACACGTGGCCTAGACACATGTGATCCTGTGTTCTCTGATGTCCCAATCAGACATGTTTTTCATCTGTATAAATAAATAAATGATTGGGAAAAGACCATGCAAGGTTGAGTATAAAAATACTCAGTAGGATTCCCTAAAGAGGATGGGAGAAGTAAGAGATGCAAAGAAAATAAGTTCATCAGACTGAACAATTGTATAGTAAACGAGTGAAACTTGGCCCAACAAAAAAGTGAAGTAATATAATCTAAACACAAGGAGCTAGAAATAGTGATAAAATGGACTCCTCGCAGAGTCTTTTCTACCTCAAAAAAGAGATTAGACTCATCCAACCACGAGAAGCTAGACATGAAAAGAACTTAATACCCCACATGCCTTCATCTTTCCTAGAAAGAGAGTAACCAGAACCCAAGGAGTGGGTTGTACAATAGGGTGTAATAGTATATATATATTTGTGATCAAATCAAAGATCCACCAACGAGAGAGTAAGGGGATATCCTTCTCAAAGATCAGCCCTACTAAAGAGTCGCCAACAGTTCTAGGAGTAACCAACATCGATTCCAAAAGTCCAAATGACTTATCTGAGCTGCAATTCAAAGGGGATCAATCACCAAACCTTTATATTATCTTATTTGGATGGGTCTGTCTCATCTTCACAATTTAAGGTCGCGTCACTAGGATACCTCTTGGTGGGGAAACCACCCCTGTTACTTGAGAGCCCAGGACAGTGTCAAAACATGCCTCATCACAGATTTATCAGTGAACTCCACTACCCATCCATGTAGAAAGGTGATACGCTAGAGGGTAAGTCCTAAAGATTAAATAAAAAACCTCACTACCTCACCTCGCTGTAGGTTAAGTCCTAAAAGGAAAATGACGAACCTCTCAACCTATCCCTATTGGAGGGTAAACCGAGAAGAGTAAATGTCGAACCACATTTCCCAACCCTATTAGAGGGTGTGTCCTGAAAGGAAAATGGTGAACCTCATTGCCCATCCCTGCTAGAGGATAAGCCGGTACTGCACATATGATTTTGAAAACATCACTACTATAACTGTCATCATCGAACATCGCTAGCTGAGTGCCAAGTTTAGAAAACCTCGACTCGTAACTTAGATGTCAAAAAAGAGGTTACCATAGATATCTATTTATAAAAACATGATGGATAAACAATTTATTTTCCCAAAAAAGGGAAATTGGTGTAAAGGGTGATTTTTACTACAAAACACTTGAACAGGTCAAACAGGGGCCCATATTCCGACCCCAAAATTCAAAATCTCAAATTATCCCAAAAGGTGTGTCTTGAATAGAGGAACACGTTTCCATAGACTATGCGTCAAACGAAATCTTGATTCAAGAGATACTGGCATCTGAAGATTATAGAAGGGGGGTCCCATGTTCGGTGGACCGAATCACAGTCGGTCCACCAACCATGACAGTTGACCAGCATTATCGAACACCATGATAGGTCCACCCCGCGTTTGACCGAATGAATACGGCCAACACTACGACATTTTCTGCATTGGTCGCTCACTGATAGATCCAGGTTAACCTATGTTCTGACCCTACCCGACGTGTCAGATCCGAACCAGCGTGGTACAACCCGCTTACCGATACGGGGTCCGACCCGCGGTCCGGTCATAGACCATGTCAACGTAGGCAACCAATCACAGTTATTACGGTGCCAATTGATGCATGGGGTCAAACATCACAAACCTACCTAGCCGACCGCTGGGCTATGTGGCCTAGTACGATGAGGCACCGCCATTGCTGTAGTGCCATCACTGCTCCGCAGTCCACCGATAGAGTGGCCTGCCACCAGAAGCCACATTGGATGTGCTCTATCAGTCCATTCCACAGACTTCTAGGAGTGATACATTTCCTTGAATTTGAAACCATCAACAGATCGGGGAACCTTTCAATAGTGTCTTCAATATAATGGCTTCAGATCGATGATCTGACTGTAACGTTACATGCCCAAAAGTCGTCGGCGTGGAATGGTACCAGAAATAAGGTTTTAAACATAGACGTGTGGCCATGTTTGTGGGTCCATCAATGATTGTGGGTTATAAATAAAAAATTAGGAGGCCTCAAAAGAAAACTCAACAAAAACTAGAATCAGAACTCAAAATGTGATAAATCCAACCTCGTAATGGGTGTTCGTCATAGGTGATGCGTCCAGGACACTCCTACTTCGATCCACCGAATATTTGGTGGATTTTGACCTTTGATACAACAAAGAATGATGAATAAAACCTTTTAGAGGAGAGAGAGAGGGAGATTCTAGAGATAAAGAATGCACTATGAGAAAAAGTGGTTTTTGTGACTGGAATAAATCCCGTCACAAATAGTTTGTCGAAGAGGTTATTTGTGATGGGAAAATGAACCCATTAGAAATAACTAATTATTTGTTATAGGTAGGCACCGCCCATTGCAAATACCGGGAGGTGGTAAACACTAGCTGTGATGGGAAATCCCCCATAACAACTAGTTCGACCCTCAGAGGTTATTTGTGATGGGTCCCGTCGCAAATAACGGGTGGTGGTAAAAACCTACTTACAAAGGGATGTTGTCCTGTCAGAAATAGTGTGTCGGAAAGTTACCTTTTGAGATGATATCGATCACAAATAACCTTTTAACCGCTGACAACAATTAATGCAGCTGAAGGTATTTGCAAAGGGTCTCATCACAAAAAATACTATTTCCGATGGGATCCCCTTCACAAACAGTCTCATCACAACTAATCTAACCTATATATACCCCCATTAGTTTTTCTTTCCTCCTTCTCAATTTATTCTTTTTTTCCTTCTCTAAATTCTAATTTTAGAGTGAAAATGTTTCAAAGTTATTTTTTTTACGGAGAAGTTGTGAAGCCGTCAACAATTATAAGAGATCAAGTTTAAAGGTATTTATATTTTACTTAATTTAGTATTTATTTCATTTCATTATATTAATTTTAATTATTTTTGATTAGTTGTAATTAAGTTAGAATTAAATTGTTTGGTCTTCAATATTTATTTTTAATAATAAAATTAAATTATTCTTAATAATTTTTAGTAATTATTAATAATTAATAATTATTAACGATAATTAGTAATTTATATAAATAATTAGTGATAATTAGTAATTAGTTGCTATATTTTGCAGTAATTAATAGTAATTAACCCTAATTAGCAATAACTAAAAAATATTAGTAATTTAGAAAATAATAATAATAAATATTTACAATTAGTAATAAATACTAATAATTAGTAATATATACTAATAATTACAAATAAAAACTACTAAATAGTAATAATTAGTAATAATTAGTACTAATTAGTAATAAATAATAATAATTTGAAATAAATACGAATAATTTGTTATAAATACAAATAATTAGTAATAATTATTAATTATGTTGGGAAAAATTCACTCAAGGAATCATTGAAGCATTTTTGAGGTGATTGTTTTTGTTGACAAAGTGGACATCTGTGTTCTGATTGTTGACAAAGAAAGCCATGACATACAAATTTATTGAAAAAGGGTATTTCATGGTGGCATGTTGATTTCAAGGGATATGGTTAACAATACATGATTGATTCAAGAATGTCGATAATGGAATGGATGATCTGGAACATGGATAAGGGCCGTGCATGTTTTGAAGTTGGTCGCACAAGTGATTTGTGCGGCAGGAGACTTGCGTGCCAAAACTTGCCTTCTGAGGGGAGACTAGCATGTCGTCATGCATGGTTTACAAATGGCTATAAATACAGGTCAACCCCTCCTCATTCTGGGTAGAGTTCAACACTTATAAAAATCAGAGCTCCCATCGTGTAGGTGTGGTGGTCGCGCAAGTGGTGTGTGGTCGCACAAGTAGAGGTCGCGCGCCAGGTGATTGTTGTGCATCCAAGGTGGTCTGGGCGAGGAAGGAAGAGAGTTGCACAGGTTTTGAGTAGAAGAAGAAGGCATCACGCAAGTGGTTTGGTGGCACTTTCATGTTGGTTTTTGAAGAAGCGCGAAAATTGTTGGTTGTGTGCCAATGTTAGTTTGGGCGTAAAAGGGTGTGCGTCGCGCAAGTTTGGAGTTGGAGAATCTTGTGTCGCGCAAGTGGTTGAGGTAGACTTGCACGCTGGTTTTGACTTACGTGCCAAGACTTGTGTGCTGGCTTATAGAAGGGCGCCAAGTAAGGTTGATTCCCAACAGTGATTCAGGGCTGCTTGGAAGCTAGAAGATTTCCCAATACCTTCGGTGCAAAGTGAGATTCATCTACGGGTGAAAGTTGAACTTAAACAGAGAATCTACATACAACCGATGATGCATTCATTAGTGATAATGAAGAGACCTACAAGTCTATAAACTGTGAGTGGATCCTTTCTAGAGCATTGAGCAAAGGAAGAGGAAGAAGGTGATCCTCTCCACCAGCAGTGAGCCAGAGAGAGAAAGACAGGGAGTGACCCTTGGGAAAGCAGTGAGCTGACTCTAAACATTGTAAAGTCAGTGAGCCGGGAATATAATTGATCTATCCCGAACCTTGTAAACAACAGTGTGCTTATAGTGGATTTGGTACATCGGCACATTGTCGGTGTATTCTCCTTGGACGTAGCCCACCGAGGGTGAACTAAGTAAAAATTGCTATATATGGTGCATGCTTTACTTTCTGTTTATATTGTGCAACGGGAAAGGGAGAGAAGAGTGTTTTGCTTAACAGAGAAACAAGATCAGAACAGGCTTTAATTCTAAATTAGTCATACCCTGATTCACCCCCCCCTCTGAGGGTATTCAGCCTTGTGGACCTAACAAATTGCTAGTAATAATTAGTAATAGTTAGTAATAATCAGTAATAAATACTAATAATTAGTAATAAATTCTAATAATTAGTAATAAATACAAATAAATAGTAATAAATTATAATAAATTGTAATAAATAATAATAAATAATAATAAATAGTACTAAATAGTACTAAATAGTAATAAATAGTAAGAAATAGTAAGAAATAGAAAGAAATAGTAAAAAATAGTAATAATTAGTAATAATTAGTAATAAATAGTAATAAATAGTAATATTTACAAATTATTAGTAATAATTAGTAATAAATTGTAATAAATAGTTATAATTGGTTGTAATTAGTAATAATTAGTAATAATTAGTAATAATTACTAATAAATGGTAATAAATAGTAATAAATAATAATAAATAGTAATAATTTGTAATAATTTGTAATAATTAGTAATAATTACTAATAATTAGTAATAATTAGTAATAATCAGAAATAATTTGCAATTATTAGTAATACTTAGTAATAATAAGTAATATCTAATAATAATTAGTAATAGATAGTAATAATTAGCAATAGTTAGAAATAATTAGAAATAGTTAGAAATAATTAGTAGTGGTTAGAAATAATTAGTAATAGTTATAATTAATTAGTTATAATTAGGATTAATTAGTAATAGTTAGAATTAATTAGAAATAGGTAGAATTAATTAGTAATTGTTACAATTAATTAGTAATAGTTAGTATTAATTAGTAATAATTAGTAATAATTGGTAATAATTAGTAATAATTAGTAATAATTAGTAATAAATAGATATAAATAGTAATAATTAGTAATAAATACATACAAATAGCAATAAATACCAATAAATACTAACAAATAGGAATAAATACAAATAAATACCGACAAATAAGAATAATTAGCAATAAATACCAACAAATAGGTATAATTAGAAATAATTACCAAGAATTAGGAATTTTTAGGAATAATATCCAATAGTTAGGAACAATTAGAAATTATTAAGAATTAATAGGAATAAAATCAATTATAATAAATTATAGTAACTTAGAACAATTTTTAGTGGATTGATGACACTCTTTTTCTAATTTAAAATTATTAAAATAAAATAATCATTTTATATTTTGTAGAAACATATGGAACAAGGAAGTCGACAATAGTCATTATTAGATGATCACAGTTGGATAAATCCATGCATAAATCTAAACTGTTCTGGTTTAAATCCTGTATATATTAAAGTTCTTGAAGCTTCCTTATCATTTGCATCATCAAAACTAGAAGTTGTTTCAAAAGGCACAATTAAGTGTCCTTGTAAAAAATGTGGTCCGAGAACGTTTGACACATTTGACAAAGTTGGGGGACATCTATTACAGTTTGGTTTTCAACTAGATTATGTTTTTTGGTATCAACAGGGTGAAAATAGTTCCAAATAAGATACTAATAACTTGATTCTAGATCCATCACCATTCCAAAATTTAGTACATGATGTTGTAGGTCCATCTGTTCAAAAAACTGAAACTCAGGATGATATTGATTTAACTATTGAGTTTTCACCAACCAAATTTAATAAGTTGTTGAGGTCTGATGAGGATACATTATATCATAGTTGCAATAGAATAAATTTAGAATCATTTTCATAATTTGTGGCTATTAAATCTGATTAGGCAATGCCAAACAACAGTTTTGATCAGATATTTTCTTTGGTTAAAAAACAGTTACCTAAAGAAAATGTATTGCCTTCAGATTACTATGAGAGCAGTAGGCTGGTTCGTAATCTGGGACTTAGTTATCGAAAGATTCATGCATGTGAAAATGATTTCATCTTATATCAGGTGAAAATGATTCGTTGGATAGTTGTCTCACATGTGGACAATCGAGTTATAAAGATGCTCAACCGGGGCAGTCTAGATCCCTTCCTGTAAAACAGTTGAGATATTTCCCCCTTACACCCAGGTTGCAATATTTATTTATGTCTTAGAACACAGTGTCAATGATGTCATGTCAAAAAACCAAGATTTCAACTGATAAAAGCTTGAATCATCCATCTGAGGGTGATTCATGGAAACATTTTGACTGACTACATCAGTCTTTTTCTTTAGAAGCCTGAAACATGAAATTAGGTCATTCTAATGATGGTTTATATCCGTTTGGTTCTTATGCTAGTTAGTATTCATGTTGGTGTGTCTTTATAACTTCGTAAAATTTTACTCTATTGGATGTTGATGAAGAAGCCCTATATTTATTTGTCCTTATTAATCCTAGGACATCTGAAAAACTATATTGATTTTTATTTGAAACCATTGATTGATGAGTAAAATTAATTGTGGTGTAATTGTATTAGTATAAATGATGTTGCTTCAAAACAAAATTTCATAATAAAAGCTGCATTGATGTGGACGATTAGTGACTTCCCGACATATGGAATGTTATCTGGCTGGAGTACACATGGTCTGGAATAATGTACTTACTATTTTAAAGACAAAAATCCTTTATTGTTGTCAATGAAAAAAAACATTTCTATTTTGACTGTTATTGCAGATTTATTCCAACCGATCATCCTTTTTGGAGGAAAAAATCTCATTTCATAAAAGGCACAATTGAAAGGGATGAAACTCAAAGAATGATATCTGGTACAGAGTTAAAATAATTTACATTTTCATTACCTCCCATCACATTTGGGCCAATGGTAAACCAATAGAAAATTCATGGCTTTTGAAAAGAACATAATTAGATAAAACAGAGCATTTTTTGGGATGTTCCATATTGGTCTGATTTGTTGGTCTGCCACATGGTAGATTTCATGCATATTTAGAAGAAATATTTTGATAATTTATTTTATACATTTTTGGATACACCATTTGAAACCAAAGATAATGTAAAGGCATGATTAGATCTTTCCCAAATTTGCAGACGACCAGAACTTGAACTGTTTCAAAATGTCAGATCATAGAGGTTAATGAAGCCAAAAGCATCGTATAAACTGTCTAAAGAGAGCCGCATATTATTTCGTTAGTGGATTGTATATTTGAGAATTCCATATGGATATGCTTCCAATTTGGGCAGATGTGTTAAGAATGGTTACATTACCGTATTAAAAATTCATGATTGTCATGTTATAATAGAAAGAATTATGCTGGTTGGATTCAGAGGTTTCTTGAATTCTATGATTTGGGATTCGATAACAGACATATCATTTTTTTTGTGAAATTTGTGTGGTGACACTAGACTATGATGCACTAAGAAAATTGGAAGAAGATGTTGTTGTAATTTTATGTATATTGGAAAAACTATTCCCGTCAACTTTCTTTGAATCAATAGAACATCTGATATTATATTTACCACATGAAGCTAAATGTTGAGGTCTCGTACAGTTTCAATGGATGTACCTATTCAAGAGATGAATATATAAATTGAAGAAAAAACTACGTAACAAAGCATCTGTTGAATGCTCAATTGGTAAAGCTTATTTGCAATTGGAAATTACTTTTTTCTACTCTCATTATATTGAATATGAATATCCCTAAAAACACAACCACATGGGATGCAATGAGGGGAATGTTGATGATGAAATGGACAATCAATTATCAGTTTTTAATCAACCAGAGCTTGGATTCGGGGGAGTTCATGAACGATGACTTTTAGATGGTGAACATAATAGATCTCAAACATATGTTTTGCTCAACTGTGAAGAAATGACATCATTTTTACTATGAGTTCATCTATCAATTATTCTATAATTTATGTTATAGTAAGGAAACTTATTTTATTTGTAGGTTAAATTATAATCAAAACATGAAATAGCTTCCATAAATTACAGCGGCTGCTCTTGAATAACACCGACAAAAAAAATTCTCAATGGTTTCAAAAACTGGTAACATAAATTATTGATGGTTTAACATATCAATTCATTTTATTATTTATTATATTGATAATTTTTTTACAAATTTTATATGTGTCTTAACATGATTATAAAATTGAATAGGGACTGTGTATATTGAGTAACCCACCATCCAAAATGGTTAAATCATATAATGCATATGTGGTGAATGATTTTAAATTTCATACACATGCATATAGGGAATAAAAAAATGAACAATGGAGACTGAATGAGAGGATCACATCATAAAGAAAATGAAGTTGAATTTTATGGCATGTTAGGTGAAATTATTGAACTGTGTTGTCTAGGAAAAATTACAGAACAATGTCTAAATAATAGTGGTTATATAATGAGAGAGAATTGTGTGTTCATGTGATTCATGGAATTGTCGATATTAAATATAAATGTCTTCTTGTAGTAAATGTACTATTTTTTCTGGATCAATAGGAAAATTAAATATATTACGCAAAGTACTATGCTACTTTAAGAGACCTGAGTGATTGGTGGAGCATAATAAAAATGAAATATCAAGAAAATGAGTTTACTCAAACTGAATGTGGTTCTGATGAAGTATAAGGAATTTAAAATTTTCAAGAGACAACTCAAAATCCATCTTTTTCAAAAAGAGACATGAATATAGATGATGACACCCCACAATTAAGGGTTGATGGTGATGATGAAGTTAATGATGTTAAAAATGAATTTGAAATGGAAAGAGATGATGAAACTGAAACTCATATGAATATTGATGACGTCGATGATGAATATAAAGACATTGGAATTGTTAGATATGAAGATAATGAGGAAGGTAAAATTGACACAGTTAAATGCTGGTTATAATCATTACTAATATATATCTATATGTAATAGTTATTTTTAACTATCTTCTAACAATAATCATTTTGTGCTTCAGATGGACCTGATCTACTTTGTGAGTTATAGGAGGTTGAGGTACCTTTGGATGAGGAGGATTTGAGATCTTCTGATACTCCACCTTCTGGCAGTTCAGGGGGTACAAAGAGTGGTCCTATTCTTGCATGACTGATGATTCATGACCCTATCCCCAAGCGACGTCCACATCTTGGCTTCGATCCATGAACATAGCGGTATGGTAAAATATGTGTTTTAGTTAGCATTCATTAATTTATGTATATACTAATTGTTTTATTATTTTTTATTTTTTCACAATTTTGCGCATGTAGCTGTTAGATAGGGAAAATCTATATTGCGTAATTATTTTTCAAACCCATAGATCACATGGGAACAAATTCCCATTGATGTGCATCTAGGAATGTTCAATCATGGGATGATTTGTAAATAAATAATATTTATTTCATTAATAACTTGATATTATAAATTATTTGTAGGGTTTATGGTATCTCATTAATGATACCATCCACTACACTATCCACGAGGCATGAGTGGTGTCTATGAGTGAGCGTTTTTGTCAGTTTTTGAGTAATTTAAGAAGGAAAACTAATAAGAAAGTCATAATGATGGTATTTGATGGGTCATGTAGAGCCCACCAAAAATAGTACATTTCATCTCACATTTGGGATTGATTATGTTCACATAGTTTGAGTGGTGGATTTTAGTGGAGATCGTCATTGGGCCGGCAGAACTGGGGGAGACAGAAGGTGAAACATCGAGCTGGTAGTCTTACATTCAATTCGCACAGAGAGCATCTGGTAAGTTTCTTTTTTAAATATTTTATATAACATTAAATATAAACAGTTTATTTTATATTCATATAGGAATTCGAGCATCCCGATGTTATGGAGTACGTTGTCTATCAGATAGAGTATAGTGATCCATCCACTGGAGAGATTCGAGGTGATCAATAACATCAGATTTTGGTCAGTATTATTTATTTTTCAGTTTGAAAATTAACTACATATAATATTTTTACTATTTTAATTTAAAATTGGAACTCATGAAGTCATTTGAGGTTGTGACCTCTCAGACATGGGTGGAGAGTCGGGTCGAGACGGCTTATCAGACTAGTGCCCACTATTTCAATGAGGTGGCATGGATTCATGTGACCCAGTACGCTCTTGAGAAGGGACGAGTAGTTGGTTTTGGCTCCCATTTGACTCATGGGACTTAATGTGGTACTGCTACAATGTTGGTGTCCAGCTCAAGAGGAGCTCGTGGAGAGACATCATCTTCTATATCACAGTATCAGGAGTATTTTCTATATCAATCCGAGCCTATATAGAGTTTGTAGAAGTAGCATGAAGAGTTGTGTCAATAGTAGTAGTAGCACTAGGAGGACATACATCAATGGCAGCAGAAACAACATGAGTCGATGGAGTACATGCACTGTCTGAATCATAGTTTAGGGATGAAGATTCCTCCACCAGCTCCTTCAATTCCTCTAGAAAACTATCCCCCTGTGTTTTATTGTTCTCTTAAAAATATTTAAATTCATCATTTGTTGTAATATGAACTATTTACAGCTTTTTCCTTTTATATTATTGTGAATATGGCATAATTTATTTATTTATATATTTTATAATTTTATTAATTATTATTAGTATAATATTTTTTAATGTTTGTTTATTTTAAAAATAATAATAATAATAATATTTTATGATTTTTTATATATTTTTTTGTGAATATTGATAATTTTAATATTTCTTATTTTTTTTATTGTTTTAATAATAATAATATTATTTTTTCATTAATGATAATTTTATTAAAATTTATTTTATTTTATTAAGTATTTGTGATGGGGATATTTGTGACGGGACCCCTTCACAAATAGATTATATATACACGGCCTTTTGGGACGAGGTCCCATCATAAATAGATTATATATATATACTATTTAAAACTTATTTTCGACGGGTTACTTTACCATCGCAAATAATTTTTTGCGGCGGGCTCGTCGTAGAAGGTTTAGGTATATATAACATATATAAATAGAGAATTATTTGCGACGAGACGACGAGCCTGTCACAACTGCTTGTTGAGACGGGCCCGTCACAACAGGTTCTTGTATATATAATATATTCAATTGGAGATCTATTTGAGACGATAAGTAGTACCATCTCAAATAGTATTTTTTTTGCGATGAGCCCATCCCAAAAAATACTAGTTGCGACACCATTTTCTATAACGGGATATTTGTGACGGGACCCCATCCTAAAATGGTTTTTGCGATAGGATCCTGCCACAAATAGCCAATTGTAAAAAGATAAAATTCTCGTAGTGATGGGGTTAGGGATAACATTAATCTAATCTTCTTAAATCATATTTATAGGGGTTCTAAAATAGCGCAGAATCTAAAACCATTACACCCCCTCATTTTATGTCACATATAGGAAAAACATCCAATTCAGGACTCAATAGAGGCTTCATATTTAGAATATAAACCCCAATTTGAATGTTATTTAGCTCAACCACAGCGGTGAAATAATTATTTTTAATTACCGTTTTACCCCTAGATAGGGTTTTCCACTGGAGTCCCATGATGATGAATGTTAAGCACCTTATATGGTAAATGATGCATTATAAACTCAACTGTAGCCTCAAAGGCACCAAGGGAAATGTCACAATGGTTTTAGGAGATGTTTTATGTATAATTATATGGGTCATAAAGTATCCAATTTACGAAGAAAATGGATAATGTGATGGATTTAAATAAACATAAATCTAAAGTGTCTTATACAATTCTATGTCATAATATACAGATGTTGGGAATTATCTAAGCCACTTCTCAATTAGAAGTGCTGATAAGCATGATGACTATAAAAAATCTCCAAGAAAAAGGGAATTAGGAAATTATAATGCTATGATAGATCATGATGATAACTGTAGATGTTACCATTACTCTAGAGTAGTGTATTTCATATTTTATTTTAATAAATTACCCACTAGAATTCTTGTAAGTTTTCTGACAATATCGAGTCACCACCTAAAATGATTTTACATCATCAAAAAATGACTATTTATACCATGTTTATGTTAGTGGAAATGTTCTTCTTGAAAATATTATTAATTATCATTTAGTATAATTTGGTGTTATCCTATTTATAGAATGGTTTTCCTCTTATAAATCCAAAATAAATTAATAGGAGAAGGAATTCACCATCCATACCATGAATCACACTTTGATTCTATAAAAGAGCCTAGAGGATTATGAATATTATGTATTATGGATAATATTGCACTACAAGCCAACATATCTTCATCAAATTTTTGTGACTAAGGACGGACCAATATTATGGAAATTTTTGTAGTGTAATAATTAATGTGTTTATGCATGGGTATTTTAGTTTTATATTTTTAAATTAGTATGTCAATGATATTATGGATATAATAATCCAGAAACATTTATTTATTTTTCCATATAGTTTTTTCTATAAGGACTTGAAATTTATTTTAAATTATATCGATAACCTAAAAAAGGGATTTTGTGATAATTTAATATTTTAAAAAGAACATTATTGAGGGATTGATGATCCTTTATAGGTGATTAATTTTAGGAAAAATCTAAAGATTCTTATGATAAAATTTTTAACGCTAAACTTATCTTTAGAATAATTGATACAACTTTACAAGATTTATTTTATGGGAGATTAGTATGACATTTTTGGAAAGATATTACAAGTAAAAATATTCCTATTTTGATGGGATTAACCATATTTTGGGAAATGTTTTATTTTGGTTGAGAAAAATGTACTTGTTATGATTATCTAAGATGGATGCTCTTACATTTTTGGTGGTATAAGAAGTATTTTATGATACATCCTTTGAGGTTAAAAAACTCTTTAATTTTTAGGTTATTAATGTTATATATGGGTATTTATTTAAGGAATAACATATGTTATTCTTTTAGTATTTTGGAAGAATTTTGGAGTCCAATGTGCTATGTTATTATCTCATTTGGTTGTAACACTTTTGGATTTAGTAATTATAGGAGGGATGTCTTTTTATTATATGGTATTTTATGTGATCTATTAGAAGTTTATTTTAGTTTTTCAGGTATTACAAAATCATACTGAGTTCTCATAATTTAGAGAAATATATGAGATTGTATTGGAAACTAATTGTACTTTTTAAGAAATAATATTTCCTTATTTTCTTAGATTAAATGATAATGTAATTCCTTAACTCTAGAGAAGTACTATTGAATAAAAAATGTTTTCAAATTCAGATTAATTGATAGTCATTTTATCAATCATAGATTTATGGTTTTATAGTCATTAAATTTATCTTGAGCACGATCTCTATCACACACAACTAGTTATTTTGTTTTATATTTCTCTTCTATGTCTATTTTTTTCATCCCTCTAATCTTCTCCTACATGGAAACCTAGTAATGTGACGACTTTCGTAATTTCATTCTCTATTTTCAAGAATATGATTTATCAACCCCGTTTTTGATTAGACTAGTCAATAAATATATTCAAAAGTTTTAAAAATTAACTTTCTAATTTCAAGATTAAATTATGAGTATGAAATTTATTAAAGGGGTAATAATGTAACACCCTATGTTTTCAAAATAGAAAACTTTGTTTGATAGCCAATGCAATACAAAATACTTAACTAGAAAAAAATAATTTTTTAAATATGGTAATTTTAACCATTATATTAAATTTATAGACTTGAGTAGGATTATATACTTTATGTAATATAAATATATGTCCAAAATATATTTATAAATTATTAAAAAATATTCATTCAATTTTTAGTAGTGGTTTTTGTATGTTATCTTCAAAAATGATTTTTATTTATTTTTATAAAAAAAATTTAATAATTATTTTCTATAAAATTTATAAAATATATTAGATTAAATTAAGTTCATTTTTGATATCATCATATAATAATTAACATTAGATGATTTTTTTTTAAATTTAGTTTTTTCTTTGAATAACAAAAAATATAGTTTCTATGTAAAATTATCTTTTATATTAAAATTTAGTTAATTTAAAAGTTTAATTATCATTATAATTTTATTGCAATGTAAAATAATAAATCATTAATTATATAAAATTAATTACATGTTAAATAATTGTTATACAAGATTTAGTAAAAGTTTATATTTATTCTTAAATGAATTTTTTTAAAAACTATTTAAAAATTAAAAATGTCCTTAGATAATAATTTTTTTAAAATAAAACCTAACGATAAATTATTTAAATTAAAATTTAATATTAAATATCTATATTTATTAATTTAAATATATATAATGAATATTACTAGTAATATAGTTAAAGTGAAATCATCTTTTCCTTGAAAATGGATTTTTTAGAAAACTGTTATATATCACAATTGTGAGTTTTCTTGTAAATTTATTTACTCCAAATATATGAATTGATTTAAATAAAATGGATTCCATATTTGGAGTAATCTTAATTAATATTATTTAATTTTTTAAACTTAATTTTTGAACAATATGAGTAATAATTGTAGTAAATAGTAAATACCACGGTAAAAGGAAAATAATGTTAATTAAGGATAAAAATAAATTAAAAAAATAATAGCAATAAATTAGATACAATAGTATAAATTTTTATATTAAAATTTAATTAAAAAAATTATTATATTTATTCATTATTGTTGTCACATTCTAAATGATTTTGTAATAAGTTTGATAAAAACCATAATACGATAAAACACAAATTGTATTTTTAAGTATTTTTTATTTTAAATTAAGAAATTTCATTTGATGAATTAATGATTCTTTGAAATAAATTTTATTTTAATAAAATATTATTATAAAATAAGGTTTATTAAAAATAAATGATCATTAAACTTATCTAAAGACAATTGTAATTTTAATATGGGTTCGGAAACAGTTTTGTAAAAAACCCTATATTTCTCAATAAACATCAATTTCATTTTAAAAGTGAAAATTCCCATAATTAAAAAATTATTTAGATAAAATGAATATTATTTTTTAATAATAATTCAGAAAGTATCTAATGGTGAAATTTTCATAATTTAATGAGATAGTTGAATTTTCAGTTAAAAATTAAATAGCATATAAATATAATTTGTCTATTATGACATCATAATGATGCAAAAGTTATGTAATAAATACTATAAATGGTATAGAAAAAAATATTTTTTCCATTTAATATAATTTTATTTTATGAATATTTGATAAATTTTATAAATCCATTATGAATCCTCCAAAACATGTAATGTAATTCATAGTTTTAAAATCATTTCTTTAAGAATATGACTAACATCCACATAATAATGGGTAGAATTTTAATAGGTTTTCCCTTGGAATTATAAAATAAAAAAAATACCAATTTATATAAATCATGGGAAAAAATTGGGGATGGTTTTTGGTTTTGGATATTTTTTATATACAGTCCAAAACCTAAATAGTAAAAAATCCCTATGTTTAAATATATAAACCCACCCAAGATCTAATTTATCTTCACAAAAATTCATTAAATAATATACATAATATTACCTACAATCTATAGAGCCCTCTCATGATTCCCCCAGTCTCTCAAGAAGCCCCTACTAAGCATTTGAAGTCACACACTCAAGTAAAGGATCCTCACCTTCTTCTCCTCCTTTCAATTCAAACACATTCTTCGAAATTTGTCTTCTTAATTTCAATTTGTTATATTTTCATTTATTTATAATCATTAACATGATGTAAAATTGATGTTATATGAGGAATCTTCCACTCATCATTTTATCAAGCACTTATTTTTTATTTCATCTCTAAATATTAATTAATTTTTTGTTGAGATATGTTTATAAATAAAACCATTACTTTCCATTTTATGTTTAAATAATGATAACTTCCTTTCAATCTCAATATTACTTCCATGATCCTTTATGTATACCTGTTACTATGCCAAAATTTTGTAAGGGATCTCCCTCTCCCCTTTTTTATTCAAGAACCTATTTTATGATATTCATTTTAATTACATTTTCTTTATATTGGTATATATTATTCCGTATTACCCTTACTTTCAATTTTATGTTCAAATGATGTTATTACCCCTTTAACTCTCATCAATCCCTCAAATGAACCTTAATTTACACCCCTTACCATGTTGAAATTTCATAAGGTATTTGTCTATTATCATTTCCTTTCAAACACTTATTTTATGTTATATATCTTAAATTATATTTGATTATGTTGGTCTATGATCTTCTATTTTCCCATTAATTTCCATTTAATGTATAAATTATGATATCCCCCTTTCACTATCACTAAGCCTCCCATAAATCATTATGTAGTCCCGTTACCTGGCCAAAATTTAGTTTGGATTCTTTTCTTTATTACCTTATAGCTTCTATTTTAAAATTAATATTTTTAGGATATGTTTTTAAATGTCCCTATCACTACTCATTTTATGTCTATGTGATGAGATAACCCTATCTCTTTCATCAACCAATTTATTTAATCAATAAGTGATATCATTATGCTATTGAAATTTCATCGCGTCTTTCCATTCCAAAATAATTGTGTTGTGAATATCATACCAAATTCATATCAAGGGTGTTCAAATTTATTAACTTTTACTTTTTGATTGGGGACCTAAATAAATTTATTACAGACTCTTTAATCATGATGTAAATTATGATGATGAATGAATCTATGTTGTACAATCTATGTGTAACACTTAAACATGAGAGTGAAATGATTGTGACGGGTGCACCCAGATAATGCCCCAATGTATTGGGTAATGTTTAGTATCATGATATGTTAGGTTGGGATAGGGAGTGAGCCTGATTCCATTATGGTACTTTTTTTACGATGATGTATCAGTAGGTTTAGCCTTGACCAATGCTTATGATTCAATATTTTATGTTTTTTCCATATTTCCCATGTTATGATTATCATGTTATATCATGTATCGTTGTCATGTTTATGATTTATAATCTTTTTATGCCCCATTGATATTACTATTGTCTAAAATGTATCATCTTCTTCATGTTATGCCTTTTTTATTCCCTCACTAGGCTTTATAGCTTACCCATTTCTTATGATTGTCCTCAGGCCGTGTCACGTAGTTTTAGAAAGCTATGACAATTTTAGAATCATGTTAAGTATGTTTTCATTAACATGGTTGAATCCAATGTTAAAAATGTCATGTTGTGTTCTTAATTCCCAATACACTTCACTTCTCAATCTTTTGGATGTGTTAAGTGTAATTTTATGAAATAAATTATGTATTACAGAGGAATAAAGAACATTATTGTTATATAAACCATCTATAAAAAAATTATAAATTATTAAGATAAAAATAAATAATTTATATTTCAAAATTATATTTATAACAAAAAATGATGTTTTTCATTTCTCAGGTCTTTATAAATGCTAAAGGTAAGGAAGGTTCCATTTTGTCTTTTTTCCTTACAAAACTATTTTATCTTAAAATTTCATTGAATTGTGTCCAAATAACATATAAAATTAGATCAAAGAGGGGTTATATTGAAAATATGGTCCACAAATGTATTTTGGAAAATGTTATAGGGAATTTTCTCCATGAGATTAAAGTTTAACCACTAGTAAACTAATTTTTACATTAAACACTGTAATTAATTTTAACCACTTTCCTTATTATTTCTGTGTCAAAAACTATGTTGACATTATAAGAATATAATAATTATAACAATTATAATCATTAATACCCAATTTTCCAAACTCAATTCACATAAGTGAAGAAATTAAATTTAATGCTAATCCCGTAAACCCGGCGAGAAAGAAGGGTTTTAATGTGAAAATGTTTAATGTTCATTAATTTTTTATATCTAAATTCAATATAAAAATGATATAAATTACCTAAATTGGATTTATATATTTATATGTTTTATATTTTTACTTTAAAAAATTTTTAACATAAAATTTAACACTAATAAATAAATAAACGAAATGGTAGTTATCAACTAAAATGCAGTATTTTTGATTATTCATCAAAAAACAAAACACCTCAAAAAAATACCAAAATAATCACCATAATATATATATTACATTGATGATAAAAAATTATGTTTATTTTGACAAATAAATTTTAAAAAGGATCATAATTTAGTTTTAATATAGATACCCCATTAATATATGTCAAAAATGCCTTTTGAAAAATACAATTTTTAGGCATAAAATTGGATTTTTTCTTATCACATGTCTACCAAATATATTGGATGAATGGGAAAAAATTTTATGGAATATATAATTTAAAAATACATAAATATTAAATAATTGAGAAGTTATATATGCTTCTAATATTTTTTCACTTCTTATAGTCCATCAAAGGAACTCAGTATTGTGTATGACACATGCCAACCTTACATTGAATATAAATCAAGCTAGAAAAAAATTATTCTAAAGGAAAAATATCGTAAATTCATGGGGAGTTACAAATTAAAATAGGTAACTCATAATTTACCACATAATTCTGTATGAATGTGGGTTTATTTGGGATATGGAATGAGGGTTATCTATATGAAAAATTATTAAAAGTGACTTATGAATCGGTATAACCCATTACTAATTTCACATATAATTATACTAAGGCATTTTGTTCTAGATCTATAATTATTAAATTCTTAGAAATCTTGAAATTTATTTATATGATAATCATACAATACTAGATTTTTATAATCCAATATCTCATAGTTGGTGAAAACTTATATGAAATTGGAATGTAGAAAATATTGTGTGAAATTTCATTATAGGATTTATTTGTAGTATTTATATTATATTTCTCCTGTTCACATGTTTTTTTTGTGAAAACATTACTCATTGGTAACTAGATTGGAACACTTAGTCACACTATAACCTACTCTATTGAAATTGAAGCAATGATTTGTTTAGCTTATCTCTTTTCCTTATACTTGGGAGTTTGACGAACCTCAACTCCACACAGATAGAATTTACATGTCATCTTAAATATATTTCCCCCATGTTTCTTCCCACATCTTTGACACATAAGATACTAAATATTTTTTCCTTTATAATCTTTTTCCATTGACCTTTCACGAGACTCAATCATTCTCTTCCTTGGTGTGTTTGGGATATCAACTATGTTCACATTATTAATCATAAATTATAATAGCTAGTTTAGAATGATCTCAATGATTCTCAGTCTTTCTCACATTCTTATGGGTTAATTGTAGAGGTTATCTCCATATTGTCCATGAAAACTAATTGTCCTTCTTGTTTTAGAAATTATAAAAAAAAATATTATATTTAACTTGAGTGATGATATTTATAATTGAATTATCATAAATAACCATAGAAAATTTTAATCTTAAGATGTACCATTTTATAAACTATCATGTTATCCTATAGTTTTTACCGATAAACATATATCAGACTCGGTTTATCCTTTTCCACTCTCACATGCCATTATTTCTTCAACCTAGGGTACTTTGAGTTAGGTTCTCGCATTCTTATTAACCTAATAATTAAAATAATAATCCTAAATAACCATAAACATTCTTAAAATATTTCAAAATAAACAATAATTGAAATCTATGCTCTTATAATGGATACTATACATCCTCATACAACAATAATCATACACCCAAGTATTTAAATACCCTAATAATATGTTATCAAGAACATTCCATTCTAAAAACCTATTTGGATATTCAATACATTAAACCATTATGAGATTATATTTTACTATAATAATTAACTCTATATTTTACCTTCAAATTTCCCAAACCATTAGTTCATAAGGTCACAAACTAGTCACTATATATCATAATCCCAAAAATTAGATGTAGTTCACTAAAAATGCCATAAATTAATAACAAATCCTATGGTTTCTAATATTATCAAACATAATTCCTCAAAATCAAAACACTGTTTATTATCTTATTTTATTATCTATATTGAACTTAAGAGTTATCTATACCTCAATTGTGTGTTCTCGAATATTTATCTCAAAACATATAAGCTTGTAATAATATATTTTTTCAAGGTTATTAATACTATTTAATATATGTCACCATACTTGTATAGAAAATATCTATAAGGATAATCCTTATATATTTCACATAATCTTTAATAGCAGATATAATATACCAAAATATCATCAATAAATATCAATTCACTAATTAAAATCGCATAGAGTATCAATAATTAATTTCTCTTATGATATCAACCTCACATACCTAGGTAAGGAAAGTAAAACAACATTTTCAATCAGAATAACAATGTTTTGAAATTAATAAACATTTAATTATGATTCCCTTTTTTGGTTATGAGGAACAATGCATTCTAAGTACATACCTTTCTTATATTCATTTACCTGATTTTTTTTTGAAATATATACTAAAACTAAAATGGTTATGGTAATATCCAAAATATGAGTAGGGAAACAAGTATATGAATATGTCATACCTTAAGAAACCTTAAACATATGACACTTTTAGATCAAAGTATGAATCTCCTTGTTCAACACTTGGTTATCCCTAATAATTTTTCTATTAGGTTCCTTAACCTCATCAGTTAGCATCATTATTAAATCCTTCATAATAGTTCATAAAGGAAATTTGATTAACCAAAGAATATCCCTGAGGAGTTTCTGTCTAGGTGTACAGTCTTAGGAACTCTCATTGTGTATCAGAGTGAAGATTTGTTCAATGCTCAACCATCCATTTCCAAGGTGATTACCCATAGGTTCATATATTACACATTAATATCCACTTTCTAGTTTTCAAATAGAGATGTATTTCTAAGAAAAATAACATAATATCTATTTCACCAAAAACATCATGATATTATCCAATACATAGATTTATTCATTTGGATTTCACAAGGGTTCTGCAATCCTAATCTCAAAATACCATTTAAATTATTACCTTAAATTGAAATCATATACTATTACAAAGGGTTATCTATAAATTCAAAAATATGACCATACTTAACTTATAAACCCATCAATTATCCTAAAAAACACCTGAATCACTAAATCTATCTAAACAATTCCTTTAATTCCAATTTTGGTGCCCCGGAGCAGCACTCCCAGATCTGGTGATCATAAACACATATATTACATTAAATGCTTGATACTATCTATGAAATCATAAATAAAACTAAACATAATTACAATATAAAAATTATTATTGAATCATTGAAATCTTAATTATCATATTATGTTTATATAGTAAGATAATTTTGATTCAATATAAAATAATAAATATGTTGTTCTTTGTATTAAATCAAAAATTCTACCATTATATGAAAAACTTCTTAATTCATGAAAAGTATTTAACTTCTCACTGAAAATATTTTTGAAATGATATCCTTAGAAACATGTCACCTATAATAACTTTATATATATCAGATGGAAATATAAATATAACAAGGGGTGAGTGCAAACTCTCAGTAAGGGAAAATATTACTTAAAAAATCATTCCATAAACATATAATAAATATTATTGAAATACTGGGTAAAACAATTAGTCCATAATTAATATTAAATAGAAAAAATTTATATCTATAATAATAAATTAAAAAATGGATATAAATAATACTAATTTAAAAATGATTATGTCCATAATGCTAGATATAAAAACCTATTTCAAGGCCTTGTGACATAAAACGTTTCTTGTTATCGTGATATCAACCAATAAATTATATTTTCAAGGATTTAATGCAAAAATATCCTATTAATGGAAGAGTTATACACTAAAACCAAGCCTATTTTGTCTCATTTGATATTTAAATTCATAGAGGGGTTATATAATTTTGATACTCAACCATAAATTATTTAAGTCCAATGCAATCACTATAAGAGAAAATAAATACATAATACATAATAAACCTTTCAAATAATCATATGTATTGAAATAAGATCACATATAATGAAATTACATTTCCCCAAGTCAATGAAAAGAATAACTTAGTCATAACACTTCAAGATGATGAATGTGTATATATCAACAATATATGAGCAACATACCAATATTAATATGTATAGGAATGCCAATAGTTTTTCACATTTCCATATAATATCATATTTCTAGGTGATCATAGTCCAATATTTATTTATGTAAAATTTATTTTTCACATAAAATATATCAATGATTATATAACTAAGACAATACAAGAAAAACAATATCATGAGTCAAATGGAGAAAGGAAGTGGGTGGTTTCAATAGATTATATCCCCAGAAGTGAGAAATATTTTTCAAAGGGTTTGAGTGTTAGGAATGTATATCATTAGAAAATAATGAGGCAATATCACATAATATAATAAAAGGGTATAATGTACCCAACTTATTTGAAATAAGTTAAAAACCGATCATAACTCAATGAATCAAAATTCAATTTCCAAAAATCCTCACTACTAGGGAAATTACTGAATGACTAGAAATTTGAATAAGGTAACATTATTTTTCTATTATATCCCATGAAATAAATGTAATATAAAATTATAGGATATTAAATTAATATCACACTATACAAAGGGAAGACAATGAGTAAAATGTATTATTTCTCAAAGAATGAAAATTGAGACCAAGAGAAACCTAAAGTATTAGAAAAATTTTAATCAAAACCATTTAGAGTTAAAACAAAACAAATTATTTATATAACATGAAATTAAATGGATTCATGATAAAACATATCAAATTGGAAGTATACACACCTTATAAATAAAAATAGGTTCATGAATACAATACTTGTCTCATTGGAAGGAGAGATAGACAAAACCCTTACCTCTTATCTAGAATTCCATGACCATAATTTAACCTACTATATCATAAATTTATATATTAATATATTAATTTATAGTCTTAATAATATCCATTTTCATTGATACTATTAATAAACGGTCATTCTCTAAATTAATTATTCTAATTTTACACATCGAGTGTTCATAGTTTTGATTGTTTGTACTAGTTTCATAATAGCAGTGCCCATGTGCATTATTATTTAAAATTTTATCATTAATATAACCTTAAAATTACTAGTATGGATAATTTATAAATATTTATTATGTTTTAAATTACATTCATGAGTATTTTTGTCCGTACCCTTTCAGTTGAAATCCATAAGAAGCATTTTTTTCATTTTTGATGAACTAAGGATGTTTTCTTAACTGGGGGAATTAAATATTGATATAAAATATCCAGAAAAAAAAATTAAACATATACTCATTTATATATTGTTAAATTATTTAAAAAGTTACCATAGTCATCCATGACGTAAATGTATAGTATTGTTCAAGTAGGCAGTTAAACTGACCCAAACGTGATCCTGTCATGATTAATGGATGATTATGAGATATTTTAGTTTTAATTTAATTATAATAGAAGAATAATGATATTGTTCAGTATTATTTGTTGTGATATATGATAAATATATATAATTATAAAATGAAGATAATTTATATACACACATTAATTATAAAAAAGATATCATTTCTCACTTACTTCACTCATTTTAAACGATTGAATAAATGTTAATATTTTTATGCTAATATCATAAATATGTTCTTAAATTTGACATAACATAGCCTTAATTGTATTATAAAAATAATATTTTTCTTTTAATCACTTTCGAATATCAATCCTTTTAATTTTCTAAAGGAAAATGAAACATGATATGTCATGGAGGATGAAGTTCGCTAAATGCATGAATAGAGGATTCATTTTTATTAATGGATGGATTATATAAATAAAAAATGTTAATAAAATTAATATAATAACATTACAGTTTATAAATTATACGAGTATAATTATATTTTTTGGTTATAAACAAATTTACGAAAGAAAAACTAAGTGATTGTTAATACTCACATGAGGGACTTGGATTTTCCTTAGAAGTGTACTTGAATTTGAAGAGATTAGGCTAATTTTAATAAAATATAGACTTATATTATTTTGATAGGATTATTGGGAGATTATAAATATAGAGTTTCAAAGAGTAATTTGATGTTAATTCTTTCCTTGAATTGATGAATATTTTATCCATTTATTAGTGAAGGAAATTGTAGTTTTGGGAACACCTTTACATTTTTCTATAATATCATGAAAATATTGAAAGGTTAATTACTGAGAAATTGAATAAAATTTTGAGAGTATACACTTATAATTTGAGTTAATTCTCAAAAAATAATATCTAGGAATTTTTTTATTATTTTTTAGGTCTCTTACTCTAGGTTTAACACAATTTACCCATTTTTTACATTTACCTTAGTAGTTAATTTATAACCATAGTTAATAATTTTAATGAATATTATTTGGATTGATATCTTTACCAATTTTGATAAATCTAATTTCCAATTTGAAAATAATTTTATCATTTAAAATTACTATAGTTACGAAATGTTAATTTTAAAATAAACATAATTGATCCTGTAAAAATATTTTTTGAAAAATTGTGATATTAAACATTACAGTTATATATCAGATAAATACTTTTTTCTTACTGATTTTAATGAAATTAATTGACTTATTATAAAATAAATTAAGGTAATTAAGCTTTAAAGTCAGGATAAAACTAAATTTCTCTTGAAATTACTTACTTTTAAGGAAAAATACCAAAAATAGTATATATCATAAAGTAACATTTTAATTTGTTATAATATTGTTTGGAATATATTTTTGTGTATAAAAATAATATGTAAAAATTAATAATTTTATTCCTAAAATTAATTTATGATTAAATACATTGTTTTTAAATCTTATAGTCTATTCTTATATAGTGTTAAAATCATAGAAATTATAATTTTCTAAAATCCCACATTTTTTCGACTAAAAATCAACCATTTTATAAAATTTTAAAAAATTTATAATATAAAAATATTGATATAAGGAATTAAAAAAGGAGATTAATTTTATTAATTTAAAATAATAAAATTTATAATTATAGTTGTATGAATAACATCATAAAATATAATTAAAAACTCTTTCTATCAGAAAATTAAATTTTAAAATTTTAACTTATATTGTTCTTATTTCATATCATTTACCAACTAAATTGGTGTTAAAAAATTATTAATTAAAAATATAATTTATCATTAATAAAATGTATCTTAAAATATAAATGTGTATGATCTAAAAGAAATTTTATTAGAAAAATACTTTTCTAATCCATAAATGATCTTATTATTCATTTTTGGTAAACTAATTAGATTTATTTTGTATTAAAAGCATTATTTATTTTATTTATACATAGATTTAATAAATAATATAATCCTATTAATTCATTCTAATTCAATTTATAAGATTTAATTATCCTATATATACTTTTATACTTTATCTAAATATATTGTGGTTTTCATTTATGTTTGGTGTGGTCTACTAAGTAGGACATCAAAAAAATTGACTTATTTAAAGTTAATCATATATTATAATTTTAAAGTGTTAAAAATAGAGATATTTATTTAGTTCATAGGAGTTACCATTTATTTTAAGGTAAATTGGATACTAGTTTAGGCAAGGAATGACCCGCACTTCCGGATATTAGAGATTTATATTATCATTAAACATATTGTATTATGGAATGAAAATATTCTAATTTTAATGGATTTCCATGAAGTATTTCTTGAATGATTTCTCTAGATTTACTCTAGATAGGGGAGTAGAATTTTTTATTTATCTTTATTAAGAGATAATTCTAATCTTCATACCATATTATTATATAAACCCTATAGAGTTAATGGAATTATAGATTCAATTAAAATATATTGAGGATGAATGGTTTATTCATTATAGAATGTAATCATTTGAAACCATACTATTTTTTATGAAATATTATTTTAGTTATAATGATTGTGTTCAATCTATAAATCTCAATTAGTTAATAATAAAAAATTTATACTCTTTCCTCTCATTGATGACCTTTTTGATCGACTAAATGTGGTGAGCTAGTCTTCAAATATTAACTTCAGTTCTTGGAAACATCAATTGAGGGTCAAGTATTAGTCAATTACTCGGTGGAATTTTTAATAATATACCAGAACTATAAATAATTAGTTATTAATTTTGGTATAATAAATGATCTGGTGGTATTTATAGAATTAATGTATGACATTATTGAAAAAAATCTTGGAAATTTTGCAATGGTGTTTTTGGAAGATATTATATCTTATTTATGATAAATTAGAAGTATGGGTATCATCTAGAAAACATTATTATTATGTATAGGGTGAACTAATTTTTTACCAAATTTTCTAAGTGTCAGTTCATGATATATTATTTTATATTTTTAAGGCATACATATTCTAAACATATAATACCATTCATTCATAAGAAGAGTGTAGTATTTTTGTCTTGAGAGAAATAAAAGATTATTTTTGAGAAATAAAGCTGCCAAATATTGGTATGATATTACATGTAATTTTTGAATGAATTTTCTAAATTAAAATCACCTCAAATCACACTCTCCCATAAAAGATTAAACACTTTATAGGGTGTTGAATATAAAAATTCATTTGATAATGATAAAAATTGAATGATACCAACTCCAATTTTGATCTTATTGATTCAATAGAGATACATATGGAAATAGGGTCCACCATCCCTCTAGTGGTAGACCACAAGAAAACTAGTGGATAACCTAGTCTACAAAATTCTACCTATAGAAATCAGCTTTCCGATTATCCACCACCGTCCCACCAGTGATGTTTTAGAAAAATTTCAATCAAAAATAATTTTATATTATTTATAAAATAAGTAATTTAACTCTTAATCTCTCTCCCAAATTGGATTTTACTTTTTTTATTATAGAGGATGATCTTTATCATTGTTATCTCCCTATATCATCAATACTTGGTGTTTTGATTTCAGATCGATTAGTTTTCCTCTAATTATTTTGTTCATTTTTTTATTTTTTTTCTTTCTTATTCTATTGGATTGGAAATGGTATTATTATCACTTGATCTAATATATTTATTATTTGATGTTTCCTTTCTAATTTCTCATAAATCTAATTTGTGTTTGGGTTCTTAAAGATCAAATCCTATTTGGTCACTATGTAGATCTTGTGTTCGATGAGGTATGTTATCTCCTTTCTTCTCCACTGACAATTACATCACCAAAGAATATTTCTATGATTTGGAATTGATTTTTTGGTCCTCCTCTTATCTTATATTATTATCCTTATCCTCTTATCATATAGATCTATTTTTATCAATGTGTGAACCGAGTGTTATGGTATGTAGTTTCTTATAAATTTATTATTTAATGAATTACATGTGCTCATTGGTATCTAATATTATTTCATAAATAATAATTCACATGATCCCTAATTTATTAAATATTACCCTAATTAATTTTAATATAAAATGTATTTCCCTACAAATTTGTTTAATGAAAGTATGATTTAAAATAACTAATGCTTCATTTTTGAAAAATGATTTTCGAAGCATGTTGTTGATAAAGAGAGAATGGTTATGTGATTTATTTTTGAATTTTGATAATCCCTTTGAAATGTGTTGATAAGAAAAATACATTAGTGTCTTTGGAACTTAGGTGGGGGTTTAGTATGGGGACTATTAATTTATATTTATAGGGAACCACACATTAAAGTATTTCTCTAATCATTTGATGGGAAGGACAATGACTGGTTTAATTGATGTCATAGGGGGATTCACACATCGGTGTATTAATCTGCTCCTTTGGCTGGTGGGATAGGAATTGATTTGGGGTTCACTAGTCATTATTAATCATTTTATGAGACACTAAGCTCATATGATCCTATGTTATCCTAGGGGTATCTTCTATTATTCTTGGGTTTGATATGGTTTTAGGATGCATTCTTCAATAAATTGGAAATAAGTTATTTAATGTGTTTGGAAAACTATTTATATAAAATTGATTTTTAACTAATAAATAGAGGTAATTTCCATGGTTTTGATATAAATTAAGAAACTGTTATAAATACCATGTTTCCTTGAATGTTGAGCCTATATGGATTTAATTAATAAAAAAGTGCTCACGGAACACTTAGTGGGATCCTATGGGGAATGTTTTTATCGCACCCCATGTATACCCTAAAGTGTATATAGACTATGTTTTATCTAATTCAAGAAAGGGAAAGGTGTTAGGTAGTGGGTTTTTTGTTTAGTTGGGATTTGGTATCTAGTGGTGATATGGTGGGTAGTTGACCATGTATCACATGGAGTATAGGTCACTAGTTTTGAGTACTTTGGGTTTTGTTTTTAGATTATGTATATGCATTTGACTTTGTTGGAGATTGATGTATCACTACCTCTATTAAATTTTATTTATGCATTATTTTAGTCTACCCTTTTTCCCTCTTCTACTTTTCTAGCATGATATTTGGTTTTATTTAGGTTGGTTAAAAGTCTATCCCAATGGATATTCTCGATTCTCAGGTTCTTTTCACCAGCCCATAATGATCAAGAATTATTATTGGGCCTTGTGATAGATTGGGCTAAGTTCCTAACATGATGGGTGATATGAGTTGGTATGTGAAAATTTGGTGAATTTCATTTCATTTATTATGTTGATTCATGTATCAGTTTGGGTGGATTTCTTATACAAAATAATTATATTTGGTGTATGGTTCTCCTCAATTGCATCCACATGAGAAAAAAATTTTAACCCATGATTTTAGAATGGTGGAACATATGTATACACATAAATGTTGTTAATAATATTTTTTCCATGTGAAATTTATTATTTATAATAATTATAAAGCTATACTCTATATATTTTCACTGAATGACTTAAACCTCAGACCAAATTTATAGGTGTAATATCTATAAACCTTGATTTCAACATTGATTATACTGTTTGGACATGGAATTTGGTAACTAATTATCTTAAAAATAATTTTTTAGTGCATGTAGTGATAGAGGAATAAGATGAATTGAATTTGATGAGTATCCTTCTATAATGGTATTTAAAGGTTAAATATGATTGATATTTGATTTATTAATCAAATATATTTTTCAAATTTTCTCTTATCAATCAAATTCATCAAGGTAAACTAATATATCTTGTATGAAATTGAGTAATAGTTCTTTTAAATTGTGAATATACCAATAATGAATGATCGAATTCTAAAATTAGAGTGCAACTACCCAAATTAGATCTTCCATGAATCTAAAGAAAACCACTACCAACACTAAAACTATTCCTTTATCTATAGGGTCTAGAAATTGGTATAGAGGGATTTAGTTTTTTATTAAGTAATTAGATAACCTATTTAATAAATAAAATAGTATAATTATATTTTCTTTTAAAATTATTTAATAAAACATTTATATAATGAATGTTTTAAAATATAAAAATAAAATTTTACATCATTTTGAATAACATGTATGCCAACAGGATCTCGTATATCTATCAATGATACAAAATATTTCACATCTACATAAATTAAAGTAATAACCCAAATTTAATCCAAACATATTGAAAATATGAATTTTTTGTCTCTTATTTATTGGAAATAATATGTCAATATGCCTTAGTAATAACATATTTGAATATTCCTTTATGAAAAAAATAGATTGGAAGTTCATCGGTGCTCCCAAGATTGTTTGAAGTGATATACCCAAGACACAAAGTGTATTAAGTAGACACATACTTTATGTGGCTCAAACAATAATTGGAGAATATTGTAGGTGTCTTGGTTTTCCCAAAGAATATTACTAGAAGATCTATATAAATTTGGAAAATATATATCTATAGTATCTTAAATAATTAAAGGGAAACCATCCATGATAAGTTCAAAGGCCACATGTTATTTTGGATATATTAGTGATCCTTAGAGAATTGTTATGGACTCATTTATTGTCATTGGAATTCATGCTTGAAAAATTATCCATGTCAAATATGAAGTTTGATGAACAGATCCACATTTATTTATGAACATGTTCTAATGGAGTGCACATTGTCTACAATAATGAAGAATGAAAATGGTATATCCAATGGTGATTCCAATTAGATGAAATTTGGGGAAGATAAATGAAGGTTATAAAATATATCATTATTCCAAGAGAATTTAAAATAAAATCATCAAAATATTCATTTTCATAATAATTTTTGAATACCAGGAAAAAAATATAATTCCATGATAAAATTATTTTTTTTCATGAAGAATTTTGGAAGAACAAGAACCTTTCGTGGAAATTTATAATAAGAATACATTGAAATTTTATGTTAGTGTGAAAAAATTTGGTCAACCATGCTATTTTTGGAAATACCTAAATCCCACACCTATGGGAGGGGGACCCTAACCATGTAGGAGAGGAGGTCCACATAGCTGGCATGGAGGCATGTGATAGCGTGTGAAGTGTAACATAGGAGCATGAATAGTGTGTGAACAAGTTAGGTATGGATGTCAATGGGCCATCGTGTGTGCGGTGAAACTTGTATGGAGTTTGGTGCATGTGTTGAAGGTTATGAAACCCAATTATATCTTGTTCTATAAATGGTGAAATATTAGAAATTAGGTAGCTAAGGAATTCAGCGAAGATAAATGTTGGAAGAGAGATAGATGCATACCATATTGGGGAGAATCTTGATTTTAGGTCGAAAATTGCTTGCCAAAAATATCATGAGAAACCTGTCAAAATATGGAATTGATATAAGACGAATAAATAAATCAACACATATGATTTATTAATGTGAAAACACTCTGATGTGGAGGATGAAAAAACCACAGAGAAATTCCCAAATTTCCACTATGAATTAGAGAATACAAAGTACCCAAGTAATGCCTGAACTTGAATAAAAAAATGAGAGACCATAGAAAACCTGTGAGAAACCCACACCCCAATAAGCCTCTTCCTTATATACATATTTTAATCCCACAAACACAATATATTAAAAGATCAATCTGTGAAAAAAAATCACCTTTATGACAAAGAAAATTCACTACCTCAAAGATCTTGACCCAAACATGTGTGGGCCCCGCACTATCTTTTGCCACCCAAATGATCTCCCCATCATGATGTACTAATGATATTAAACCGAGACACACTGCTTGATCAATTCAATCAAGAAGAATCTTGATACATGCCATGATCATATATCACATTACTGCTACTTCACACTTGTTGAACACCAACACGCTGCACATGCTACCACTGATGTAGTAGGCCCCTTCTTGCTCTCGGTGTACTAATGCTTGAGAAATTTTCACTCTCTATTCTCCACCAACTGATTCCACTTTTATTGGATCTCATATAACACATATATTTATTAAAATAGAAATTTAAAAAATACATATCAGAAAATATATCATGAGATATCCCATATATCTTGCTGCAAGATACAAAGAAAAAGGATATTAAATTTACAGAAAACATAACTTATCTCAAAAATGGAAACACCCACACGTGAGCTGAATCTGAACAATCTCCCCCTTCACCATATCAAAAGAGATACTTTCCAATAGAATCATATGGACCAAAAAAACGTGCTAGTATTACACCAACCATTATCGTCTAATGAAAAATGATGACACCCTTTTCCACCTCTAACAGAATCATGGCTGCTACCCCCTACAAAAGAAACCCAAATGTTGAAGTCTTCTTCATAACTGTTTCTGCACTACCAATACTAGAATCAATAATATCTTGTTCCCTCAAAATCTTGATCATGACAAAATATGTAGCACTTGTAGGAAAAACGTTTTCTCCCTTCTCAAAATCCCATGCACCTAGAACATCACCTTGATCATCAAATTTTAATTCTTTCGTTAACATTCACCAACTCTGAATAAAATAATTAGGTGTATGATCTAGAAAAACTCCTTCAATTTACTTTCCAAATCTTTTTCTGCCTCACACATGTTCCATCAATCCTCTTTGAAGCTTTCAAAAAATTATCACCACAAATTGGATGCCCAGACCATCACCTTTGATACCACATGTTAGAGAGAATCGCAATTCTAGGTCAAAAATTGCTTTCCAAAAATATCACGAGAAACCCTTTGAAATATGGAAGTGATATAAGGGAATAAATAAATCTACATGTAGGATTTTATTAATGTGGAGAAACCCTCCGATGAAGAGCATTAAAAAACCAAAGGGTAATTCCCAAATATCCACTATGAATCAAAGAATACAAAGTATCCAAGTAATTCCCAAACAAGAATCACAAATTAGAGAGCGTAGAAATCCTATGTGAAAACCACACCCCAACACACCTCTTCCTTATAACTGACTATTCATCCTACCAATTCCATGTCATAGAAGATCAATATGTTACAAAACGTCACCCTTTTGTCGATGAAAAGTTACTACTTCAGAGATCTTCACTCGAACATGCATCAGCCTCACACCGGCTTGCAACACCCGAATGATCTCACCATCAGGATTTACCACCGATCTTCAGCTGGGACATGCCTCTCGATCACTAAAATCAAGAAGATTCTCGATACATGTACCAATCATTTATTACGTTGTTTCTAATTAACAATTTTTGAACACCTACATGCCACACATGCAATTGTCAGCGCGGTATCCCCCTTCTTGCTCTCGGTGGACTACATCTTGTGTAGCTCTCACTCTCTATTCACCACTAGCCTCTTCCCCTTTTATAGTTTCTAATATTCCACATATCTTGATTGAAATGGAAATTTGAAAAATATATCTCAAAAAATATATCATGAGATCCCCTGTATCTCTTGCAAGTAGATACACAACAGAAGGATTTTAAATTTCCCAAAAACATATCTTGATTCCAAAATGGAAACACCCACGTGTGGGCTGATTCCAAACATACCATACTCTTACATTAAAAAAATACATAAATAATATTGGTTTTACAACCTCCACTGATCCAATTATCCATCGATCTCTTGCATTATCTTCTTTATTAACCCCTCATTGTTTTATGTTTAAAACCTACAATCCATCTTGAAATTCATCTCTTACACCACATGAAAGGGTACCCCACCACAACTCTATTGATAATTGAAATTTCCACATAGTACCTTCACTATGTTTCATGGATGTTTCAAAATTAATATAAGAAGAGATTTCATGATACAAGTAACTAAACAGTAATACATGAGGATGTGGTGTAACATTATGGTTAAATACATGGTGGTTCTATAATTTTTAAATCTTCTACACTGTAGTAAAAAACATAGAGCCATAATGAACAGTGTATTTGAAATAATCAAATGAGATGATTTTATGAAACCTTATCCATATAGGTATCTCCACTAAAAAACATTATATTATGTCATAAGAAAAATATAAAAGTATTTCAATGGTTTGGGAAAGATGGAGGGTGTTGCACTGTATAAGGATCCTTTCTCCGCAAAATAAAATTTACTACACTGGAGTTGATTTCCATTCACCACAATGAACCATGGATAAAAGGGATATGGTAAATATACATATATCATGACATAGTTTGTTGGAAGTTATTTTTTTGTGAAAACATATTTTACTTATAGGAACCTATGTTGCGCCGTGATTATTCTTATTTAGTATTGGGTTTACATGCATGTGAGGCCAAGCATGTGTTTGAAGAAACCTTGTCTTTCATATATGTGTAATGTCTAGAAATCTATGTTCATTTTTTAATTATACATGAGATTTTAGTATTTTTTAATTACTTTTAACACACCTTAAATTTTGGATCTACTCTTGAAGAATAGGATATTATTTCAGTGCATACATTCAATTAAAAGAGAATACACCACATATAGCATTTAAAAATGAAGATGGATAGAGATCTTAATATTTTGAATATATTAACATATTGTGAATAAAAAATGCGATAATAAGAAGAATGAAAAATAGTTCAAAAGTTTTTTTTAAGATGGAAAATATACCTGTGTCAAGGGAAGATCTAATATACTGGACCTACTACATATTTTTTATTTTATTAAATAGAATGAAATTGAAGATCTAGTAAAGCATGAATAGTAATTATTATTTTCACCGAAGAAGAAGAAATTATGAGTTTCTAGACAACAATATAATCTTATATTATAGAATTATGAATAATTATATGAAATTCTTTTGATTTATTTGAAATGGGGGCACCCTTGTGATTGTTGTAGTGTGAGGAAATAGATCTGATATATTGGTTTCTATTAAAGAATACACATTCTACATTGTTCCTCACTTCAAGAGGAGAAAGATGAAATCATTAAATTATGATACATTAAATATGTTTCATTATACCTTGTTGGTTATAGGAGAATGAGTTCAAGAGAATACTCTTTATCATGATTTTCTCGATAATAAAAGATAATTTGTGTATATGTGTGTTATAATAACCACTATACATCGATGACTTGTCATTAGTGAGACAAACCACATTATCTAAACTAGGTTTAATTTTTTTACTTTAACCATTATGTGCATGATTTCTAACCATAGGGAATAATATAAGAGATACATGCACTAAATAACTGACATAGATAAGGAATCTAAAATAAATTAAAGTGTAAATGGTTATGTCACTCTTATTTAACCCCACTCAGGGTGTTCATCCCTTACGTGATCCTAATAAGTGGTATTAGTGTCACAATTAACAAATCTATATGGATTCTCTAATTATAGTCCTATTTAATATTTTAATTCTCATCTTAATTACAAAATGTCTGAACACTTTGATGATTTGTAACATAAATCGACAAAAATTATCTCTCTTCCAAGTCTTTGAATATCATGAAGAAGAAATAATTGATAAAGATAATAAAGATATCCCTCTTGTAAAATTATAAAGAAGTAGATTTAGTTCCTCTAAGAAATGATGACATTAGATTTGAAATTGTTAGAAATATATAGATGATTATTTCAAAAACCAAGGATATGGAGAAAATTATTACCATGGTAAGATCAATGGAATAAATTTACCCTAAGGTACGTGTTAGTCATTTTTTAAAGTATCTTAAAGATGATCCAAACTCAAGTGGAACTGATAACATATTAGTTTATTTTTTAATTGATACATTAACTAATAAGATGCATTGTCTTCCTAAAATTTTATTTTACTATCTATGAGATTTTTCAAAACATGAAAAATAAAATCAATTTTCTTGTGGATCAGTATGAATAAATGGAGAATATATCAAGTTAAATGTTTAATACTTATAAAAATATGTCCACATGAGTTAGATTCATTAATGTAAAATATGACGATCTTAAAATAATATTCTCCAAACTTGATGATGAGTGGATCAACACTATATGAGAGAAGTATGAGGCTATGGAATAATTTTAGAATACAACCCATGCATTAGAATAAAATATGAAAATATTTATAGATTTAAAGAATGCACAATTGGATATCAGATCAAAGAATATAAAAGAGGTTGACTAACTATAAAAGAAATGGATTCAATGTATGATGTAGATGGTGAGATGTTGAGGAATGACAGTAAATAGAGAGTAGAATTTACTAAAAATAAAAATAATTACCTCAATATGATATTTCTTATATTGGAACTCATACTATCAAATCTTGAAAAAACTCATGTTGAGACTTCATATTCATAAAATCATATAGATTATACCAAAAAAACGTTATTTATAGTATTATTCTGAAAACAACCTACATTATATAGAAATAAGATCATTGTATCAACTGATGATCTATCTCAAGTAGTTTTCAAGGAAAAGTTACCATACATTTCTCAATGTAATAACTTTTCTAAATTTGTTTCTATAAATAAATGAGGATTAAAAAAATGTTCTAATATAGTTAAGGATAAATTAAGAAGATACTACCACCACGAAAAAGTTTGATAGAATGAGTATGGCTGCTAGTTTCTAAATATCAACCCATCTAGTGGTGAAAATTTCTCAAAAATATCATGGTCATAAATTTTGAATTTCTAGATTGCATGAAATCAAAATAGAAATGTTCATGGTTTTTTGGAAAATATTGTTGGTGAAATCGATTTGGGAATTTTGAATTTGAATTTTGGTACAATTTATTAAATGATATAGAATAAAGTAACTTTATGTCAAGGGGGATAAAGATGGTGAAGATTCAATAGTCACAACCTAAGGAAAATATTTTTACATAAAATAGATATGATAAACATAAATCTCACTTTGATGTTGTAAAAAGTTGTGGTCACGAAATTAATTCATGAATATTTTAACATGTATTAAAATAGAATGAAAAGAAAATTCTATAGAATAAAGAATAAACAAACTTGATGACCAATCATAATAAAGTTACAAAAAAAGATCACACCCATGAAGTATCATAAGAAGTAATCCTAGGACACAATACACAAGGAAGATAATTTTTAAAATAATTCCAAGATAATTGTTAAAAAGTGTGATACAACTCAAAAGAAATGTGTGAAGAAAGGAACTCATATGATTACTTATTGAAACTTAAAACAAGATGTCAATATTCCCAAAGACATATTAGTATTTTAGCCAATGGATTTAGATAATGTAATAAAATTGAAAGAAGCAAAAGAAAGGAATCATGAAAAAGTGGGAATTAATATTCCATATGATGAAGATAAATTTCATGAGATATTATCAACAAATGAAAAATCCAGTGTTAGAGATGTTCTGTGTGTGATGTGTAACATGG
Source organism: Viscum album (assembly GCA_963277665.1). Taxonomy (NCBI): domain Eukaryota; kingdom Viridiplantae; phylum Streptophyta; class Magnoliopsida; order Santalales; family Viscaceae; genus Viscum; species Viscum album. The sequence goes on along the minus strand of OY728166.1, from coordinate 1,330,391,887 downwards.
ATATACACATTTATAAATATTATTCTAAATTAATTATATAATATGAAGAGTTATTGATATATATGAAAGTTACACCATGGGATACAAGTTCATTATAATATCTCTTGAAGAGAAAAATTACACACAAAGAAATTAATTAAATAGTGATATCCATGATACCGAAGGCCAAATTAGATATGAGAAGAAGATATAGAATGACGAATAATGCAACAACTAGGATAAGTAAATTTTCTCATCCATGTTGTTAAAATTAAGGAGAATTAATATTACACCTTATTTCCTAAACCAATTGTGTTTTATTTAAATTTTAATCATGCAGTGGTTAAAGGTGATGTTGGTTCTCACATAGAGAACTAATGAAATGTAGTATGGAATAAAATTTTTTAGATCTAAAATTATTACATTGTGGATTAATTTTTCAATTGGTATACCAAGTAATATATAAATAAATACATTATCTATCATAATTTTAAGAAGAAGATAATACCTTAATTGGGAGTTACGTGTGAATCTTCCAGAATTTATAGTTTCACATAAAATATTGTTTTCTCTGTAATGTGTCAATGGGTAAATCATGAAAATAAGGAATATTCATTCCATGTTTTATGGAAGAAACCATCCATTTTTTATCTATTTAATGTTTTCCATAATACTAATTATAGAAAATATGATTTAGAGATCAATAAAGATGATTATTCCACCATAACTAATTAATTAATCCAATGTTATCATCCTTGAATGTTTTTTAAAATTGGTATATTAAAAAATATTTTAGAGAATCATCATTTATTATGTTAAGGAATGTGACGTAAAATATGGATAGAATGATTTTGTAGCATACATCATTGAGTGATCAATTTATTCTCAAGAATATGCATTGAATAATATCATCCCTGATAAAATATAGAAGTTTTCAAATAGGGACAGCCACATGATGATGATCCATTTTGTTATGTTCTCATCTCATAAAATCTTGAAATACATTTTGAAATAGATTTACTATTAGGAATATTTAGACTATTGATTCCTTTTGAGGAGATATAAGGGAACAAAAAGGCAATTAGAATTACTTGTGTCATGAAAATATGAACATTATAAAATCTTCTTATAGCTCTTTAATTAAATTTTTTGTCTTGATATTCTCTAATCCCTAAATTTCAAGAATGTATCTTAACATCAAGGGGAAAGTTTAATTTAATTGATGATAAGAAAATGAGGATACTTTATAAAGTAAAATCATTGTTATCAAATATTAATATTTATAATTAAATGTTTTTAATCTATTTATTGATGTGATTATATGTGTTTTAGGTTGATACCTTTATTTAAATTGGTATTTATCATTTTCCTCTAGATTATATTATAGCCGTACAGTCCTTGAAGTAGAATAGTATGTATCATGATTGTTATTATTATATTATGAATTGGTAATGGAAATTATTTTTGTCTAAATTATACACTATTTTTTACACATATGGTTATACCAAGTAGACTAAGAGTTGAATAATTTGATGTCATTTTGATTATGGAATAATTGATTCCATCCTATCTTGGTAAATATTTCAATTATTATCAATAAGGTGAAAAAAATAAAGTGAAATCACTACTACAAATAGTGATTTTATCAGTACTATAAAATTCTTTTAATGGTGCTAAAAGAGTACTGTTAATCTCAATGAAGATAGGGGTCCCCTTTAATAGCGCTAAAAAAGGCTAATAAAGGTGTCCTTTATTCATGATAAAAAATGCTGATAAAGGCCCCCTTTATCTGTGCTATTTTAGTAATGATAAAGCCACCATTTATCAGCGCTAATTTGAGCGATGATAAAATACAACTTTATCATCACTTTAATTAGAACTGATAAATTGTGCCTTTATATGTGCTTGAAATAGCACTAATAATGGCCTTGGATCCTAGGATCTGCTCTTTATATAACAGCACACCCACCAGTAGTATCTAATCATAAAAATAGCACACCCACCAACATCACCTGCACAACACACACACCACCTACACTAAACCTCTCATAAAAAACACACACAAGAATAAATCATCGCACATAACATCACATATAAGAACAAATGATCACACACAAGGGTTTGAAAAAAATATATATAAATTTTATATAATGTTTTCTATAATTACATTTAAAATTATCCAATAAACAGTTAAAAAAATTAATGTTTTATCCCTCAAAATTTGTGATCCTCTCTAAAAAATGTTATCACATTGTATAAGTTTCCAAAAAAATCATCCCAAATCATGAAAAAGGTTCCACATATATAAGAAAACAAATATTATGTTATTAATACTAAAAATAAATAAATTAATCATTAATATGTGAGAATACATTAATAAAATTTCAAATTTTAATAAAAAAGGAACATTTGGAGTTATACAGGTCACACCATGAATTGTATTGGAGTGGGGTTGAGAGTTATGGATCATTGTCCAAAAACATCAAAACAATATGAATGGGGTTTCTTGGTTTTGAGTATGTGCCTTGTTTTTTTACTAAAATTATTATCAAATGTAAATGATATATTTGGATTTATACCTATCACATTGTTCATCGTATTTTGGTGTCGTTTATTCCCTCACATCATAAATGACTCATGAATAATTGTATAATGTATAAAAATAATTTTAAGGGGTTTTCTCAGTTTTCAGAATGACAGTTGTGTTTTTTTATTAAAATATAATTTCAAACCAAAAACACACATTTTTAGTCATACCAGTTGCACCATGTGTTGGTTTTAGGTGAGACTACTTGATACACATCGTAAAGGACTTATGCATCGCTCTCCTAAATTAAGATGATAATCAGAGGGTGTTTTCATGGTTTTCTGTGAGTGAAACATTTTGAGCTAAAATGTTAATTTTAAAATGATAATAGACACTTTTAGTCATACCGGTCACATTTTTTGTTCAATTCAGTTTTGGTTGATTCCTACACATCAAAAATGACTCATGGATCATTGTTCCAAGGTATAAAAACAATTAAAAGGTGTTTTATTAGTTTTTAGTATGTCAGATGTGTTTTTTTACTAAAATATCATTTAAAATTGGAAACACTCTTTTTAAGGCATACTGGTCACATCATGCGTCGATTTGAGTTAATACTACTTCATACACATCAGAAAAGGACTTAAGAATAACTCTCCTAAATTATAAAGAAAATATGAAAGAATTTTATTAGTTTTTAGTGAGTGACATGTTTTGATCTAAAATGTAAAATTTAAACTAATAACAGACACTTTAGTCATACTGGTCACACCATGCATTGGATTGCGGTGATGTTGATTCTAACACATCACAAATGACTCATGTATCAATTTACTAATGTATAAAAACAATCCAAATGAATTTTTTTGGTTTTCAGTATTTCAGTTATTCTTTTTTGTAAAGACCCGTAAATTTCAAGGAAATTTTTTTTTCTTAATTTTCTTTGGAATTTTACAAGAGCGCAGTTTCTGACGGCACCTGATTCCGAGGCCCGGTGTGCCCAGAATCATTTTCCGAAGTTTGCCTCGGGTACATTCAGTGAACGGACGAACGGGTTTTTCTAACTTTTGAACTGGTGCCCGGAATCAGATTCTTAGGGCACCGATGGAATCGAAGCGCCGATATTTGCTTAGAAATGCCTCTTCTGGAGTTGCGTTTGTTCAGGTGTGGTTTTTAATTTTTGGGCTTAAAGTTAAGAAATAAAATAAATTGTTCGACAAACTTTATTTTATTTCACTTAAGCCACTTGAAGCCACTTCAAAGCCACTTAAACCAAGTTGAAACGGATAGGGTACTATCCAAAAATATCCTACCCTCTTGGTAGGATATTTGTGAGGTGGGGCCCGCATGAGCCCCGCCGTTTCTTTTCCGCTAAGTAACGCACCCGCAAAAACCCGTCTTTATGAAAGTCAACTGACACGTTTTCTTAAAATCTTAACGCACCATTTAATTGGGAGGTTTATTTCGTGAATTAAATGGGCGGTTTCTTTCGTTGAATTAATTCTGAGAATTGATGGGTCGTTACTTACCTCTATTTCGTTTGTTGGCGTAATAATAAAATAAGACCAATATGACTTTTGGAGGATTACTCGTTGAGAGTTTTTTGACAGAGGTTCTTGTGCCTTCACCCTTCTTTGCGAAGAACGCGAAGAACGCCGGCCTCCGACGGAGAACGCCGGCCTCCAACGGAGAACGCCGAACCCGCGGAAATCGATGACGCGACGCCATGTGTCGCGACGCCGACATTTCCTTTCCTGCAACGTTCTTCTGCGACGTCTCTTCCTCCGCAACGAAATCTTCGATCAGCTGTTTGACGTAAGAGACTTCGGGACTCTCTTAAATCTCCTCTGTGGTTTTTAACAAAACACAGATTTAATTATTTATAATTAAATCTGTTGTTTCTTGGTCCATTGAGTTCGTCGACGCAACGCCAGATTCCGTGACGACGCGACGCCCTTCCGCGACGACGCGATGCCTTCCGCGACAGGACGATCGCCTCCTTCCGCGGCGATCAATTTCCGTGAAGAACATGCGGACGACGACTTGACGAGGTAGGGATTTGTTTTGGAAATGCCCTTATTCCCGTGAATTTTTCTTTAAAATTAAAGAACCGGTTTCAAATGAACAATTTTAATTTATTAAAATTTTTGTTTCATGTGTTGAATTATTTTCTCCAATTGTTGTTATCTAATGCGGAGGGTGCGGGCCAAACGAACACGGCCCGACAACACTCCGCCGTTCTTTGTGGTTGTGCGGATTTGGCGGGCGACGAAGAAACGTGACGCAAGGGAAATTTGTTGATCCCACAGTGAAGAACGGAACCCGGGAGGAACACCGGCGCAGACGGGAAGGAAAACGGACCACCGGAGTAACTCCGGTGGCCCGCGGAAGATTCTGGCGGCGCCGGCGGCGGCGCCCCGGCGCGCCGCCGGATGAGACCACTGCGGCTGAAGCCACGGCGGCGGCGGCCAATGGACCCGCGGCCACGCCGGTCCAGCTCGCCCGCACGGGACGTGGCTGAAGCCGCGTTCGTTGCTCCAGCGCGGCCCCAGTGCGGGGCCGCGACATCTCCAGACCGCGGGGGGGGGGGGGGGGGGGGGCAGCGCCCCGCGGCGCACGGCCGTTCGGCCGCTCGGCCGAACAGAGCCAGGCCGGTCCGACCGGCCGGGCCGCGCCCTGGCCGGACCGGACCGGGTCGGGTCGACCCGGTTCGGCCGACCTAGGGGCGGTCGGCTCGGGCCCGGACCCCCCGTCTTCGTACTGTTTTCGGTCAAATGCCCGTAACATGATCTACGGGCCTCCAAATGACTCACCTTCAGCGGAAACGCGATCCTTGGATCGAGATGGTCGTTTCAGTATATCGTACTCAATGTTTTGGAATACTTTGAGTTCAGCCGGGTTGCTTCGTACACGAAACCAACCGGGCCCTCAGAGCGGAAACACTCATATCTTGAGCTTCAGACGTCCGATTGACGTACCGTCGACTTCGTTGAATTCCTCTAAGTGAGACAGATCTTTTGGCATACTCCACCCGAGGTTTGGACATAGGTGGAGTACGTTCGGGTTGGTTTTTCTTTAAAAACCAACCGGGCCCCTGGGACAAAAAAGCCAATAACTCTCAGACCGGGCGTCCGATTGACGCGTCGTCTGCGACGTTGAGTTCCTGTTGACGATACAGAACTTTTGGATACATCAACTTCAGACTTTGTGACAGTTTATGTATCGGCCTCTCGGGTCGTGGAGCGGACCCTCCCGAACGAGCTTGCTGTGTGCGGGAACCCTAGAGCTGGCTGCGACTGCTACTTCGACATCGACGACTATGCAGAGATCCTGAGTGGACTGCAGCGACGACTGTGCAGAGATCCTCAGTGGACTGCGCCGACGACTATGCAGAGATCCTCAGTGGACTGCGACGACTACAGCACTCAGCGATCCTACGTGGATCAGTGCTATAGGTCCTGTGTGGGCCCGATCCTGTGTGGGTCAGCGCTCAGCGGTTCTGTGTGAGCCAGCGCCTACAGGTCCCGTGTGGGCCCGATACTGTGTGGTTCATTGCGGGGGTTAGATACCTATCGATCCTTTGTGGGTCCGACGACTTATATGGATCAGTGATCATCTTTATCTTCATCCGAAGAAGCATACCTATGTGAGCTGAATCCTGTGTTACTCTCCTTTGTGGATTGTGTTGAGCTATCCTGTGTGGATTTACTATTTACTCTCCTTTGTGGATTGTGTTGTGCTATCCTGTGTGGATTTACTGTTTACTCTCCTTTTTGGATGGTGTTGAGATATCCTGTGTGGGTATACGTTTGCTTTCCTGTGTGGACTGGGTTGTGCTTGGGCTCGGACGTTGGAGCCGAACGAGAATTGATGACTTAGGTATATGTATGGGCATATACCTAAGCCATGTCAGATGTAACTTCGTGATTGTATCTTTCCTTTGTGGTTATCCTTTGTGGATTCTGGGAGACCTTCGGGGGTCTTGGGGTCCCTACAGAGTATCTTATACTCACCCCTGCACGGGCTATGCCCGCACTTCGTTGTGTTGGTTGCAGACGACGGACATCGCTGATCGTGGTGGAGGCGTGCGGAGCAGGATTGTACCTGGAGGTGGACCACTGGGCGGGACGTACTCGGAGCGGACGGCTGGACCGAGGAGCTGTGGAGGCTATCTCTACCCACCCTTCAGGTGGGACCTTCATAGGATGGCTCGACGCTGCGGCTTTTCTTTTCAGTTTTTGTTTTTCCCTTTCAGTTGTACTTTACAGTTGGGCTTGTATTTCTGGCCCCTTTTACTTTCAGCAAAACTTGTTACAGTTTTTACTTAGTGTTTACTTTTCCGCTTGCTTACTCTGTGGTTCTTGTTTACTTTACAAGGCAATGCCTTCCCTTTTTCTGGGATTTGCGCCTTGGTGCTAGTCGCCAGCCCCTGGCCTATGGAAGGCGGGCTTGGGGTAGTCACGGCACGGGCCCCGAGGACGGGTCGTGACAAATTGGTATCAGAGGTGGTCTGTTTTACCGCAGACTCTGATCTTTCTTCTATGTGAAGCAATAGTGTTTAGCGTATTGAGTGTGGTTATCAGTCTAGGGAGTCCAGTGTCGGTGCGGCGGCCGACGTATCCGTACACCAGGACCCTGACTTCTAATTTCCGACTTAATGCACGAAAACATTGATTGCATGTGTGTTTCAAGTTTTCTTTGTGATTACTTGTGTCAGCTCACCAGGTATACTGTTCTGACCGTGCCACACTTGTTTCCTTTTCAGGATGGCCCCACGACGGCAGCCAGCTAGGGTTCAGAGAGTAGAGCGCAACGACATCCTGCCGAGCGACGAGGCCTCGGTGTAGGGCCCGTTGACAGTAGAGGCACCAACGGTACCTTTACCCACCGAGCCCCCGATGCTTCCAGCACCGACCGCTGACGATGCACATCACCTCGGATCTCTGCACGAGTTCCAGCGCCAGCGACCACCCAGGTTTCATGAGGAGATGGACCCCCAGGCAGCCGAGGACTGGCTGGAGGCGGTCGTCCGAGTTTTCAGGCTAGTGAGGACACCAGTAGACCTCATGGTGATCCTCACGGCGAGCCTACTGCATGCAGCAGCGGGCCGATGGTGGAGCTTGATGCTCCAGGTACACGATGAGGCCTCCCTCATTTGGACGGACATCGAGAGCCTCTTCCGCTCAGAGTTCGTCCCGGGCACCCTCTGTGCGGTGCGCATCCAGGAGCTTCTTCAGCTGCGGTAGGGCAGCTTGACGGTCGCCCAGTACGCTGTGAGGTTCACCAATCTTTCTCTCTACTCGACCGAGATGGTACGGGACCCCTTCTTCCGGGCCCGGACCTTTGAGCAAGGTTTGAGACACGAGATCAGGGCATCACTGATCTCCCTCAGCATCCCGACCCAGGCAGGAGTGCTGGAGCGAGCCCTTCTGATTGAGATCTTTCTGGCTGAGTCCACAGTGAGACCTACCGCAGGGCGGCAGGTAGCAGAGTCTTTGGCAGCTAGTAGCCGACGAATGACTCAGGGTTCCAGGCAGACCAGACCTTCCGACAGACGACCTCAGGACACTGGCTCAGCAGTGCGGGGCATACAGCGCGGAGCCAGTCTTCCGAGAGGCAGGCAGTGCTACGCCTGCGGCGGGTAGTGACACATGGCTCGTGACTGCCCGACCCACCGTACTGAGGAGCAGCAGACGGTGGAGGGGCCACCCAAGCAGAGGGAGAGGGTTGACTGTGGTGGTCCGCAGGGAGGAGGCGGATGAGGCAGAGGAGCTGGCCGAGCAGCAGGTGGTGGGCGACGCTTTGAGGCTCTGCCACCACCACCACCAAGAGGTCCGCCCCGACCACAGGGAGCTGGCGGGCAGAGACAGGCACAGCTCCAGGCAGTGGAGGCCTACGACCACGGTGCGCCAGAGATGATTTGAGGTACGATCTGTGTCTATTCCACCCTTGTGGCAGTTCTTATAGACACAGGAGCGAGTCACTCTTTCATAGCCGCTGCCCTTGTTCGAAGCTCGGAGATTCTGACAGAGTCGTTGGCTTGATCCTTACGGCTAGAGACCCCTACGGGAGTAGACTCGACGATTACGCACTGGTGCCGGTAGTGTGAGATTACTCTAGGAGGCGAGAGCTTCGGCTGGGATCTTCTTGTAGAGGCGTCGAGGCCTTACGATGTCATCTTGGGCATGGATTGGATATCTACAGTGCATGCTCAGATTGACTGTTTTAGGCGCAAGGTGCGATGTGTGCGCACCGACGGGAGCAGGTTCACCTTCACCGGCGAGAAGGGAGCCTTTGCAGCACAAGATGGACTCTCGAAGAGGAGGGGGCAACCCATCACTCATCAGTTGGCTAGCCTCATCCTTGGAGCATTTGACGTGCAGAGTCCTAGTTTTCCTGCAGTGGTGGATCAGTATGCGAACGTCTTCCCCGACGACGTTCCAGGGCTACCTCCTCACAGAGAGGTAGACTTTTATATTGATCTATACCCCGGGACGGCCCCGATATCCACTCCAGCGTATCGGATGGCCCCCGCTGAGCTTCGAGAGCTGCGGGTATAGTTGGAGGACTTGCAGGGCAAGGGGTTTATACGACCCAGCGTTTCACCCTGGGCTTCCCCGATATTGTTCGCCAAGAAGGCGGACTGGAGCTTGCGACTGTGTGTCGATTATCGTCGCCTGAACCAGGTGACAGTGAGGAACAAGTATCTGCTACCGAGGATTCATGACCTCTTCGATCAGCTCAAGGGAGCACGGTGGTTCTCGAAGATAGACATCAGGTCAGGCTATCATCAGCTCAGAGTTCGAGACGAGGACGTGTAGAAGACGACCTTCATGTGCCGGTATGACCACTATGAGTTCTTGGTTATGCCATTCGGCATAACCAATGCTACAGCAATGTTCATGAGCCTCATGAACATGATCTTTCAGCCATACCTCGATCGATTTGTCGTGGTCTTCATCGACGACATTTTGGTGTACTCGACCACGGAGGAGGAGCACGCCTACCACTTACGGGTTGTACTAGACACACTCCGAGAGCATTAGCTTTATGGAAAGCTCTCGAAGTTCCAGTTCTGGTTATGTGAGGACCACTTCTTAGGGCACGTCATTTCTGAGGCGGGATTTGTAGTGGATCCCGCAAAGATCGAGGCAGTGCAAGCTTGGAAACCACCCAAGAGCGTGACAGAGGTGCGGAGTTTCTTGGGTCTAGCCGGATACTATCAAAGATTTGTGCCAGACTTCTCTAGAGTTGCGGAGCCACTCTCAGCTTTGACGAAGAAGGGGAAACCCTTTGTGTGGTTAGACAGATGTCAGCAGATCTTCGAGGAGCTGAGACAGAGATTGACCAGCGCACCTATCTTGAGGTTTCCTGAGGAGGGAGATGGATACGTAGTCTACTGCGATGCATCAGGGACCGGACTTGGGTGTGTCCTGATGCAGGAGAGGGTCGTGATTGCCTATGGATCACGTCAGTTGAGGTCGCATGAGTAGAACTACGCTACCCATGACCTAGATTTAGCAGCAGTGGTCTTCGCTCTGAAGACATGGCGGCACTACCTGATGGGAGAGCGCTTTACAGTCTTTTCTGACCACCAGAGTCTCAGGTACATCTTCTCGTAGAAGGACCTGAATATGAGATAGCGACGATGGCTTGAGTTACTCCAGGACTATGACTTTGAGATAGTCTATACTCCTGGGAAGGGGAACGTGGTAGCTGATTCCCTCAGCAGGAGGATGGGCATTCAACTACTTGAGGAGGCGACAGAGCAGCTAGCCGCTTTGCAGATATCCTTCATGGATAGGGATGGAGCAGCCTTCCTTCAGTCTCTCACAGTCACTCCTCCACTACTGCAGCGGGTCAGAGAGGCACAGCGTGGGGACGCCGACTGTGAGACGCGGTGTGCACAGATATCCCCGGGACAGGCACCTGATGGCTTCTCCCTTGGAGCAGAGCACGACGTCCTTTTCAGAGGACGTACCTTGGTACCAGTCGCTTTACGAGAGGAGGTGCTGAGAGAGTTTCACACTTCTCCTTTAGCGGTACATCCTGGAGTGGCGAAGATGTACCAGGATCTTAGATGACAGCACTGGTGGCTGGGCATGAAGAAGGTTGTGGCAGAGTTCGTTTCACGGTGCCTCACCTGCCAGCAGGTGAAGGTAGAGCATCAGGTACCAGCAGGCTTGGTACAACCCTTGGAGGTCCTGGAGTGGAAGTGGGACGGGATATCTATGGACTTCGTGACTGGACTTCCACGCACTTTCAGAGGTCACGACTCCATTTGGGTGATTGTTGACCAACTCACCAAGTCGTCACACTTCTTGCCCATCAGAGAGCAGGGCTCAGTGGAGAGCTTGGGGCGTCTCTACGTTCAGGAGATTGTACGGCTTCACGGTGTGCCATCGACTATCGTCTCCAATCGGGACGCTCGTTTTACTTCACAGATTTGGAAGGGGTTGTAGGAGGCGTTCGGGACGCGGCTACATCTGAGCACCGCCTTTCACCCTCAGACGGATGGTCAGACGGAGAGAACCATTCAGACTCTCAAGGACATGATCCGCGCATGTGTCCTCGACTTTGGTCGCAGCTGGGAGGACCACCTACCCTTGGTGGAGTTCGCGTACAACAACAGCTACCACACCACCATCGGGATGGCACCATACGAGGCGTTGTACGGAAGGCCTTGCAGATCTCCTTTGTGCTGGACAGACCCTGGGGAGTCAGCACTTGTGGGACCAGAGATGGTCCAGGACATGACAGAGAAGTTACAGGTCCTCCAGGAGAGGATGAGGATAGCTCAGAGCCGGCAGAAGTCTTATGCTGACAGGAGGTGGAGGCCACTAGAGTTCGAGGAGGGCGACCACGTCTTCTTGCGTGTCTCACCTCGACGTGGATTACAGAGATTTGGCCGAGGCAGAAAGTTGTCTCCATGCTTCATCCGACCTTTCCAGGTCCTCAGCAGGATTGGTGAGGTGTCTTATCGCCTGGCTCTACCACCTCAGTTGCACCGGGTGCACGACGTATTCCACATATCTCAGCTGAGGAGATACGTGCACGACCCGACGCACATCATTGACCATGGGGAGCTAGACGAGGATGATGGGGAGACTTTTGCGGAGGTCCCAGTGGAGATAGAGGATTGACAGGAGCGGGTCCTACGTGGACGATCGATTCCTCTTGTGAGCATCAGATGGCAGCACGGGAACCTCTAGGAGAGCAAATGGGAGCGAGAGGCTCAGATGCGTGCTCAATACCCACATTTGTTTCCCTAGTTTATGATGTATCTTTACGGGGATGTAAATCCCTGAGGTGGGAGTAATGTAAAGACGCGTAAATTTCAAGGAAATTTTTCTTTCTTAATTTTCTTTGGAATTTTACAAGAGCGAAGTTTCTGACGGGACCTGATTCCGAGGCCCGGTGTGCCTGGAATCATTTTCCGAAGTTTAGCTCGGGTACGTTCAGTGAACTGACGAGCGAGTTTTTCTAACTTTTGAACCGGTGCCTGGAATCAGATTCCGAGGGCACCGATGGAATCGCAGCGCCGGTATTTGCTTAGAAACGCCTCTTCTGGAGTTGCGTTTGCTCGGGTGTGGTTTTTAATTTTTGGGCTTAAAGTTAAGAAATAAAATAAATTGTTCGACAAACTTTATTTTATTTCACTTAATCCACTTGAAGCCACTTGAAATCCACTTAAACTGAGTTGAAACGGATAGGGTACTATCCAAAAATATCCTACCCTCTTGGTAGGATATTTGTGAGGTGGGGCCCGCACGAGCCCCGCCGTTTCTTTTCCGCTAAGTAACGAACCCGCGAAAACCCGTCTTTATGAAAGTCAAGTGACGCGTTTTCTTAAAATCATAACACACCATTTAATTGGGCGGTTTATTTCGTGAATTAAATAGGCGGTTTCTTTCATTGAATTAATTCTGCAAATTGATGTGTTGTTACTTACCTCTTTTTCGTTTGTTGGTGTAATAATAAAATAAGACCAACATGACTTTTGGAGGATTACTCGTTGAGAGGTTTTTGACAGAGGTTCTTGTGCCTTCACCCTTCTTCGCGAAGAACGCGAAGAACACGAAGAATGCCAGCCTTCGACGGAGAACGCCGAACCCGCGGAAATCGATGACGTGATGCCGTGTGCCGCGACGCCGATGTTTCCTTTCCTGCAACGTTCTTCTGCGACGTCTCTTCCTCCGCAATGAAATCTTCGATCAGCTGTTTGACGTAAGAGACTTCGGGTTTCTCTTAAATCTCCTCTGTGGTTTTTAACAAAACACGGATTTAATTATTTATAATTAAATCTATTGTTTCTTGGTATGTTGAGTTCGTCGACGCAACGCCGGATTCCGTGATGACGCGACGCCCTTCTGCGATGATGCGACGCCTTCCGCAACACGACGATCGTCTCCTTCTGTGGTGATCAATTTCCGCGAACAACCCGCGGACGACGACTTGACGAGTTAGGGATTTGTTTTGGAAATGCCCTTATTCCCGTGAATGTTTTTTTAAAATTAATGAACCGGTTTCAAATGAACAATTTTAATTTATTAAAATTGTTGTTTCATGTGTTGAATTATTTTCTCCTGTTGTTGTTATCTAACGCGGAGGGTGCGGGCCAAACGAACACGGCCCGACAACCCTCCGTCGTTCTTCGTGGTTGTGCGGATTTGGCGGGCGATGATGAAACGTGACACAAGGGCAATTTGTTGATCCCGCAGTGAAGAACGGAACCCGGGAGGAACACCGGCACATACGGGAAGGAAAACGGACCACCGGAGCAACACCGGTGGCCCGCGGAAGATTCCGGCGGCGGGGGTCGCCGACGCGGCGGCGCCGGATGCGGAGGCGCCCCGGCGCGCCGCCGGACGAGACCACCGCGGCGGCGGTGGCCAACGGACCCGTGGCTGCGCGGGTCCCTCTCGCCCGCACGGTATGCGGCTGATGCCGCGTCCGTTGCTCTAGCGTGGCCCCAGCGTGGGGCCGCGTCATCTCCAGACCGCAGGGGGGGGGGGGGGGCAGTGCCCCACGGCGCACGACCGTTCGGCCGCTCGGCCGAACCGAGCCGGGCCGGTCCGACCGGCCGGGCCGCGCCCTGGCGGGACCAGATCAGGTCGGACCGGGTCAGGTCGACCCATGGGGGGGGGGGGGGGTCGGCCCGGGCCCGGACCCCCCCGTCTTCGGACTGTTTTCGGTCAAATGCCCGTAATTTGAGCTACGAGCCTCCAAACGACTCACCGTCAGCGGAAATGCGATCCTTGGATCGACTCGGTCGTTTCAGTATATCACACTCAAGGTTTCGGAATACTTTGAGTTCGGCCGGGTTGGTTCGTACACGAAACCAACCGGGCCCTCGGAGCGGAAATGCTCATATCTTGAGCTTCAGACGTCCGATTGACGTACCGTCAACTTCGTTGAATTCCTCTAAGTGAGACGGATCTTTTGGCATACTCCGCTGGAGGTTTGGATGCAGGTGGAGTACGGTTGGGTTGGGTTTTCCTTAAAAACAAACCGGGCCCCTGGGACAAAAAAGCCAATAACTCTCAGACCGGGCGTCCGATTGGCGCGCCGTCTCCGACGTTGAGTTCCTCTTGACGATACAGAACTTTTGGATACATCAACTTCGGACTTTGTGACAGTTGATTTATCGGCCTCTCGGCTCGTGGAGCGGACCCTCCCGAACGAGCTTGCTGTGTGCGGGAACCCTAGAGCTAGCTGCAACTGCTACTTCGACAGCGATGACTGTGTAGAGATCCTCAGTGGACTGTAGCGACGACTGTGCAGAGATCCTCAGTGGACTGCGACGACGACTGTGCAGAGATCCTCAGTGGACTACGACGACTATAGCACTCAGCGATCCTGCGTGGATCAGTGCTACAGGTCCTGTGTGGGCCCGATCATGTGTGGGTCAGATCCTGTGTGGGTCAGCGCTCAGCGGTTCTGTGTGAGCCAGCGCCTACAGGTCCTGTGTGGGCCCGATCCTGTGTGGGTCATTGCGGGGGTTAGTTACCTATTGATCCTTTGTGGGTCTGACGACTTAGATGGATCAGTGATCATCTTTATCGTCATCCGAAGAAGTATACCTGTGTGAGCAGAATCCTGTGTTACTCTCCTTTGTGGATTGTGTTGAGCTATCCTGTGTGGATTTACTGTTTACACTCCTTTGTGGATTGTGTTGAGCTATCCTGTGTGGATTTACTATTTACTCTCCTTTGTGGATGGTGTTGAGCTATCTTGTGTGGGTATACGTTTGCTTTACTGTGTGGACTGGGTTGTGCTTGGGCTCGGACGTTGGAGCCGAAGGGGATTGACGACTTAGGTATATGTATGGGCATATACCTAAGCTGTGTCAGATGTTACTTCATGATTGCATCTTTCCTTTGTGGTTATCCTTTTTGGATTCTGGGAGACCTTCGGGGGTCTCGAAGTCCCTACTGAGTAGCTTATACTCACCCATGCACGGGCTATGCCCGCACTTCGTTGTGTTGGTTGCAGACGACGGACATCACTGATCGTGGTGGAGGCGTGCAGAGCAGGACTGTACCTGGAGGTGGACCACTGGGCGGGACGTACTCGGATTGGACGGCTGGACCGAGGAGCTGTGGAAGCTATCTGTACCCACCCTTCAGGTGGGACCTTCAGAGGACGGCTCGACGCTGTAGCTTTTTTTTTTCAGTTGCTGTTTTTCCTTTTCAGTTGTACTTTACAGTTGGGCTTGTATTTCCGGCCCCTTTTACTTTCAGCACACCTTGTTACAGTTTTTACTTAGTGTTTACTTTTCTTCTTGCTGACTCGGTGGTTCTTGTTTACTTTACAAGGCAATTCCTTCCCTTTTTCCAGGATTTGCGCCTTGGTGCTAGTCGCGAGCCCCTGGCCTATGGAAGGCGGGCTTGGGGTAGTCACGACACGGGCCCTGAGGATGGGTCGTGACATTTTTTTTCTTAAATCAATGTCAATTTTAAATGAAAAGTCACATTTTGATTTATACCGGTCACACCATGCAATGTATTGCGGTGGGGTTGATTTCTACATGTCAAAAATGAATCATGGACTGTTTTTCTAAATTATCAAGACAATCTGAATGTGTTTTCTCATCATTGAGTATGTCGGTTGTGTTTTTACTAAAATAAATGTCAATTTTAAATAATAAGAGAAACATTGAGTAATACCAGTTGCACCATGTTTCATATTTAGTTGAGGTTGATTCTTACACATTACAAAAGACTTTTAGGTCATTTTAATAAAGTATAAAAACAATACTAATGAGTTTTTTCATTATTTAGTATGCCAGTTGTGTTTTTTTACTACAATACCATTTCAAACATGAAACACTGATTTTGAGTCATACCAATCACATTATTTTTATAAATTATGAAGATAATCGAAGTGAGTATTTTTCATTTTCAGTGAGTGACATGTTTTGAGGTAAAATGTCAATTTTAAACTAATAATAGACACATTTAGTCATATCGGTCACACCGTTTGTCTGATTTAGGTGTAGTTGATTCCTACATGTCAAAAATGACTGATGGATTATTTCCATATTTATCAAAACAATATGAATGCGTTTTCTTTGTTTTTAGTATGTAACTTGTTCTATTTGATAAATTTATTTCTAACTTATTATAAAAATACACACATAAAGTCATTATGGTCACACTGTGTGATAGATTTAGGTGTGGTTGTTTCCTATATTTCACAAATGACTTATAGATCATTTTCCAAATGTATTAAAATAATCCTAATATATTATCTCTATTTTCAGTCTGGCATTTTTTCTTTTTACTAAAAATGATGACAATTTTAAATAAAAACAGACACTTTTATTACTACCAGTCACAACTTCATGCTATTTCTGTACATTCTTCTATTAGGTATGTTTCACATTAATTTCTAAAAAAATCAATCTAATCTAGTTAATATGAGTATTTTTGAAAAACATGTTAGTACGAAAAAAATATAAATACACAGTGGATTAATAAATATTCTAAATGAAATAGTAATTATTATCGAAAATACCATTTTAGGGATTCTGGTTTCTTCGTGGAATACGATCTCTTTTATAAATTTACAAAAATAATAACCACAATATTTATCATTTTATTATTGCAAACACTACAAATAATATTGTGAAAAATAAGTAATTTTTTATATATTTTTGGATAGTGAAATATTATTATATATACCTTCATTTGTATACAGTTGTAGTACTTGTGATGTTTCTTCTCTTTTCCCCTAGCCTTATTCCATGTTGTAGATGATATTCATGCACTTCCCTATCATAACAAAATCACCATTAAAATATAATATAAATTATATAACTACATGTTTAGTTCTAAAATGTTGGATGTAGTGTATTAAAAATTAATAAAATGCAATCATTTTTGGTTTGTCTGTTGTATATCCATGCATTGAATCCAAGAATTTTTTTTTGAGTATCCTAATTGACTGTAATGAGCATTCAATTCTACCTAAAAATACAAAAAGGAATAATTAATGAAATAAATTAATATATATTTTATATTATTAAATTTTTTAGTTTTACCCATGCATCATTGGTATTAAGAGGAGTTTATCATCTGTAATTGTTCTGTTAAAAGTTTTGAGCAGGACTGTCAATATTTCACCCTCTTTCTCAGATTCTATATCTATTTTCACTGTAGAGGTGACATAAGGACTAATGAGTCCAAATTTTTGTTCAAGGGGAAATACCTTCATTTGTTTTTCATATATACTCCCACGAAAAATATAAAATTTACTTAGTCATAATTATCATAGTCTATTAGATTTTGGAAAATCAAATCATGAAAACATACCTCATGTATACATTTACAACTGAGTCACCTAACCAATCATGCTCAAGTATTTTACTTACCTTGTCAACACAAATGAAATTTGTATATTCCCCATTGTACATATTTTCATCAAGAAGCATTGTATAAACCCCACCATCTTTTAACTTCATATTCACATGATCCTGTAATGATACTAAATGCAGATATAGAATGGGTGGGTTTAAGGTGATTTTGGTAGATCATTTTGATTGGTTGGTTGATCCTTGAGATGTTTTGACCCTTTCTTTCTTTTCACCCATTCCCTGTGACTTTCTATGATAAAATTCATCTGTTCAAACCTTCTTTCATTAAATGTTAATGATTTATCTTAAGAAATAATTGTAATTGAATACCTTCTTGTCGACATGTTCTTTACAAGGTGTGATGGCCATGAAATGAAAGTTCCAAGAGCTTGTTCGACATTATTAATATCTTCATCATAAATTAAAATAGGTATCTTGGTTCTTGACTCATGGGATATGTTTATACAAACTTTGACATGACCTATTAGAAGTGGTCTATTTTTAGAATGAAATTCTGGATATTGAACACCATAGACCATGCTACAAGGTGATGGGTGGGTATGGATAGATATAAATCACTGTCATTTTCACCCTATACAATATTATTACAAGAAATTTATCAGTGTCTATCTGATTCAAAATTCATATAAATAATTATTATAACTTTGATTACCTCAGTTAATATTGGGTTTGATGGGAACGGTTCACCTCAATTCTAGTGGGGGTGAGGCAGGATCTTCACACGCTGGTTTTTCTTGAGTTGTTTCTTCTCCACCCCCCTTCATTATATTTGACATGAAATATATCTAAAATTACATATGTTCTTCAAGGATAACTATTCTTTCTCTCATTAGTTTTATTTCTTCACTTTTCTCCTCGTCTTGTTTTTTCCTAATAAAATGTTCTGGGTGCCAATCCAAAACACACACCACTGGCGCGGTCATACTTCCCTGGCTACTTCAAGGCCACTAAAAGTATATCTGCATCTAGTTTTGATGTTTTAGATTCTTGTGACTATTTAAAATAGAAAATATAGGAAAATAACTAATCATTATTATGTAATATAGATTTAAAGATAAAAATATATTTATTATGTCATACTTACACATGTTTCCCACACTTTATTTTGTTTCCATCTATTAGTATCCCATATTTATTTATATGTGCCTCCTTCTATAGCACATGGTGGGGGATGGAAATGAAATTGTATTTGGATTCATTAATCTACATATAAATAATATAACATAGTTACAGTGCCTTTTTATGTCACATAAAAGTATTTCAATAGATTTAAAATGTGTACCAATTTTTCTTAAGTGAAGTGTAAACCATTATTACTTTTTGGTAGACGTACACTAGTTTTTCTACTTGTTCATTATTTTTTGATGTAAGTTGTTATTTTATAAATAAAAAACTATCAATAAAATTGATGAATACACACATCGTCAAACAATGTGTTACCAAAGACAATATACCTGAAAATACTGCTCCACACGACGACTAGTAAACGTATCACATGCTTGTTGGGTTATCAGGTGTTCATAAACAGGAGGTGGTTGTGGGTTTATTTTCCCTTCATCTTCTTTAAGATAACATTTTATTAAAATTTTGTTAAATCCTCTATGAATCCTTCCATAAACCCTTAATATATAGTCCTTGTGTGATTCATCCATTATAAATAAACTCTACAAGGTATGATTAAGAGTAAGTCATTGTTTCATTATTTTATTTTTTAGTAAATTAATGAAATTATATCATAATTTTACTATAATATCTCCTTATATCAGTGTTATAAAATTGATGACAACATGGTGCCATGAATGTACATCAATTGATACGTGTTTCTGAGTGAAGATTCCAATGTAACTACTGAACATGGCCATATTGGGGTTTACATGTTGGCCTCACTTATTCCATCCAACCTCGTATCTAATACCTTTCTCTTTTGCCTTAATTATTTTTGCTAAAACTGTTAAACTATAATGATCCTTTTTTGTGCTTCCAGTGTTTCATTGCCTACCATTTTATCGGTTTCAACATCATCAATATGTTCCTCTAGAGCGACAGCATCGACATGTGAAGGTGGTGGTTGTACCTATGCACTGGGAGAAGTAACAAAAACAGGTTAACAAACCTATTAGACCTCTACACTGTAAGCAGTAGCAGGTTGAGAGACCTATTATGCCTTGGGATTGAGTGCATCATTATGTACAGAAGTCATTATCTATATAAGTGGATTAACATTTAATTTATATTACATAAAATTAGCAATGAACATATAATATAATAAAGTAACATGATGTATATTACAAAAAATATACCCTGATTATTGAACTCACCTTTATTAAAGGATGATTGGATTTGAAACCCTTATCAACTATCCAAATCCCTACATTGTGGCCTCCAATGACAAAAAAACTCCATATACATTAGGACCGCCATGAAATTATTACAACATCCCAATGAATGGGTCATACTCTATTGAATCTTAATCATACCTTTCAGTGGTTTCAGTGAATAATAGAAAAATTGAACTATTTCAGTTTGAGGGATCTGAAGCATTAAATACTTGTACTTCCTATGATTCCATTATAAATGATTCATCTTTGTAACCTTCATTACATAAATCAACTTTCACGAATCCCAACACATATATTCTAACAACACCCTTATTTTCAACTAACTTTCATTGATAAATCATCACTTGGAATTTGGTATAATAAAACTCCCATATTTTTTTGATGATTCTGAAGTATGAAATATTCACATAAATTGGATTTATGTCTTAAACACCGAAAACATGCATCACTTCAGCCACAAGTGTAACTCCAATAATATTCTTGGTATTGTCTTCATCATGTTCATTAGTATTGAATTTATAACTGTTAATTACACTATCATTATAAGATAATACATACACAAATTGTCTTTCGTATTTCCATTGAAGTCGTTATGAAATTGAGTCTGGATGTTCATCTTAATCCTTAAATATATGGTCCCTAAAACATCCTATAAATTGTATATTATGTGTATTTGATATCCATTTTCATCCCTTGATAGATTTAAATGCGTAATACTTTTTTGGGTTTCGATAAATGGGTCAACCTCAAAACTATTATGAAAAATTTAAAGGTGAGCCTAATCCCAATCTATAATATTGATTATGACAACCTCTCTTCCTGAAATTCATTCACCCACAAGCCTCTTAGTGTGATGATATTTCAGTAGACCAATGCTTTCTACAATAGACATGTATTTGGTATAGAATTCAACAAATTCCTAAACAATATATCACTTCGGAATACAAACCTCTAGAAGACTTCAATTTTTGACATACCCTTTGAAAATAATGATATACCGTTCAATGGGGTACATCCATCTATAGTGTACATGATTGCATAGTCAAATAACTCTCACCAAGTGAACCATCAAATGAACTATCATATGAAAGAATTTTTGGAGGACAAAGATTCCCAATTCACAGAATATGACCAAAATTTCTCTTTCCATACTTGGAAATTTCACCGGGTGTATAAATTTTCTGAACATGGCTTTAAAAAAGAAACAGAGCTTCATGAACATATAACAGAAATTCTTGGGAAGAATTCAACATAAATCTATAGGAACTAGATCTTGCATTAAAACATGGATGTCATGTGATTTTATACCATTTAACATTAAAACTATCATTGACACAATGTTCTTGATATTCAATGAATACCCATATGAATCCTTTATCTCATTCAAGAAGTTGAAAAAGTCATATATATCATACCAGAAAAGTGTGTATGTAGCTGGAGGAAGAAAATGTTGTTTTTCACCCTTCCATGGGGCCGAATATTCTCATATTCCCATTTCAACCATGTCCAACCTAGCCTTAATTCCATTCTTTATTTTTCCAGGTGCATTTAGAAACATGTTGATGACAATCTCACATAATTTTTTTTAACATACATAACATCAAGAAAGTGTTTGATGTATAGACAATCCACGTATGGTAATTAAAAAACTGATCTCTTATCCAAATTAGTTTTGTATAGTTTTTAGAAAATGGGTTTCCAAAAGTAGTTTCTATATCTTTTACATTATCAAACAGTGGATCACTAGTTAATGGAGATGGTGTTGTATGTTCTTCTCAACATCCATCAAATTATGTTTTCCAAGATTGGTACTTATGTCATTGAGGTAGAAATCTGTGATGTCCTAGAAACACAGTTTTTGATGACTGTTTCAACCTAATTGACTATGTACCTTTTTAGTAGACAGGATGCCCATGAATTCCTTTAACTCTATATCTTGTCAAATTAACATAAGCAGTAAAGTAGTTTATCATCCCAAAAAACATGACTCTCAACATGAAATCTTCATTTCTATAGGCATCATACAACATAACACCTAAATCCCACTATAATTTTAAATCCTCGATCAATGGATTCAAACAAACATCAATATCATTACCCAGTTATTTTGGTCCTGATATAATTATAGATAGCATGGTGTGTTTTCGTTTTATTCATAACCATGGTGGAATGTTATAATTTACCAACATAATTAGACATGTTCTATGAGTGATTCTTTGAAAACAAAAAGGATCAACTCCATATACATATAATGCAAGATGGTTTCTTGGTACATTTCCAATAGTAGGATACTCATGATAGATTCTCTTCCATCGAGGATAGTCTGTCAGATGATATAGTTTCCCATCTTTATTTCTTCTATATGCCTGCAACGTCAACTGCCTTATGGTCTCCTCACTTTCATATATGTGCCTAAACCATGTAATGATTGGGAAGTACCACACATCTTTTGTTGGAAAGTATTAATATTTATTGTATTGAGAAGAACCACACTTTGGGAATTATCTAAGTGATTTGGGGTCCTTAGGAAATAGTATACAATCATTTAGGAAGGTGTGTATTCATTCAGAGATCATACCCATCGAGGGTAGCATTCGTTTAGCATCGTATGATTGACTCTAGAGCTCATTATCCTCTGGGAGCATGTCATTCAAGAGAGAAATTAATTCTATAAAATGGACGTCACTCCATCCATTTCATGTTTTAAAATTATAAAGCTTCTGTACTACTGAAAATGTTATATATTCAGTGAAATCACCATACAAAGGCATCTTTGCACAACTCTTTAACTTCTGAAATAATTTTTGGAAATCATGAAGTTCATCTTCAGCTATCTTTTTCGTTTTTTTTAATATGATCTTCATCATCATTCACATATGTAAAACATCCTCAATATGTTCTTATTCATTGTCCACACTTGTAATCATATCATATGATCCATAAAATGCACTATTGTCCCATCCACTAGATACATTTTCTTTTTCCTTGTTTTGACTCCAAAAATAATGACTTATACCTATTCAATGATTGGTCATGTGTTCTTCTAAATCATCTAGACTAACTTTTCTTAATATAAAAAACAATGTAAACATGGATAAAGGATTTGATATGGGTCATAAGCATAATATTTGGAAAAATTGATGAACACTTTCACCCCATATTCATAATACCTTGTAAAATGATTAACATCCATCCATTATTTAGTCATATCCATCGCATTTGATTCATTTATTTTATTATCTAACAAAATAAATACAAAAATTATTGTTATAATATAATGGATTTTTTAATTCTATTAAAATATAAACTTAAAATATTATGAAAAAAATACAGTTCAAATGTTCATTGAAACTATTTAAAAAATAAGACATGAAATCCCATTAAAAAACCAACCATTTATAGAAATTTATCTTTAAAATAACATTCCCTTTTTAAAATAAATCAATCAGTTCCAAACAATCTTTCACAAATCCATAATTTCTTTTTTAAAGCATTCAAGACAACTTCATGACCCAACAATCTTAATCATTTACAATAAATGACATCCCTTTGAGAAATATTTAAAAAAATTTGCATTATTTTAAATGTTATACTAATTCATTTTCACAATTACATAGGCACAATATAGACACCTTATAAAAGATACATAGAAAACACCTCGATTCATCCAAAATTAATCAGTGTTGTATGATTCCATCACATTATCCCAAAGGTAGGTGTAATAATAATATTTTCCAAAAGAATTTTATATTGTGATCACCAACATTGGACATCCCTTATCCATGATTACATTCTCTATTTATAACAATTATCCTTCACTGCAACACCAGAGTCCCAATGGATATGTTCCATAGTTAGTGACCACACTCACAACCATGAAACACTTGTGTTCCAGTTTACTACAAACACTACATTATCCCAGTGATACTTAGCTCACACAAAATCAATTTATTTTACATCCAAAGAACAATGTATATGTCTCTCACATTAAGTAATAATCATTCCTTCCTTTATAAATACACCTAAGAAAATCTATAATCATGAAACCATTACACAATAAAAAATTTCTCAAGTGTCATTCCTTTCACAAAAATAATTTCCCTATGGAACTCGTCACTAGAAGAAAATATGATGCTTTCTGAATCCTTTTAAGTAAATAATGTCTCAAGTCAAAATAAAAAAATAAAAATGTTACTAGACTAATAGATGGTATGATTTACCATATTCTATTTTTTTAAATCTTCAAAAAGACTTTAAAATTACATTACAAATACTAGTCATTCAAAAATTCATAACTGAAATAATATCAGCAACCATTAGATTCAAAGTGATGGGAGTATCATTATAAGTCTCAAGAGAATTCTTACCTCTCTAAAAATCACTCACGAGGTTAAAAAAATAAAGTACCAAAATAGTCTAGAAACTTTTAAAGAAAAAATCATTCATAAAATCTAGGTTTGGTTCCTTTGATGGATGCCTCAACCTAAATGTCACAGTCACTTCATAACATTGAATATAAATTGTTAATAATTCATTCACATAATTTGTTAATGTTGTAATAAAATAATAATTTATATATTTATATAAAAAATTATTCTTAGAAGAAAATATGATTTGATAATTACATGAATTATGGCATTTTTCCCTTTGAGGGGATTGACCGTAAAGTTCCTATGGGTGGAAGGATTCATTACATGCATTGTTATGGTTATTTGAATAGAGTGTAAAAAAACTGTCTTATATAGCCTTTCGTCAGTAGGGCTAACAAAAGATATATTTCTCTTATAACTCAATTGATCCCATAATTAAACAACGTCTAGAGTTCTTATTTTATACCCAGTCATCAACTGATGTATAGTTTTATCTACTAAAAACATATAGATTTATTATTTTATACTCATTCATCAGTTTCACCATAATTAAAATCTAAATTAAACTTTGTGTATGAGACTTCATCAACTCATGTACGGTTTTCTCCACTAAGTTGACACTAAGACAAGACAATGTCATATTGTGTATGATCTAGATCTGGGAAAATCCCTTTCCATAAACTTCTTCATCACATGATCATAAATTTCACTCAATAAAATTCTATTTCAACTTAATTTTAACTTCATGCAAAATGGTTTGTAACACCCCAAGATTTCATATTACTTTATTTCTTCAAAGTAATTCAATAACTTGCACTACACGCAACACTGAGTTCATGCACACCACGACTTTCTAAACTAGCCATTCACAAGCGTTTTTGAATAGTATTAACTGAATTATTAACATTATTTAATCTATATAATTTTAGAATCCATATTATGAGTCTCTTAGACATAATTTAAGTACAAATTCATTTTTTCAAATAAAATAAGTATTTTTAAAAAAATGAAAGTTTACCACGTTTTTATGACAAACCCTTTTTAAAGCCAATATTTGAAACTTTCAAATATTAAATTTGAGGAAATAAAATTCTTCTTTAGAATCAGGATATAATAATTTAGTTTCAATAATGTTTTGGTGTTTTTCTGATGACTTTCATATTTGGGTGAATAGTGAAAATACTATATTTTAACTGAAAACAACTTTTTAAATAAAATTACTTTATAGTGTTAAATTATAAATTTTCACAGTTTGGAAGTATAAATAGATTATATTTTTACCATTTAATCCAATTTTATTAATTTGAAATAATTTGACTTTGAAATTGAACATAAACAAGTATCAATCTTTTGTTAGTTATTATTTCTTAAAAACATGCTTTTTGGATTTAACAATGAGAATTAAATTTAAATTAATAAATGAAACTTTTATATTTTGATTTTTGTAAAATAGACTTAATTTTTGAATTTATAATATCAAAATTATCTTAGGATGATATTTTGGTATTTTTATGAAAACTTTCAATTTTGTATGAATAGTGAAAAACACTAAGATATTGGTTAAAACCGAATTTTTATTTAAATAATTATTTATTTTATTTAAATTTATTTTAGGTAAAAATAGATACATAATACCTATATAAGTTCAATATAATTCATTGGAGTCATTTTCTAATAAGTTTAGATATATAAAAATTTTATTGAACTTTTTACCGTCTTTGACCCACCTCCTCGGAGTATTTGCAAATTTTCATAAAACATAACTTTACCGCTTCTGTGATTTAAATTTCAAAAATCAAAGAGGCATGGTTAACCTCATTAAGTAAAATTCGGTTCAATAAGATGAAAATAATTTTTGGGGAATAGTAACTTTTGACTTTTATTTACCGCAGTTAAAGGTAAATAGGGCAATTCAAGGTAAAAAGAATATTATAATAAAACACAATTACCTTAAAACATTTTCTAAAATTATTGGATGAGTCATGGATGACCATGGGCATCATTGGGTCAATTTTCGGACCCCATGGAGCAACTTATGAATGATAATGACACTTTATTTTAATTAACATAAAGTAATGGAAAAAATGACACAAACAAATATCTTTTAGTAAATCAATTTTTACATGGGGTTTTATAAGTCATATTTTTGACTATATATATTAATTATATTGATAAAATGATTTCCAAAATAATTGTAATTTTTTATATTTTTTAGACATTAAATAATTTAATTTATTTATGACACAATGATAATGCAGTAATTACCTTATTAATGAAATATTAAAATAAATGATATTATAAATATCGAAAAAATGTAATTTGAGACTTTTTATGAATTACAATAATTTTATAGGTTAATATGACATGTTATGGTTGATTAAATTAATTTATTTCGAAGTAATAATACTGTAATAAATTTAACAAAAACAAAATAGAAAATAGTGTCAAAATTGACATAAAAGTGTTTTTAAAAAAAATATTATATTTTTAATTGATATTATATTAATAAAAAACTAAGGTTCAGCCAAAGGTCTTGAATGATTTTATATATTCCATTAATGAACTACTTGAGGTTATCTTTTAAGATTATAGTATATTTATTAACCATATAATATAAAAATTCAAAGAGACATGGTAAATGTCAAACTAATTAACTAAGAGTTAAATCTAAAAGATGAGGTTAATATAGTGACCCGAACTTGTCTAATACATATTGGTTGCATCATTTTCGATCCATACCCACCTTATCCTTGAAATAAATCATTTTGGATCCATTAGAAATTGAAAATGAATTTATTATTAAATAATATTTCAATATTTTCCTATGGTGCCCCTCACCCCTCTTATAAAAGGTCACTCCACCTTCTCTCAAATTCACATCTTCAAAGACCTTTGACTCGACCAAACCCTACCAAAATATCATCTCAACTGTCCTACCTTCATCCTAGAGTCCTTATATAAGTCATAAATCCAATCTAAGGAGCCCTTTTGATCAAATCAAAAGGAAGAACCCGACGAAGAGATAAATATTTCATCACATCTTTCAAGTTCTTTTCTTCTTACAATTCATATTTCCTTATTGTTTACATTATAAAATAATAACTATTGTGTCTTATATATATTTTTATGTTATTATAAATATTTTACAACCATATTCATTATTCTATCCATCTTTTGAATGATGTGTCACCATACGTGCGTACGTACGGCTTACCGTCTCGACATCATAGTGTAATTGTTATTCAATACATTATTATTTGGATTTGTTTAATAATGATGTATAATTGATGTAAATAAAAAATATAACATGATAATGATTCTATATATATGGTGTAATATCCAATTATATATGATTTTAATATCAAAATAATGACATTATCTCTCGTGCGTACGTACGGATTACTCTCTCCACGAACGCGATGAGATTCATTCCCCATCATAACTATTCAAGACTAATTTTCATTTGATGATTAAAAATAATGTTTAAAGACTTGATATCATTCTGTATATGATTAATAGACATCCCATTTATAACAAACATGACTCACATAACTACGAATATAAAGGAAAATGAATCAATTAACACCCGAAACGACGATAATACTAAAATATCATTAACAAATATTTATTAAAAGAACATAAAAGATATCATAATTATGTATATGGTTCTTGTATAATTTAATAACAATGAATTAAATATTAAATAGGAGGTTAACTTACCCTCGACTAAGTAAAAGTACAAGGTAAGGGTAAATTCTACAATACCTTCATTATCTGAGGTTGTTTATACGTAATTATCTACTGGGACCTCTTTATCATCCACATCCATGTTTCTTAAAAATGTATTTCAAAACATTTTTACTATGGTATAAATTCATTTATACCCTTGTTTTACTTTTCATAAAATTATTTGAAAGGAATCTTTCTGTTATTTTCCAAACAAGGTGTTTTATGACCTTTTCGACAAAATTAAGGTAAAAATGTTTTATTAACTTTTACTACGGGTGCAGCTATTTTCTGCCATTATAAAATCGTCGAAGCTTCCCTTATAATATTATAAGAATATTTTCAAAATAAATGTTTTATTTATAATTATGTGACTCTTAAATGATTTCAAAATAGAAAGAGATATTTTTCTCAAATATTTTTGATTTCATCTATGTCAACATCCTTGGATAAATTTTATAGTTGTTTGAATTTGATTTATTATGATACAAATAGTCTATATATTACTTAGGTTTTGTGATATGTTTGATTATGAATGAGTTATTTTTATTCCACTCATGGTTTATGGTTAAAGTATTGAAATTTTTTATGCTAGTTTTAATTCGAATGTTTATGTTATATTTCAACCTAAGATGAATGTGTTGGACCAGTATGTTCTGGTTTGGGGATTGGTAAAACTAAGCCCTCTGGGTTGGGGTCCAGTTAAAGTAGACCCTCTAGGTTGGATTCCGGTTACAGAGGCTCTCCGGGTTGGATTCTAGTTACATATGCTCTCCGGGTTGGATTCCGATTACAGAGGCTCTCCAGGTTGTGGTCTAGTTACACTTATCCCCTAGGTCATGGCACGAGGCCTTAACACAAAAATTAAATTCTGGTACTATACATTCCCTCATTATGAAATTTTTTATTACATGTGATTATTCGACTAGTAGAATATCCATGTGCATGTTTATATGGTAATTTCTGATTTATTTTTTCTATATTATGTTCATGTTTATATTTAAAATGATATTGTTTTTATTACAAATCTTGCCATAAAAGTTTATAGCTTCCACTAAATTATTTACCCTTACTGAGCATCCAAGCTCCCCCCTTTCTTATGTTTTGTTTTCATAGGATCCCAAGAAGTGTTTTATGTTTGAGATGCTGGGTTAAGCTATAGGAACAATGGAATTCTCAATGGATTTTTTGTGTGTTGTATGTTAGAAAGTGTAATGTAACGTTCATGTATGTAATCTATTTTCCAAGACATCTAAACTGATCGTTCTTACGGGACATGATTTCCTTGTATCAGGATAATTTTATATAATAATGCACTAACTTTGGGTAAATGAGGTCGGGGAATTACATCTGGTATCATAGGAAGTTTAGTAATAACCTTGGAAACTATATTTAGATAAACTCTGATTAGGGAATATTACCCTAAGATAGATTTAGAGGATTAGTATAGAAGAACTTCCTTGAATTTTGTTAATGTAGAGATTTTGTGAGTTTTCCAAGAAAATAAATCCCTTTTTGGATACGAGCAAGTAGAGGTGGCGTTGGCACAAATGTACCTAGAGGTAAAACAAGAAAACACCACTTTAAACTAGACTCAAATGGGAATTAGTGCACAAAAATGGGTCTTCCTGCACTCTTGGTTACGACACTCCCAGGGGATATGCTTAGGATAATTCTCATTTCTTTACCAAACACTATGAAGGATTTATGAGTATATATCTCCTCAAAGAAAATATTTTTAGGTTTACTGGTTATATGCATAAACTATTCAATTTACGTTAGGTATTTTACAAGTTTGGAATTATTCACTATGATTCATAAACTGAGCTAATGTATGCCATTGTATAGAAATGTCACCTAGTAGAAGGAATAAGAACTCCAGTAATACGTATGATCCAAAGAGTAAGAATGATAATATCATTCATTGTATTAAGTAAATATTTAGAAGGTAAATAGTCTCCCATGTATTCTCAACATATGAAGTAACATTATAATGTGTTTATAAGTTGAGTAAAGAATTATCTGAGTCATATGGGTTTGAAGGGAAGCAAGTGAAGAAAATGACAGTAGAGAGAATGGTGGATAAAGGGAAGGAGGGAAAGAAGGATTTTCCCATATGTGATAAATCTGGAAATAATCACCTTGGTTAATTATTGAAGGGAATGAGAATTTGTTATAATTGTAGGGAAAAAAGGACACCAAGTACGTGATTACAAGGGTGAGGAAAAGGTTTCAAATTTAAAATGCTCCATCTGCAAGGCATTGGGACACTACGTGAATCAATGTCTCAGTCATCATAGTATACCGAAAATGATGCTATTAGATAATAATCCAGTTATGATACTACCTCAGATGAAGAGGAATGACTAGTGTTCTTATGTTTTTATTATAAAATTATTTCATTTGAGTGTTTTATCAATAATATATTTGTTATATGAATTATGGAGATAAATAAAGATTGTACTACAGTACTATTTTATTGAGGATTTGAGATTACATGGTTCTAATAAAAGTGACTTAATAGTAAGATAAATTTTTTGAAAAAATATTTGGTTGAGGGAAATGTAATCCTCAATATAGTCCTGATAATAAGGTAGTGATTTAGGAATAAGAGATGGTTGATTTGGATAAATTATATTGGATATTCTTGACTTTCTTGGAACTGATTAATAGTTTTTTTATTTCAATATTATTGGAATATTCAATATTTTTTGATATAAAGAATATATTCAGTATTATATAAAGGATAAGGGAGCATTAATGTAATCAACATGGTTTTATGGTAATTTAGGCTGTTACCATGTTTTAAAATAATACATGATGTAGTTGTTTACATGTTATTACATGGAAAAAAGGATCTTCATTATGTTGAACTTCCTTATAAATTTTGGACTGTGAGTTTGGATAGAAGTATTTTTGATAATTCTAAAGGTTCGAATGGATTATGTTTGAAATTGGATACCATTGTAAATGTTATTTATGGATTTTTATAAAAAAACACGCATACCATGTGACAACCCATAGCATTGGACAAAGATCTGGGAATCAAACCCACAACGATAGTGTGATTCAGATTTATTGCTTACCCCTGCACTATGTGAAGTCCCTGGATTGTATAATGAAGCTTCTTTTTTTAAAGGGTCTGATAGGTGGATTATAAATTCATTTTTTTGGAACCCTATACGAATAGAATAAATAGAATACTTTTTTTAGGTTATATTATCTTTTAGAGTGAAAGATGAGTTTGTGATAGAAATTAGTTAAAGGATGGAACTCTACTTGTCAAGTATATATTTTTTTCTTCTCTTATTCTATGAAGAAATTAGTTATTAATCTTTAGGTAAGGGATATTAATACTAAAAATGTGTTATCCAAATACCTTATGTTTTGTTGAACCGATAATATTTTGAATCTTCATAGATTGATGGCTTTGAGGCCCTCAATTCTACAATTGTTTGTGACTGATGACCTCAATCAATTCCTATAAATATCTATGTTTTCCTCCAAATATGTGTCCTTAATTTCCACCAATGTTCTCCTAATCAGGATCATAATTTGGTGGTGACTTTTTCATTTCTATTTTTCCTCTTATTAAGACTAAATTTTATTAACCCAATTTTCAATGTGGGTTTTCCCAGAAAGGTATTTTCTATTTTCAAACATTTATTTCTAAAGAAGAATTTCAAATTTTGAGGATGCAATTTATTTAAGGAGGGAAGAATGTAACACTACAAGATTTCATAGTACATTTTTTCTTCAAAGTAATTCAATAACTTGCACTACATAGAACACTGAGTTCATGCGCACCACGACTTTCCAAAATAGCTGTTCAAAAGTGTTTATGAATAGTATTAACTGAATTTTGAACTTTATATAATCATTATAATTTTAGAATCCTTATTATGAGTTTCTTAGATGTAATGTAAGAACAAATTTATTTTTTTCTGATAAAAGAACTATTTTTAAAAAAATGCAATTTTACCGCCTTTTAATGGAAAACCCTTTTTAAATCCAATATTTGAAACTTTTATATATTAAATTTGGAAAAAAAATCTTCTTTATTTTGAATATGGACATAATAATTTTGTTCCAATAAATATTTGGTGTTTTTTTGAAAACTTTCATATTTGGGTGAATAGTGAAAAATACTATATTTTAACTGAAAATAAATGTTTTTAGTCAAAATAATTTATTGTGTTAAATTATACATTTTAATGGTTTGGAAGTATAAATATATTATATTTTTACCATTTAATCCAATTTTATTCATTGAAAATAATTTCACCTTGAAATTGAACATAAACAAGTATCAATCTTTTGTTAGTTATTATTTCTTAAAAACATATTTTTTGGTTTTGACAATAGGAATTAATTTTAAATTAATAAATGCAACTTCTATGTTTTGAATATGGTAAAATAGACTTAATTTTTGAATTTAGAATATCAAAATTATCTTAGGGTGAAATTTTGGAAATTTTCTGAAAGCATTCAATTTTTTATGAATACTGAAAAACACCGAGTTATTGGATAAAACTGAATTTTTATTTAAATAATTATTTATTTTATTTACATTTATTTAAGGTCAAAATATATAAATAATAATTATATAAGGTCAATATATTTTATTGTATTCATTTTATAATAATTTTAGATATATAAAAATTTTGTTGAACTTTTTATCGTCTTTTACCCAACTCCTACGAGCATTTGAAAATTTGCATAGAACTTAATTTTACTGCTTCTGTGAGTTGAATTTCAAAAATACAGGAGAAACGGTTAACCTCAGTAAGTAAAATTTGGTTGAATAAGATGAAAATAATTTTTGGTGAATAGTAAATTTTGACTTTTTTTTACCGCGGGTAAAGGTAAATATGGTAATTCAAGGTCAAAAGAATATTATAATAATACAAAATTACCTTAACACTTGTCCTAACCTTATTTTATGAGTTGAGGCCGACCATGGGAATCCTTGGGTCGATTTGGGGATCCCATGGAGCCCCTTATGAATGATAATGACACTTTATTTTAATTAACTTAATGTAAAGGCAAAAATGGCATAAACAAATATCTTTTAGTAAATAAATTTCCACATGGGGTTAACTAAGTCATATTTTAGACTATAAATATTAATTATAAAGATAATAAGATTTCATACATAATGTTATTTTATTTATATTTTTCAGAAATTAAATAATTTAATTTATTTATGACACAATGATGATGTAGTAATTACCACATTAATGAATTATTAAAATAATTGATATTATAAATATCCAAATAAATGTAATTTGAGACTTTTTATGAATTACACTAATTTTTTAGGTGAATATTACATGTTAGGGTTTATTGAATGAATTTTTTTAAGTAAAATGCTTTTAGGAATTTAACAAAAACAAAATAGAAAATAGTGTCAAAATTGACAAAAAAGGGGTTTTAAAACAAATATTATATTATTAATTGATATTCTATTCCAAAAAATATATGGTTAGGAAAAAGGTCTTAAATAATATTATATATTGCATTTTTGAACCACTTTAGGTTTTCTTGGATGTTTATAGTATGTTTATTAACCATATAATATAAAAATACAAATAGACATGGTAAATGTCAAACTAATTAACTATGAGTTAAATCTAAAAGATGAGGTTAATATAGTGACCGAAACCTATCTAAAACCTATTGGTTGAGTAGTTATCTACCCATAACCAGATTATCTTCTAAATAAATCATTTTTGATCCATTAGAAACCGAAAATTATTTTATTATAAAATAATATATCAATCTTTTCCTAAGGTGCCTCTCACCCCTCTTATAAAAGGGCACTCCCCCTTCTCTCAAATTCACACCATCAAATCCATTTGGATCAGCCAAACCCTACCCAAATATCCTCTAAACTATCCTCCATTAGTCATACAGGCCTTCCTTTTGTCATAAAGCTAACCTATGGAGCCCTTTTGATCAAATCAAACGGAAGAACCCGAAGAAGAGGCAAATATTTCACCACCTCTTTCAAGTTCATTTCTTCTTACACTTATTCTTTCCTTGTTGTTTTCATCCTAAAATAACAAATACATTTTCTTTTATATACTGTGATGGTATTATAAATATGTTACAACCATATTCATTATTCTATCCATCCTTTGAATGACATGTCACCATACGTGCGTACGTACGGCTTACCGTCTCCACGTGGTGGTGTAGTTGTTATTCAATACATTATTATTTAGATGGGTATAATAATGATGTATAATTGATATAAATAATAAATATAAAATTATAATTATTCTTTATATATGATATACCCTCCAATTATATACTATTTTAATATCAAATGAATGATATTGTCACTCGTGCGTACGAACAGATTAATGTCTCCAAAAATGCAAAGAGATTCATTCCTCATCGTAACCATTCAAGAATAATTTTCATTTTATGATTAAAATAATGTTTAAAGACATGAAATAATTATGGATATGAATAAGAAACATCCCATAAATAAAAAACCTGACTCACGTAACAAATAATATAAAGGAAAACGAATCATTTAACACCCGAAATGACGATAATAATAAAATATCATTAACAGAGCACTATTAGAATATCATATATGATATCATAATTATGTATATGGTTCTTGTATAATTTAATAACAATGATTTAACTATTATAAATGAGGTTAATGTACCCTAGACCAAGTAAAAGTACAAGGTAAGGGTTAATTCTACAATCTCTTCATTATCTGAGGTCGTTTATACGTAATTATCTACCTGGACCTCTTTATCATCCACATCCATGTTTTCTTAAAAATGTATTTCAAAAATTTTTAACATGGGTTAAATTATTTTATACCCTTGTTTTAATTTTCATAAAATTGTTTGAAAGTAATATTTCTGTCATTTTCCAAACAAGGTACTTTATGACCTTTTCGACAAAATTAAGGTAAGAGTGTTTTTTAACTTATACAGTGGGTGAGGCTATTTTCCGCCGTTATAACATCGTCAAAGCTTCCCTTACAGGCTTATAAGAATATTTTCAAAATCAATGTTTTCTTTATAATTATTGGACTCTTAAATTATTTCAAAATAGAAAGATATATTTCTCTCAAATAGTTTTGATTTCATCTATGTCAACATCCTTTGATAAATTTTACACTTGTTTGAAGTTGATTTATTATGATTCAAATATTCCATATTTTATTTAAGTTTTTGTCATACTTTTTACAATGGATGAGTTATTTTTATTCCATTCATGGTTTATGGTTAAAGTATTGAAATTTTGAATGCTAGTTTTAATATGAATGTTTATGTTATATTCCAACCTAAGATGAATGTGTTGGACTAGTATATTCCGGGTTGGGGACCGGTAAAAGTAAGCCCTACGAGTTGGGGTTCGGTTACAGAAGACCCTCTAAGTTGGAGTCTAGTTCCAGAGGCTCTCTAGGTTAGAGTCCGGTTATAGAGGATCTCTAGGTTGGTGTCTGGTTACAGAGGCTCTCCGGGTTGGGGTCCGGTTACAGTTATCCCCTAGGTCCTAGCACAAGGCCTTGACATAGAAATTAAATTCTAGTACTATAGATTCCCACATTATGAAATTAGTTATTACATGTGATTGTTCAAATAGTAGAATATCCATGTGCATGTTTATATGGTAATGTTTGATTTATTTTGTCCATATTATGTTCATGTTTATGATTAAAATGCTATTGTTTTTATTACACATCTTTCCTTAAATGTTTATAGCATCCGATAAATTGTTTACCCTTACTGAGCATCCGTGCTCTCCCCTTTATTATGTTTTATTGTCCCAGGATCCCAAGAAGTGTTTTATGTTTGAGATGCAGGGTTAAACTAAGGGAAGAATGGAATTCCCAAAGGATTTTTTTTGTGTTGTATGTTAGAAAGTGTAATGTAACGTTCATGTATGTAATATATTTTCCAAGACTACAAAACTGATCTGTCTTTCAGGACATGATTTCCTTGAATTATGCCAATGTTATGTAATAATACACCGACTCTGGGTAACTGTGGTTGGGGATTTACATGGTTCATCTTAGATGACCTTTAAACTTCTTAGAGAGGTCTATTGGATATGTCCTGAAATCCCAACCACCAACATTAGACCCATTGAATGACATCATAAGATTCATACCCCATTACCCTATAATATAGTAACCTCATCCATATTGGGTCTTGAAATATTAGACACTAAACATGGATAAAATATATTTAATTAAAACTATATTCCAATTTAAATAACTTGAGTTATGATTTACATTGTTCACATTTGTTATTAGAATGTGTTAGAGCACTCCTAGATCATGAGGCCCATTATGGTAGTAACATCATACCATTCATCATTGGTCGGTGAACTATGTCTATAAACTCCATGAACCTTTTCCTGAGTTTCTTTATACTAATATAGTCTACTACTCATTCATACTGAGTTATCACCAGTCATTTACCATTATATAAACTACCTCACCTTTTCTTGAATAAGAACTATATCCATAAACTATGTGAACCTCTCTTAAATGATTTCTACACTAGTATTGGGTTCTACAATCATGATCTGTTTACCTAAACTACATTATTATGTAGATAAACACATCTTTTTTATAAAATTTTTATGACATTAAACATTGGCCTCATTTTGGTCGGTGTTGTTTGATCATAAACATCAATTTCATTAGTTCAGCTTGAATGAATTCAAACTTAAAAATGAAATAAAAATGGTACTCAACCTATTGATAACATTCAAAGGGAATCCTGGAAAAATTAATGTCCCCACCAACTGTGTATACACATATCCTGGTTCCAAATCTATCATTTTAGAAATAAAGGGATTTGGCCTGAAATTTATTAAATTGGAAGGTTCATTTTGAAAGGATAACTTCAAAAATATTCACAAAATCCCATTTATGACAAATGATGGATAAATTTATATCTAATTTTAGTCATCCCAAATAATCCAGGTCAGTTGGATTTAGGTTTATCACCACTCTTAACATCTAAGAAAAATAAAAGGTTGTTTTATCCAACATGTTTCAATTGTGATGCTCTCGTGATTATTGGAGAACTGGTGGAACTATTATTAAAAATAGAAAACAAAATTAAATTGATGTAACATGTAATTGAAATGTAAAAAGTGATGAAAAAAATGTGTGTTGTAAGGATCTCAAAGAAAATATCATCATATGAAAAATCATCATTAGAATCTCGCTAGATCCTAGGATGTTAAAATATTCGACATATACCAGTATAATCAACATCCCAAGGGTTCCAATCTATACCAACACCATCAGGAAATAGATAAGGATATCACATCCCTAAAACTATAGGTGAATCCACAAGGGAATTACATAACTAACTATATGATAATAGACATAATGGAATCATGTTGAGTCCCTATGATACACAAAATATCAGTAACATAGTTACCTTGCATTCCTTTGGAATAGAAAAAGCGGAGCTAAGAAAAAAGTTGAACATGATAAATATATAAATTGATAATAAAACATAAGTAATATACCCTACATCACCTCCAATTCCCTCTAATGAAATATCCAACAATAACATAATACAAGCATCAACTAATAGTAATCAATACACATCCCATAAAAGGGAAATATCCTATAGAAAACACTAACCCAATCATTTCCTAGTAAATGTAATAAAATCATAATTATTTTTTTAATAAAGTGATTGCATACCCTTTAGGTGGCAGTAGTAAGGTCCAGTAAAAGTAGAGTCAGGGTAGGTAGCAACGGCAGTAGAGGTGGGGTTCATAGTAGAGGAGTGGCAGACAAGGGCTCAAGGTGGAGGTGGGTTTGCGGAAGAGGGGCGATGAAGGAGTAGTATACAAGGGTTCACTGTAGAGGTGGGTTTGTGATGGAGGAGGAGTTCATGGTGGTGGAGGAGGGGTTGGTGGTGGAAGTTTTGGGGTCGAAGTAGACCATAGGTTGGCGATGCAAAGGTCATCATCCATAAGAGCTTGAGGGGTGCAAGAATAAAGGAGACTATTAGGGTTTTTTATAAAACTCGATGAACCTTTTATCAAACCTAGCTAAAAAGAACTGATAAAGGTATATTGTATCAGTGCTAAAATAAAAATCACGGATAAAACATACCTTTATTAGTGCTCTTTTAGCACCGATAAAGATATTATGTCAATAATTATTTATATTAATGTATATATTTATAAAATTAGGTATATGATAAATACATATATATTTATTTATAATTGTAACTGTAAATAAATAAATATATTTATATTTATAAAATTATAATATAAATAATTATAAAATTATATGAAATATACTTATTATATTTATAATCCTAGAATATATATAATAAATATATTAATTATATATATTTATAATATTATAAATATATACCACTATACTTCTTCTAATTTTATAAATTTTTAATGAATATATATTTATTTTTTAAAACAATTATAGAATTATAAAAATTAATATTTCTAATTTTTATAATTTTATGAATATATATATTGATTATATTTATTATAATTTTACAATTATTTAAATATATCTGTATTTATTTATAACTATATATATAAATATTTATATTTGTTTATCAATATTACAATATATTTATAAATCTATCTATTTAATTATATATAAAATTATATATAGAAATAATAAATATATTTTTTATAAATTAATAATTATTTAAATAAATAAATATTAATTTATTTTTATAACTAATAAATATTTATTTATTTTTAATTTAAAAACTATAGTAAATAAATATTTATTTATAGTTTTAATTATATATATATATATATTTAAACAAATATTAATTTATAAAAAATATATTTTATAATTTATAATTATTTAATTATTTAAATATATCAACATTTATTTAGAATTATATTTATAACTATTTTCATTTATTTATAAATATTTGTATATAAATATATATAAATAATGTATTTTTTATAATATATATATATATATATTCATTTATTTATTATAATTATAAATATTTGTATTTATTAATATTTTTTTATATATCTATAAATATATTTACTTCATTATATTAAAACTTTATAAGTTGTATAATAAATATATTTATTATAATTTTATAATTATTTACACATGTACAGTTATTTATAGTTGTCATTATAACTATAAATAAATATCTTTATAAATATTTGCATATAATTATAAATATAAATATAAATTTATATTTATAAAATTATAATATATGTATTTATTGTAATTTTATAATTATTTAAATATAAAAATATATTTTTTTATTTATAGTTTTAATTATAATTAAAAATAAATATATTTAAAAAGTATTTATATATAATTAAAATTTAATAATTATCAATATAATAAGAATAATAATTATTTAAATATATTTAATGTATTTTTATAAGTATTTTTGAGAAAATAATAGTATATATGAGTATCATGAATTAATCATATACTTAGTAAA
Source organism: Viscum album (assembly GCA_963277665.1). Classification (NCBI taxonomy): domain Eukaryota; kingdom Viridiplantae; phylum Streptophyta; class Magnoliopsida; order Santalales; family Viscaceae; genus Viscum; species Viscum album. Next base: position 1,330,352,603 of record OY728166.1, on the reverse strand, counting down.
TATATAAAAAAACAAGCTGTCAATGGATAACATGAATAATAAGAATGGTTGTACCGTATAAATGAACATTATGATAAATAACATATGCATGCATGATCAATATATTTATCGACCAAATTCATTAGAAACAAATATATATTTAATAATTAATATAAATATTAATATATTTAAAAATGTATTTATATATATATTAATTACAATTAAAATAAATATATTATATATATTATATATAACAAATATAATAAATATTATAAATATAATAAATATAATGAATATAATGAATCTAATAAATATAAGAATCTAATAAATCTAATAAATCTAATAAATCTAATTAATAAATCTAATAAATATAATAAATATATTTTTTATTTAATGAAATTTATTATAATATTATAATTTATTATATATATATATATATTTATTTATAATCCTAGAAATTCTTTTTTTAAAACATTATATATATATATATTTGAATTATTAACAAATATAAATTAATTATAAACATATGTTTTTAGTTAATGTATACAAATGAACATTATTTTTGAATGTAAATGTAATAATTTTATATTAATTATTACTAAAAAGTTTTATCAGTGCTAAGTAGAGTGATGATAAATTCATCTTTTATAAGCACTTTTCTCTAGTGTTGATTAAGCCTCCCCCCATTTATTAGCGTTTTCTGCATAATGTTGATAAAACGAGTAAATTCCATTGCCTTATGTTGTGGTAGTGAATGTTAAGGATCAATGGGGAGAAAAGAAAAAAATCATTTGTGAAAATTGAATTAATATATTTACATGGTATTTTCAATTGGTATTGACAGAAATTACAAAGGGGCAGATTGAAGATCTTAATTGTTTTGTATTTTTTTGATTAGTATGTCAATATTCCTTGAAGAACAAGAAAATATGTCAATATTCCTTGAATAAGAATAATACCTTTGATGTTTATTGATATTACCAGGAATTTTTGAAGTGATGTTCCCAAGACACAGTGAGCATTGGATTGAGACATACCTAGTGAAGTTCAAACATTAATTGAAGAAGCTTTGATGTTTCTTAGTTCTATCAAAAAATATTCATGGAATACCTTTTTTTGGAAATTATATATTTAAATTAGCTCAAATATTTGATGGAGAATCATCTATGATAATTTCAAAGGATGCAAGATATATTGATGAAGTGGTGATTCTTAGGGAGTTGTTATGTACTCACTTGTTAGAATTGAATGTAATTATTGACCAATTATCCATGTAAACTCTGATGTTTGATGAACTTATCATCATTGATTCAAGAACATGTTCAAATATTTTTAACACTATATATAATAATAAATAATGGAAATGATCCATCCAATGGTGTTTCTAATTGTATAATGATTTAGGAAAAAAAATAAAGTTCATGAAATACCTCATTATTGCATGAGGATTTATATAAAGATCATGAAAATATTCATTTCCATATGGATTTTTGAATACCTTGAAAAAATAGAAGGCCATGAAAAATATTTTTTAGGATGAAAAATTCTTGAAGAATAATATTTTGGCATGGAATTCTATATTGGACATACTTTGGAAATTTATGTTATCATGGATAAATTTTAGTCTTCCAAGAAAGTTTAGGGACTACCTCAATACCACATGTGTTGGAGGAGGACCTTAACCATATAGGATATGAGGTCCATGTAAGTGGAATAGAGGCATGTGAGAGTAGGTCACGTGTAAGCCTATAGGAACACGCATAGTGAAAGCATAGGTTAGGCCGTGATGTCTGTGGGCCAGTGCATGTGAGGTGAAGCCTGTGTGACATATGGTGCATTTTTTGTTATGAACCACACTGTCTACGCGATATATTAGTGGGATGGGATTAATAATTGAGCGGCTGATGAATGATCAACATGGGTCGATAGAAGTACGTGGGAACTATTCTTATGTTAGAAGCATAAATAAATAAGATTGGTCATCTGATATTTGTTGATTCAAAAATCTACTTAACTCCCATGTTATCTTCTTTATTAATCCATCATTTATTGAAGTTTAAAATCATACCAATCATCTTTAATGTCATCCTCTGTGCCTCATAAATTATTACCTCTTCTTAACTCTATTGATGATTGAAATGGCCTCATTGGAGCTTCTTTATGCACCATGGAAGGTTTGAAATCAAAAAAAATAAGAGATTTTATACTACTGGGAACTACACCATAATACATGAGGTAACAACAAAAGATGAAGTTCAAATATTCAGTGGTTATATAATCTTTGAGTGTTCTACACCTTAGTAAATAACCTTTCAACTTAATGAAAAATGGGTTAAAAATCATCAGAAGATAAGATTTAAAGAAAACTTATTCTTATAGGGAGACACACCATATAATATAATATTTAATCATATAGAAAATATTCGATTTTTTCCTTGGTTTAATAAATATGGGGGGTGCTACACCATGTAAGGATTTGTATGCCACAAAATAAAAGTTGTCAGACCATAGTAGATTTTATTTCACCTCGTTGAACCGAGGAAGTAATGATATTATACAAATCCTTATATCATGATGTAGTGAGTAAGAAGTCTTTTTTTTGTAAAAGCATATCTTATACCATAGGTACATACACTGCATCGTGATGTTTTTTATTCATGCATGAGTATGCATGCACATATGTCCAGGAACATGTATGAGGAATAATTTTATTTGGGAACATGTGATATTACAAGATCTACATTTCATTTGTATGTTATAACCAACATTTTTGGATTTTTCAATGAGTTTTAACACACCTTAAAAATTGGATCTACAATGGAATAATAGGAGAAGTTTCCAGTGCACACATTTAGGTAAAACATAATAATCCTCATACAAACTTAAAAAAATGAATACTGATGAAGTTATTAGTATTTAGAATATATTCACAAATGATTAATATAACATGTGAGAATAAGGAGAATGAAAAATGGTTCAATACTCTGTTTTAAGAGAAAAAATATACATGTGTTAAGAGAAGATCTTATATAAAGTACATACATCATATTTTTTGATGTATTAAAGAGATAAAAATTGTTGATATAGTGTTTCATATATAGTAATTGTTCATTTCACTAAATAAGAAGAAGAAATAGAATAAAATATGAGTTTCTAGCCTATAATATACTCATATATCGAAGAAGTATGAAAATTATTGATACATACTTTTTATTAATTTGAATTAGAGGCACCCCTGTGAATTTTTTTGTTTGAGCAATCACATCAGTTATATCAATGGCTAATAAACATAACTCATTCTACAATGTCTACAAATTCAAGACTACCATGCTGATATCCTATAATTTTGATACAAGGATATCTTGTATTGTACCTAGTTGGTTCCATGATAATGAGTACAAGATCATACTCTTTCTCATACCTTTCTTGATAATAAAATAGAATTTTTTTGATTGAGATAATAACCCATACACCATGGACTAGTTAATAGGGAGATCAAACTCATTAAAAAACCCCGACATCCTTTGTGATTTAACTTTTATGTACATGCTTCCTAACAAAAGGGACTTAGAAAAGAGATTTATACACTAAATCAATGGAAGAGGTAAAAATGGGAAAAAAATTTTAATGTGATAAATAATAATATTATACTAATTCACCCTCAAATAGTATAGACATACCTTCAGAGATCCTATCATATATATTAAATTGACCACTATGAAAACAATAAATTAAAATCTCAAATAATAATAAAACAAAGATATGGTGATTTTTGAAGAATATATCTCAAAAAAGAAGGAATTTTATGATCTAATACTTAATGTAGACTTAATTCATTCATCAAATGTTCATGTCCAAAATATATATCAAGTATCCAACTATAATACATATATATATTCGTACATAAAATGATAAATGTGAAGTTGCATGTCCACTAATGTTCTCATGAAGGGTGTGAGAAAAATGTGTCAAGAGATACCATGAAATATTTAAATTCACACATGGGATAAATGTTGGTGTATACCTAAAAATGTATCTACATATTTTTATATATTTTAAAACCCAACACTGTATTACAATAAAAACCCATTAATGTTTATACCAAGACATTATTTTTTAAGGTTTTATTTTTATTGTCATTTCATTTTTGTGTGGGAGTGGTTTTAGAGGCAATACAGGTGTTGGTGGAAGCTTCATAGTTGGTTTGGTATGTTGGAGTGGTTCTTGGAGTCCCTGGATCCTCACCATTTCTTCCAATAAGTTGTGGTCTCCTCATCCTATATTTTTTGATGGAACAAAACGAGATATATGTTTTGGTCAAGGTTGTGGAGATTCGGGAGGATCACCTGTGTGAAACATGTGACCCCAAATTCCCTGGTTGGGAATTTGGTTCCTATGTTAGTAGTAATTGTATGATATTTATAAGGGGAGAAACTGGGACTCACTATAGTGTGGTCCCCATATACTGGATGATTTGGTTGAGAATCCCAACTAAGGTAAACTAGGAGGTTGAAATTATCAGACTTGGGTGTTTCACTTGGGGTTGAATACGGTGGTTATTCTTATTTGGGTGTTTCATCCTATACCAAGATGATATCTATGTCATGGAACTATCTATAGTGAGGCCCGATGACTTTTTAGAAAAGGGTGAAGTCACTATTTTTCACCACTATGTTTAAGTGGATTTAGGGTATTATTCTAACCTGTTATAAATACCTATATACCTTTCATGTATTCATCGTATTTTTCCTCTATAATCTAGGTATATTTCTCTCTCATTTCTCAGTAGAATCAATCATTGTTCATTGAAATTGGGAGCTTGAGGTATGGTTATCACTCTACATTGGATATTTTATAGTTTTTGTCATAGTAAAGTGGTCTCATGTTGTATTTTTTATATTTTCCCCATGTTGTGTGCATTCATATACTTCTTCATATTCCACCAGTTCATCTTTAATTATAGGTTGATATCAGATGTTCAAGTTTCTATGAGTATAATGTTAGTGGTATTAAAGTTATCCCTCAAATTTTCATCATTTTTATAATGTCTACTATTCATGGTTGCACCAAATTTCCTCATGCTAAAAAAGGATTTTCATATTTAATGTTTTTTTCTTTAGTACTAGGGTTAGATTCTATAATTTCCCCTGGTCCATGAACACTAATTAATTCCAAAACAAAGATCCCTATGTGACCATAGACATGCCTCCTCATATTCTAAAGGCTTTATAATAGCACCATTTGTCTGTGGTGTTGAGGGGAGATACTTTACCCACATATCATAGTGAAACAATAATGAAAAAATGTAAATAATATAACAATATAGAAATAATAAGTATGAAAACATCATATAAATTTATAGATAAATAATCAAAAATTATGTTAGATCCAAATGAACTATATACATGTCACACAATTACACAATAGAATACCATATCAACAAAAATCCCAAGATGAACAAAATAAATAAAAATAAAAGGCGCTTAAAATGTTCCTGAGACCAAGTCTCATCCAAAATATCCCATGAACCAACCTAGAAGTACAAGTCACAAATCACATAGATGACCTTTAACTTATTTAATACTGTAACCATGTAGTCTACTCATGTACACAAAGTATCTAATGAACGATGTTATTATGACTTTGTATGACACCACCAATGACATCTATAAACATATCATGTTTTATTTAGTTCATGGTTGATTGAAAATGGTATATATACATGTACTATAATAGTATAAATTAAATTAATAGGAATCATTGATCCTTGGGTTCCAAGGTGATACCTAAGACCAACCATACCTACCTTGTCTAGTGTTGGATGTCTCTGAATAGTAGGATTCCAATTTAGGGAAATATACTTATCCTTATTATCTGAATTATTAATTTAAAATATACCTATCCTTGAAATAAAAGTTCACATATGGGGAAATATACCCATATTGGGAAAAAATATACACCCTGGGGATTTCACCCATCTCAAAACAAAATTCACACCATGTGAAAAAATACTCATCCTGAAACAAAATATGTCACCCAGAGGGAATTACATATATAGAACCATAAAAGTAACACCCAAGGGAAATAGAAACCCTGAAACCATGAAATGAGTAAAAAAAATTAAATCACTCTTCAACTCATCATTACCTTAACATTCCTTTTAAAACCCCTTTTACATATAAACCAAAACATCTTTTATCATCATTATGATATCACCCTTTACCGTTTTTAGTTCTCACCATTAACCATTTTATAATAAAATATTTTCCATTTATAATTCAAGAAAAAAACATTCTGGTTTTTCCACTTTATATAAAACATACCATGGTAAAAACCCATTTCAAGTCATCCTATTAAGTTTCTATTTAGTTCTGGATCATGGATGACCCAAGGGGTCACCACTTGTTATAATTTCAATGATGTGAATTGTTAAATTTATTTCTATGTCGAATGCATGTAAATTTGTAATAAATAGAAAATTAATGAACTTATCGATTAATTAAGACTTGTGGTAAAAATTATAGACCACTTACCTCAATCATAACAGAGATCAATCCTCAAAAAGCAGCCCCTAAAAACCCAATGAACAAAAAACCCTATAACTATCCCCCAAAACAACATATCAGGGTTCATTAGAAGCAACATAATAAATATAGAATAAGAGAGACATCTATGGAATCGATGGAATTATACATACTAAGAGGAACTAGTCATAGTAAATGGATCATATATTTGATAAACAATTTAGGAGAAGAGACTTTAGGAGACAAAAATAATTAGAAACACAAGAGGAGTTTGGGGGAAATAAATGAGATGAATTCCAATTGATGCCCTTATTTTATAATACCCACCACACTACCTGAGAGCATTTCAAAATGTGAATAGTGTTTTCATTTTGTTAAAGATTCATGTAGCACTGAACAAGAACCATGGATTTATTTTTTATCACATGACACACTGTGATATATTTTGAATCCTACATAATGATTCTAAACAACTGTAGGTCCATCCCAGTCCTTCCAAACTCTCTCTCAATCTATCCTAACACCTATATTAGAAAACAATGTGTATGTTGCATATATACAGACCTAAAAACCAAACTAGAAGTCACCTAAGAATTATTAGTGTCATTTATCCTCCCTAAACCCTATATTTTTAGAATTATATATCTATAGAGAAAACACAAGTTTTTTATACTCAATGAATCTACATGGTCGATCAATAACATCAAACAAAAGAAATCTACAATTAAATTCTAAATGAATAGCTCCTTTATCAATTAATAATAAAAAATTGAGCAAGGTATTTGTTATATTTTTTATCCTTTTTTTATGAATTTCATTTTTAAAATTAAACTGAAACCCCATTATTGAATTATTGAACCTCAGTCCATGTGCCCTGGAACTTTTAAGGTATAATTATTTTCCAATCACATTGCTCTTGGATTTTGGAAATGATTTTGATAGAGATCACTAAATAATGAGGAAAATTTTATCTCTCCATTTCTATCTCCCCACCCCCCCATTCCCTATCTATATATTGTTTTCCACTCTCATGACTCACACTCTCTCTTATTATGACGATTGTAAGAAGGGTCATTGGCTTTAACCAAGGACAATGATAGTGATGAAAAGTAGTGTAAAAAATATTTTGGTGGTTCTGTGACACAGTAGAGACAATGAAAGTGACTCAGAAAAGGTTTCTTAGGAGAGGGGAGGTAGTGCAAGAAGTATTGGTCTTGGTGAGGAGGGAGACATAAATAGTGGCAGAAAACATGAGAGATGTTCGTCCATTCAAGATGGATAGACATCTCAATGGAAGTAGTGATATACATCCTCATAGATGGCCAATGTTACAAAGAGATCTATAGTCAAACCAGAGATGGGTGTCCTTAGAAACCACTACTACATGTTTTTTGATGAAAGTTCATAATATCTCTCATGTGGAGAATCTCACTAGCCTTGGGTTAAATCTGCCTAACCTTTAGGTTTGTTGGCATGTGGACCTCGACTCCCCAATCAACCATGCATTCATGGTCCAGTCAGAAGGTCTCATTCTAGTATCCTATCCCAAATGTCCTTGAATCATAGACCTATGCCACCAATATATACCCAAACCTATGGGGGTGATGTGTTTTGATGCATGTGGGATTCACAAGCCAATGCATTATCATGTGTGTTGGATTTATACATGTGTTGATGTTGAATGGCCACTCCATAATTACACCACATGGAATGCTCAGTTTAACATCCCATCCCATGGAACTGGATCTGGGCCAAAGTTCCACATGACGTCAGGAACAACTCCTCATATACAAGATGCTGACGACAAGCTATAACACTCTATGTCCATAAATATGGAGAATATAACCTTTGTATAATTTCATTGAGCATATAATAATGAATAAAATAAAAAATGATAAATAATTAAATAGAGTACATGAGGATACCTAATTATGTAATACATGACATACAAATAGACATGATCCTAAATTAGTAATCCAAACTAGAGTAATATGTGTCTACAAATAAATAAAAAGATTATTATATGGATTTGGTCCCAATCCCCTCTAGTTATGTGCTACCCTAATCAAGTAGGGTATGAGTTCAAGAATAATTATGATACCACCAACGCATCCTTAACATGTACGATCAAGTAAAACAATTATATTTCATAATAAAAATATATGTGAAAGAAATATAAAAACCCAAAAATGAGTGACCATGTTCTAACCACGCCACCATGAGCCCTTGTTATACCTGCTTCAACTCAATGATGGATGGAAATTCAGGATACTAGATGTTACTATAAACAGGCCACAAGGTTAGTAGGAATGTCTCTTGGAGTCCTTTGAGCATCATGTGAGTCATTTCCTTGTCATCTACTAGCCATCGTTTTATCGAACCACTCAACATCCACTAGGCCTTTTGTGATACACTCAATGGTATCCACTAGTAGTTTTTCTTCCTTAAATTGTGTGTATATACCACTCAACATTCACTATCCATCATTTTATTCATTTTCTCAACATCCACTAGGCATGGAGTGATCACACTATTTAGAATCCTTTAATCCTTGAGTGACTTACACCTTATCATCCTCTAGGCCTCATGTGTAACACATGAAATCTACAAGGTATCATCATATCCCAACATTGTGCTTCATTCCATCATCTACATGTTCTCAAATCATGTATACCCCCTATCTAAGATATAAAAATGTCACAACAGTACTCCTACTAGGGTACCAAGAATAATAACTCTCGAGGCATAAATATTTTGGTAGAACATAACAACAAGCATATCATTTCATCATGAGTAAAGGTAGCAACACACAATCCATGTGATAATCCTTAAACATGTATAAAAAGCTATGAGTGTATGCATGTAATCGATTAAAACATAAGGATCCAGTGGGCTATCCACACACCTACACATGATCAAAATACAAAACAACCAATACATGCTTTATAACATGGTAATAAGTGTAAGAAATATCCCAAAAAGTTATGGAAATTCATACTTCACCATTTTCAAATGTTAGGATTGAAGTCCATCAATGATGATATTAACTGAACCATTATCTCACACAAAAAAGAACATGATTACCCACCAAGAACTCCTAGAACTAGTTTTAATATGACATGACCTGGGTTAAAGAGTATGAGAAAAAGGAATATATAAAAGGGACCAAACCAAACTTACCCAACATTGATCATAATTAAAAAGAAAATGAAAACTCCGTTCATGGAGGAGGAAAGTGTTCTAAAAATGTGTGGGTCTTCACAAAACAATCCAAGGGATAATGTATATAGGTTTTCTAAAACTAAATACCATAGAAAAATGTTATATAACTTAGTGTATTGGTGAATTAGTATAAACCCACTAAGGATCTAGGGGTTTCTCCATAGTCTAAAGATGCTTTGGAAGAACTCACCACAGCGTACGCCAACCATCTACTACATGGATCCACCATGAAATGAAACACCAAGACATAGTGCATGTAATGCGATATGAGAATAGTGTTGGGGAGGTATACATAGTTTATCAAAGATAAATTTAGTATGGAACCATGTTGAAAAAACGATTTGTTGAATAGGGGTGGTGAACTGTAGTGTGGAGTCTTCTTTTCATCCATTCAGAGGTTCTAGAATGATTTATAATTAGGATGGAGGAACTATATATTCTAGGGAACTGTCAGAGGTTCAATCCATATGAATAATCCTCCCAAAACCTCTTAAATTATCCTCTTAAAAACTAAAATGTCTTCCCTGAATTTAATTTTTTAATAACCTATTAAAGTATTTAACTAAATGTGACCAGTGTTCAAAAAAGGGTCCCAAAAAACATGGTGCTCCATTGTCCCATCCTACTCGGTAATCTAAAAGGGTCCCAAAAAACATGGGGTTGTCATGCCCCACTACCTTAGATGCCAGATCCCTAACTGAGGATTCATAACCATGAAATCCTAGACAGCCACAAAAAACTCCAAAGGGCTCCTTCTACATTTGGAAAAAGTAATTGATATTATCTTAGTGGTGATCAACCTCATCTAAGATAGAAACACTCTCTCAGAGGTCTCATAAACCAAAATGGGTCCAACAACCACTACCATACGTACCTCATTCCATCAATATGGTAAATGAGATGGCTTCTCATAAGGAGACTCATAAAATCACATCATAATCTATGAATATACTTGTTTTATACCAAATAAACAATGTATGCATGATCATCTTAAGATACACCAATGTATATTTCACAATCTTAGATCATATCCAATAGTATTCATATAATCCATGAAAACTATCCATCTTTTAGTGGATGGAATGATGTGATTAACCTCAGCTGAGTCCCTAGGTAATTCTACAATCCATTCTAAAATAAAAAAGTCTATCTCTGTCCAAATAAATTATCAAGGTAACTCTGTTTATGTGTACAATCTCATAGATATACATCTTTCCATGATTCTCCACTGAGTGATTCTCTCTGATCAGTAAGAACTATGTAATGTTCATTAATTGATTGACAATCACCCATACTACATCATGACTTATCAAAATCCTTGGTAATTACCTCACCAGGTCCATCATGATGTCCTTACAACTAGTGATATGGGAGTCCCCTTATAATTATCTAAATTATAGAATTGTTTACTACTACTCAAATATACTAGTTTTTTAAAGTCATCAATTATTGAAATATCATGGAAAGGAAGTTGGGGAAAAACATGATAGTTAATTCAACTAACCATTACTACCCAAATCCCCTATAGAATCATTTCCCCATAGTAATAAAGTTTTTTTTGAAAATTCATTATCTTTAGACATTAAAAGCATAGGCTCTGAGGTGCTGAGTAGGCTCTATGGTAATGACCAATCTTCTCACAGTTTAAAAATTATAGTACACCTCCTTCCCTCATAGGAGGTTCAACTGTACAAATATGAGTTGTATTCCTTACATTTAAAATTTTCAAAAGGAACTCCCATAGTAGTGATAGAATAAAAAATCACTAACCCAAAATGGTATGAATGTAAACCTATTTATCTTTCCTCATCTAGTCCCTTCTTAATCGTTAAGGCCTTATGAATCACTAGTGACTATGTCATCAGGTCAAATCCCCTAAATAGATATTCAAGATCTGGTCAAAGGATCATCTCAAACATTTGATCGTTTTGTGCCATATTACAATCCAATGAAAGAGAAATGTGTTGTAACTCTATAAATCAGGATGTTTATTCCAAGAAATTCATTGACCTCAATTGTAACTCCATGAAATCCTTGGAATTGTAAAACTTTATCGTGTTAGGAAAATACTAATTGGGAAACAACACCTTGAAGGTCACCCAAGTAAGACCATATCATCTCTTAGCCTAATCCATGGTAGTACACCATCTCTTGGAAGGTCCTTGGAACATAAATGTATTCAGAATTACATACCCATCATTAGGGATCTAGACCAGCTCAAAAATGATCTTGATAATGTCCAATCGGCCATATACATCCCATGAGCCACCAATATCCTGAAATGATAGAGGATGCAGGAGTTGAATTCTTTAAAATTCTTGGTCATGGTCATCAACATAGTTATGCCTTTGATAGAAACTAATTGTAAGATTCCTGAATAAATGAGATTTACAACCTAGATCCCATATTCTAGTACAAAAGTTGTTGGGGGTACATCCTCCTACACCATAGGTGGTGGCACAAGAGCATCCTAGGGTTCCAAAGATGGTGGCCCCATCAAACGTCTATGAAGTGGAATCTCTATAACATAAATAATATGAGTAACATAAACTTATCCTAATGAATCTATTGAATCACACAAGGTTCAATTATTATAATCCCATCTACCTGAGGTTTACCTTCCTATCACTAACCCTTGTCTCCATCCTTGGATGTTAGTCACAATAATCATATATTTATATAACAAAATAGTATGATTAGTTCAACTAATTAATTCCAATAAATACATATCACAATAGCATGGATACATACATACATATATATCTATATATATCACACAAAGAGAAACTATATCAAATAGATATCACAAATAATGTCATTTAATTAAAAAACAATTATGAAACATTACAATAGGTATATATGGAATGTGAACCTATGTTCATAATCATTTTGTTTGGTTATAGTTGAAATCTTATAAATCACATATCAATATCACATGCATCAATCATGGTGATTTTAATCAACTGTAATAAGAAAAAAAAATCTCAACTTTATGGAAACATAGAGGTCCACTATACAGTGTTGTCTTAGCACTGAAATAGTTACCTTTCCTAAGTTTGAAAAATCGTATCTCATATCTACCCCACATATCAAGGGAAATAGATGTGATAATTTAGTTAATATGATGCTATGATACTATTTTTCAACATCCTAATCCAAACCACTAGTTATGTACTGAAGTTCCAAATAACCTCATGTGTACCTCCCCATTTTAAAGGGTCTTATGACTACCATATAGGGTCTATTTAAACAAATGGGGAGAATATCCCCTCAATATTAGGTTATTGAGAATATAATAAAAAATTAAATACAATAACAATAATAATTGATAATCATAGTATTTGTGGAAATCTAAAATGGCATACATGACATACAAATGGATGTGCTCCCAAAGTGGTAATCGAAACAAGATTAATATGTGTAGTTTATATAAATAAATAAACAAGTGGAATGTCCTATAATGTATTTCTTGGTCTGGTCCAGATCTGATGTCCCCTATTCAACCATCCACCATAGACCTCTTTCTCTTCACTGGATTTGTGGTCATGAAATATAAAAGTGCACTGAAATTTCCAAACAGAGTGTGAGTATAAGACTCAGTAGAACACAAAAAATTTATTCCTAACAAGTTTGATCATGTAAAAAAGTGTATTACATAATAAAACTAAATAAACATGAAATATAACAATTAAAAACTGAGTAAATATATTCTAACCAAGACATCATGATCCCTAGCTATACCAGCTTCGGCTCTATGCGAGAAGGATAGTCTGAATTTCAAAAGTATCTTTAAAATAGATATAAGTATAGTATTAATTCTATATAGAATCCTCTAATATTAAAGAGAGTCATGTACTAAGAATCCACTAGGCATTGAGTGGTGGAGCCACTCCATATCAACTATGCCTTGAGTGACATACTCCTTGTTATCCATTGTTTGTCTTTCAACTAGACATAATGTGTACATAAAACCCAACATCAACTCAGAATCAATGGTGTCATGTCCTCAACATCCTCTAAGAATCAATTAATCATGCTACTCATTATCCACTAGGACTATAATGTCATATTCCTTATCATCCACTAGTACTCAAGTTTATCACATAGAATTTATAAGTAATCCTCATATCTTCACTCGATGCTCCGGTCCATCATCTCCATATTCACAAATCGTATACACTCCCTCTACAAGGGTTAAAAACCTCATGATGGTGAAACAACTTTGTGAACCATGTACAATACCTGCAATGTCACATAAGAAAAGTTATATTAAACTTTTGACACTAATGAGAATTTGTTTTTCCATGTGTTGTGTGTTGTATTTATTATCCACACTATCAGTATTAACAATGGTGAGTTGGTGTGTTAGATGTAGTTTTTTTATTAACATGGTGTGATGATGTAGAATGGATTTTTTTATTCACATTATCAATAGTTATATGATATGGTAATGTTCTTGATGAAATGAATGAGTTGATAGTTTCACAAGAAGATGATGTTCTTGTTAAAATGAATGTTGTTGATTTTATGAAGCACTGTGTGATCTAGGAATGTTGAACATGATAATTCGAATAGATGTGGTAGAGTTATCAAAGAAATAGGACATTCTGAATAAGGATGAATCATGAAATTTTCACAAATTATCTCTAGTATGATTGTTGATAAGGTATGTTGACAAAGGTCCATGACAGAGGATTGGAACTAATGTAAGTGGTTCAGTAAGTTTCATGTACAAGGTGGTGTCATTTCCCAATTTTTTCCAAATATTTGTGGTCCAAAATTTATAAAAAGATAAAATTATCATAAAATATGGATTTACAGGACTACGTCATGAAAAAATGGAAAATTAATGGAATTCATGAAAGGGTGGTTATTTTGAAAATGTTTGGTGCTTCATGAAAGAATGGTTCATGGGAAGGTGGATTGTTTTATTAGTATGAAAAGCCACACCAAAATACAATAATTTTCAATAACATGAAAATATATGGGAATGGAAAATTTCTTAAAATATTCAAGAAAAAAGGGAGTTTTTTGAACAAAAATAATGAATCTCAAAAAATGAAGTGATGATTTAGAATGTCTTGTTAAGTGGATGAATCATTTATAAATAAGCTACTACCTTATTAATTGGAATAATCCTAGATCATTAAATATTTGAAGGCTCTAAATTTATGAAATAATATTGGGAATGTTTTTATTTTCTAATGGATTCATAAGAATATCAGTTTCTTAGAGAAATGCAGATTCGGGAATGTTGATAATGTTTCATGAAAGTTGTGATTTTTGAAAAATATTGAATGTTTTGGGAACTTTTTTAGTTTCACAACACATTGAATGTTTCACAAAAAGATGTGTTTTTTATGAAAGTGTTGTGGTTTTTAACACATAATGTTTCTATCAATTCTTCAAAACTTTTCCAACGGAATTTAGTATTCCTTGAATACTAGTTATTAATGAAAATGAAACTGTTATAATGTTTATGTTCACATCTTGTTTGATAAAGAGTAGTGTGAAGATAAATAAGAACTAATTAGTGAATCAACTATCGAATTTGATTTTTTTCATTGGCCTATGATCCAAAAATATTTTCCACTTGAAGTAATTATATAAGGGAGAGGAAAAAGGGAGGTACCGTTGGGTGGTAGTTGAAAAACCCAAAATCATGTAAGGGGAGTGACCTTAGGAATATGAGTGACTTAGCCTAAATCCACCACCAAATGTTTATTATATTATTTCAGAAAATTAACATAGTGTTATTGTGTGATCCTTGTCTGTATCCTTATATGGGTGACCTAATTAAAATTCTTGTTTCTTGTGTGTATACTTTACATACAATATAAGAGACTAAAATTAGTGCATGTGGATTGAGATATCATCAATCTTATTTGAATGCGGCTAAGATAATCGCTCTAGTTAAGTAGATTGCATCTTAGTAGGTGAACATGAGAGTGAACCTACACATAATTGAGGTTAGGAATGGATTGTAAAGTGATAGTTTCATAGGTATGTGGGAAAACACAGACATGTTTCGTACCCTAATTTACCACCCCTCAGGGAATCTCTCATTAAATTCCATTTTGGTTCCAGCAATTGATATCAATGGAAATGTTTCTGTTGTTGTATTTTCAACGATCTAAATATCTTTTTTATTGGTTTTTGAAGTTGAAAATTTTTTGTTCGTATGAAATGGTAAAGAGAAAGATTCTAACTAAGAATTAGAACTTGAAAAGAATTATATTTATTGGAATGGTCTCTGAGAAGTGTGTGATAGAGTTAAAGGAACTCACTGGATTACAAATAGAAGGTATTGATAAATCAGGTTTTTTATCAATATTTTCATACAATGATGCTTCAGGCTATTTGAGGGACCTGATATGCCATGAAATGTTGTAACTACTGATAATGGTGAAATATAAATAGATCCAAAGGTTAAATCTATCAACATTTAATTGGATAATTACCGTATGTTGAAAGAAGAAAGCATGGAGGTGAGAAAGAAGAATGAATCTCAATAGATCCATGTTAATGTGTTTTAAATTTAGGTTAATAAACTAACATTCATCAATCAATGACTAATTGATGTCATTATTGATCTATTGAGAAATAATGATACTTTTAGAAATGATTTGAAGGATATGTATTTAAAATTGAAAGAGTATAAATATTCTTTCAAAGAAAAGAGCCTTAAATCAAATGAGGTTTGAAATCATATCGCCAATAAAGATGAATTGGATGCACACATAGTGTATTTTTTTAATGAGAACTAAAGTATGTTTCTAGAATTGGTGGCCAATAATGATGAAATTGTCAATATACGTATAGTTATAAAGATCTAAAGTGACTTAATTGATTAACATACACATGATGTTGAAAAGAATATGGCTATAGAGAAGGCTCTGAAATATAGAATTATCCCTCTCAAAACACAACTAGAAGACATGTATAAATATATAAAAGAATCAAGATTAAGTATGAGGGAGATGGATACCCAAATAAAGAAGAATTAATGGATGATTAAAGAGATTGAATGGAGGCTGAGAAACATGAATGATAAAACAAGGATACTTCCAATAGAATAATTAACTTGTGGATTCTAAAAATGTGGGAACACAGATTCATCATGTAATAAAAATAATATTTCCAAACATGAAAGAGGAGACTCTAAGAGAAAGGTATCTAATAAGTGCTACTAATGTGGAATCATGGTATATAACATGAGTGTATTCCTTGAAGCCCAAGGGCATATGGGATAAAGGGAATATATCGCAATAATATATCAAAGAAGGAAGGACTACATGAAGAATAGTTTTTTATATGAGATGATTTATTTTTATAGTGAAGCTAATATGGCTAAGAATTATTTCAAAATGGAACTTAATTTTTCTCTAGGAAATCCTCAATTCTCTCAACTAATGGGAAAACATTTTCAATAAAATTTTTTGTTAAGATGGAGATAATTTTTTCCATTATAAATATAAATAATGGGACTCAATAAATGGTTCACCAGAAACCAATATTAATTTAATAATGGTACCCCTCCTTTAAGTAAACAAATAAATATGGATAAAAATTGAGGAATATATTTCTGGTATGAGAAATATGGACAAGAATGAAATGATGAGTCCAAAAAAAGGAAATTTATGATAAGGATATTTCTTATCAAATTGGATATACCTAAGGTGTTTTTAATGGGGATTGTAAAATATACCAAAAGATAAGAGAAAAACAGAATAGTGGGAGTTCCCAGGAAAAGTTAAAACACTTATATTAATGGATGTTCAAAATTAGTTATTGAAAATGGTTTAAGGAAAAATAAAAAGAATATTTAGAGAATAGGGATATAATCAGTAATGTTTTAAGAGGTCCTTGATGATAAAAGTACTTATGTAAGAAGATTTTTCATGTTGGAATATGATGAAAATTAAATTCCCAAGATAAGAGAGGGGAAGTATAAATAAAACTCCTGATATAATGTAAGTCTAAGTGGAATCACTCAAAATGTAACCTATTAAAAGTAATTGAATAATCTTACCATGGATAATGATAAGGAAGAAGATGAGTTTGATTATTTGATGAAATTGCTTTCCTCATATTTGAAAAGTGGAAAAGGAAATACTTACACTGAAGGGTTGGTTTGTCCAGACCAACCTAATTCCTCAACTTGAGGGAGTAAAAAGTATCCTCTAAGTACGTATTTAAATTATATTAACTATTGTTTAAGTGTTTTGAGTTTTAGCGGAGATACAATACCTTGGGAATTTGAATCAAGAGGTAAATTTTGTTGTTGGTATACTATCCATATTTCTAGAAGATTCAAATCAGTATAAGTAGAAGTTTTGTAGTATCTAGATCAAAATTAATTTGGATAATGAAATAATGAGAATAGATATTAGAGGCTTATATAGATGGATAAATCTCAAGATGAATTTTGGTTCTATAGTGGGTGAAATAGATAATAATTTTAGGTGGTTTTAGGTGAAATTATGATATATGGTGTACCCAGTAATCATGGAGATACATCCTCTTGTTGAGAGAAGCAATAATGTAACAATCTTGTTTGGGACGTTATGTCGAAAGATGAACAAATTAGTCATCATTTCAATATTTGATATCAGGATAAATTCAAAAAATGGTATCATCTATCACATAGGTATCTATTCCAATTTGAATTAGTTACAACAATTATTATCAATTTTTCATCTAATGATGAAGAAAAAATCTTGTCGAATTACAAGAAATAAGAAATTTTATATTGCTACTGGAGATATATGGTAGATATTTCATTGGAAAAAATGGTTTTATTAACATTACCTCTTGTTTCCTACACTGATTTAAGATGAATTAGGATTATAGATTTTTTTGATAGCCTTATGATAAGTTATAAGTTCACCTATAGAAAATATCATTCATAGAAGTTATAAAAAATAGTTGTTTTTGAGCTAGATAGTTTTATCAAACCTACAGTCATATGTAAAGAAATGATTCTTGAAAATAAGTGAATTATTGGATCTAACTAGTGGTCCTAATAAAAGGATTAGTTTCAGAACATATGAGGATAATTATCTTTCCTTATAAAATGAAAATACTATGTTGAAATAGGGTGATATATATAATTACCGTAATGTAAATCATCGATAATGGATATACAATTCAATAATAAAATTCATTGTATTAATATCACCAAAGAATAAAATATTATATTTTCTGAATTCAATGTGATGAGAGGAGAATAATAAACATTTTGAAAATTTCACCATGTCTTATCAAGGTACAAGTTTATGGGGATTCTATATTAATTATATATAGTATTCAGTATACCTTGTTTTTGATGTTAAAGAGGGAAAATAAAGGATCTTTAATCCATGTATAGTTTTTTCCCAGATTAGAAAGGATAATGGATCCATGTGTGTTCCTTCCATAACCTTCATAATGGGTGTTGGAAGTGAAGGTTGTAAATCATAAAAAGCTGAAGTTTTTTCTCAATGAAGATGAATCACAACTTGATTTTGTGACGAATGAAGCTACCTAATGGGATTGAATAATTAGTCTTCTCGTGTGTCTTTCATTGTACATTAATTTACGTTGACCCATAAAACAATGATTGTATGGTATTATTATTCATGTATAGTTTTCATCCAAACATGTTTATCAGGGGGAGTCAAGATAGAGGGAAAGGATTCATGAAAGTGTTTCTAACTAATCTAAAGTTGGATATTTTTAGACACCAATGAGAATTTTAATTTTCATCTATTTTGTGTTCAATTAATTTTCAAACCTATCATTTTCAACCCCAGTGATTTGGTGTATTAGATGTGATGTTTCCATTGACATAATGTGATATAGTACCATAGTTTTTCTATTCACCATGTTAACAGTTGTATGAGATGTTAATGATCACGATGAAAGGAATCATGGTATAGTTGCATGATAAGATAGTGTTCCTAATAAAGGGAATGTGGTAGATTACTTGTAGCATTTTGTTATCCCAAAATTTCAAACATTAAAATAAAAAGATATGGGTTGAAGCTATCGATTAAATATGAGATCCCATACTAGGCTGCATCATAACAATTTCACAGAGATGTTCCAGTGTGACTGTTGGATGGTTAGTTCATAAAGGTCCATGATAGTGGTATGGAATCACTACAAGTGGTTCAGTATGTTTTGGGTTCAAGGTTGTTTTGTTTCCCAGTTTTTTCAATATTTTTAGGGTCCAAATTTTGGAGGAAAGGAAAGATTTCATGAAATATGAATTTCCAAGAATTACTCAAAAAAAATTTAAAGCCATGGAATTTTTGAATGTTTGGTTATTTTTGGAGTTTTGGGTTATTTTTGGAATAATGGTTCATGAGTAGGTGATAAGTTTCATGAGTAAAAAAATTCACATCAGAAGTTAGTATGTTTTGGGAATATAAAAATATATACACAAGGAAGATTTAAAAAAAGTTTCATGAAGAAATGGAGTTTCATGAAAAAAAATTGATAGTTAAATGAGAAGGAAATGGTGAAATTGAAAGTTTAATGAATAGGTTGTAATGTTTATAAATTGTTTTATTCCCATATTATTTTAATAAGCCAATCTATTGGAAGATTTTAAGTCTCAGTATTAATGAGATAATTACACAAAGGTTTTTCTTATGCAAAGGATTCATAAGAATATATTTTTTTAAGAAAATAAGTTTCATAAAATTTGAGAAAGATTTTTGAAATGTTGTGAGTTTCATGAAAGACTTAATGTTCATGAAAATGTAGAGTATTAAAACACATAAAAAGATTCGAATGTTTTTAGAGTTTTATGAATGTATATTTTTTCATGAAACAAAAAGTTATTGGAACTTATTGAAGACTTTTATATAGGATGATGGTATTCCATGAAGATTCATTCAATAGGGTAAGTGAAGTTGCTAAAATAGTGATGTTGACAACCAATTTGTGAAAGAGAAGTTTGACGATCAACAAGAACTAATGAGTACATCAATAATCAGATAGTGAAATTGTGTATTGACCTATGAGAGAAAAAAATTCACCTTCCAGAGAAGTGAGAAAAATGATAGGTTAAAGGGTGTGACCCTTGGGTGGTAGTGAGATGAAACTATATCTTGTAAGGGGAGTGACCCAAATCATAGAGGTTTCCATGTCTAAATCCACCACTGAAGAATTATTAGTGAATTTGGGCACATTGATAGAACATCAATGTGTTCTCCATGGACATAGCCTATTGTAGTTAAACCATGTAAAATTTGTGTGTCTTGTGTGCCTGATTTACTTACAATATTTTGGAATAAAATCAATGAAAATGGATTGAAGAATCATCGATCCTATCTAAACAGGGATAAGTTAAGTTCTCCAGTTAATCAAGTCCTCTCTTAATAGGTGAAAAAATTGTGATACAACAAATAATTGAGTTCAAGATCAGTTAAGAAAATTAGAGTTTCACAGGAACATGGGGAAAGATGAATGAGTTGCATAACATTATTCCCCACCCCACAGGGAATCTCTCACTAAAGTACCATATGGGACCAAAAATATACCAGTAATCATAGGATATCATCATGAGTAAAGGTAACATCACATAATACATGTGATCATAATTAAACATGAATAAATATATATGATCATACATATGGCATCGAGTAACACATAAGGCGCCCATAGGCTATGTGCACACCCACAAGTGATCAAAATCAAAAATGTCCAACCCAAGTGTAATAACATGGTATTTTTAAACAATGTCCCAAAAGGTAAGGAACTTCCAACCAAATAGTTGTCAAATATCATTGTCTAGGTTCATTATCGATATCATCAACTAAACCACACTCACACACTGACTTCAAAATGATTAACAACCAAGGACTCTTAGAACTAGTTTAGATCCAACATTTCCTAGGATATATAGAAATTCAATGAGGAAAAAATAAAAGGGATCAAACCAAACATACCTGAGGTCAATCATTAATAAAAGGAAAACAAATGCTCATTCAAGGAGGATGAGGAAAGAATTCTAGAATTTTAGGGGCTCCAAAGAATAAAGAATGGGATATGGTGTGGAGGTATGTAGGTGTGTTAAAACAAACCACCAAGGAACCAAACTATACAACATAATGAATAGGTTTGCTGGAATAAACCCACCACAATATACGGAGTTTCACCAGTGCTATGCTGGTTTATAAAGAACTCACCATGGTGAAATCCTACCGGCAGTTGTGTGAAGCCACCATGCATAGTATCTCCATGGTGTAGAATATGTCACTTCAGTGTGTGACCACTATAAAACAATTAATTTTATCATTTTGGTTGGGTAATTTCATCTTGGAGTCATCTATGCATCTTTCCAGAGCTATTGGAATGATGTCGAGCAAGGAGGGAGGAACTGTATATGTTAGGGAAGCATCAATTGTTCATTCCACATGAAGACTCATTTTAACGACTCTTAAATTATACTTTTAAAAACCCAATATTCTACCCCAAATTTTTGTTTATAATATCATATTAAAGTATTTTACTTCAAGAGACCAGTGCTTTCTGAACAAAAATTCTTATTGTTGTAACTAACACTAAAGATGCTCTATGTGGTCGTCTATTACACCATAGTGCAGCCTCCTCAATCCAACCTCCATGAAAATGGATGAAACACAAACTCCCATGGTGGATTCACTAGGGAAAATTATTTACCCAAAATGGTGTGGTATTATCTTCCTTACACCACTACGGTGCAACCTATCATACCACAATATTTCATCCCTTTTTTGGAAGGAGAGAAACAAAAATAACCTTTAATCTTCTAAAACCATATCAAATATCATAAGGTTCCCCCTAAACATTACCCAAATAAAAAGGAGGAATACAATAATTTTATTAAATAACAATAATTTCAATCCTTTACACTCATATCCCACCATGTGGTTTAGGTCTCTACTAACTAGGATTTTTTTATAACTTCCTCACCAAGTGATAGTTTGGGTAAAATAAATAGATTTTCCTAATCATTTTTTCACATTATATCATAATGTAATAGTTCATTTTCCATATATACCTTTTTACAATGTGATATAAGTATTTTTATTATTTGTATCCTTATAACCAATAATGTGTTTTCATAAAAATGATCAAATTAATCTTGGGGTTCGAAAACCCCAAGTGGAATGGTCATGTCAAGGAATTGGTCCCTTATAACTCATAGATAGGTTCTATATTCCAAAAAAACCTTAGGTGTGGATCCTCTATCTAAGGGGTTTGTATCACCCAGACTAAGAACTTATATAGGGAACACATCGTCTTTTTGGATCAGTATCCCCTTGACTGAAAATTTTGGTGAGGCATGATTCCCCAGTTATAATTCTAGATAGGTAATGTGAATTAATAGATGTGTAGTAAGGATTCTTGGGTATGATTATGATTCTTCATTTTGATAATCTTTTTTCAATTAGGTTTTCTATTTTTTTGGGTTCTACCCTTTAAATCACATGTGGGTTTATATGGATTTTTTCACTGAAAATGTTTTTTTGGTTTTGAGTTGGTTGGTCATTTGTTATTTCTTTTCTATTTTGAGATTTCTAACTTATTATATATATACCCACCCATTTATGGGTGTTTTTACCCCACATTTAATATCATATGTATATATAAAAATATGGGGATGATATTGGTCGATCCAGTGTTTTTATAGATTATGGGTTCTTGGAGGTGGTGGTTGTGGAAAACGTTACTCTAAAGAGCTAGTTCATCATCAGGATCTTCTCACTTTAGTTGTTTGTTTAGTATTTTTCTATAATTTTTAGGTCTTTTATCTTAAACCTTTTCAATATGGGTTTTGTGATTTATTACTCTTGTGGATTGTAGGGTTTATTGCATGAATTATATATGTGGCAATTAGTCTTATTTATTATCCCACATTGTTTTGTATTGTGTGTAGATGTGTGTAGCGTACAAGTGTATAAAGATAAAGACTCATTATATTTGATTTTCATAATAGTGATCATATCCATCCCCTATTCTATTGGTGGTAAACTAGAGGTGTCAAACTAGTCTTATCATTACCCAAGAGAGTGGCAACCCAATCATTTCATACGTATATATTACATCTTTTTAGATGAATATTCAAAACATCTCATGAAAATACATGAAACTAGAATAATACAGGTTTAGTGTATTTAGAGAAGAAATAAATAATCAAGTTATTCCATGAATTGTCTTCAAAATATCCTATAGATATATTCTCAAATATAGCACTTCTTATACATACAATACTAAAAACAATTCTTTATAATATGGGGAAAGAAAACATAATAAAGTTTGAGAAAAAATGCTTAGTAATGGTAAACATATGATATATAAATTAATGTTGATAAGTGAAAATAAGTTAATCATAGGGGTATGAGAACATTATCAATAATTTTTATAATAATACCCATCCATTAAAATACAAGTAATCATAAATAATAACCTAAGGTTTTTTCATAACATAAGGCATAAGACACAAATGTGTGGAACCATCAATAAAAAACCATAATCCATGAGAACATATCATAAGCATAATATATAAGTTGGTGGCCTACAAATAAGCATATAAAATTATTTCCTCATACAAGGATCACTGAAATGACTATCATAGTGGATTGGGTTCACTCCCCATTCCATCATTTCCTTATTCAATGTTCACTCCCAAGATAATCATAGTTGACATAATTTCTTAGATAACTAGGTTAACTCGCCATTCCAATCCTTATTATCTCATGAGATATTAATCATTACCAAATGAATTATAAGGAAATTAAATTATGTACCAACCCATAACATGATGAAAATAATATATATATCAGTGATATGATACCATAAATAATTCACCATATCATAATATCGCAATCCCTTTATGTGAAAGGGTTTTTATAAACATTTTATTCTTTCATCATAGAATAACTTATGGAACAAAAATGTGTTTAATATAGTCATCCATAAATCATCATCATCAGAATACATAAATAGAAATAATGTGGATAGTATCATAAAATCATATCACTATTTAATCATAATAATCCTTATAGTATGTTGAAATGGATGAAAAATTACTTTAAAAGAACATTCAAACCTCTCTTTGAAAACATCAGAAAAATATCATTTTATTTTGATAACATTTTAATTGAAAATTCCTTGAATACTGAGGAAATTATTTTTCTTGAAAATAAACATGTAAAAATATAAATTAATTTTAAAATAAAATAATGGCCATGATGGTAGGAAAATCAATTCATACTATATATATTTAAAGAGAAAATTCTTTTCACACTTTTAAAAAAAGATAAAAATGACTTGTTAAAAAAATATTTAAAATGATTAATTTTAAAACTTTTTAAATAGAATAAATGGTAATAAAAATTTCCTTAAAAAAATAAATTATAGTTAAAATATTCTATAATGTAAATTTGATGAGTAGGTACATTAAAGAAAATTTTAATCGACCAAAGAAAAAATAAGATATTTTATCAATTCTAAATAATTTTAAGTACCAAAGAGAAATAAATAGTGATAATATATTAAAATTTAAAGAAAAAATAAATTAGAATAAAATAAATGGTTTTTAAAGGATAATATCCATATAATGTCCCTCAAGTATAATTTTTCATAGAAAGTCCTGAAATGAAATGAGGTTGTAACATAAACTGTTGCCTAAAGTATGACATGTTTTGTAAGTACTCTAACATCATATATAATAAATTAAATCTTATTATAATTCTATAATATAATAATAATCATACTTATAAAACCATATATGACCCACTTATGTCACATTAAGACAAAGTTATTTAAAAATCTTTATTAAAGTCTCTCTTTTCTGGTGTTAATAGTTTCATTTTTCATGTATGTTTTAGTTTTAGTCCATGCATATTTATCATGTTTTCATCATATAAATAATTTTAATCATTATATAAATCTAATATATATTAATTATAAACATATTTATAACCATTCATAAAAGGTATATATAAAAAAATGAATTAAACCATCCATGGACATGACAGTCCATACATACGCATGAACACTGTTTTTATTTCCTTAGAAAAATAAAAAAGAAATATAAATAATATTTTATCATTAAATAATTGAAATTATTTTATAAATATCATATAAATTCATTAAATACATCATTAAATATATTCATGTGAGAATTGATGGAAAATGAATCATATCATAATTTAGAGGCGGAGTCCACACGTACAAATGAGTGATACTTTCATTTCCCATTTGATGGATGTTTAAGAAGGTATAATATGTTTTATATTTAAATGGTATAATTATGTTTTAATTTTCACATAAAAAATTATATCCATCATTATAAAAATCCTTTAAAGGTGGTTATCAAAAATTAAATAGATCTCTTCACAAGGTAGTAGTCCATATGTATGCATGAATGATGATTTAGTTTCCAATTTGATAGAGAAGTATAAGAAAACATTATAAAACATGAATATAATAGAATTTAAATATATTATAGATACTTATTTGGTTATATAATCACATTTATAAAAGAATTAATTGATCTAAATAAGGAATTAAAATGAAAACACCTCGTTAAGAGCAATACCTCTTCTTTAGATAACCTCTATTAGATTACACCTAAAGAATTATATGTTTGTATTTTAATCAAAATAGGACCTCCATATCATTATTAGGGATATTAGGATGGTAATTTTTTATTTATTTCCCAATATATAATTCTCATGATGTTTTTATTAATGGAGGATAGGTGGTGTTCTTTAATAAGGGGGGTGGGGGGGGGGAGAGGACACACTTGGAGTTTTTTAAAATATTATAATATGTGAATGTATTAATCAAGATATGTGGATGAAAAATGGATTTACTATAAGGTAGGATGATATTGGGTCTAAATATAGAGATCCAATAAGATTTAGAAAAATATTTATATAAATATATCACTTAATGGTTTAATTTAAACCCCTCTATTAATCCCCTTCAACATTTATCATAATATGGAATTTTTACATTTGTCACAATTTATAATGACCAAAAATGAAAGTTTTCACATTAATAAATTTTGAAATTCTAATTTCAATTGTGGATTAAATTTTATAAAATTTTGTTTCTATGAGATGAAAAATTGTTTTTAAAAAAAACTCAAAAAATATGAAGAAAAGGTTGTTTTTAAACCTAAAAATAAACTAATAAAAAAATTAAGAATAATTAGGATTAGTATGTAATTAATTATATTTTTTATAATTTAATTATAATTATGTTAATTTTTCCGGAAATTGACAATATAATGGTAATTTTATATTACCTGATTTAATGAAAAAATGATAGTTTTTCAAATATAGGTATTTTTCACTATCCAATTTAAAATAAATACATTCTGAACAAAGGAAACTATTTACCCAAAGATAATATTGAAATGATGATTTAAAAAATTATATTTATTTCATAAAATATAATTCCAAAAAAATTGAAAATTAATTATAATGTTCACACAAAAAATGCGATAAATGTTTTTTGAAGAAAACATATTTTTGAGGCCTAAAATGGATTTACTAAGGATTGAGTAATAATTTATTATAAATTAATCATTATAAATATTTTTCATAATTTTTTTAATAATATTATTGATATATATTCCAATATATAAGTTATAAAATATGTTATTTAATGTTTCATTTATACTAAAGGTTGCATGTAAAGTAAGTCATAAAATATTTCATTTTTATTTCTTGGTACATAAGTTTAAAAGTTTTGGGTGTTTCATTGTATCCCCCTTAAAATGTATTTAACCTTAAAAATTATATCAATAAAATTAAAAAAATGAGTATATATCTACTTCGTTATATCCTTGAGTTACAATATAGCTTCCTAATTTTTTTTATTGATCTATAGAACATTAACCAAGAAACTAGACTTCTTATGTACCACTTGATATAAATGATCCAAGTTTTCTATCAGTTGATCTTCATAATAAATATAAAGATCAAATGGTAATGTTTTGTATATTTTAAAATTTTATTATGTAATTTCTCATAAGAGATACATGGAACACATTATTAACCGGAGATAGGATTGGTGGAAGGACCATGTAATAAGAAACTAATCTGATCTATTCAAGAGTCTAAAATGAGAAAATATATATAGGGATCATATTTTCCTTATTTCAGAATCTTCTATCCATAATTATTCTAAAAATCATATTAATATCTTTTCACAATATTTGAATTCAAAATTTATATTATGATTATTAGAATAACTATTTTATCCACTTTGGGATACCTAGATGTGATGCCAATTAGCTATAACCACATTAAAAATTTCCTCGAATAGATCATGTACCAATTGATTTATTTATCTAACTTCATCCTAGAAAATTGTATTTATTAAATTAATTACATAAATGGATTTATAAGGATCCATCTAAATTATCATGTGAAAATATTATTATAAGATAATTCAACAGGAAGAAGGTATTGATCCCAACCACCTTTCAAATCTAGATAAATAGATGTCAATATATCCTACAAGGCTAGAATAGTTCTCTTAGAATAGAAATATATATGGGGATTATATGTAGCGAAAAATTTCAACCATGTATTCAAATATTATTGATGAATTATCTAGAATATTGAGGTAAACCTCAGATCCTAATAAGATAATATAGAATTTGGTACTCAATGAAACCTTACCACTTCATTATTATATATCATATAGATCTAATCTAAATATAAATATTATTTGATGTTTTTTTATTTTTTAATGTGATTTAATACAACCCAAATATCATTTTTCCCTTTAGATAGTCTAGGGAATCTGATGAAACAAACCATGGTAATGGTTTCCCATTTTCATTCCGGCATGGGTAATAGTTGTAACATCCCCTTAGACTGCTATCTGTTAGGCTTAATTTTATGATATAGAGTTAAGATATATACCTTAAAATATCCCTTTTCTTATTATGTTTCCAAAAAACTCTTTCATATCTTTATACATCCTCCTGCTTCTAGGATGAATAGAGAATTACGATTTTTGAGCTTCACCCAACATCACCATATTAAAATATAATATTGAGGGAAAATAAACTAAGCTCATAAACCATATTATTCCATCATAATCATGGTTTAAATTAGGAATATTTCTTACCATATTTATAGTTATATGTCATCCTTATTAAACTATATAATTATTATATGGATGGATGTTTGAACATTAATCTGAGAGATATATGATATTTCCCCTTGCATCCTAATTTCATTATCCATATTATATAAAATTTATATATTTTTAGTATATTTAAATAATAAAAATGAATAAAATGGATGGTATTTTTGAATCAAAGATTTATTATTGGACCAATTATGGCAACATTACCCTCCACCCTTACATTTTTGTCTTTGGATCACTACCTGGTAGTTTTTTCTTTAGATGGGATAACTAGCCACTAGGGGGTCACCTACCTACAATGTATGAAAATGAATTTTTATGAGGATAAAATTTAATTCCACATATATTACATGCCCAACACCACTTCATCCCTGATTTGGGTGATATTTTGAAGGATTCATGATGTGATGCATATACATCATGGTAGGACACTATATATCCATCAACTTATGACCACTAGGGAACACACTACATTTTAATTGGGAGTCTAAAAATTACCACTTAGTTCATTACATATGAATTAACAGACACAAACCTATATCTGATACAAATTATTTGACTAATTGGGTGAACATAACCCTCCACCACAATATTACCACTTGAGATCACTACCACATGGTTTTGTTATTCATCTGGGCTCACTACCCACTAAGGTCTCATTGCACCCCCTTGTATAAAAATCCCTGTGATGGGGAGGGAAATGCATGGGTCTTATATTCCATTCCCATAACCACTCCACGCCCTGATGTGGGACATGATTTTGAGGTTGCGTGTTCTGACTCCCATACATTACATATTAACAACCTTTAGTAGGCAACCAATTTCCCCTAAGGCACACACCCCATTATAATTGGGATTCTAATAATCATCCCCCTTATTTTCCTTCCTAGGGAGGTAATGTATTGAAAAATCATAATATTTAATCAACATCAACCATCTCCTCAGGGGAATATTTAACTCTTTCTATCTGAATATATACTTCAAGATTTTATGATTAGTATAAATATAACATTTTTACTATAAATATAATACCTTCATATTATCAATGTAAAAATCTCCACTTTCAATTTAAAATCAGGATTCAAGTGATTTTTATCCTAAATTTTCAATTTTCATAAGGAAAAAGAAATCACTATATCATTATAAATGAGGAAACATTTTCATCCCTTGTTCAATGATAAAATATAGATAACAAACCCTTATCCACTATAGATTATTGTAAGCATGGGTGCATTGAACAACCTTAATTTTAGAATCTTTAAATATTTCTCACATTAATCTATCCAAAAGAACTTATATATATCTTAATTCAACATAAAAATTATATTAGACACCCTTGAGAAATCCATCATAAAGCGTTGATAATATCCAACCAACCAAATAAAACTATAGATATTGGTTACCATGGTTGGTATTAGTTATATCTTAATAATATATATCTTGGAAAGAAACATTGATATAAATTTATATGAGATTACATTACCTGAGGATGAAACTTTTTATACCTATAATTCACGCCTTTTGAATTTTGAACAAAAATTATCATTCTTAAATTTCTTAAATATGATCATTATATGATATCAATGTTCTTACTTGATTATAAAATAAATAATAATATCATCTATAAGTAATATCACAAATTTATTGAGGCAATATATAATGACTCTTTTCATTAATTCCATTAGATAACTGGGGAATTGGTAAATCATTTGAAATTTATATCAATTCATAAAGATCATACCTCACATGGGAGGTTGTCTTGAGTATATCCTCTTTATTGACCCTCAATTAATGATATCCAAAATGATGGAAAATCTTTTAAAATTAGTGATCTTCCTATAGTTTATAAAATAAGTCATCAATACGCAGTAAAACAAACTTATTCTGGACAATGGCCTTATTATGTTCTTGATAATAAATTAATAGACACACTAGACCATATTTATTCTTAAAAAAATTAAAAGTTTCACCCCAAGGTGACACACTAGGGAATATGAATCCATTATCAAGATTCTCCTGGTGATTCTTATTTAATTCATGTAACTCAATCGGGGTCATTCTATATAGAGTCTTTAAAATAGATGTAGCACTATGTATTTGATATATTGAAAACTCAATAAGATGAGTTAAGGTAAAAATATGTATTTCTTCCAGAAACACATCAGTATAATCTTATATAATAGGTATATCTTTAATGTCTATTCCCCCCCAGCCATTTGAGAAAAATAATCCTCATGAATATGTTGTAAGACCCATACAACTGAAGTAAACTCCATTAGAAATTTATATTCTCCCTCACAATAAAGGATGATCATAGGTTGATTGGAAAAATCAAATATAACTAACCTTCCTCAGAAATTGGTATAAGATCTATATAGAGAGATCAAATCCATTTGAAAAATCACTTTAAATATAATTAGAGAGAGAATCTCAAGATTTATAGGAATCAAATTCCCACATAATTCTATCGGAGAGGAGTTATAGACTAGATACATGATCAATATACCATTAAGATTTTTTTATTACTAAATCGTATATATTAATTGAGGGGGTGATGTGATACCCTTAGAAAAAAATTTAAAATAAAAGGGTTGGTAGATCAAGAATCAAATAAAACATTTTTAGTTTTATAGTGGACGGTAAATACACCTTTCCCCACTTCATTCTCAAGATCAAATTAAGTTGTTATGATCACATGATATTTCCATTTCTCTCTTGGGTTAAGAGGTTTCTCCTGTTGATTATCATCATTAACCCCCAGATTCAGGCACTGGTTGGTGTAATTAATATACTCCTTACAATTATATCATTAGAGTGTGGGTTTCATATTTGGTTGATATTTTTCACTATTATATTTATTGACTTACTTCATAACATCAATTCTTGATGGAATTCTTTTCCACACATATAATATTTACCAAACCCCATAAAGAAATTTATTTTATTCTTAATTACAAACTTCTTACATGAAGAGAGATTAATTCTCATTCCTCGATGGGTTTTATTGTTATAATTTCCTTAAAATTCTATATTTATATTTTTATATTAAAATCCATGGGAAAACTAAGATACTATAATTTACATTTCTTTATTGATATCACATAAAATTATTTCTTTATAGACATCAATGAATCTTATAGAAAATTTCTTTTGGTGACTTTGTCATTATCCACTAAATAATTGACCATTTTTTTATTTAGGATTAATGATAAAACATGAAGCATACCTTGAATTTCTTATGAAATTTCATTCATAGGTATTGGTTAATTCAACATCCTTATATTTTAGTTTCAATAATTCTATTTCCATATTCATTCAATGAATTTGGGAAAACATTATTGAAAATTTTCATCATAAACTCTTCCTGTTTCATGGAGTCAATTTCCTCCCCTTATTTTTTATTCTTAATAAGATTCCCCCATTGATCAGTTTCACCTTCCAAATGACACACATCTAAAAAACCTTCTCATGGTATGAACATTGGAGAATAATGTATTTTTTAATAGCATTGATCTATTACTCAACAATAAGTGGAAGGGATGATCCACTAATGGAATTTGGAAATTTTAGCAAAAAATTATCAATGTTTATTTGTTTCTTCCTTTTATAATTTATAATTTTATCTGGATTCAGTTCATCCTTTATATATTGGAAGAGTTGGGAGATCATGGTAGAAATATTTCACATCCCAATTCCCAATTCATTTCGTTTCTCATGAGGACAGTCATTTAATTTCCCATAACCTTCATCATTGACATGATTACTCCCAATACTAGGAATTAACTAAGAAAAAATCATAGTATAAGTAAACAAAATCATAGTGAGTAATCATGTAATTGGAAAAAACAAACCAATGGATGACAAAATCATGACACTGTATTTCCAATGTATGACACCTTGGGTTTAGGCATGGTCATTTGTGGTCATAATATATTGAAATCCTTCATAATAGTTCATAAATAAATTTTTAATTAACCCAATCATATCCCATAAGTGTTTCTAGTATGATGTGGAGTCATATTCACACTCATCATACTCCATTAATTATCAATTCCATATCTAATTTTCCCTCTCATAGTTGATACTTCTATGTGTATATGTTATATAGCTGTATCCACTTTCTAGTATCCAGATAAGGATTAATATGGTAGGAAAACCACACTATCTCTATTTTACCAAATATTTGGGATATTATCATATCCTTAGACATATCCCTAGGTTTACATCAAATCTCTCTAATACTAATCTCTAAAAATAACTAAATACTATTATGATACCAATTGAGGTGACCCAATAATTTCATACATATATATTACACCATTTTAGATACATATTGGTTATATCCTATAATAATACAAACCTCAAAACCATAAAGGATTAGTGTATTTAGAGACTAGATAAATAATCATCTAATTTCATGATTGATCTTCAATATATCACACAAAAAAATCTCATATAGTAAACTTCTTATACATAACCTACATAAAAAAGTATTTATAATATATGGAAAGGAAACATAAGAAAGGGTGAGTTCATATGCTTATTAAGGGTAAACATAGGAGATATCAATCAATGATCATAAGTGATTATATGATAAGTATAAGGGTATGAGAATATGATCATAACGTATAATAATCATAACCAATAAGTCATATAAAATTAGTCATAAATCTTGGAATATGTTTTTTTCATAGTAGATGAAATAATTCATAAGCATGAAGAATCATAAATAATCAATCATGAGAAATGAAAACATTTCATAAGAATAAGTCATATTTGTTCTGAATAAACTTAAGCAAAGTAAAACATTTTCTTAGTCAAGGATCTTTATAAATATTGTTATATCGAATTGGGTTCACTCCACAATCCACCATTTTCTCTGTCAGGGATCACTCCCAAGACTATTAAAAGGGAAATATTCTCTTACTTAACATAGTTTACTCCCCATTATAGTCCTTAATGTCTCTTAATATATTTATTTTACCTAATTTATTAGAGGGATATATAATTCTAATAAAATCCCTTAGATAATGAAAACCATGCATATGTGTGCCACAAGATCATACAAAATTTATCATATTATTATATCAAAACCTATGGAAAAGAAAGGTGTTTCATATTAATTTTATCATTTCATCATAGTATAACCCGTGGAGAAGAAATTGGTTTAAAAAATGTTTCATAATACCATAACTAACATGTGGCAAACAAACAAGTTTCATATAATCATCCTTAAATCATCGTCATCATAATATATATAGAGGATGAAATTGGAGGGTGTTATAATATCATATCCAAAATCAAGCATAATAATCCTTATATGATGTTGAGATAGATGAAAAATACATTTAAAATAATATTTGAATGTTTCCTTGAAAACATGAGAAACATATTTTTTTCCTTTTGATAAAATTTCAGCTGAAAATTACTATAATATTGAGAGAATTATTTTATTTGAATATAACCATGAAAAATTAGAAAGGAATATTAAAATTAAAAAAATGTTAATGTAAGTTTGAAAATATGTCATTAACTTATTCATCAAAAAAGAATATCATTTTCAAACTTTTACAAAATGTCTAAAAAGGCTTGTTTGGAAAACGATTATTTAAAAAAATCCATTAAAAATTGTAAATAAAGTGTAATTTTATTAAAATATTCTTTTTAAAACATTTCATTTATATATAAAAATTTTCAGAAAACAAATATGAATAAAAACATTAATTTTAAGATCATGGACATGGAAGAAAAAGTTTATTTTCCAAAGAGGAAGTAAGAAAATATTTTATTGAAAAATATTTTCTTGATAATTTTAAGTTCAAAAGAATGGAAAATGACACTGATAAATAAAAATTATAGTAATTTACATATTATAAGAAAATATATGGTTTTATAAGATAATATCCATATAATTTCTATCAATATAAATTTATCATGTATAATCCCAAAAATAAATGAGATTGTAACATAAACCATTACATCTAGTTCGAATATCTTCATAAGAGATCAAAAATACTATATAATAAATTTAAGATTGTTATAATTCTATAGAAGAACCAAATATATACTTGTAATACCATATATTATACAATTATGACATTTTAAAAAGTATTTATTAACAATTATATATTAAAAACTTCGTTTCTAGGAGTTAACTATTTCGGTTTTCATGTATGTTTTAGTTCCATTTATTGCATTATTATCATGGTTACATTGTAGGTTCTGGGTGCAGTCGAAGTGCGTTGGTGGGTGTAACCAACTTTAATTTTTCATTAACAATGATCAATCCAAGATCTTTCATGATAATAAAATGTTGGATCTTCACAATTGAACAAATAATGAAAGAAAGTAAGGGAGTCCCCTAACTATAGAGAGGATCATCATATGTTGGTTATAATTAATTTAATTAAAAGACAAGAATTACCTTGATGGAACTCTCTCTCCGTTGATATTTCCAGTCACGATCCGATGTGATCTGTCTTTGCGTCATAGAATCCAAGTGTAGGATTTCTCTAGCGGTGATCCACACATGCTCCACACGTCTCTTGAAATCACTAAATGGATCTTTGGGTGCTAGCGTGGAAGAGCCTTCGCTTGCGATGTCCACCTTCGATCGCCTTGAGAGTCGCTTGCAAAGCTCCATCCTTGATCTGGTGGGCATGGATATCTCTCATACCTTGAGATCATTCTTGGAAGAAAAAAATTATCTCCTGGCTTGAGAGATTTCTCTAGATCCATTGTGCACAACCACCAAAAAATGGCTAGGCTAATGAGAATTATATAATTGGGATTTTAATTACATAGAGTAATAAAATGAATTAATTACCCAAAATCATTTATTCATTTCATTTAATTCTTAGTAATACCTTATGTCTAATAATAATAGTTGAATATTCTTATTATTTTACATGAGCCCAACGGATTACACCTAATATTATTTAATTTAATAAATAATATTATTTCTCACAAATCCCTAGAAAAATTACATGATGTGAATATTAATATACACTAGGTACTTTTTTTCCAATTTCCTTTATTTTCACCACCACATTTATTAGGCCTTGAATAATGGATATTTATTTGTCAAATAAATATCACTACATTACTCACTAATAAATATATTATTTTTCCCACAATATATTCTCTAGAATAACTAATGTAGAAATAAATGCAATCAGGTAACCTTGATTAATTATTAAACAATAACCAGAAATAATATTTATTCAACTTGTTAAATGAATTTTTAACTGAGAAACTTGGACACACTTAGTCTATGAACCTCTTGGCCTCTTTCCTAGTGGAATTAGGTGGAGCCTACCTATTTTACAAGGTTAATGTCTAGAAACATGCCAAGTCACACATAGAGAACGATGTTAAAATGACAATGACGTGTCACCTCCTACGAATGCTTACCATGTAATGTAATCCCTTTGTCTCGATATCTCGAATCAAGCAGTTTGTATGCTGGTGCCATCAACCCATGTTCCCTATTATTTTTTCTTTAACCTTCTAGAATTTAACTCACCCATTTCATATCATGGACATGGATTTATTTAGGTTATATCAATTCCATCAAAAGGCATAAGATATCTACTTTTGTTTTGGAACATTAGGGAAAAATCCTTTCTCGCATTATCTGTTAATATAGTATGACCCATGACGCTACCAACATATCCTACCTCATGGAGAACAGTGTGTCATCGTAGATTTAATCAATACATCTATGTGTTTGAGTTTTAATACACATTAAAATTAATCTTAAAGTCTATGGACAAATAAAAACATCCGCATATAGGAACATCCAATGACACTATGAAATGTGGATTTACTGCTGGTGGGTCTCGTTCTCCTAATATCTTCCTGGATAGTACCAAGGGAACACACCATTGAAACATTCATCAATGTTTTATGAGTACTCACCTCTAATGGCCTATATTATTTGTTTCTGTCAAATAACATCATCTGACCGTAGAACATATATTCGAGAATAGTATTATGGAACTTCCAGGTTCTCATCATAGCAGGGATCATCTTTGAACCTTTAATGCAACAAATACCCTTAATAAGTTATCAAATGAATTGTTATGTAGAAGAACAATCAAGATGTTATAAGGTATTTGTTAATGAATAAATAGTTGGTTCTAGGCCACTAAATCCAACAAGAATCCCACCTAGACTAGAGCCAACTGCTAATAACCTTTAACCCGCTAGCTATCACATGATATTCATGCTTCTACTGAGATAGGCCTTTAGTCAAGGGGTCTAAAAATTTCTCTTCCACGGACACTCTACTCACTGCAACTTCACCCATTTGATATAAATCCCTCAAGAGTTGATACTTTCTGAGAATGTTCTTTGTCCGTTGATGTGACCTTGGTTCTTTTTTAGTATCCATCGTTGCATTAGTATCACAATAAAATGTGATTGGGTATTTACTAATAGGAACCACATCAAGATCCTGAACAATGTTCCGAATCTAGACAAATTCTTTGGCTGTAGTAGAAGATGCTATATATCCAGACTCCAATATAGAATAAGCGACAACTAGTTTCTTTGAACTCTTCCACCTCACAGCTCCTCCGTTGAGATAGAAAACATATCTTGATTGAAAATTTGGATCTTTATGATATAACTATAAACCATCATAAACATACACTCTGATAAAAAGATCCTCGTCTCCTCCATACACCAGGAACATATCTTTAGTTCTTCTTAGATAGTTAAGGATATTTATTACAGTAGGCCAATGCAGTTCTCCTGGATCTTCTTGATATCTATCTCCCATTATCAATGCCTAGGAAACATCAATCTTGGTACATAACATGACATACATGATGGATCCTCTAGGTGAATAATATAGGATCTTACTCATCCTATCTTCCTCCAATTATGTCTAGCGACACATTATCTAATAAAGTTATAGGCCAAGTGAAACTAAAACCAATCCCCTATTGCATTGTTCCAAACTAAATCTCTTTAGTATCTGGTCAATGTTTGTACCCTAACTTTTTTCAAAAAACCTCTTGGATATATCACGAATGATCTTGATCCCTAGAATGTAGGCTTCTTCATCTAAGTCCTTCATAGAGAAACGCTTGTTCAAAGAGTCCTTAACTTACTTTAAGACTTGTAAATTGATTTCAATAAGTAATATGTCATCAACATATACTACTAGGATAATGACCACATTCCCATTAAACCTATTATAAACACATTGCTCACATTCATTATTAAGGAAAAAAATTAATTTATGGCTTCATCAAATCGCATTTTCCCTGACCTGGATGTTTTATTTAATCCATAAATGGATTTCTAGAACATTCAAACCCATTTGGCTTCACCTAGTGTCATAAACCCTTCTAGTTGTGTTATATAGATATCTTTCTGAAGGTTACTCTTAAGGAGTGTAGTTTTCTCATCCATCTTCCAAATCTCGTAGTCATGGTAAGATGTTATGGTAAGTATAATTCTTAAGTATTTAGACATGGAAACTGGAAGGAAGGTTTCATCATAGTCAATTCATTGACTCTATCAGAATACTTTAGACACTAGCCTTGATTAATAGGTGCTAACTTGACCTTCCATGTCCAATATTATCTTGAATACCCATTTGTATCCAAAAAGATTTACATCAATTGGATCATCGACCGGATCCTAGATTTGGTTCTGAGGCATGGAATCCATCTTAGAATTCATTGCTTCTAACCATATTGTATCCTCTAATATTTATTCTAATTTTTTGTAAGGGAGAGGTTTATCATTTTCAAAAAATATTGATTCACCATCCTCAGTGACTAGGAGACCATATATCTCTGGTTCCCTTACCTCTCTTAAGCTCCTACGCAGTACTTGTGTTTCTGGAACCTCTTCCACGGGGACCTGTGGAACTTCTTCTTATACCAACTCATCTGTATCTTGAGAATCAACTTTTTTGAAGTAAATCTTTCTCCCACTATCCATTTTGAGTATTTTCAACCTCTTGAGAAATAATTCTTGTCTTGGTTTTGATATTCTCCACCTCGATCCAATCAAAGTTTCATTATCTTCTTACCAAGATGATTCTCTACTTCATTCATGAATTCCTTAAATTTCTCTAAGGACTCTAACTTATACCTCAATAATTAGACATGTCCATATCTACTCAAATCATCAGTAAAAGTAATGAAGTAAGAATATTCACCAATAGATTCTACTGGAAATAGTCCACACACATCCTTGTGCACCAATCCTAGAAGCTCTGGGGTGCTTTCACTCTGTCCACCAAAAGACGACTTGTTCATTTTACCTTGTAAACCAGTATGACATCTATCAAGTAGTTTTAGATCAGCAGAGTATAAATAACCATCTTTGTAGAGCATTTTCAAGCACTTCTCATTTACATGGCAGAGACGGTGATGCCACAACTGGGTGATGTATGAGTCATGTGATTTTGTTTTGTTATCGATTTCCAACACTTGGTTTTCATAATTTAATACATAAAAAACATTATTTAAATGTGATATATATGTTTTTAAAAAAAATAAACAACCCTTATTTCCCAACATGAAAATAAATCCATCCATATCCAAACATGATACAAAAATTATGTTCTTGGTAATACTAGGTGCATAATAAAAGTTTTTTAAAACCAAAAGCATCCTAGTTGGAAATGAGAGATGGTAATATCCAATGGCCAATGCAGCCAACCTCACACCATTGGTAGCTCAAAAATCCACATATCCTAAGGAAATATTTCTGAATCTACTTGGTTCCTGCATTTAGATATAGATGTGAGCCCCACAAGATGTATCTAATACCCAATGTGTAGAAATGGAAATATTACACTCAATAATGAAAACACCTTTAGAATCCCCTTGCTTCTGGGTACAATTCCTCTTTTAGTGGCCTAGCATGGCACATGAGAAACATATCACCTCCCATTCCTTTCCCTGCCTCTGGATCTTTCCATTCTTGGAGGGATGGTTCTTAGGGGATTCAGATCATTTATGAATCATTGGCCCCTTTCCCTTGTCCTTTATTTTATTATTCACCATAGGGACAACGGGTTTGTCACTCCTCATGTCATTATCTACCTAGAAAATTATGTTCAGACATTTTGATAGACTCTTCTCATTTTTTCTCATGTTGTAGTTGAAAATAAAGCTGGAGAAGGTCCTGGGCAGTGGTGATAGGATAAGATCTTTATGAAACTCATCTAATAACTTAATCCCTAAGATATCTATGCGGTCAATGTATCCAATAATATTGACTAAATGAGGCCCAAATGGCACATACTCTCCAAGAATAGTTGTAAACAAAGCGTTGGAGATCTCATATCTCTCTATTCTATCCTTCTCTCGACAGAGATCCTTAATCTGAGACATCATGCTATATGTGTCCCTGTTTTCATGTTTCTTTAAGAACTCATTAGAAATGGATGATAGCATAAACATTGGAAATATGTGGAATCATCTATATTTTTAATATAGAGAGATTGTTCTAAATCACAAGCCTCTTTTCCAGGCACAACTGCAATAGGCTCTGCCAGCACGTACAATTTCCTCTCGTGGTGAAGGATGAAGCATAAATGCCTCTTCCATTCATAGAAATTGGGGCTACTGAGAAGGTTTTACTTCTTTATTATGGTTCACAATGATATGTTTGAAGCCTTTTTTCTTGACGTTTCAAAAAATTAAGATGATAAAATGTTTTTTACTTTATCATGATAATAGGGAGAAAAATAAATAATTCAATACTTTTTAGTATACCACTATTTATCGAAATCCAACAACCTTCCCCATTGACTTCATAATATTCTATTGCCTAAATATTTTCATGGCACATATCCATATTTCTATTCTCATTAACCCAACTAGGGTTGGTCATGAAAGTTGAAGGGTTTTAGGTAGGAATTATAAATTCCAATGCCATTAACTCATAGCTCCTTGATCCGCTGAGTGGACTCCCCAATCCTGAAATCCTTTCATTTTGGATTTCCTCAACCTTTTTCTCATGGTCACACCAAGTCCTACTGTGGTAGTAAACCCTTGACATGAACCAAGTCAAGTCAACCCAAAACCCTGAATTTGAATTCCTCGATAATTGAAAGAACCCAAACTAGGGTTGGTTAAGCACTTTGAACTATGGTTTGATTCTAACCAAGATTATTGAAGGCTACAACAACTTAATATTTTTTTTGAGGGATTTAAACCGTATACATAAATTTTCATTTTATTATCATGGATTCCATTCTTGTTAATAATTAAGTGGGATATACACAAGTGATTAACCTTGTCTAGGATAATATTTATGCATAAACCAGTTTTATTTTAGTTCCATATTGCATGCTTGTTTAATTCATTAATTGTGTGATTGTGACAACACACCCACAATAAATAAAAAATTAAACTGACAAAAATAAAATAAATGGTATGATCATGAGATTTTTTTATTGGTTAGTTTATCTAGAGGTTGATAAACTAACCCAAGTCCTAGGGGAGAAACACCTTGAACCTTTTAGGGTACATGTTTAAATATTTTCACTTGTCAAAATTTGTATATCTTTGGATTTGTTTCACCTTGGATTCTTACTTGAGTCATGTCCACTAGCTTGGGAGCTCCATTCATGACATATGATTTTATCTCATTCGTGGGTGAGGGGTAAATGGGGTTTTACATAAAAAGAAACATTAAGCACACAGGCACTACATGTTAATGAGGAGAATGATTGCATGACAAAAAATTTAATTTAAATAAATAAATTAAAATAAACCATTTTCATACAATGGTCTTGGTCTATCTCATGATCATCCATCCATGCAACGATGTTTACACATAATTAAAACTAGAATTTAATTCTTTTAATCATTCTTATTTAATACAAATCACACTTGAATCAATTAATTATCTTTAATTAATCTATACTTTTATCTCAAACCTTTTTTTTGAATTTCCTTGAGATTATCATCCATCATAATTTTAAACAAATAAATTATTTTAAAATTATCTTTGTACATAACTTGCACCATGGAGAAAATCGGGCGTGTTCCCATTCATAATTACCCAATTAGTAGAAATGTACATTACACAGATGTTAAATTAAACACATCTATATAAAACACATATCATATGTGGTGCCTCGGATTTATGCCCGCACTATGGTACACGTCTCAAGGGTTTTTATAAAATAATAATAAATTTTAATAAATATGTCTAATTTGGATGAGTACACAGCGTGTATATCCAACTACATGGTGTGTAATTTTTTTCACCATCTATCTAAAGCACACACCTGGGGAAATGGAATGTAGATGTACTTTGGAAATATTTGGATTACATGACATGTTCAGTGGGACACATGCTGTGTAGTATCCATGTTACATAGTACCCAACTGGGCAATCCATGTATGAGGTACATTGTCCAATCATATCCTGAAGGGACTACATGCCATGTTGAGTGGTCCACACAATGTGTAATCCTGAAACCATGTGCTACTTGTTTCTGGTCTACACACAAAGTCTTAAATACTTAGATATAATCCAATTACACACCTTGGTTTGGTGGATCATCCTGGTGCATGGAAACTATACTACATGGTGTGTACTACCAAATACACACTGAGTGTTCTGGTGTTGTTCAACTAGGATGCTTTGACACCTTTGGATAAGATCCTATGTTTTATTTTAATCAAAAATAAAAGAAATTTTTTTTAAGGTGAACGGGAAACAATAGAGGAGGAATAAATCTTGAGATTTAGATTTATAGTACAATTAACTTGAATTGAAAAAATAAAATCATTAAATTCAAAAATCACCAACAAAAATAATAATAATTACAATCAATGATATGACCGCTCTAATACCATTTGTAGGTTCCGGGCACAACAGATGTGTGTTGGTGGGTGTAACCAACATTAATTTGTCATTAACAATGATCAATCTAAAATTCGTCACGATAATAAAATACCGGATCTTCGGAATTGAAAGAAAAACTAAAGAAAGGAAGGGAGTCCTGAAACCTTATAGATGATCATTATATGTTAGTTATAATTTAATTATTTAAAAGACAAGAATTACCTTAATGGAATTCTCTCTATATTGATGTTTTCGATCACGATCTGGTGTGATCCATCATTGCATCATAGAATCCATGTGTAGGATTCATATAGGAGAGATCCAAATATGATCCAAATATCTGTAGACATCGCCTAAGGAATCTACAAGTTCTAGTGTGGAGGAGCATTTACTTGCGATGTCCACCTTTGATTGCCTTATGATCCGCTTGCAATGCGCTCTGCT
Organism: Viscum album; assembly: GCA_963277665.1. NCBI lineage: Eukaryota > Viridiplantae > Streptophyta > Magnoliopsida > Santalales > Viscaceae > Viscum > Viscum album. The sequence goes on along the minus strand of OY728166.1, from coordinate 1,330,309,449 downwards.
TGATCTGGTGGGGAAGGATCTCTCGGATACCTTGAGAGTGTTCTTGGAACAAAAATTATCACTTGGCTTGAGAGATTTCCCTATATCCGTTGTGCAGAACCACTAAAAATGGCTAGGCTAATGAGAATTATATAATTGGGATTTAAATTACTTAGAATAATAAAATGAATTAATTTCCCAAAAGAATTTATTCATTTCACTTCATTATTAGTAAGACACCATGTATTATAATAATAGTCGACAATTATTATTACTTGAAATGCACCTAGCAATTTAAACCTAATATTATTTAATTAAGTAAATAATATTATTTCTCACAAACTACCACAACCCATCCCGCGGGGCTTATGTTGTGACTACCCCAAGCCCACCTTCCATAGGCGAGGGGTTGGGGACTAGCACTGAAAGGATTACTCCTTAAAATGGTAAGTCATTTCATTTGAACTTATAAAAACACATAGATTAGAACACAATGAGAAACAAATTGGGAAGTAAACAACTATAGTAAAAAAGAGTGCTGAAAGTAAGGGAGCTAGAATACAAGCCCAACTGAATTGTACAGGTACAATTGAAAAGAGAAAAGCAGCTCCTGGATCATCCACTGAGAATCCTACCTAAATGATAGGTGCAGACCGCTACCTCATCACTCCATGTCTACCTATCTCCTCTACATACCGTTTCATCCTGGCTCCCTCAAACCTCAGCCCACCTGATCGTCGTTTTCACAAGACACAACAGGGTGTGGGTGCAGCCTGTGTAGGGGTGAGTATAATAATACCCAGTAGGGACCCTGAGACCCCCAAAGTTCTCTCATAATTCCACAATGTAAAACAACAAATCATGATCCCAAACACAAGTCACAAATAAATAGACATAGTTCAATTAGAGTCTCAACTCAAACTAGATTTTTAGTGATGTAAAGAAGTATAGATGATTATTCATGAAGCTAGATCATATTTTTCTGTCAAGAGGCACTACTGTTGACCATACAGATTTTGAACCACATAGGATCGATAGGTACTAACCCCCGCAATGACCCATACATGATTTGACCCACACAAGATCGATATACATCTGAACCACAGTGGGCTGCTCTAAGGCTGGTCCTCATCGGATCGTGAGGTGATGATCCACATAGGACCACTAGGTGCTAATCTAGAGAGGATTACTCGGTACTAACCTCCATATGGTCTGTCTTCAACCTCTGCCTCACTACCAACCACTAGATTCCTACTCCTAGAATTCTTGAGTACAGTAGTATCTTCCCCTTGAGATATCAGTCATACCTCGACCGCAACTAAGCTCCACAATGGAGTAACACAAAGTACCTCAATTTGGTATGGGTTCCAAAGAGACAGAAAGTGTGTCAATCGGACACCAAGTCTGTGAGTTATAAGGGTTTTAGTTCCAGGGCCCCAGTTAGATTCAAGTTTGATCATACCCGGACGTACTCCAGCTGTCTCCAAAACACTAGTGGAGTATACCGGATCGTCTCGATCCAAGGGTCTCAGCGTCATATTAAGTTCGTCAAACGAACACCCGATTCCCATGTAATGGCCCATTAAATGTTTCTGGGACTGGTAGGCCCCAGGTCCAGTTCGACCCTATTAGACTGACCCGGACCGACCCAATCGAGGCTAGGTTGTGGTGAACTTGGCATGTTGGCCATGTTCCAGCCCACTTGGTCGAGGTCTGGCCCGACCCGCAGTGGGGGAGGCTACAAAGGACTGTCTTCAAGGGCGGCCCAACCCATATAGGGTAGCCTACAAAGGGGTGGCCCGGTCTGAGGGGGATCGCAGTCCGACCAGTAGTGGGGTGCTATCCTCTCCAAGGGGGAGTGCAGCCCGGACTGAGGTGGGGCACTATCCGTTCTGAGGTGGAGTGCGGCTCGACTCGAGGAGGGTTGCTGTCTGGTCCAAGGGGGAGAGAAACCCTCTTTTGGGTCCACCTTAGTCAGTGTAGGTGGTGTGACCCCCCAGTATCTTGATCTCCTGAATGAACTGGAGGCTATTCGGTATGCGAAGTCGTGGCATCGCGTGGGCATAGGTCGAGCACCGCAGAACCCACCAGAGGTGCAGGTTCGACCATGACTTCTATTCATCGGCGGAACATTGGTCGCACATCCTCTCTCTTTCTGGCGACATCATGGTAATGCCCACTCCCTTTCTACGGTCACCCTTCGTGCCGATAGCCTCCTATGTTCGCCACGACTGATGAGCCATGGCCTCTTGCTCAACGGTGGTACGGGACGGTGCAACACACCTCCTCTACGGTCTGATGGTGCAAGCCGATTCGATGACTACCAAAACCTTGTTTCGCGGCCTCCTATTGTGGCACGCTTCGCCACATGGGTGTCGCCACACCAATGGTCTTCCATGGAGGGAATAAGATTAGAAAAAGTAGCGGAGAGTTAGGGCCAGGTTTGTTAGTCTCGCGCCCTACGTGTTATCTCCCAAACATGAGGGAGGAATTTAAATGGGATATTATCAATTCACCTAAAACAAAAAATAATCAAAACCCCTACCTCGAAACGTTGGAGACACGCCCGCAGTTAAAGGTGGGTCTGTTATCTTCATTCCTGCCACATGCTTCCAACGACGCTGCTTGCACGTCATCATTCGGTTTGGGGTTTTTGGGTCGTTCATCACTGCTCGCCAGAACCGGTTTTGTCCTCCAAGGGTTTGGCATCTTCGTACTCCTTCAGAACTTCGTTGCTTGGTAATGTTGTGTTGGTACTTTCCCCCCAAGTTCCATATATATACGAGAGGCGGAGGGTAAGTAACGACATTGGAAATTAATTAGGCTCATTAATCAAGAAGCTTCCTAATTTCTCCAACTTTTCTGTTACATAGATTGTTGGGCCAAGCCATTTAATGGCTTCACACACCGCTGACCCGACACACCACGTTTCCATTGGAGGTTATGAAACAAAGATAAAATATTAAAATTATTTTATTTTATTTATTTTAAAATATCCCAAAACATTAATTTTTCTCCAGACCTACTGTGGTTAAAGTAAACTCTCCCTTATGCAAATCCTGGTGCTGCAGATTCAATGACGTCCTCATATTTTTAATTTGAGCACCGGTTCAAATGTTAGAAAATTACACTCATGCGTATACTGAAAGTACCTTAAAAAAAGTTTTGAAATTCATTTTCGGCACACCGGGCCTTGGAATCACGGGCAGTCAATTTTTTCAGAGTCATAATTTTTCCATATAATTAAAAAATATTACATGGAAAAATCTAAGTCTTTACATTCTCCCTATCTTAGGGATTTTCATCCCCAAAATCCCCAAAATAGACTAAGAAAAAAATGGGGGTACTGACCATGAATCTGAGCCTCCCACATCCATATTCTCTCCTAGAGGTTCCCATTCTTCTAGTGAATGCAGAATAGTGCTATCGATCGCCCACGAATGACTAACTCATGTCGATCCTCAATCTCTACCGAAACCTCTACAAACATCTCACCATCATCAAAGTCCAGCTCACCATGGTCGATGATGTGATATGGGTCGTGCACATATCTCCTTAGCTGGGATATGTGTAAGACGTCATGAACCCTCTCCAACTACGGTGGAAGATCCAAGCGGTATGCCACGTCATCAATCATCCAATGTATCAGAAAAGGACTGATAAACCTTTGTGATTACTTTCCATCTCAAACAAATCTTTGTAGTCCCAATCGAGGAGATACTCAAAAGAATTCACGATCTCTCTCCTAGAACTCCAAAGGTATCAGTCTCCTATCATCATAGGTCTTTTTCTGCTTTGCGCCATCTTCATCCACTCCTGGATAATCTGCACCTTCTTAGTGGTAGCCCGTACCAACTCTGGACCCATAAGTGTTAAATCCCCTAGTCTGTCTAACATAGAGGTGATTTGCAAAGTCAACAGTGTAAGGCATCTAATGGTACCATACCTATGGTAAAGTGATAACTATTTTTGTAAGAAAATCCCACCAAGGGAAAGTGATCCTCCCAATTGAGGCCAAAATATAGGACGCATGCACGAAGAATGTCTTACAGCGTTTGTATGGTCTACTCTATCTAACCATACATCTGAGGATGAAAGGTAGTGCTCAGATGTAGCTGAGTCCCAAATTCCTCTTGTAATCCCTTCAAAAACTGGGATATAAAATGTGTGTCACGGTCAAAGACGATCACTGATGGCACCCCATGGAGTCACACAATCTCTTGTACATAGAGGCGTCCCAATCCCTCTACTGATCCCTGCTCTCGGATGGTTAGGAAGTGGGCCAACATGGTGAGTCAGTCAATGATCACCCATATGGAATCATGTCCTCTGGATGTACATGGAATCCCATTCACAAAGTCCATGGAGACCCCATCCCACTTCCACTCTGGCACCTCCAGTGGTTGAGATAAACCTGCTAGAACCTGATGGTCGACCTTCACTTGCTGACAAATGAGGCCTTGAGAAACAAACTATGCCACTGCTTTATTCATCTCTAGACACCAGTGCTGACACCAGAGGTCTTGGTACATCTTCACCACAATATAATGTACCATCAGAGGGGACGTGTGGAACTCCCTCAACACCTCATCTCGTAGTTTCACTGGTACCATGGTATGTCGTCTTAATAAGATTGTTTTCCCCTCACCTTCAAGATATCCTTCAGGTGTCTGTCTTGAGGATATATGAGCACCTCAATCCTCGTAGTCAATGTCCCCAATCTATGCCTACCTGACTAACTGACAGAGTGGGGGAGTGACTATCATAAACTGGAGGTAATCTGCTCTATATCTATCCAAGAAGGATATCTACAACGCGGCTAGATGCTCTATCACTTCACTCAGAAACTATAGACCAGACCTTCTGCTAAGTGCATATGATACCATGATCCCCTTCCCAAGAGTATATAATATCTCAAAGTCATAGTCCAGGAGGAACACTATCCATTGCCGATGTCTCAGGTTCAATTCCTTCTGGGAGAATATATATTTGAGAATCTTATGATCATATTAGACTATAAAAAGTTCACCCATCAAGTAATTCCACCACATTTTCAAGGAGAAGACCACTAGTGATAACTCTAGTTCATGGATAGTGTAGTTCTTCTCATGATGTCTTAGCTGTCGTGATCCATAGGTGATCACTACTTACTCCTGCATCAGGGCACACTGAAGTCTGGTCCCTAATGCATTGCAGTAGACTACATACCCAACTCCCTCTTCTGGTTGCCTCATGATAGGGTCACTTGTCTATCTCCACCACAACTCCATAAAACTCTGTTGGCATCTCTCCATCCACACGAAGGGCTTCCATGTCTTTGACAACGCTGACAAGGGTTCCACAACTCTGGAAAAGTTAGGCATGAATCTTAAATATTATCCATCCAAACCCAAGAAACTCCACACCTCGGTCACACTCCTGGGTGGCACCCAAGCAAGTATAGCCTCTATCTTTGGTAGATCCACTAAAACTCTAGCCTTAGAGATAATGTGTTCCATAAAGTGGACCTCTTGTATCAATAACTGGAACTTCGAGAGATTACCATAAATTTGGTACTCTCAGAGTGTATCTAGAACTATCTACAAATGATAGGCTTGCTCCTCCTCCATCGTTGAGTATATGAAGATGTCATTGATGAACACCACCATAAAGTGATTGTGGTATGGCTGAAATATACTGTTCATGAGTCCTATGAACACTGTTGGGGAATTTATCATGCCGAATGGCATAAACTAGAATTCATCATAGCCATACCGACATTTGAAGGTCGTCTTATGCACATCCTCATCTTGTATCCTTAGCTGATGGTAGCCTAATCTGAGGTCTATCTTCAAAAACCAATGAGCTACCATCACCTGATCGAAAAGATCATCAATCTTCATAAGTAGATACTTGTTCTTAATGGTCACTAGGTTCAGGCACTGATAGTCCACATAGAGTCTCAAAATCCCATTTTCATTCTTGGTGAACAAAATTGGGGCTGCCCATGGGAAAACATTGGGCCTTATGAACCCATTTCCTTACAAGTCCCCCAAATGTACTCATAACTCAAAAACCTCCACGGGAGCCATCCGATATGCTGGGGTAGATATCAGTGTCCTCCAGGAGTACAAGTTTATGAAATAGTCTACCTTTTTGCGAGGAGGTAGTCCCAGAACATTATCAGGAAAGACATCGACATACTGGTCCACCACTACAGGATATATCATACTCTCAACATCAACTTCCCCCGAGGGTAAGGCTAGACAACTGGTGTTTAATTGGTTTCACCCTCCTCTGGGTAGGTCCATCCTATTCTTCAAAGGTTACTTTGTCTCCAGTAAAGGAAAACCCGGTCCCATCCATGCATACACACTACACATTTCACCCAATATAGTCAATCTGAGCGTGGATTGTGGATAACCAGTCTATACCGAAGATGACATTGTAAGGCCTCAATGCTGCTACTAAGAAATATGAGATGAAGCTCTCACCTCAAGAGTAAGCTCACACTACTAGAACCAGTGTGTAATCATTGAATCCACTCCCATAGGAGTCTCTAGTCGTAAGGATCAAGCCAATAACTCCACCAGAATCTCCGAGCTCCAAACAAGGGCCACAGAAATAAAAGAGTGACTAAAACCTATGTCTATAAGTACTACAAATAAGGTGGAGTAGACATAGATCATACCCCTAATCATATCTGGAGCGTCGTGGTCAAAGGCCTCAGCTACCTATAGTTGGGTCGTCCTTGTCCACCTACTCCCTATGGTCAGGGTGGGACACCTGGTGGTGGTGGCGGAAGAACCTCGAAGCATCACCCACTGCCTGCTACACGACCATCTCCTCTACCATGTCTGACACCCTATGGACCTCCTTGATCGAACCTCTGTCTCTTCCTCGGCGGTCCCTCGACTGTCTGCTAGTCATCCGTACAGCGGTTTGGGAAATCACGAGCCATGTGGCCCTGCCCTCCGCATGTGTAACACTTCCTGTACCTCACTTAACTTCCTCTACCTCACAAGCCCCACACCTCTGACCCTATATCCTAGGGTCGTCCCCTAAATGGTCTAGTCCGCTTGGACCTCTGTTTCATCTTCCAGCTGCCTACTATAGATGAATCTGCTAACTGACGTCCGTTGGTGGCTCTCATTGTGGGTGTCTGCTCAGCTAGGAAGCTCTCCACCAAAAGCGTTCACTCTAGCACCCCAGCCTGAGTCAATATAATGAGTGATACCATTGATGCTCGGATCTCCCATCAGAGACCCTGATAAAATGTCTGGGCCCTGATGAAAGGGTCGCGTAACGTGTCGGTGGAGTAGCGGGAGAGATCAGTGAACCTCGCCGAGTACTGGTCCACTATCATGCGGGCATGCTATATGTGTTGTATCTCCAATATACGCATAGAGAATAAGGTCACTGGGATGAAATCCACCCTAAAAATTCCCTCGAAGTCCACCTAGATGAGATTCTCCTCGTTATGTACCTGGAGAATCATGCTCCAACATCTCCCTGCTATAGCCTGAAAAAGAATGGCTGCTAGGATCACCATAACGTCAGATGGTGTCCCAACCAGGCAGAAAACTCTGTCCACAGCCTCCAACCAGTCCTTAGCCACCTGCAGGTCCATCTCTCCTTGAAACCTCAGAAGACTCTACTCCTGAAACTCATGATATGTTCTCAGTCGGCGTGCACCCTCTACTGGCAGGGTTAGTGGCAACAGCTTCCCAATGGGTAGTGGTGCTACTCGTACACCACCCGAAGGTGCTAACACTGTAACAGGGACCTGGACCAAGGCCTCATCGCTCGGTGGGCCGCCATCGTGTACTCTCTCAGGAATCCTGGCTAGCTGTGTATGTGGTGGAATGCTGAAAGAAGAAAATCATGCAGCGGTCCATAAGTTATACCTTGTGATATCACTTAGATAGATCATAAGAAAAACTCTTTAAAAAACACATGCAGTCAGTGCTTCTGTGTACTGAGTCAGAAATCAGAATTCATAGTCCTGATGTATGGATATGTCAGCCATCACACCAACACTAGACCCACTGAACTGAAAACCACACTCGTAACACTTAACAATATAACTACATTGAAAAGATTAGAGTCCTAGTTCTTCGGTAGAACTGACACCTATGATACCACTTTGTCACGACCCATACCCCAGGGCTCATGCCCTGACTACCCCAAGCCCATATCACATAGGCCAAGGGTTGGTGACTGGCATCAAAAGGCATACTCCCTAAAAAGGGATGGCATTGGCTTTGAACCTGTAGAAACACACAGACTATAACGCATTGAGAAACAACTATGAAGTAAACTATTGTAGTAAAAAGAGTACTGAAAGTAAAAGAGCTAGAATACAAGACCAACTAAAAGGTACAAGTACAACTAAAAGGAGAAAAGCAGCTCCAGGATCTTCCACTGAGAATCCTACCTGAAGGGTAGGTATAGATCACCTCCTTATCACTCCACGTATGCCCGTCTCCTATATGTACCATCTAGTCCTTGATCCCTAAAACCTCATCCCAACTACTTGACATCTCCATAAGAAACAACAAGGTGCAGGAAAATCCCATGCATGGGTGGGTATGACAATACCCAGTAGGGCCCCTGTGATCCCTGAATGTCTCTCAGAATTCCACAAAGTAAAAACAAAAAGCATGATCTCAAACACAAGGCACAAAAAAATAGACATAACTTAATTAGAGTATAAGCTAAAACCAAGTTTTTAGTGAAATATAGAAGTACATATGATTAGTCATGAATCTATATCATCTTATTCTATAAAGAGGCACAACTGCTGACCATACGAAGTCTGACCCACAAAGATCGTTAGGTACTAACCCCCAAAATGACCCACACAGGATCTGACCCACAAAGGATCGGTATATTACTGAACCATGATAGGCCACTCTAAGGTTGGTCCTTGTCAGGTTACGAGGTGCTGATCCAAAAAGGACCTCTAGGTGCTAACCCACATAGGATCACTCGGTACTAACCTCCATATGGTATGTCTCCAACATCAGCCTCACTACCAGCCACTGGATTCCCACTCATAGCATGCTTGAGTACTACATTATCTACCCCTTGAGATATCGTTTGTACCTCAACCCCTAGTAAGATCCATGAAGTAGTAACCCAAAGGACCTCAATGTCGTAAGGGTTCCAATGCGATTGATGGTGCATCAATCAGACCCCCGGTCTGTGAGTTATAAGAATGTTAATTCCTAGGGCCCGGTTGGATTCAGGTTCGATCCAACCCAGCCATTCCTTGACTCTCTCCAAAACTCAAGTGGAGTATAACAACAAGGATATTCTCGATCCAAGGGTCCTATCTCCATATACAGTTCGTCAAACAGATGTCTGGTTCCCATGTTATGGCCCTTTAGAAGTTTCTAGGACCAGTGGGGCTCGGGCCTAGTCCGACCCTATCGGACTAACCTGACCTGACCAGATCTAGGCTGGGCCATAAAGGACTAGGTCTGATGGGATGGGTTCCATCCCGGCCCGCAAGGGCGGGGGGGGGGGGGAGAAGGGCGGCCTACAAGGGTGGCCCGACCCGTATAGGGCAGTCTGCAATGGGGCGGCCTAACCCACAAAGGGGAGGCCCATAGGGGCAGCGCCCCTCTAGAGTGGCAGCCAGGCAGGGCAATAATCTGCTAGGGCAGTGGACCCATAGGGCGGCAGCCTGCTAGGGCGGTAGCCCAGTCTGAGGTGGAGCGGGGCCCGACCCGATGTGGGGCGCGATGTAGTCCAAGGGGGAGCGCGACCCGCTATGGGGTCCACCCTAGCTGGTGCGAGTTGTGTGAGCCCCTGGTCTCCAAAACTCCTGAACTGCCCAGAGGCCATTTGGTTTGGAATGTGGATGCGCCACATGGGCGCCAGTCAGGTGCCGCGAAACCCACCGGTGGCATGGGTTCAGCCTCTGATGTGGCTTCGACCGCCGCTTATGTTCACTGGGGGTATGTTGGTCGTGCCGGCTCCCTTTCCATGGCCGACTGTCATTCCTGCCACATTGTATGTTTGCTGCTACTAACAAGCTATGGCCTCTTTCTCACCAGTAGCGCGCGACAGCATGCCACACATCCTCCACAGCAGGTCAGCGTCGGCCTCTCCGATGATCGTCGCAGCCTTGTGCTGCAGACTCCTCTTGCAGCGTGCATCGGCGCACTGGTGCCGCCGCACCGGTGGTCTTCCACTGAGGGTGTAGTATTAGTAAAGTAGCAGAGGTTTCAGGCTGAGATCGTTAGGCCCACACCCTCCGTGTTAGCTCACAAACATGAGGGATGAATTTAAAGGGGATTGAAAAAATTCATCTAAAATAAACAAGAATCAAAAACCCTACCTCGAAATGTTGGATAAATGCCACAGTTGAAGGTGGTTGGGTGATCTTCATTCCCGTTGATTTCTTCCAAAGACGTTTCTTTCATGTTGTCCTTTGGTTCAGGTTTTCTATGTTGCTCGTCACCGCTCATCGGAACTGGTTCTGCCCTCTAAGGGATTGGTATCTCGACACTCCTTTAGAACTTCGTGGTTTGGAAAAACTATGTTGGTACCTCCCCCAAGTTCTATATATATAAGAGAGGGGGAGGGTAAGTAACGATGTTGGGAATTGATGGGGCTCATTAATTAGGATGCTTCTTAATTTCCTTAACGTTGTAGTTACATATATTGTAGGGTTAATCTGTTTAATATCTTGACACACCATTGGCCCCACACACCACTTTTCTGTTAAAGGTTATGAAAGAAAGAGAAAATAATAAAATTATTTTTTTTCATTTCTTTTAAAAAATCACAAAACATAACTTTTTCTCCAGACCTACTGCGGTTAAAGTAATGTCTCCCTTAAGAAAATCCCGACACTACAAATTCAATGGTGCCCTCGTATTTTTAATCCAAATACTGGTTCAAAAGATAGAAAATTTTTCTCACGCATTTACTGAACGTACCTTGAAAAAACATTAGAAATTCATTCTGGGTACATCAGGCCTCAGAATCACACACTGTCAATTTTCACAGACTCATAATAATTCAATATAATTAAAAACTTTACATGAAAATATCTAGATCTTTACACAAATCCCTAGAAAAATTATATTTCATGTTTATTAATATACATGGGGTGTACTTTTGTTTTTTCATTTTCATTATTTCGTCCACTACATTTATTATTCCTTGAAAAATGGATATTTATTTCTCAAATAAATATCACTGCATTACTCACTAATAAATATATTATTTTACCCTCAATATATTTTCTGGAATAACTAGTGTCGAAAAAATGCAATCACGCATCCTTGAATAGTTATTAAACAACAATCGGGAATAATCTTTATTCAACTTGTTAAATTAATACTTAACTCAGATACTTGGAAAAACATAGTGGGTGACCCTCTAGGCCTCTTTCTCAGTGGCATTAGGTGGAGCCTGCCTAAAGTCCAAGGTTACCCTCTAGAAATATGCCAATGCATCCATAGAGAAATAAGTTAACACTGCAATGATGTGTCAGCTCCTACGAATGCTTACCATGTAATGTAATACCATTCTCTCGATATCTCAAATTAAGCGGGTTTCATGCTAATGCCATCAACCCATGTGCTCTATTATTATTTCTTTGACTTTATGGAATTGAACTAGCCCATTCCTTACCATGTACATGTATTTATTTAGGCTATATCAATTTCATCAATGGTCCTGTGATATCTACATCTGTTATGGAACAGAAGGGAAAAATCCTTTCTTGCATTATCTATTAATGTTGTATTACTCATAGCTCACCCAACATATTCTACCTCACTGTTAACAGTGTGTCATCACAGTTTTTTTCAATACATCTAAGAAGGAAAGTTGTAATACCAATTAAAAATAATCTTAAAGTATAAGGACCAATACACATGTCCGTAGATAGGAACATCCAATGACATAATGAAATGCAGATTTCTTACTAGTGGGTCTCATTCTCATAATATCCTCTTAGATATTTCCAAGGGCGCGCACTGTGATAAGATGCCCTACGGTTTTATGGGTCCTCAACTCTAATGGTTTGTATTATTTGTGTCTCTCAAATAACACTATCTGGCCACAGAAAATATATTCAAGAATACTGTTATAGAATTTCCAGGTTCTCATTATAGCAAGGATCTTCTATGAACCTTTAATGCAACGGTTATCCTTAGGATATTATCACATGCATTTTCACGTGGAAGAACAATCAAGATGTGATAAGGTATTTATTAATGAATAAAGTACAAAGTAGTTGGTTCTAGGAAACCAATTCCAACATAAATAACATAAATAATTTTAATCATGACATAAATTATATATATAATAATTATATAAAATATTATAATCATCCATTAAATGTGGAGATAAAAAATTGAATTACACCATTCAAGGATATGGTAGTCTATACGTTTGAATGAACATTGTTATCATTTACAATGAAAAGAATAAAAGAAAGATAAATAATATTTTATAATTATAAAATCATAATTATATCATTTATATTCATTAAATCCGTCATTATAAACATCCATGTGAGTCAGTGATAGAAAATTAATCATTTCATTGGGTAGAGGTGTAGTCCACAATTATGCACGAGTGAGTGTTTCATTCTCCATTTAATAAAATTGTATGAAGTTATATTATATTATATAATTATATAAGAATAATTATAATTTAAATAAAATATATAATAATTATATACAACATAATAATCTTCCATGAGAGGTGGTGGTGGAAAATGAAATGAATTTCTTTGTGAGGCTGTAATCCACATAAAAACAGAAACAATGCTTTAATTTCCCATTTGATTAGTAATGAGTTAAATAAAGGTTATTCCATAAATATAGAAACATCTCAGTATATGTTATATACATATGTTATTATATAATTATATTTATAATATAATTTAATTAGGTAATGGAAGAATGAAAATTAATACACGTAGTTAAGAGATATTCCTCTTCTTTGGAAGGCCTCATTTATCTTAAACCTTACACATTATAAGGTTGGTATTTTGATTAAATAAAAACCTCTAGATAATGTGAAGGCATGTTAAGATGGTATTTGTGTAGAAATATTCTGATATATAAGGATTTTGAAGTGCGTGTAATAGAGTAGATGTTGTGTTATTTCATAATAGATGGACAATACACACTTACAATTTTTCAAAACATTAAAAAATATTGATATCTTATTCTAGACATGTGGCTTCTAATTAGACTATTTTAAAAGTGATTATGGTATAAGATCTAAATATAGAGGTATAAAAGGATTTATAAAACTTTTTAAGTAATTTTAACCCCTACCACCCACCCCTGTTTGGCCATATTAACCTTTACCATAGTATTGACTTTTTACCTAGATTACTACTCATAAAGACCAAACATGAAAGTGTCCTCATTATAAAATTTTTAAATTTTGATTACAATTATTGATTAAATTTCATAAAAATGAATTTTAATCATAGTTATATTTTAATTTAAAATCAAACCTATAAAATGTGATGAAAAAAATATTCTTTAAAAATTATATTTTTAAACACAAAAAATGGAAAAATACCAAGGCCAAGAATAATGATGATTATAGTATAATTGATTATGTTATTTATAATTAAATTATACTTATATTACTTTATGATCAAATTGAAAATATATCATGAATTTTAAATGACATGATTTAATGAAAAATTTTCAATTTTACAAAAAATGGTAACTCTGGATATTCACATAATAATAAATCATTTTATAAAAAATACAAAAAATTCAAATGAAGCTAATATTTTAATTTTTTTTTCAAAAAGTATAATAATTTTCCCAAATAAATATTTTTGAAACATAAATAAAATGAAATGCATTTAAAATATTATGGTGCTACAATGAGGGGACTCGATGAGGCATGTCATGTTAGAGTGGTATAAGAGAATGTTTTATTTATGGTTTATGTTTTAAGTTATGTGTTACATGATTATTGGTTAGTAATATTAGGGAAATGTGTTAAATGGTATAAAGTTGGGGTTCTTGGGCAATGAATCCAGTGTTGGTGTGGAAATTGACATATCCATTTACTAGGACTCTGATAACCTATTTTATTAATCATTAAAATGACGCACTAGTTGTAGGGGAATTTAATTGTACATAAATAATATCAAAATTGGTTTTTTAACTTAATTTATTTCCCTAGATATAAATTATTTAATTTGGTTAATCTATTCAAATTATAGGATTCCACTATAGAGGTAGCTTGCCATGATCCTAAGGTAGGGTTGTGATACTACCATAAAAGTGTTATATCCCAAAATAAATGAATATATTAGAGAAAATTATTATATATGTGGGAAATTGATGAGGAAATTACATCAGGTATGAGTGTGGAGGTCCCTCTACCCATGGAAATACAGGCTGACCAACATCCCATAGTATAAGAAGTAATTTTTTTTCATGTGATAGAGTTTATTATTAGTTTGGTATGGGATAAAGATATTCATATACTTATCGAATTTTATGAGTTCTATTTTCATTTTCTTCTAAGGTTGTGAGTAGATCATAACCCTTAATTAGTTGGGGACAATATTTAGATAGTTGTTTAGGTATTCTTCTTAGATTGAGTTGCCTTCCAATTAAATAGAAGTGATTTCAGCTAGACTTATTCATAGAATGATGGGCCATTGGTGGATCTTGATCATCTAGAAAAATGATGATTCAACTCTTCCATGGACTGATCTTGAGCACCTTTTCCATGAATAGGACTATATTTGTATGTTGAGGTCCATGAAAATTCAAGATTTATTAGAGTTTCAATGGGGTGGAATGTGAGTTGTTGAGTATGAATTTAGATTCACTGATCTCATGAGTCACTTTATCGACATAGTAAATGATTGATTATTTTGGAAATTTAATTTTGACTTAAATTTTAATATAGATATTTAATTAAGTGTTTCTACTATGTATTCCCACTTACATTGGGGTACTATATTGGGCCTTACTAATATAGAGCTTCTCGGAAGATGGGATACATATGATGGGTGTGGGTGGTGTTCATTTATGAATGTATTAATCAGACATAGGTATTTGATATTAGATTTAATATTCCTAATATAGATACCATATGTTTTTTCAAATATTATTACATGACTTAAAACATAACTGACTATCAAATTACCAGCCAAGGATTATAAATTCTAGTATATTTGGACGATTAGGTACATAAAATTGAAACGTGGTTCTAAATAAAAAAGTTTATTTATTTATCATACATTATTACCTTCGAAATACCTTTAATCCCTTACATTTCCATTGTATAACCTTGGGATAACATGAACAAAAGGGATGAGCTAAAAATCCTAGTATGGGAGTAATCCTAGGAATAAAACATAACATATTGGTTAGAAGCGATAACATGATAAAGTAAAGGCATTGAACATGAATAAACATAATGGAGAATAATATGAATAACATGTTAACATATAATAATGTAATTATAGGAATATGGAAACATCATATAACATGAAATAAACATGAGTCAAGGATAAATACAAAGACTATATAACATGGTGGACAAATTCCCAAAAAGGAATTGTGTTCACTTCTAGTGGCAACATGAAAACTCATGAGACTAAATACTTACCAATTAATTGGAGCACTATCTAGGCTCACCCATCATAATGTTTCCATGAATATGTGTGCCACATGAAGAATAAATATAAGGGTTACCCATGGAAAGAAATGGGTATCATAATCAAGACCTAAGGCATAAAAAATGAGCATATCATAAATGTGTCAATGAATGAATGGATTAAATACATAAATGGAAATTAATAAGGGAAATTATACATATGTCATGATAAATGAGGTCAAAAGGAATTGTATACATGCAAAATAGTGTTTAAGAGACTTTAGAAATTAACCCTTTTACTGTTTTTTAAGGGAAATATTAAAGACTCTTTAAAATGGTAAAGGAATAATTATTTATATAAAACCATACATGATCCATGATATTTTTTCATGATAAAAATATCTATTTTATGAAAATAATTGTGTCTTAAAATAGATTATATAGTGCACTTTAAAATGGGTAAGAATTCAGGAAGTTTCCTTAAATCAGGCTTGCTTATCTGGGAGAATTGTGTGTGAAACCTTTTAAAAACATTTATATCCCTTAGAATAATAATGAAAGGAACCTGATAAATTATTTTGGAACATATAAATATATTTTATAATATGTAAATAAAATAAAAATATAATTTAATTTGGGTAAAAATAGATAAAGAGTAACCCGGATGAATAATGGAGGTTCAAGTAGAATCCCTTACCTTAAGTCCAAAGCTGTTCTTCACATGATCTTAATGTCTTGGATAATAAAATAAAATTAATTAATAAATAAATTATAGAACCATTTATACATGTAATTGATTTATTATAATTTTATTAAGTTCGTGTATGGTCTTTTTAATGGGCTATAGTGTTCAATTTCATTATTTGGGAGTGCTCGTTTTCTTAGCTTTCATGATCGATTCACTTGTATAAGAGTATGTAAGTTTATGTAAAATGGAAATATAAATCTATAAATAAAGTTATAATTTACTAATACAAATAAAAAAATTTAAATGATCATATAAATCATATGGTTATTTTGGGTGAGGATGAATCAATAGATAAAAGATAATGATAATCGTTTAGGTCAATTTAGTGATTTTTCAATCACAACAAACTCATTTTGTTTTATCATTTAGTATCACTTATATAAAATGGTTATAGAATATGAAATAATATTAAATAAATATAATATAATATGTTTCGACTATAAAAATGTTTTCATGTCTAAAATTGAAGTTGGAATTGAAATATGAAAGAACGTCATCCATGAAGGTGGTAAATCGGTACCTCACAAACGATGTTTTCATTATTAGAAAAAGATCGAGGAGGAGATATTTGATGAATAATTATTCAATAAATATGAAAATATTATATTATATGTATTATACGTGAGTTTTAATGAAACATGGATATGGGATGTTGGGATAAGATAATAAAATAAAGATCTTGAAAAGAAAATAAAGGAAACTAAAAGGGGAATTTACATTTTTAAATTATCCTCCTTGAGAGCCTCCAAAGGTAAAAGGTCTTGGCCTTTGGATGAGACCAAGAGCTGATTTATGCAAGGGATGGGATTGGGAGGATATGTGATTAGAATTTAGACAAGTAACGTGCCTTGAGAGGTGTGAGGATAAGTGGTGGTGAGGGATTGTATTTATATTGTAAGAGGGGACTGTTTTCTCATTATTTTAATCCTTAGTTTATTATTTTTTCAAAAGGCTATAAATAGTTTAATAATTATCATAAAATATAACAAATTAATGAATTATAGTTTGATATTTTGGGCTTACATCATCCATACATCATCTATGACTCTATAAATCAAGCATTTAGCATTTATCGTAAATTATTGTATTGACTATTCACCAAAATTTCAAGTATTTCAGTAAAATACAAAAAAATCACCCCTTACATTTTTCAACCCGTAGAATTAAAAAATTAACACCATTTTATGAAAATAATTTTATAATATGATAAATTTTGTTTTTAATTAAAATGATCATTTACATAGAAACTATAAATTTTAAAATTATAACTAGTTTTAAAACACTTTAAAAAATAAATAAGGTCTCATAAAATTATATTATAATCATAAGAAATTAAAATATTAATTTATGAATACATTTTCTGAAAATAAATTTTCTTTTAAATTATTAAATTAATCATAAAATTATAGTTAAATATCTATGACTTACACAAATACCAACACTTAATAAATATGTTTTTAAATATTTATTTACTTATACTATGATGTAGTTACATCATATTGTCATTTATAAGATTGATACTTTTTTTATACATTCATTGGTGAGATTACTATTCAATTGTCCAGTTAACTATTCATAAGGCCCATGATACTATTCCAAAGGTCATGTTACTATTCCATTTATATATGATCTTTACCTTCTAAAAATGTCTTTTATTTAATTAAATACTCATTTTTAACGATTGTATGGTATTCTTAATGTGATTTTATGTGATTATACTATATGAAATAATTATAAGAAGGGAATTTCATTGATAAAAGTTTTGGGTCGTTACATTCTTCCCAGCTTATGAAATTTCGCCCTAACAATTTCATATTACATTTTATGTTGAAAATAGGTGTGGGTACTTCTCCTTCAACGCTTCCACTAGTCCCCATGTTTCCTCTTTGTATTTACGGTTCCACTATAATAATTTGACCGAGTGAGTTGTCTTGTTACATAGAACATTATCTATATGATCCAAGATCATCCCTGGATACTCCTCATATGAAAGATCATTTTGCAACTGTACCATCATATAATTTATTACATGTGAAGGATATGGTATGTAATTCCTTAAGGGGGATACATATAATAAATTGTGTTCTTCATACATGGTAGGTGGAAGTGCTATTCGAAAGGCCACAACTCCAACATGATCATGAATATCTAATGGGATGATGTACCGGGGACATAGTTTTCCTTTCTTCAAAAATAACATGATTCTCTTCCATGGATATATGTAGAGGAATACAATGTCTCTAACCTTAAACTCAAGGCCTCATCAATGTTTTTTTGCATATCTATTTTGTATCCTTTGGTCTACCTTGATGTGCTCTAGAATGGTTTTCTCCTTCTCCACCATTTCTTTGACCATTTTAGGTCCTAGCCGCTTAAATTCTCCACCTTTATCCCATCATGAAATTGTTCTACATATTTCCCCTAAAGGGCTTCATATGGATCGATTTCGATGCTTGAGTGGAAACTATTGTTGTATGAGAACTCAACTAGAGGTAGATGTTAGTCTTGTTATCTTTTAAACTCCCTATAACACTCTCTCAACATTTATTCATGTGTCTAAATAGTTTTCTTAGATTGGCAATCAGTTTGAGGATGATAGGACATATTGAAGTTTAGATCAGTGCTTAGAAGTTGTTAGAGACTTTTCAAGAACATCAAGGTGAATCACAAATCTCGATCAGATACAATTGATAGTTGTACTCCATTTAGCCATACTAATTCTTTAATGAATATCAATAAAAGTTTATCTAGTGAAAAATCCTCTCAAATTGCAATAAAGTGAGATGTCTTTGTAAAACAATCCCCAACCACCCATATAGCATTGTTCCCTCTGGATGTCTTTGGATGTCCAATGAAATAGTACATGGTAAATTTATCCCACTTCCATATTAGTATGGGTAGTGGATGCATCATCCCATTATTCTTTTGTCTTTCAAACTTCCCTTGCTGACATACTAGGAACTTTAATGTATATTCAGTTATCTCCTTTTTTTCATATTATCCAACCAAAAGTTGTTGCATAGATCTAGATACATCTTTAGACTCTCTAGGTGGATAGATAAGGTTGAGATATGTGCGTCATTCAAAATCTCCTTCTTTATCTCTAGACTGGATAGTAAACATTTTCATGACACATATCTTATAACTCCTTCCTCTTTCATTTTTAACTATAATGATTTTCCTTTTCTCATAACTACCACCTTCTTATGAATTTTAACATCATTTCAATGAGAATCCTTTATTTTTTCCATGAGGGATGGTTAAGAAATCATCTTAGAATGTATTGATGATGTTCTTCCCTTAATTATTTCCATGTCCATAATTTTCATGTCCAAGAATATAGGATCCTTATCAATTATCACCATTGATAATGATATGGGATCCTTTTTACATAGAGAATCCACTACCTTATTTGGTTTACCTAGATTGTATTAGATTGAGCAGCAATAATCCTTAATGAGCTCAAACAATATTACATGGAACATATTAATCTCTTTCTATGTGAATATATATTTGAATCTTTTGATCATTATATATGTCACACTTCTCACCATAGAGATATTGTTGCCACATTTTCAATACAAAGAACATAGTTTCCAACACTCGATCATGTGTGGGGTAGTTTTTCTTGTGGATTATCAATTACCTTAAGGAGTATTCTATTAATTTTTTATTTTTCATCAGTACACAACCTAATCCCTTCATTTAATCATCACTATACACCACAAAGAGTTCCCCACTTGTTGGTAGTGTGAGTAATGGTGCCATGATAACCATTTTTTTCAACTCCATAAAGTAGTCTACACATTCACTAATCCGGAAAAACATTTATACATTCTGAGTCATCTTGGTTAGTTGGTTCAAAAATCATGATATGTTCTTCAAAAATATATGGTAACACCAATCTAGACCAAGGAAAATATGGATCTATGTCACAGATGTTGTCATGGGCCACTCTTCAATTGTCATTGTCTTGTAAGGGTCCACATATTTCCCTTTGCTGGGGATTACATTCCACAATAATGATACTTCCTCCATCTAGACGTAATAATTACATTATATTGCACAATGTTTCTCCCTTAGAAATATATTTATCACAGTATTAAAATGCTCCTCATGTTCCTCTTTCACTTGGAGTATATCAGAATATTTTCAATAAAGACTACCACAAATTTCTTATGATAATATCCTAAAAATATATTCATTAAATCTATGATAATTTATAGAGAATTAGTGAGTCCAAAGGGCATGAATATAAACTCTTAGTGTCTGTAACTCATTAGAAATTCATTAATAGGAATACCTTCCTTCCTCTCATTTAATTAGTGATATCCCGACCAAAGTTCAACCTTATAGGAATTACTTATCCCATGTAGCTGATCAAACAAGTCATCTATTCATGGTAGGGGATACCTATTATTTATAAAAAATTTCTTGAGATCATGATAATCAATGAATAATAACATTGATCCATCTTTCTTATTTATGAATATGATTGGCTCACCCCATGGTGATGCACTCAGGCATATAAAAGCCTTATCCAAATTCTCCTTTAACTATTTATTTAGTTCTTCCAGATCAGTTGTAGACATTCTATAAGATTTCTTTGATATAGGTAGAGATATCAAAATTAGTTTAATGGAGAACTGAACCTCTAGATCAAGAGTAATAACATGAAAATCTTTGTGGAGTATATTAGTCCAATCCATCATGATGGGCATATATTCGAACGTGATTATATCATTTCTCTCAATCATTTGACCAAGATATTCTTTCTCCTAAGGTAATAATATGCATAATTGAGATTATGACTCTGAAGAAGATTCATACTCTTTCGTAGACATGTAAAAAATTAGAGGATGCTTCAGGATGTGAAGAGTGATCTACCTTTCTAGACAATTGATGTTGGTATTTTATAAAGAAATCCAATCCATGCTGAATATAGAATAATACTCTATTAAAGGGAGTATCAAAAGATTTTATGGGAGGTTAATTCCTAAAAACTTAACCATGTTGGGGTTATAAACTTTAGATGCCACAATTTCTCCATTAGTTTTTCTCACATATAACACAACGTCCAAATTTTAATGTGGTGTTTGAATAGTTCAACTAAACATTCAAGATATGAAAGAATGCATAGAATCAGAATGAAATATTACGTTCTCTATTCTTGAATAAATAACTATCGTACCTATCACCACATAATATTCAGGATCCACCTTATAAGTAGTGATAGAATATTCCCTTCCCTGATGCCTTGGAAGTTTTTTTTGGTTTCCTCTAACAACCCTATTCTTAGGGCATTGGTTTGAAAAATTACCATGTTCCTAAAAGTTGAAACACTGCACTACAGGCTGAGCATTCATATGAACCTTCCTTTATTCTTCCATGTTAGTAGTATTCTTCATATCTCTATGGTAGTTATTAGACATGTCCTATTATTTTCCACATTTTAAGCATCACTTGGTTCCCTTTAATAAGTTTCCAAGATGCTTCTTCCCACACTTTTGACACCTGGGTTACTGGGACTTCTTTCCATCATGGGATTTATGAATGATATTAAACTCCATTTTCCACTTTTATTCATTGGGACCACAATACCACTTAGAGTCTCCTATATTCATTTGAACCTTTAGGGAATAACTAATAATCTCCTCATAACTATCAAAGTCATGAATTTCCATTTCTTTTTATAGACTCCACTTTAGACTGCTAAACTAGCGACCCACCTTTCTTTCGATGTTCATGACAAATATAGAGGTGTATCTAATTGGACTTTTGAAGGTTTCATTATATGCCCAGATAGACTCATCTTCCCTGCCTGGGGAATTTACTATCTATCTAGAGATTGAGGGTTTTGGGAAAATACTTATCGAAAAATATTTTCTTGAAATTTTCTCATTCTACAAAATCAATTTCTTCCTAGGAATTTGTGTCTTTATCAGTTTCCACCACTAATCTACTTCCCCCAAAAAATGATAAACTTCTTGCACAATATTATCTTATTCTAAGAATTAGAGGATATATAATATCTTTTCAATCGAGTGAATCTAATATTCTGTGAGGAGGGGATCAGAAAATCCTCTAAACATAGGAGGCCTTTTCTACATGAAGGTTTCAATAGAAACATGTCATTTATTAGGATATGTAGGGTGTTCCACATGATTTATTTTATTATTCATAACATGAACCAACCAAGAAAGTACTGTCATAATGTTTTTAGGACCATTTCCTATCATATCTGGAATATCATTATGGAAATTGGTACAATTCCCATCACATTGATTATTGGCATGTGTTCTTATATTTCTGTCCATTTACTTATAAAAATAATGTACAATTAGGGGGCCTTAATAATTAGCTAGTAATCATAAAAAGGAAATTGTAAATATAAAAGGATAAACCTATAAAGTAAAAGTATATCATAACTTGTGATTCGATAGGTTTCAATCTAGGTTATCCATGATATATTCCTTAAAATATATTTTCTTATGGTCCTTTTTTATTCCCTTAATAATTGTTCGTAATAAACTTATGAATTTTACTATTCATATCTCCCAATAGTGATAAACTAGGTGCGTAGTAAGGCTCATTGTTGTGTAAACAATTAACCCAAGTCAGACCAATAACACCTTATTAGATTTTTTACTCCTAGATAAATATTTTCCAAAACCACATACACTTATGGTGTCCCAATAAGGAATTATAATATTGATAAATGACTTAATCTAAAATTATCAAAATATTGAGATGTTTTTTAGAAATAGTATTATCTATAAGGTTCTTACCAAATTGATCTATTTTAAATCTACAAAAATAACTAGATAATCTTCTAATACCAATTATAGAAACCCTACCCCTTTTCACATATTAATTCATGATTTAAATATAATTAACTATAAACTAGAATCCATGGATCAAAACGTCCACTGTATTTGGAAGACTAGGTATATAAAATAGAAAACTTGGGTCTAAATAAAATATTTAATTATTTATCATCCATTATGATATCCTAACAACCTTTTATCTCTTATATTTTCTTAGGATACCATGGGTATATCATGAACAATTGGGATGATCTAAAAATCCAAGTAATGGGGTAAGCATAGGAATAAAACATAGCATATTGGATAGAAGAAATAACATAATGGATTAATGGAATGGAACATGATTAAACATAATGAATAATAATATGTATGACATGGTAACATATAATCATGAAATCATAGGAATTTGGAAACATCATATTACATGAAATCAACATGATTCGTGTCTAACTACCAAGAATATATAACATGGTTGAAAAAGTCCCATAAAGGAATTAGGTTCACTTACTATCACAACATGTCATCTCATGAGACAAAAAATTACCCAATGCATTGGAGGGATATCTGGGAACAACCATCATAACATGTTCATGAACATGTGTTCCACGTGATGAATAAACATAAGGGTTATCCATATAAAGAAGTGGGTATCCTAATCATGTCATAAGAAATAACAAATGAGCATATCATAAATGTGTCCATGAAAGAATAGATTAAAAATATACATTAATATTAGTAAGATAAATAAGACTTAGATCATGATAATTTATGTCAAACTAAAGTGGGTACATGTAAAAAAAGTGTTTAGGAGACATTAGAAACCAAACATTTTATTGTGGTTTCTGAAAAATATTAAAGATTCATTAAAATGGTAAAGGAATAATTATTATTATAAAAATAGAAAATATCCCTGATAGTTTTTTATTATAAAAATGTTTTTCTATAAAAATAATGGTGTCTTATAAAATATTATAGAGTGCTCTTGAAATTGGGTAATAATTCAAGAAGTTTCCTTAAATCGGGCTTGCTTATCAGGGAGAATTGAGTATGAAACCATTTAAAAACATGTGTATACCTCAAAATAATGATGAAAAAATATTAATAAATGAGTTTTGAACATATAAAAATCATTTATAAGATTTAAATAAAAGTAAAGGGTAATTTAATTTGGGTAAAAATAGGGAAATAGTAACCTGAAGGAATAATGGAGGTTCGGGTTGAATCCCTTACCTTAAGTCCAAAGGTGTTCTTCACTCGATCTTAATGTAATGGATAATAAAATTAAATTCATTTAATAATAATTATATAATATTTTATAGTTTTAATTTATTTATTATAATTTTATTATATTAATTTATGACCTTTTTAATCTGTTATATTGTTCAATTTTATCATTCAGGAGTGCTCATTTTCTAAGTTTTCATGATCTATTCACTTGTATAAGAGTATTGAAATTTATGAAAAAATGAAAATATAGATCACGAATTAAATTTATAATTAATTAATTTACATTAATAATGTTAAATGATCATATAAATCATTTGTTTATTTTTTTGGGGATGAAACACTTGATAAAAGTTAATGACAATTGTTTAGGTTAATTTCGTGGGTTTTTGATCACAATGAACTCGTTTTATTTTATTATTTATTATTATGTATAAAAAATTATTAAAGAAAATTAAATAGTATGTAATAAATATAATATAATTCTGTTCAACCATAAAATTGGTTTTATGACTAGCATTGAAGGTGGAATTGAAAAATGATAGCACATTGTCCATGATGGTTGAAAATCAGCACCCCACAGACAATGTTTTCACTCTAAAAAAAGATATTCGAGAAGTGGTTTGATGAAGAATTATTATATAAGCATGAAAAATTATAATATATGTAATATAATAGAGTTTTCATTCCACTTAGACCAGGGTAATTGAGGACAAGATATGAAAAGATAGATCTTGAAAAGAAAATAAAAAAATGGAATGAAAATTTTACCTCTTGAATTTATCCTCCTTGAAAGCCTCCAAAGGGAAAATGGTTTTTCCTTTTATGGAGACCAAGATCTACTAGATGTGGGGGAGGGTATTGGGAGGACATGTGATTATAATTTTGACAAGCACAAGCCTTTAGAGTTGTGAGGAGAGGACGTGGTGAGGGGGGGGGGGGTATTTATAGTGGAGTAGGGGAGTGGGTTCTCATTATTTTAATAATTAGTTTAATATGTTTTCTCAAGACTATGATTAAGTTGATAATTATCATCAAATATAATTAAATAATTAAGGATATTTATTTATTTTTTTCTTACATCAACCATACATCATCTATTACTCCATAAATCATACATTTAGCATTTATAGTAAATTATCATATTTTACTATTCCCTAAAAATTCAGGTATTTGAGAGAAATTAAAAAAAAATCACCCTAAATTTTTTTCAATGTGTATAATTAATAATGGAAATAAATTTCATGGAAATAATTTTATAACCATGATAAATTTAACTTTTAATAAAAATCATCATTTATTTTGGAAATACCAATTTGAAAATTATAACTCACTTTATAAATCATTGAAAAAATAATTAAGGTCTCATAAAATTATCTTATAATAATAAGATATAAAAATATTAATTTATGGATACATTTTATAAAAATAAATCTTCTTTTCAATTATTACATTAATCATAAAATTGTAATTAAATATTTTCGAATTACAAAATACCAATACTTAATTAATAATTTTTAAAATATTTATTTACTTTGAAATATGATATAATTATATCATATTCTCACATATAATGTCGATAAATTTTATTTATACTTTAATTGGGGATGTTACTATTAAATTTTCTAGTTTTCTATTCATAAGGTTCATGTTACTATTCCAAATGCCATGTTACTATTACATTGGTATATGTTACTTATTATATATAAATTCCATTTATTTCATTCATAATTCATTTATGAAGTTTGTATCATGTTACTAGTTTTATTTTATGTGATTATACAATATTAAATAATTATAATAATGGAATTTCATTGACAAAAGTTTTGGTTCATTACATTCTTCCACCCTTATGAAAATGTTCCCTTGAAATTTCATTTTACATTCTATGTTGAAAATATATGAGGGTACTTATCATTCATCACATCCGTTGGTTCCCATGTTGCCACTTCGCAATTATGGTTCTGCCATAGTACTTTGACCAGGTGAGTAGTCATGTTATATAGAACTTTATCTATATAATCCAAGATCTTCACTGGATACTCCTCATATGAAATATCGTTTTTAAAATGTTCCACCTTTGATATCAATACATGTGAAGGATCTAGTTTTTACTTCCTTAAGAGGGATACGTGGAATACATCATTTACTTGACACATGCTAGGTGGTAGTTATTGTCGATAGTTCATAGCTTCAACACGATCAAGATTATCGAAGGGGCTGATGTACCTAGGACTTAGTTTTCCTTTCATCAGAAATCTCATGATTCTCATATAAAGAGATATATGGAAGATTATCATGTCTCCAACCATAAACTAAAGGTCTCATCAATGATTTTCTCCATATATATGTTTGTATACTTTAGACTTCCTTGATGTACCACTGAATGGTTTTCACCTTCTCCACCATTTCTTTGACCATTTCTAGTTCTAGAAACTTATATTCACTAACTTCATCTCATCATGCTAGTGTTCTATATCTTTTCTATAAAGGGCCTCATATGGGGCCATTTAAATGATTAATTGGAAACTATTATTATAAGTGAACTCAACTAGAATAATATGTTGGTCCCATCTTACTTTGAAGTGCATATAATATGTTCTCAGCTTTTATTCTTGTTTCTGAATAGTTTTCTCTGATTTTACGTCATTTTAAGGATGATAGGTCATACTAAAGTTTTTATTAGTTCTTGGAGATCATTGGAGACTTTTCCAAAAAAATTGAGCTAAATATCAGATATCGATCAGATAGAATTGATATTGGTACTCCATTCAACCTTACCATTTCATTGATTTATATCCCTAAAATTTGATTGAGTGAAAAATCCTCTCAAATTTATATAAAGTGAGCTATATTGGTATGACAATCCACAACCACCCATATTGAATTGTTCCCTCTAGATGCCTTTGGATGTTTAGATACAGAGTCCATGGTAGTATTTGCACAATAACATGTTGGTATGGGAAGTGGTTGTATCATCCCTTTAGAAATTTTTATTCCATCCTTCATTTTCTGGCATACTAGGAACATTAACATTTATTCATCAAACTCATTTTTCATATTGTCCCACCAAAATTTCACCCTGAGATCTCGATACATATTTTTTCTCCTCAGGTCAATATAGAATGTTGAGGTATGTGTGTCATTATGAAGCATATTCTTTATCACTATATTGGATGGTACATATATTTGTGATGAAAATATCATGGCTCCTTCCTCATCCAATTTGAACAATGAGGATTTTCTTTTTCTCATGGCTTCCACCTTCTTTTAAATATCCACATATTTTTTGAGAATCCCTTATTTTATCCATTAAGGGATGGTTAGGAAATCATTTGAGAAAGGATTGATGATGTTCCTCCCTTAATGATTCCTATGTCTGTCATTTTCAAGTCTAAGAATAATGGATCCTTATTAATTATCATCAATTATAAAGATGCAATATCCTTCTTACTAAGACCATCTGCTACCTTGTTTGCAGTACATGGATAGAAGTTGACTGATCAATCGTAATCCATGGTGAGATCTAACCATCTTTACTGGTGCATATTAAGAACCTTATATGTTAATATATGTTTTAGACTCTTATTATCATTATATATCTCACACTTATCTCGATAGAGATAATGTCTCTATATTTTCAACGAAAATATCACAACTTTTAACGTCAGATCATGCGTCTAGTAGTTTTACTCATGAATTTTCAACTTCCTTGAGGTGTAGGATATCACTTTATCATTTCTCATAAGTACACATATTATTCCCTTATTTGAATAATTATTGTACACCATGATGACTTCCCCACCTATTAGCAGTTTTAGTAATAGTGTAGTGATAAGCCTCTTTTTAAACTCCATGAACTAGTCTTCACCTTCACTGGTCCAGAAAAACCATTCTCTTTTCAATGTTAGCTGGGTTAGTGGGTTTGAAAATCATGACAAGTTCTCCAAAAATCAACTATAATACCCATATAGACTAGGGAAACTATGGATATTCATTACAAATATTGTCTTTGTCCACTCTTCGATTGACTTTGTCTTGGAAGGGTCCAAAAACATCCCTTTGTTGGTGATTCCATGCCTCGAGAATGATACATACATTATCTAGAACTAATGTTTACTATAATTATCCAAAAGTTTATCGATTCACAAAGTCTTTATTATAGTACTAAAATGAATCTCATGTTATTCCTTTGACTTGGAGTAAATCATAATATAATAAAAAAATACTACCACATATTTTTCAAGGTAATCTCCAAATACTCTTTTCACTAAATCCATGTAAATTGGTTGAGCATTAGTGAGTCCTAAGGGAATCACTATGAACTCATAGTGTCCATACATGATTCAAAAGGAAGTCTTGGGAATATATTCCTTCCTCACCTTTAATTCGTGATATCCCAACCAAAGATCCTCTTTAGAGAAATAATTGGACCCGCCTAGCTTATTAGACAAGTAATATATATATGGTAGGAGATAAGTTTTCTTTATCATCATTTTATTGTGCTCATGATTATGAATTCAGAGGTGAATTGATCTATCTTTCTACTTGACTAAGAGGATTGGTGCACCCCATGGTGATGTACTTGAGTGTATAAAACCCTTTACCAGATTCACCCATAACTATATCTCTATTTCTCCCAGGTCAATAGAGTCCACTATCTATGGTGTCTTTGATATAGTTAGAGATCCCAGAATTATCTTAATTGAGAACTCAACCTCTCAATTCAGAGGAATACTAGGAAACTCTTTAGGAAAAACTTCATTTTAATACCTCACGATGGGAATGAATTCAAGCATGATTTTTTCCTTTTTCTTAATCATTGGAGCAAGATTTTCTTGCTCATATGGATATAATATCTGCATATTAGATGTTGAATCTAAAGTAGATAAATCCTCCTCCTTACACATGTACAAAATTGAAGGATTATTCGGGATGTGAAGAGTGATCCCCCTTTCCCCATAGTCAATGTTTTTTTATAAATACAACCACTCCATTCCCATTATAGAATACAACTCTACCAAAGGGAGTATGACAATATTTTTGGGGAGTTTCGATCCAAAAAAATTTATTGAGGAGGAGTTATAAACTCTGGATGCAATAATTTCCCCATCCACTATTATCACAGATAACTCAACCTCTAAATTTTGACACGGTGTTTGAATAGTTCTACAAAACTAGCAAGATATGAATGAATGTGTAGAACCATAATCAAATAGTACAATCTCTATTCTTGAATGAATAACAAGTGTACCTATCACCACATCATTTTCAAGATCCACATCAGAGGAAGTGATAGAATATTCCCTTTAATGATTCCTTGGAGGTTGTTGTTGATTTCCTCTGACAAAACTATGCTAAGGGCATTGGTTTTCAAAATTTCCATGTTCCTTACAATTGAAACATTTACAAACCATATTTTCTTGATCCAAATTAGTGGGATTATTAATATACTTTCAAAAATTATAACCAATGTTCCATTCTATTCCCCATATGAAGCAACTTTTAGTTCCCTTTAATCAGTTTACATAATGCTTCTTCCCACACATTTGACAAGTGGGATATTGGAACTTCTTTCCATCATGGTCTTTATCACCCATATTAAACTCCATTTTATATTTTTTTCACAGGCCCCATGGGACCGCTAATATTCTTCAATCTCTATTTCAACCTTAAGGGAACACCATAAAATCTCCTCATAGCTATCAATGTATTGAATTTCCAATGCTTCTCATAGACTCAGCTTCATTATGCTAAATAATCCATCCACCTTAATTTTGGTGTTCATGACAAAGTCCGAGACGTAACTTCTATGCCTTGTGAAATTTTCTTTCTACACCTAGATAGACTCATCTTCTAATTGATTCAGTCCAAGGAAATAC
Organism: Viscum album; assembly: GCA_963277665.1. Taxonomy (NCBI): domain Eukaryota; kingdom Viridiplantae; phylum Streptophyta; class Magnoliopsida; order Santalales; family Viscaceae; genus Viscum; species Viscum album. Next base: position 1,330,279,192 of record OY728166.1, on the reverse strand, counting down.
CTTTCCAAATTGAGAAGGTTGATTTAGGGAAAATACGTATTGAAAAATATTTTATTAAATATTCCCATTCCGTTCAATAATTTCCTCCTTGGACTTTGTGTTATAGTAAATTTTTAACCACTGCTCTTCTTCCTCATCAAAATGATAAATTTCCAGCACAACATCCTCTTTTTCTAAACACCATAGGACAAAGCATATCTTTTAAATTGAGTAAATATATTTTTCTATGAGGAGGGGATCATAAGATCCACTAAACATGGGATTCCTTTTCCACATGAATGATTTGATTACATCTTGATATTTCATAGGATAATGTGGGTATTCAACTTGATTCAAGTTATTATTAATTATGTTAGCCAACATAGAATGTATTTTCATAAAGTTTTGAGCACCATTTCGCATTATATCTAGCATATCATTAGGGAAATCCTCAAATTGTCTATCACATTGATTGTTGGAACGTGTTATTATATTTCTCTTAATTGACTATGAAAAATTAAGTACAATTATGTGGCTTGAATACATAGCTAAGAAGCAGAAAATGGAATCATTAAACATAAAAAGATAATATTTTAATGGAAAAGTGTATCCTAACACGTGATTCCCATGGTTTTAATCTACGTTATCCATGATCTATTTCCTAAAATATATTTTCTTATGGTAAATTTGTGTCACCTTAATAATGGTTGGTAATGATCTTACGAATTTACCAAAGCATATACCATAGGATTGTCAAACCAGGTGCACAGTAAGGCTCGTTGTCATGTACTAGGTTACCCCATGATAGGCCTAGAACACCTTGTTGGACTTGTTACTCCTAAGTAAATCTATGCCCGAACCATGTCCACTTGCAGTATCCATATAAGGATATATTTTGTCGATAAACAACTTATTCTATACTTACCAATATTTAGGGGTGTTTTCTTAGCCATAGTATCATCCATAAGATTTTTACTGAAGTGATATATCCATAATCTTAAAAAATAACTAGAATGTCCTCTGATACTAACTATAGATATCATATCATTTTTCACATATTAAAAAAGTTTTTTAAACATAATTACATTTTAAATTACAATAAAAGGATCATAAAGTCTAGTGCCTTTATAAGACTAGGTAAATAAAACTAAAAACATGGGAATAAATAAAACATTTCATTATTTTTCATCCATTATGCGCTCCTAAGTAACTTTTATCCCTTACATCAGCATATGATAACTTGGGGATAACATGATCCAAAGGGATGAGGTAAAAATCTCAATAAGTGAGTATTCATAGGAATAAAGCATAAAATATGGGTTAGAAGGAATAAAATGATGACGTAAAGGCATAAAACATGAATAAAAATAATTAATAATAATACGTAAAACTTGGTAACATATAATCATGGAATCATAAAAATTTGGCCACATCATATAACATGACATAAAGATGAGTGGAGGATAATTTCTAAGACTATATAACATGGTGGACAAAGTACCATAAAATAATAAGGTTCACTCCCTATGCCAACATAACATCTCATTAGACTAAACATTACCCAATTCAATGGGCAACTATTTGGTGTCACCCATAAAAACATTTCCATGAATAAGTGTTCCACATGAAAAATAAACATAAGGGTTAGCCATGAAAAGAAATGGGAATCATAATCATGTCATAAGGACTACAAAATAAGCATATCATAAATGAGTCCATGGAAGAATGTATAACAACATACATGGAAATTGATAATTGAAATTAGACAGAGATCATATTAAGTGAGGTCAAATTGAAGTGGATACTTGAACAATATTGTTTAGGAAACTTTACAAATAAAACATTTTAGTATGGTTTAAGAAAAATATTAAAGATTCTTTAAAATGGTAATGAAACAATTATTTTCCAAAAACTAGAAATGATCTATGATAGTTTTTCATGATAAAAATATTGACTTTATTAAAATAATGGTTTCTTAAAATATATTATAGAGTGAACTTAAAAATGTGTAAGAATTCAGGATGTTTCCTTAAAACGAGCTTTCTTATGAGACAAAATTGAGTAAGGTACCTTTAGAAAACATGTATATCAAAAATAATAGTGATGAAATGATACTAATTCTTATTTTTGGAAGATATAAACAAAATTTATAAGATTTAAATGAAAATAAAATAGAATTTCAATTGGTTAAAAAGATAGAAAGATTAACCCAAAGGAATAATGGAGGTTCGGGTAGAAACCCTTACCTTATGTCCAAATGTGTTCTTTACATTATCTTAATGTCTTGGATAATATAAATATATTAATTAATTAGTAATTAAATACTCTTTTATACATGTTATTTATTTTTTATAATTTTATTCAATTTATTTATGGGATTTAAAATGAGAAATACTGTTCAATTTCATCGTTCAGGAGTTCTCATTTTCTTAGTTTTTATGAGTGGTTCACTTGAATGAGAGTATGGAATTCTATGTAAAATGGAAATAGAAATCCAAAATTGAAGTTATACGATATTAATTAAATTAAATAATGTTAAATGATCATATAAATCATTTTTTTTTATTTTGAGTGAGGTTAAATCATTAAATAAAAGTTAATGATTATAGTTTAGGTTAGTATGGTGGTTTTTTTGATCAGAATGAACTCATTTTGTTTTATCATTTAGTATTACGTATATAAAATGGTTACAAAACATTAAATAGGATATAATGTATATAATATAATATTTTTCAACCATAAACAATGGTTTCAAGACCAACCTTGAAGGTGGAATTAAAATATGAGAGCATGTCATCCATGAAAGTGGTAATTCAGCACCTCATGGATGATGTTTTCATTATTAAAATTGAATAGAAAATAGATTTGAGGAATAATTATCCCATAAAAAAGATAAAATTAAAATATGTATGATATTAAAGTATTCATTCCACTTTTACAAGGGGAAGTTAAGTTAATATAATAAAAGAAATATCTTGAAAAGAAAATAAAAGAAACGGAAAGACAAAGTTGCCTCTTGAATTTATCCTACTTGAGAGCTTCATTGGGAAAAAGGTTTTGGACTTTTAATAAGGAAAAGAGATTTAGAATTTGGGGGAAGAGCTTGGGAGAAATTTTAGTAGAATTTGGACAAGTCACAAGGCTTGAAGGGTGTGAGGATAATATCTGGTGAGGGGTGGTAATTCTAGTGCAAATGATCCTCAACCCAGTTGGTGAGGACTCCTTAAGTGAATCCCATAGACTCGAGATCAAATACAGGTGGAGGATAATTTCCAGGGGGTACTGTAGCAGTACTGTAGTAGGCACTGTAGTAGGAACTATAGCAGGACAGTAGCAGGAACTGTGTAGAACTGTAGTAGGTATTGTGCTAGGAACTGTAGAAAGAACTGTCATGCACTATAGCAGCTGTGAATATTCCTCTTTTTGGGCCTTCGAGCCACCTATTTGGTCCCCAAGTCCTTTAAGGTCTTTGGAAAACCTAGGTCTTCAGGAAAAAAAGGAATTCAATCCACCTCAAGGCATTCTAGCCACCTTAATTGTAGATGAAATCCCGAAAACCTATAAGGAACAAACATCAGAAGGAGGAGGAGCAAGAAGCTTTCACCATAGCGTAAACTAAAAAAGATTGGTAGAATGAAAGGGTATGACACCTACCATCAAGAAAAACTTGTGCATTCATGTGAAATCCTAGCCGAACAACCATTTGAAGGTGAAGGGCTGATTCCACGATGAATATGTTGGGGAGGAGCAGTTCCAAGTAGTTAGTCTGGGTTGTATGTAATGTTTGAAGCCTACGGGAATTTAATTCCTCTAAGGCCTATGGGTCATGTAATACCAATGCCTATAGGCCTTTTAAGGGTTCCACCTCACCCCTTGAAAGGTGTATTATCAAAATCAATAAAAATGACGGTCTTCAGGTCAATGGAGGAGGGTTGTAATTATAGTGGAGGAGACTGTTTTCTCATTTTTTTAATCATTAGTATATTATTTTGGCTCAATACTATGAATATTTTGAGATTTATAATCAAATATAATAAAATAATGAATGATAGTATAATATTGTGGTATTATATCAGCCATACATCGTATGTGACTCCATAAATCATGCATTTATCATCTATTGTAAATTATCGAAGTTTACTATTTAGAAATATTCAATTATTTCAAAAAAATACAAAAAATTCACCCATAACATTTTTTGATGTGTTTAATCCAAAAATAAATCTATTTAATGAAAAAAATTCTAAATATGATAAATTAAATTTCTAATTAAAATCATCCATTACATGGAAAATACCTAATTTAAAATTATAACTAGTTTTATAACACTTCGAATTTTTAATGAAGGTCTTATAAAATTATCCTATAATAATAAGACATAAAAATTTTATGTTATGAATACATTTTATGAAAATAAATTTTCTTTTAAATTATTAAAACAGATCATAAAATTGTAATTAAATATTTATTACATACAAAAATACAAACAATTAATTAATAATTTTAAAACTATTTATTAACTTATACTATGATATAATTAAATCTTATTTTTATATATATAGAGTATAAATTATATTTATAAATTCATTGGTGATGTTACTATTCGATTTCATGGATTACTATTCATAAGGGGCATGTTACTATTCTAAAGGTCAAGTTACCATTCCTTTGGTCTATGTTACTTAACTAATAAAATACCTTTTATTTATTTAATTATTCATTTATAATGTTTTTATTATGTTCTTAATTTGATTTTATGTGATTATACTATATGAAATAATTATAAGAATTTAACTTCAATGATAAATGTTTTTTTGTCATTGCACCTAACATGGGAGATTTCTACATGAATAGTGTTAGACCAGAGGATTAGTTGCCTAAGAGTCGTACAAGGCATATAGTCAATCAAGGGACAAACTTTGTTATGCTTATGATGGATGAGGTTATCTGGAATGTGATTCCCAACCCATTGAGTAGTAGTGCATGGTTAGGTAGTTGATGGACCTCCACATTATAGGTAGATATATACTAGGTACCCCCCAAAGAGTGATAGGGTAGACCCCAAGGAGGAAGCTTTGGTGTGGGATTTGGTAGTGCACCAATAATAGGAGTTGGAAAAGAAAGATGCTATAACTCCGTACCACAATCTCCACCCCTATTTTGAAAATTATAGCCTCAAATATTTAGTGATTAGAGACATAGAATAATATAATCTATGTAATTTTAAGGCCAAGTGGTGCCTAACATGACCCAAGATAATATCTATGTCTACTATATTATGGAACATCCACTAGAAGTCACTGTAGAAATCCATTACATTATTACTGCAACCATAGTTTGATATTTAGATATTCTATTGGAGTCCATACAGCAGCCCATGTTCCAAGAGAATACTATCATAACTGATTACACCATAACCCACATCTTTGGGTAGTGTGATCTTTCATTTAGTGGATAAAGTGTTTTGTGAGAACATATTTTGGCTATGATAAATACATAAAAATTAATTGTTGGTTTGTAATGGTTATCTATAGTGTATTATTAGATATAATGCTACAATTATATTTTTTTCCTCTGATATGATGAATTGAGATTCTCCTGCATTAGAGAGAGGGACCTTTAGTTTAGATGAGTATATCATGTTTTTTGGTAAGTTGTAGTCAAACAACCACCAATTAGAAAAAATTGTCTCTTTGAGCGATGTATTCCTTGGATGATCATCTACCATAGGTGTTTTAGAATTATAATTAATATTTTCATGAGTATGTCCTCATATAACACTTCATTGAGAGGTCGACTTATTAATTTATATACACCCTAGGATAACTTTTGACAACTTCAATGGATTATTAAATTTCTTTAGATAAACTCACGGAGACGAACATACAGTTGGAGGACCATCTAAAAAATATTCCTCCCTACATAGTGTTTCTGACTTGGAAGATCTAGTGTTTTTTTCTAAGAGGGTTGATATTAACTTGAGGGTTTTTATTGACTATCACGAATTAAATCAGATTATAGTTAAGAAAATTTTTCCTCTAATAAGGATCAATGACCTATTCAACCAACGAAAGAGTGAAGAATTGTTCTCAGAGATAGATTCGAGGTCCTTCTATCACCAGATTTGAGTCCACAAGAAGGAATCCCTAAATATATCATTTTTATTCACAAATGATGATTCCCTTCATCCTAATAAATGGGCTGTTTGTATTCATATATCTTATAAACAAGATTTTTCAAAAATTCATGGATCAATTAATTTTTTTCATCATTGATGAAATCCTTATCTATCAAGGATTAAAGGAAGATAATGTAGATAATATAAATATTATTATTCACTTAGTTTTAGATAATCGACTATATAAAAATCTCTGGAACTTTTAGTTATGTTTTTGATAGGTCCACTTCATGGGGAATTTCATCTAAGATAAAGGAGATGTTATAGAACTGATAATGATCAAGGTAGTTCATTCATTGGTTCCACCCAAGAGTGTGTTTAAGGTGTGTAATTTCCTTAGGCTAGATATTTACTAATTACGATTATTGGTATAATTAACTCATGTTGTGAGCCCCATTATTTTCATTACATGAAATGGGAACCCATTCCTTTTGTATACGAGGTAATATAGAGATTTTGAGGAGTATACATAGGGGTTGATGAGTGGTAATGTCCATATTTTACCTGAACCGAAAGTTAAATAAAATTTATTATATGATTACTATACATTTTTTCTTGGTTATGTGAATATGTAGAGGTAGATAATGATTTATTATTGGTCCAAGTAGTTGAGACCCTAGGAGAAAAACAATACAACCCACAACATGGAGTTTTTAGAGGTAGTTCTCAACATATAGACTTAAAGGAATTGTCTTCTTGTAAATTGGTTCATAATATTTACATACCATAATAGTCTCAGGTGCATCATTACATATAGATATGATAACCCAAGGTAGAAAAGTTAGTTGGAGTTCTTGTAAGATTATGACTATGAGATAGTCCACACTTTAGGAATGGACAACATGGTGACTAATTCAATTTGAATAATTTTAGTAATAAATTATTGGGATAGGTTTCTTAGAACATAGACATATTGTATCTATCCTAAATATATGATGTAAAAGTGGATTATCTCTTATTAAAGTGGTTGGGGCCTTCAATTATTCCTAATTTGATGGAGGTGTAGTTGTGAGACATCAATTACGGGATTCTATGTGACCAAATATTATTAGGATATTACCATATGGATATTCTAATGGTAGGGAAAACATAATTCTCTTCTAAAGATATACATTGGAACAAATCATACTATGTGGGGAGGAGCTGAGGTAGTTCCATAGTTCATCCTTCGTATGCATCTTGGAGTGACAATATTTGAACCAGAGATTATAATGTTTGATTTATAGTTAATTAAAATATATATTAGTCTTATATTTACTCTAGTAACTTGAAGTATTTTTATAATTCTATTTACTAATTCCTGAAAAATCTACGTTATATCTACTTTTGAGAAATTCACTATTTCTTGGATTTAAACTTGTGTGTGTAATGCTTTTCATTTGGAAGAAGAAATGGCTTAGTATTGGAGTATCACTCATGAGTATGATTGTTTATATGTAAAAGAGTGTGAAATTTGGAAAATTCAGAGTTTATATAAGGAATTTTAAATCACATTTGTTATATTTGCTGCCTATGTAACATCTTTGAAAATTAATAATATTTTTGTATGGAGTTAGAAAAAAATAAAAAAATAATGTGATCTTATGAACTATATTTCTTTTAGTGATGTGTAATAGAATTCTCTATGTAGTATACTAAAATTTTATAGAATAATTTCCTATATAATTTTTTATGGTGATACATAATATAGTTTATATTTTGTGATTTATTTTTTTTATGTATATGTTTAATAATCGAGAAGGGAAAAACCTTATGCATTAGGTATGGTTTTTCAAATATCAGTTAAGAGAGGAATAATTTAGATAAATGAAAAATTGTACCCATCATGTACGTTCTTTTAAAAATTTTGTATGTAATATTTTTTCAAGGGAAGCATGATTTTCTCTCCATTTTTTTAGAAGAATAGTTTGTTGCATCATGACTTAAGGCTTCGCACCACATTTTCTTGTAAGGATAGAATGAGAATTTTAATAATCCATGATAATTATAAATAATGTTTCAAATTTCAATATATGGTTAATAATTTGGTGATATATGGTAATAAAACCTTTTATATTTTAAGGGATAATGAAGAACACAATTTTTGAAGGAGATCACATAGATTATGAATAATAAAAAAGGAGTATTTTTTATCATATATTTCAATGAAATTACATATTAAAAATATTAAAATAATTCTATGAAATATCCCATGAATATTTAAGGACAATTAGAGTAATAGTTTATATATATGTTATTTAATTGCTATATCGTGGGTTCTTTAAAAGGATGTGTAATTTTTTACTTATTAAGTGAAACAAAGAGTCTAAACAAGGTCATATCTTATTGGATGAAGTAAATTTAATAGCATATTAAATGTATTTTTAAATAAAAGCAAAGATAAAAACATATTAAATGGATGGGGGTCCTATTTGTAAATCAAGAATAAGTATACTGGAAGAAGATTGAATTTTATTAAATCAGATTGAGAAAACACAACGAGAAGATATATTTTTGGAAAACTATTTTTAGAAAGTGTAATTGATATAATTATACCTCTTCCCATACTTACGAATCATCATCATTTAAATTAATATAAACTTAATTATAATCCCCCAATTTTTTAATCCCTGAACCCTATAAGAGTTTACTAAACCACAATGATGAAATGAATTGAACCCTATGATAGCTTCAGAATATTCAATCATAGAACCCTTTGTTGATTGTAATTATAAGGATTGATTATGTTAAGTTGAAAATTATGGTACTTATTGATTCTATAAATTATTATTAATTGAGTGTAGTTATTATAGTTTCACTCTACAACTTGATCCATTGTGGTTTTGTTTTTCCAATTAAGTTTTCATGCTAAAAATATCACAAGTTACATTACCTTTCATGTTTTTTGTATGTTGTTCAATTTCTCAATTACATTATTTTATAATAAAAAAATATATTCATGGATAATATTATATGAATTCTGGTAACTCATTTATCCAAAAAAATAATTGAATAATTTTATAATTAGATTGATTACTAAGAAAACATACTCTTCCCTGGGTGGTATAGTCATCGTAGAAACATTTCCCATTGGTAGAGGTATTGTATAGGTTATATACTAATGTAATTTATAATGTTTATTTACTTATAAAAGAAGATGAGTACATAATAATAAAATTAAAATAAAATAGTAGAAAATAGAATAAATAGAAATAAAAATATAATAAATAGAATATGAACTAAGAAGTTTATTAATCAAACGCAATCATTACAACATGAGAATGATATGAAGGATTCAATGGGGGGATATCTGCATCAAGGGAGCTCTTTAAGTGTATAGGGAGTTATAAAATGTAAACGTTAATGAGGGGAATCCTATGGAACTCATAAATTTAAACACTTAAACCCTTGTTCAAACTCCCAAATGAGGTGCCCATGTGCCTTTTTATAGGAAAAATGGGAAGCGGTTCAGAACCAAAATTTTGGGACATCATATTTTTCTCAACTATGGGTTGGTAAATGGAATTATCTTGACTAGTAAAAAATAATTTCTTTTCCATACCTATTTAATGTATCCATGTCAAATATGTAAAATATTTAAAAAATATAGATTGAGATATGACCGAATTACAGAACAAAAATTCTAAGTTTGTGAAAATTTTGTTACCTAAAAAGATCAGTTTAATTGGCCAAATAGATGAATAGAATGGGTTTTCATTTCTTGTGAATTTTTGTATCCCACTGAGTGATGTATCAGATAAAAAGAATTCACCAAATTTAGATGCACTTATTTTTCTAAACATGAAAAATAGTGGACATTTTCCCTTGGGCTTACAAGAAATATGACCCATTTTTCCTCTATATCATCTCCAACCCTCCAAATCACCTCCTCCTAAAAAAAGAACAAAAAAAGTATACGTTGCATTTTTAATTGTTTTAAACATTGAATAATTTAATCAAATCGTAATTTAGTTACGTTATTATATTTTTAATATTCAATAGAAACCCAATTTAAAATAGTGATGTAAGGGTGAAATAATGTAGTGAAATGTGATGTGATCATACCCACATACTCATCCCTTTTCACTCCTAGGAAATAACTCTTATCATGTATTCCAAAAAATTGTAACAATATATTCATGTTCATATCATAAATCTACAGTGGCAAATAATCCCATCAAGATTAAATATCATAAAAATTTAAAGTCATTTGTCTCATAAAGTGTATCAGTATAAAATATAGTGAGATAAATGCCAATAATCATAAAGAAATAAGTTATGGTTCTACTAATCAATTAATTTTACCCACATGTGTGTGCCAAACATTTCAATCTCATATTTTCACCCTTTATTCAGTATATTCTGGTCAAAAAAAAAATTATTCTTAAATATTTTAATTCACCAAACATAATAGACATTTTATTGTAATAAAATTTCAATACCTGCTCACTTAATAATTCCCTAATGTCAATCGATAAGCTCCTGACCTAGATATCCCCAAGATTTGTAAATTTCGTAACTACAATTTTTATTTATATATTATATTTTTTTAATTTATGGATTTTTTTGGATTTTTTTTTTGTATTTTTGAGGGCATAAAACTATCAGATATTAGATACTCATTCATTAGTCAATTCAGTATAGTAATAAAATTGATCTAGAGAGAAATGAATATATGATTTAACTATTTATATTAAATAATATTTTTACCAAACATGGATATACCATAAATTTAGTAGGAAAAATTTCACAATTCATGGTTTCATGAAAAGTTATGAGGATAAATCAAAGACTCAATTTACCATGACCTGATATCACAAATATTGGTGTAAAAATATATAAGGTTTTATATTGACACAACCAATCATATCATCAAAAACTTCCATTTTTATAAAAAAAATTGTTGATGATAAAATATTTCTCATACATACAATGGTACAAATGAATTTTTAAAACATGTATTTTTCATTTCATACACATGTAAATGAGATAATACATGATATATTTTCATTGTTTTTTTTAATTTTTTTTGTTTTTGTTTTTGAAAATTTAACAGAAATCATAACATAAATCACACACAAAACACATAAATGAAAATAATAAATATCTACCCAAAAATTTTGTCTCCACCCCAAAACATGAAATATTTCATTTTCATAATTGTGAACCTTTGAGATGATATTTTCAAATGAAGTGTATGATTTTAAATTATAAAACTAATATAAAATTGAAAGTATTGGGAACAACCTGGTAGTCTTAAGTGATGACGGGGTTCTGAAGAGTTATGAAATCAACTACATTGGTAGAAAGTATGACAATATATTTTATAATACATTCCCCATTTACATTAAATCTCCTTCATGTGTACTCTTTTGTGATATCCACTATACCATAATAAAAATAAATATATAAAACATAAGGACATAACCATATAGACCACAAATTACCTAGCATCAACTTTTGTCATGAACTGTAGAGGTTGAATTTATCCCACACATGGAACTCCCTTTTTTGATTATTATATCATAATATGATTTTGATATTTCCTTGTAGAGACTATAGTTCTAATATGATGATAATTTAATCTCCTCAATGTCCTGAATTTTAAACTGGATTTGAATTGCAGCTTGGGGAAAATCCATGTTTCATTTATTTATAGCCCAATATGCCTGTCACTCGAACTCCAAATGGAGATGATAAGATTTTCAAAAAATCAATCCTAAATTAGGATATACCAATTGGTGTTTTGTATGCCTTCATATAAATCCACAATTCACCATCAAAGTGCTTGATCCAACCCTTCAAATTTGGAAGCCCGAGTTTCCCCAAAATTTGTTAAAACTCTCTATTTGAAACCTTGTCCTGGCCTTTTTTTGGGGGTGGTATCGATTCTACAGTTTATGTGTCACCCCATACATCCATAAGAGGTATTCCAAATTCTATTTTAAAAATCATGTACCTTGGTCACTGATGATGGCTTTTGATAGTCCAAACCAGCAAAAAATTTGAGCATTGACCATATCCACTACAACATGAGAGTCATCAGTCTTGGTGGCCTTGGACTCCACCCATTTTTTAACATAATAAACAAAAAATAAATTTTACAAGAAACCAAATAAAATAGGAAAATGACCCATAAAATAAATTCACCATACATAAAAAATATCCCAGAATAATATGGGTTGGTGGGGCATTTTTTGTCGCCTAGAAATGTATCCAGTGTGTCGGCAACATGAGAACAACTTACAAAACAAATGAAAATAATGGAATAATATAGGAAAATATAATATAGAGTATAAGACTTTTCTAGTTTTTCAAGGGTGTTCAGAATGTTTTCCACATGCAATTGAATGATAAAAATTTAAAACAGACTCAAACTCAGGATCAGGAACACCCCTCTTAATGACTTGGTCATTGCACATCCACCAGAGGTAAGGATCATCCCACACATAAAACGTAGACCTAGATTTTAATATTTTGAATTTTTCATTAATTAAATTTTATGGAATTTCATTGGAAACTTGGTAGTTAACTAAATTAGCATACCAATGTTGTGTACTTGGTCATGCATAAACATTCTTATCGAGGAAAGTTTCCCAGTCTGGTACTTAGTATTAGGTGTCGCCTTCTAGTGTGTAAACAATCATACTCGTGTGTTATACCACCAAGTTTTCTAACCACTTATTGTTTTTATCTCAATATATAATTCTTAAATAAGGTCCATCCATTAGATATATCTAGGCTTTGCATCTAGATTCTTCAAGAGGAACCTTAGAGTTGTATGGTTAGAGAAATAACTACTTTATAGCTGAATAAATAGGATAAGAATTTATTTAAAGAAAATATAAAGACAAGAAAATTATTTTCTAAGATTGTGTAGTACTATGGGGATGAATCCTATGTTCTCAAAGAATAGTAAATCACATGTGATTTCCATACACCCTCTAGGATAAAACATCTCTAACTACGAAGTTTAAAGCATCACACATATGCTTAAATGGAATTTTGACCCGTGGTGGATTTATGATTGGTGGAGTGGTCAAATTATTATTAATCTCATCAAATGATACCCAACATGAATCATGAAATTTTTTGTCAATGTCTTTTAGAAACAATCGATATAATGGTATAGTGATCTTACTGAAATCTTAGATGAAGCGTCGATAAAAGCATGGATGATGTATGATTGATCTGACATCAGACACAAAATTTTAATCTCTACCATGAAATGAAACTTTTCAAAGTTTAAACCCAAATTCACCACAATAAAATGATTAAACACATTTCAAAAACTAAAGATATATTCATCAAATAATTATCCATACACTATAAAATCATCCATTAATACCGCCTTGTAGGTTGCAATGAAATCTAAAAAAATAATTACTCTTCATCTCTCAAAGGTACATAGGGAATTTAAAATTTCCAATGATATCCTTTGGTAGGAAAAAGTACTAAATAGAAAGGTGAATGCTATCTTCTCTTGATTCTAAAGAGCTATAGGGACCTAAAAATATAGAGAAAATCCAACTAATAAATAATAGTGTTTCATCCTCACTATCATATGAAGAATTGGATGATTAAATTGGAGGGAAAATGGTCCTAGAGAGTAAATTAGTTTAGACTAACATAAACAATACACACACAATTTTTTTTCACCCTCATTGGAACTAATTCATCTCCCTCACTTCTACTAAAAACAACACCAATTTTCTTAGGCACAACCTGAATAAGACTCACCCACTGGGAATCTGAAATGGGATAAATTATACACAACTCAAGTAATTTTTCAACTTGTTTTTTAACAACTTTGAGAATATTTGGATTCAATATCCTATGCGGATGTCTAACTAGTTTAGACCCATCCTCTAAAGGATTCCAATGCATGAAAATGGAGTGGTTATTACCCGATATGTCTTCCAATGTTCACCCGATTACCCAAATGTTCTCCCTCAAAAGATTCAAAAGATTAAATTCATGTTCAAAAGGGATATTATTGGTAATTATAACAGGTAATCTATCTCATGTCAACAATTATTAGTTTTTTGAGATTTGGTGTTAATAGATGGAGTTATAATGAAGGTGGGTGCATTATTGATGGAGACATTGAAGGAACTGAAATATGTGCAGAATGAATATTAGTAACAGAATAGAAATTATTAAAATTAGAGAATAATGTGTCAAATACATCAGCCAACTCAATAGCCATGTCATAATAAGTGTGAAAATGATCAAAATCAGAATATTAATCCTCCTCAAAAGAAATCCAAGAGATTTTTGTCCATTAAAAATGTGTGTATGTGCTCTTCTACATCAAACTAGAACTAATGCTCATAATGTCCCAACTAATAGGATAATCAAAATCCATGGGGTTTTCACATAGTGGTTCCAAATGGGAAATAATAAAATAAGAATGGTCCTATGAGGGGTACTTCATTGAGTCCTTAAATTAAATATCACAACATTATCTCCAAGATCCATGGAATGTGTACCCTCATGGACATTTATGATTGTTTATCCTTTTTTAAGGAAGTTCCTACCAAAGATAATGGAAGCACATGAATTTTCCTGAACATCCTCAGTGTTAAGAACATATAAAATTGTAGAAAAAAACCATGTATCTTACCTAAACAAGTACATCTTCAACGACTCCCATTGGATATGCTATAACTCTATTCATGAACTACACAACTAATATCATTGGATACAACTCACCAACCAGTAAATAAGTGAATACAGAGAAGGGAATAACATTTATATATGAATCCAAATAACAAATAGAATCAGAAAAGTGTATCTCATTTATGGTACATGAGATGGTAAAAATACAAATATCCTTTCACTTTATTTGCATCTCCTGTGTAACGCCCCATCCCTAGTTACATAGAGTCGGTGCATTATTACATAACATTGGAATGATCACAAAAGATCATGTCTCGAATGACTGATTGGTTTAGTGGCCTTGGAAATATTAGGCACATCTATAAGTTTTGCATTACATTATAAAATGAAAAACTGCAAGAACATAGTCTCCATAGGCCACACTCATATCCCTTATACTATCCTTACAGGTCAGTCATAATATAATTCTTCACATCATGGAATAAATAAAACATAGAAAGGGGTGAGATCAGATGTTCAGTAAAGATAACAATATAGCAGAAACTTCCATAAATTAGCATAATCATTTAAGGAAATGTAAGGCTAAAACAGAATCCTTTTGAACTTGAACTTTAGCATAATATAGAAAATATAAAAACAAATAATTCCATTTACTTATTAAAATGGATATTACAATAGTCCAATAAACACATGAAATATCAATAACCACATTCATAATGATGGAATGCATAATGCCAGACTTCCTAACCACATTGTCAAGGTCTTGTGCCAAGACTACAAATAAGATTTTGTCAAGGCCTTGTGCCAAGACACTAGTTTGTCTCATGAGACCTACCAAATCAATTTTTAATTTTAAAAAAGTCACTTTAGTATCATCAGGAAACCTAAATTTCAAAAAAAAAGATGTATGAGAGTCCACAAAATTCAATTTCAAATTTAAACTTTAAGAAAAAATCATCACCCATCTAGGTTTCCAAGAATCTCTAGTCACACGCGTGCCTCGAGTCATATGACTATCACGTCCAACATCTCCTTTCACCTCCCCCACACCGGAGAGACCCATTGGGATCACCATCACCACAATATACCATCGTCATCTTCATAAGAAAACATGATTAACCAGAATGAACATCGACAACATCATCACCATCGGAACCACAATCCACCACAATCCAAAGAGTCTTTATCGGAATGAACATGAACCAGCCCAGCAAAATCAAAACCATTCCAAAAACAATCCGCAAAAAATCCATCCAAACAAAAGCATTAAAATGAACAAACAACCAAAAGAAACCATCTTCTCTATCATGAAACACCATCAACATGGACCATCGAAACCAGAATATGAAGTCTTTCACAGAGACGATTCCGACCAACACACCATGCACCATCACCATAAGATCCAACAGAACTAGACAGATCCACCACATGTCAGGCCGCCCGGAACCTCGTGTCGCTCCCCATACACATCCCAAAACATCCTTGGTAATCATCACACCCAACCGACCTGGGAGGGAGAAAAGAACCAGGAAGGAAGAGCAGCGAAGAATGATAATGAACGGGCCAGAACAATCCGATGGAAGAAAAACCAGGAGAAAATCGAAAAAAAACACCAAGCATAAACCACCATGGAGTGGGAAATGGGAGATCTTGGGATGAAACCCTAAGAAAACCACCGTGAAGCAAGAAATATGTTACTAGGAATGAAACCCTAAATACCAAACAACATCCTTGAATGAAAACAGAGAAGACGGGGCTAAAACCCAAAGTGAAACATGAAGGGGAAGTCGGGAATGGAACCAAAATAAGTAACACCAATCAGGGAGAAGAAAGTAATAGAGGTGAGAGAATCCAAGTGAAGAATCCATCAGATGGAAGAAAACCTGGAGCAGAAGGAGGAGGAAAGGCCCCTTGATGGAGGGGAGAACTCCAAAAGGTTTAAACATAACATAAACATTTATATTAAAACTAGAATAGGAAATGTCAATACTTTATCCATAAATCATGAATGGTGTAAAAATAAAACATCCATATTAAAACATATCACAAAACATTTAATACAATATATAAGTATTATATCATAATAAATCAACTTAAAATAAGCTTACAATCCATCAAAGGATGTTGAAATAGATGAAATAAAAAAAATGGAGAAATATATCTTTCTATTTTGAAATCATTTAAAAGTCATATAATTATAAAAGAAAACATTTATTTGGAAAATATTCTTATAATCATGAAATGGAAGCTTCGATGATGTTATAATGGAAGAAAATAGCCTCACCAGCCGTATAAGTTAAACAAATATTCTTACCTTAATTTTGTCGAAAAGGTCATATGATACCTCATTTAGAAAATGATGGAAATATTCCTTTCAAACCATTTTATAAAAATTATAACAAGGGTATAAATTACTTCAACCCATAGTCTAGTAAATAGTAAAAATGTTTTGAAATACATTTTTAAGAAACATGGATGTTGATGATAAAGAGGTCCCAGTAGACACTTTTGTAAAAAGAACCTCAGATAATAAAGAGATTGAGAAATTGTCCCTTACCTTGTACTTTTACTTGGTTGAGGGTAGGTTAAACATCTATAAAATGGTGAAATAATTGTTATTAAATTATACAGGAACCGTATACATTAATATGATATCATTTAAGATCTTATAGCATATCTTTGTTAATGATATTTTAGTTGTATCATCGTTTCAGGTGTTAACTGATTCATTTTCCTTTATATGATTGGTTATGTAAGTCATGTTTGTTATGGATAGGATGTATTTTATTCATATACATAATGATATTATGTTTATAAACCTTAATTTTAATCATAAAATAAAAATTATTCTTGAATGATTATGATGGGGAATGAATCTCATCACGTTCGTGGAGACGGTAATCCATACATACGCATGATCAATGATATCATTATTTTGATATTAAAATCATATATAATTGGATGTTATGTCATATATACAGAATTATTATCATGTTATATTTATTATTTACATCATTTATACTCATTATTATACCGATCCAAATGATGAAGTGTTTTAATAACAAACTACACCATGATGTGGAGATGGTAATCCGTACGTACACACGTATGGTGAATTTTTAATTTATAGGATGGATAGAATAATTAATATGGTTGTACCATTTTTATAACAACATCACTTTATATAGAAGATACAGGAGTTATTATTTGATAATGAAAACAACAAAGAAAGAGGAAGTAAAAGAGCAGGTACTGTAGTAGTAATGTAGAGTACTGTAGCAGCGGTGACACTGTAGGAACTCTGGGCACTGTAGAGGTGGCAGGTCACTATAGCGGCATAAGAGTGCTGTAGCTATGGTGGGTAATGTGCAGTACTATAGAAACATGGGTACTGTAGCAATACTATTCACAGAATGGGACTTGGGCGAAAAAATGGGCCTACGGGCCATATAATGGGCTTAATGTACACTGGGCCATTGGGCTATGTAATGGGTCTCCCTATACCCAGTTAAAGAGGTATTTTATTTTCTTTAATAATAATTGAGGCTTTGGACCCAACCTTTTAAAAAAATTAAGTGGAAGAGGAAAAGAAATTGAAAGAGGTGATGAAATATTTACCTCTTCTTCAGGTTGTTCCTTTTGATTTGATCAAAAGGGCTCCTTAGGTTGGATTTATGACAAACGGAAGGCCTCTAGGATGAAGGGAGGATAGTTTAGAGGATATTTGGGTAGTGTTTGGCCAATCCAAATGGCTTTGAAGGTGTGAATTTGAGAGAAGGGTAGGTGCCCTTTTATAAGACAGGTGATGGTCACTTTAGGAAAATTTGAAATATTATTTTATAATAAAATCAGTTTTGGTTTTGAATGGATACAAAATAAATAATTTAAGGGATAAGGTGGGGAGGGGTCGAAAAACTCTCAACCAATAGGTTTTATAATGGTTTAGGTCATCATATTAGCATTATCTTTTAGATTTAACTCTTTGTTAAATAGTTTGATATTTTCCATGTCTCTTTTTATTTTTATATTATATGGTTAATAAACATGCTACAAACTTCCAAGAGATCATAAAGTGGTTAATTAATGACATATATAATATTATTCAAGACCTTTGTCCAAACCGTAGATTTTTAGGAAGAGAATACCAATTAATAATATAATATTTGTTTTAAAAACTCTTTTATGTCAATTTTGACACTATTTGGGATTTTGTTTTTATTAAATTCATAAGAGCATTATTACTTCAAAAAAATCATTTAATCAACCCTAAAATGTCATTTTATCCTATAAAATTAATTAAATTCATTAAAAGTCTAAAATTAGATTTATTTTAATATTTATAATATCAATTATTTTAATCTTTCATTAGTAGGGTAATTATTTCATCATCATTGTGTCATAAATAAATTTAATTATATAATGTCTAAAAATTATAAATAAAATACCATTATGTAGGAAATATTTTTAGTTTTTCAATGAATATTTATAGTCTAATTTATCTTATGTATAATACTATATTAAAAATGGTTTAGGTATTAAACGTTGATTTTAACTCTTTTACCTCCTCTTTAAATAAAATAATAATAAATGTCCTAATCTAACCCAAGTGGACAAAAAGGATCATATTTTATTCCTAAGGTTGTTTTTGTTTTAATTAATATTATCCAATATAATTAGGACATGTGTTAGGGTAATTATGATATCATTTTTATCCTTAATTACCCTATTTACTTTTAACCGTGGTAAATAAATGTGAAATGTTACTATTCAAAAAAAAATATTTTAATATTATTGAACCACATTTTACTTAAAGATATTAACCATGTCTCTTGGATTTTTAAAATTCAACTCACAGAAGCGGTAAAATTACGTTTTATATAAATTTTCAAATGCTCCCTGGAGGTGGGTAAAAGACAGTAAATAGTTTCGTAAAATTTTATATATCTAAACTTATTATAAAATGACTTCAATGAATTACATTGAAAATATATATGTATTATGTTTCTATTTTGACCCAAAATAGATTAAAATAAAATAACTAATTATTTAAATAAAAAGTAGCTTTTAACCATTAACGTAGTGCTTTTTAACTATTCTTCAAAAATAGAAAGTTTTCATAAAAATACCAAAAATTCAACCTAAGCTAATTTCTATATTTTGAATCAAAAAATTAATTTTATTTTGAATGATAAAATTTATAAAATTTGAAAAAGTGTGTATTAATATTCATAACAGCTAGTTTGATTGGTCACAGTGTTTTTGAATCTCGATGTTGCGTACAATACAAGTTATTTCATTATTCAAAGGGAAACATACCTTGGATGCTTGGGGTGTTACATTCTTCACTCCTTCAAATAATTTCATCCTAAAAATTTCTATAATACTACCGCACAAAAATATTTGGGTGGCTCTTCATCATAAGTTCCTTTTGTTCCCATGATGCCTCTTCCATCTTATGGTTTCAACATTGAGCTTTTACCAGACAAGTTATCTGGTTTCTCAGCACTTGTTCTCTTGTATCAAAAATTTTGAAAGGTTGTTCACAATAAGAAAGATCAGGTTCCAGTTCAATTTCCTCATAGGTGAGTACATGCATTGGGTCAGGTATGTATTTTCTACAAATTGATTCATGGAACACATCATGAACTTTAGAGAGACATGGAGGCATTGCCAAATGATAAGCTACAACTCCAATTCATTCTAGAATTTCAAAAGGTTCGATGTAGCTGGGACTCAATTTACCCTTCTTAACGAAACGTACAACACCCTTCTATGGAGATACCTTCAAGAAAAAATTGTCTCCAACTTGAAATTCCAAATCCTTCCTTCGGTTATCGGCATATCTCTTTTGCCTCCTTTGTGCTGCATTGATGTGGTTTTGGATAACCTTAACCATTTCCATTGTTTCCTCAACAAGTTCTGAGCCAATGAGTTTTGTTTCACCAACATCAGCCCAGAAAGCTGGTGTGTGACATCTCTTTCCATATAACACTTTATATGGCGCCATATGAATACTTTAATGAAAGATATTGGTGTAGGAAAATTCTACAAGAGGTAAATATTGATCCCACATACCTTGAAAGTCAAGTGAGAAATATCTCAACATGTCTTATAAGGTTTTAATAGTACATTCTGATTGTCCATCATTTTGAGGGCAGTAGTCAGTGCACAAACGAAGTTCAGTATCCTGGGATTTTTGAAGACATTTCCAGAATTATGATGTAAAATGGGGATCATGATCAGAATCAATTGACAAGGGTACTCCCTGAAGTCTTACAACTTCATTAATATATAGTCTTTCTAGACGTTCAAGTGGTAAATATTCTTTTATAGCATGAAAATGTGCTGACTTGGTAAGATGATCAACAATGAACCATATTGCATCATTCATTCTAGGAGTCTTTTGTATCCCAATGACAAATTCCATCGTAATATTATCCCATTTTAACTCATGTATGGGAAGAGGTTGTATGAATCCTCCAGGTTGTTGCTTTCCAGCTTTCACTTGTTGACAAACCATACATGTTGACACAAAATCATAAATCTCCCTCTTCATGTTTTCCCACCAAAAATGTTTCTTCAAATATCTATACATCTTGGTGCTACCAGGGTGTATAGAGAAATTGGAGCTATGAGCTTCATCTAACAATTCCATTTTTAAATTTGGTATATCGGGAACACAAAGTCTCTTCCCAAATTTCAAAATCCCATCTTCAAATATGATGTTACCCAATCTCCCATCATTCACAGCTTTAATCTTATTTTGAAACTCCTCATCACCAGCCTGTGAACTTTTTATCCTTTCTAGTAAATATGGTTTGGAAACCATTTGAAAAAGTATTAATGTTTCACCTTCCCTAATTATTCCCTTATCAATTTTCACTAGATCCATGAAAATATGATCCCTTTCAACTATCATCTTGTTCAAAACACTAAGATCCTTTTTGATCAAAGCATATTTCACCTTATTTACCTTCCCCTGGTGGTAGTTTATTGTGAAATCATAATCCTTGAGTTGTTCAAGTCATCACCTTTGCCTCATGTTTAGTTCTTTTTGTGATAAAATATACTTCAAACTCTTGTGATTAGTATAAATCTCACATTTTTCACCATAGAGATAGTGTATCCATATTTTTAGAGGAAATATTATAGGTCATAACTCAATATCGTGAGTAGGATAGTTTTGTTCATGAATTTTTAGCTGTTTTAATGCATAAGAAATAACTCTATCATTCGGCATAATGACACAATCAATTCATTTCTTTGAAGCATCACTATAATTAACAATCCCATTGTTCCCTGATGGTAGAGTGAATATAGGAGAATTGAATAATCTTCTATTCAGTTCTTCAAAAAATTCTTCACACTCTTTTTTCCAAACAAATTTAACCCATTTACGCGTGATATTGGTTAATGGGTTAGCCAATCGGGAAACATTCTGGAAACAATTCGGATAACAACCTGCTAAACCAATAAAACTACGTACCTTAGTTATACTCGTCAGTGCTGACCATTCTTGTATTTCCTTGGTATTTGAAGGATCAAAAAATATTCCATCCTTAGAGGCAATATGGCCAAGAAAAGAAATCTCTTGAATCTATAATTCACACTTGCTAAACTTCTCGTATAATTCATTTCTTCTGAGGGTTTTTAGAATGGTGCACAAGTGATTTTCATGATCTTCATAGCATTTGTATTATACCAAGATATCATCAATAAATACCACTGAAAAGTCATCAAGATATTCCTTGAAAACTCAATTCATTCGCTCCATGAAAATAGAGGGTGCATTAGTCAGCCTAAATGGAATTACTACAAACTCGTAATTCTCATACATGGTTCGAAATTAGGTTTTCTGAATGTCTTACTTCTTCATTCCCAACTGATGATATCCAAATCAAAGGTCAATATTTGAAAAAGATTGAGCTCCAGGAAGTTGGTCGAATAAATAATCAATGCGGGGTAGGGGATACTTGTTCTTTATTGTTACAGCATTGATCTCCCCATAGTCAATACACAACCTCATAGATCCTTATTTCTTCTTAACAAAAAGGACAGGGGATCCCCATAGAGAAACACTAGGGAGATTAAATCACTTATGACTCAATTCCTCTAGTTGTTTCTTTAGTTCTACTAATTCTATAGTGGCTATTCTATAAGGGGTCTTCAATATGGGCCTTGAACTAGGAATTAAATTAATGGAAAACTCAATTTCTCATTCTGGAGGATGTCCAGGTAAATCCTCTAGAAACACATCAACATATTATTGCACAATAGGTACGTCCACTATTTGAACATTCTTTTCCTCACCCATAATTATTTCATTGTCATCCTCCCTAATAATTGAATTTAGAAGAGCTACTGGGGGTGGATCTAGATATGAATCGGGTGGTGATGTTTCTTCTCTAAAGATAAGGTACTCCTTATCATCATCGAAAATTGTAACATCCTTCTTATTATATTATATTTTCAAATCATGGTCTGAAATACAATATATACCGAGGATTATATCAAATTAAATCATTGGTATGACGATGAGATCAGCAGATAAAGATCATTTATGTGCCCTAATGGGAACTGATTCACAAAACATTATTGTAATGATACTTCCCTTAGGTGTTTGGAAGGATAACTCTCTTGTTAAGTAAAATTGAAAATATCTAATTTTATTAGCAAAATGGGAAGATATGAAACCATGAAAGGATCCAGAATCAAATAAATAATTGGGTAAACTTGAGGAAATCATTAAATTACCTGCCACCACGTCTTTCAGTGCTTCAACCTTAGCAGTAGTGATCGCATAAGATTGGCCTTGATTCCTTGTCCTTTTTGAGGTAAGTTCCCTTAGTGCTTAGGAAAGTGATTTGTATAATTCACCTTTTCTCTACAATTGTAGCATTCAATATTGACAACCTCTTTCTTCCCCTTGCAATCACGAGCTTGGTGGCCTTTATCACCACACTTGTAACATACTCCCATTCCATTCAGGAATGTACCAGTGTGTTTCTTCCCACATTTACTACAGGATGTATGTTAAAATTTTTCCTTATTCCCCTTATTTACATTTATAGAGTGTTCAGAAGATAACTTCTTCTCTTTCTTTTCTTTAAAGTCGTATGATATAGAGAATTCTTTTTCCGTCTTGATAGCACATGAGACAATATATTCGTATGATTAGAAGGATTGTGAGACTAATTCTCAATGAAGAAATGGTTTTAACCCATCAAATAATCGATCAATATTTATCATTTTGTTGTGTATATAATCTGTTGCATGACTTGATAACCTTGTAATGTTAGCCTCATATTTTGCAACATTCTCATCCTCTTTTTTCCTCAGACTCAAAAATTGTCTTTCCATATCTGCTCGATGGTCGTGAGAAAATTATTTTTCTAGGAAAATATCTTTAAACTCCCTGTATTTCATATTTTATACTTCATCATCTTCCTTTGTGTTTTGAATCGATAACCACCATTGATATTCATCTCCTGTGAGGTGATAAACTGCCATGACAACTTTTTCCCTTTCGCTACTCCCCAACGCATAAAATATTTTCTCTAAGGAATCTATCTATTTCTCAACTACTAATGAATTTTTACTCCCATTGAATGTTGGTGGTTGTTTCCTCATGAAGAGTTCTAACATTGATCCTTCGCGTTGTGGATCAGGGTGCTCCATACGGGTAAAGTTATTATTCATAACCTGAGTGAGTTTTCCCAGTATGGTGATAAGATGATCAGCACCAATTTCTTCACCAGCTCCACTATTATTATCTTGAGTAGGAGGTAAATCTCTACATGGATTACGTGCATTGATATGGTTTCCATTCCTTCCACTAGGCTCCATTTATAATCAATGGAATACTCTATATTAGTTTATGAATCGCAATACATAATTCCAAATTTGTAAAACACTTAACATAAATTGAATAGTTGATGGATATAATCCGCAATCATAAAAATGTTTTCTTTGAGTAATTATACACTCATAAACCCTTCATAATGGTTTTAATAGAAAATGAGAATTATCCTAAGCATATCTCCTGGGAGTGTCATAACCAAGAGTGCAGCAAGGCCCGTTGTCGTGCACCCGTTCTTGTTCGAGTCAGGTTTGTACTAAACTTTCTCTGATACCAATTGTAATGCCTCGACCCTAGTTACCTAGAGTTGGGGCATTATTACATAACATTGGCATGATTACAAAATATCATGTCTCAAAAGACTGATTAGTTTTGTAGCCTTTAAAATACTAGATACATTCATAAGTTTTACATTACATTATAAAATGAAAAAACTAAAACAACATAGTCTCCATAGTCCACACTCATATCCCTTATACTATCCCTACAGGTTAGTCATAATATAATTTTTCTCTTCCTGGGGAAAATAAAACCTAGAAAGGGGTGAGCTCAGATGCTCAGTAAGGATAACAATATAGTGGAAACATTCATAAATAAGAATAATCATTTAAGGCTATGTAAGACTAAAAAAAATCCTTTTAAACTTTAATTCATCATAATATGGAAAAGATAAAATCAAATAATGTCATTTACTTATTCACATAGATATTCTACTAGTCGAATAATCACATGCAATATCAATAGCCACTTTCATAATGATGGAATGCATAATGCAAGACTTCATAACCACATTTTCAAAGCCTTGTGCGAAGACTAAAAATAAATTTTTTTCATGACCTTGTGCCAAGACACTAGTTTGTCTCATGAGACCTGCAATTCATCAAGGAGCTATAACGGGCTACACCCATCACTTATTAAGTCCAATGCATTCCACATATAAAAAGGTTTAAACATAACATAAACATTCGTATTAAAAATTTCATATGAAATGTCAATACTTAATCCATAAACCATGAATGGTGTAAAAATAACACATCCACAGTCAAACATATCACAAAACCTTCAATACAATATTGAAGTTTTGTATCATAATAAATCAACTTCAAATAAGCTTACAACCCATCAAAGAATTTTGATATAGATGAAATCAAAACGTTTTTTAGATAAATTTATCTTTCTATTTTGAAATCATTTAAAAGACATATAATTATAAAAGAAAACATTTATTTTGAAAATATTATTATAATATTGTAAGGGAATATTCAATGATGTTATAATGGTGGAAAATAGCCGCACCCGCCTTATAAGTGACCTTGTTTGGAAAATGTTGGAAAGATTCCATTCAAACCATTTCATAAAATGTCAAACAAGGCTATAAATGACTTCAAACCATAGTTTGGTAAATATTAAAAAAAAAATTAGGAATGCATTTTTGAGAAACATGGATGTGGATGATAAGTAGTACCCAGTAGATACTTACATAAAAACAACCTTGGATAATAAAGAGATTGTGAAATTAACCATTACCTTGTACTTTTCCTTATTCAAGGGTAGGTTAACCTCATGTATAATGGTGTAATAATTACTAATAAATTATTCAATAACCATATACATTAATATTATATCATATATGATCTTCTAATATTCCTTTGTTAATGATATTTTAGTAGTATCATCGTTTTGGGTGTTAACGGATCCGTTTTCCTTTATATGCTTGGATACGTAAGCCATATTTTTTTATGGATATGATGTATTTGATTCATATAAATAATGATATTATGTTCATAAACATTATTTTTAATCATAAAATGAAAATTATTCTTGAATGATTACGAGGGGTAATGAATCTCATCACGTTCGTGGAGACGGTAATCCGTACGTACCCACGAGCGACAATATCATTCTTTTGATGTTAAAATCATATATAATTGGATGGTATTTCATATATAACGAATCATTATCATGTTATATGTATTATTTAAATAATTTATACCCATTATTATACATATCCAAATGATGAAGTGTTTGAATAACAAACTACACCATGACGTGGAGACAGTAATCCGTACGTACACACGTATAGTGACTTTGTCATTTATAGGATGGATAGAATAATGAATATGGTTGTACCATTTTTATAATAACATCACAGTATATAGAATATACTGGAGTCATTATTTGATAATGGACACAACAAATAAATAGTAAGTGGAAGAAGAAAATAACTTGCAAGAGGTGAAGAAATATTTATCTCTTCTTCGGGTTCTTTGTTCTGATTTGATCAAAAGGGCTCCTTAGGATGGATTTATGACAAAAGGAAGGCATCTAGGATTAAGATAATAATTTTATAAGATATTTGGGCAGGTTTTGGCTGATCCAAATGGCTTTGAAGGTGTGAATTTGAGAGAAAGGGAGGTTCCCTTTTATAAGAGAGGTGAGGGTCACTTTAGGAAAAGCTTGATTTTTTTTATTTTATAATAAAATATTTTTCAGTTTCTAATTTCTCAAAAATAATTTATTTAAAGGCTAATGCATTTATGGGTCGAAAACCTTTCAACCAATAGGTTTTAGACCGGTTTATCTCATCATATTAACCTTATATTTTATATTTAACTTTTAGTTAAATAGTTTGGCATTTTCCATGTCTCTTTGTATTTTTATATTATATGGTTAATAAACATACTATAAAATTTAAAGAGAACCTCAAGTGGTTCATTAATGATAGATATAATATTATTAAAGCCCTTTTGTATAACCTTAGATTTTTAGAAATAGAATACTAATTAATAATATAATTTTTGTTTTCAAAACTCTTTTATGTGAATTTTGACACAATTTTGTATTTTGTTATTGTTAAATTCATAACAACACTATTACTTTGAAAAAAATTCACTTAATAAACCCAAACATGTCATATTAACCAATAAAAGTAATTTAATTTTTTAAAATTCTCAAATTTAATTTATTTCAATATTTATAATATCAATTATTTTAATCTTTCATTAATAAGGTAATTACTGCATCATCATTGTGTCACAAATAAATTTAATTATTTAATGTCTAAAAATTATAAATAAAATACCATTATATATTAAATATTTTTATCTTTCTAGTAAATATTTATAGTCAAATTTATCTTTTGTATAATACTATATTAAAAATGGTTTAGTTATTAAACTTTGATTTTTTACTCTTTTAACTCTTCCTTAAATAAAATAATTATAAATGTCCTAATCTAATCCTAGTGGACCTAAAGGATCATAATTTATTCCTAAGTTTTTTTTTGGTCTCATTAAACTAATCTAAAAGAATTAAGATATGTTTTAGGGTAATTATGATATCATTTTTACATTTAATTGCCCTATTTACTTTTAACAATGGTAAATAAAAGTAAAAAGTTACTATTCACCAAAAATTATTTTTATCGTTTTGAACAACATTTTACTTACTAATATTAACTGTGTATCTTGGATTTTTTAAATTCAACTCACATAAGTGGTAAAATTAATTTTTCTACAAATTTTCAAATGCTCCAAGGAGGTTGGTAAAAGACGGTAAATAGTTCGATAAAATTTTATATATCTAAACTCATTATAATATGACTCCAATGACTTAGATTTAATATATATGTATTATGTATCAATTTTGACACAAAATAAATAAAAATAAAATAACTAATTATTTATATAAAAAGTCAGTTTCAACCAATAACGCAGTGTTTTTTCACTATTCATCAAAAATTGAAGGTTTTCAGAAAATGAAAAAATTAACCCTAAGCTAATTTCGATATTCCAAATCCAAAAATTAAGTACATTTTGAAAGGTAAAATTTTTAAATTTTTTAAAAGTGGGTATTATTATCCATAACGGCTGGTTTGATTGGTCGTGGTGTGTTAGAATCTCGAAGTTGCGTACAATGCAAGCTATTGCATTATTCAAATGGAAACATACCGTGGAAGATTCGGGTGTTACATCTTCAGTTGGTGTAATGTGGGATGACAAATATTGTCCAAGATTTGACCTCAAATTCCCCTCGATCCATATTATATTGGTATTAATCTCTTTTATTTACTTTTTATACCATGGGATTTTATTATTTATTAAAGTAGAAGAATGTTTATCTTCACGTACTTGATTGTGTTTAAAAATTAATTTTTATTTGACTCTTTATCCATATTATTGTGTTGAACTAATAAATTTGGAAATGGATGGGGTTTGGGAGGAACATCATCAATATTTTTCTTACCTTTCTCTTTCTCTATGAGCTGCTAATAAGTTGGTCTTGAATGGGGATTATTTGGAGTTGTGGTGAATCCTGCTGAAATAATCAGTGAAAAATAAACATAAAATTTCTTCCCACTTCTCAATGTAAGGTAACTAAATTCTCATTTAAATTTATTGTAGAATGGGGAGGAAGATTTTTGGAGTTCTAACTTACCTGCTCATGGAGGGAGGTGGCAATCTGGATCATTTGTGTTTTTAACTCCCAATAATGTGAACCTTGAAAATTTATCTCATTCTATTGATTAAGAAAGATGTTCTTCAATAGGTCATCGGTATTAAAATATAACATTAGTTGATAAATCCATTGGTATTAAATTGTTTATTCTGGAGCTTTAAATATCCTTTTGGATTATTGGAACCCTGTTGGTAAGGTAGAGGCAGCTGGAAATTTTATTGAAATGGGGGACTTTGTTGTTTTCCAGATTCATAACTCATGACCAATTGATCCTTCCCCGCTTATTTATATTTTGGAAAAAATTAATCATAATTATTTTCGTGATTTGGTTGATGTTTCTACTGATATGATACCCCGGTGAATACTATCACACAATCCTCTATCTCTTGCAGTTGGGGGAAACAATCACTTGGGTGGTCTGTTTTAGTGAAAATCCCACAAGGCCCTATAGGAGTGGGTTTGAATGTATTTTGATTCAAATCACTATTACTCACCATAGTGGTCAATTCTAAAAACATAGCATCAATTTTTTGATTTTCATGAGAAGATATACCTACCTAATGTACTCCTCTAACATGTGGTGTAACACATTTGAAAAATTGTTGGGAGTTTGGTGTCTTCTTGTAGATAAACACTCGTACAAATACTAATTCTTTTTTTCACCAATGCTCATATAGCCATGAAATCCACCAAAATCCTTTCTATAGGCGTGAGACCTTCATATAAGTATTGCATGATGTTTTCCTCAGTAATTTGGTGATGTGGGAAGCTTGAAAAAAAAACATCTTTAATTTCTCCCAATATTCATAAATTGACCCCCCTAGGCTTTCATGATTCCATATATATCTTTTTCAAATCTCATTGGTCCTTGATGTTGGAAAAAATCTCTATAAGAAAAGTAATTTCAAATTATTCTAATGTGTTACATATTTAGGTTGTAAATAACATATCCAGTCTTTTGTCATTCCATCAAGAGAAAATAGGAATTCCCTTAGTTTCATTTGACCTTTAGAGACATTTCATATTTTTTGGGTTGAGAAAACCATATTAAATTATTTTAAATTTATTTTTGGATCCTAACCATATAATCCACGAAATGTTTCAAAAATTTCAATTAAGAAATATATTAGTTCAATGTCTAATTCATGATTTCTCTATGCAATACAATTTAATTTATAGTTAATATATAATTAAGTAAATTTAATAATGGTTATATTAAGTTCATTATTATTTATTACAACTATTGGTTCTTGGTTTATGATTGACTCAGAAGACTTTCCAATTTTAGAGTTCCAAACAATGGAGGAATTCTAGAACTGGTTGAATGTTGAAACTTCTTGGAGACTGTGACTATTTGATTCAAGCTCTAATGATATAATCAATCTCAAGGTCAAGATATACAAGATACCTGATATTTTTTCACGTCATAAATCAAATAAAAATTAAATGAATAAAAGTGGACCCTAATGAAATAAATAATATTTTTTAGATTATAGTCTAAGAAAAAGTACAAAAACATATAAAAGAAAAAAGAAAAATTGAGAAAGGGGAGTGAAGAAATAAGGAAAGAAATAAAATAATATTAAAAAAATACCTATAATTGGTTGAATAAATTAATTTCCTTCCCAATAATGGTTCCAATTTTAAAGGCTATTTCATTGGTGCTTTCAAATTATTTTTAATTTTTTAATTCATAGGTGAAACAAAGTTGCTAACCTAGGCCGTCTCTCAAAGGAGATCGTAAATTTGACAACATAATAAATGTATTCTGAAAATAATATAAAAGATAAGAAAAATATAACTTAAAAGGATGGGTTATTCTATTTACAAATCTATAATTAGTATACTGGAAGAAGATTGAATTTTTTTTAAATGTGATTGAGAAAACACAACGAGAATATATATTTTTATAAAAATATTTTTAAAAATAAAAATTTATCTAAATATACATATTCACTTAATTAATAATAATTATCATTTAAATTAATCTCCAATTAATTTTTATCCCCAATTTTTTTTATCCCTTTAACCCTATTGGAGTTAACATAACCACAATGATGAAATGAATTGAACCCTAGGATACCATTAGAACATGCTATCATAGCACTATGAATTTATTGAGATTCCAAGGATATATTATGGTCAGTGGAAAATTAGGGCACATAAACATTATATTAAAGATTTTGAATTGAGTTTAGGGATTAAATTTTAACTCTACAAATTGATCCATTGTGGTTTTGTTTTACTGATTAAGTTCACGCCCTCAAAATCCTCACATTACTCAATTGCAAAAGTTTAGTGTAAGTTGATCAATTGATTGTTTAGTTTTGTTTCAAATTAAAAATAAATTATTGGATCATATTATATGAATTAAAAAACTCATGTATTCAAAATAAAGAAGTGAATAAGGCGATAATTAGATCCATTACTAAGCGAAACACTATTCTATGGGTGGGGTAGTCATCGTCGAAATAGTTTTCATTCCCAAAGGTCATGGAAAGGTTATAACCCCATAAAATTTATATAATTTATTAATAGACTAAATATGTTGTGTATATAATAATAAAACTAAAATAAAATATATGAAAACCTAAAAAATAGATGAAATATAAGAGGAAATAAGAATTTTATTACGCAAACACAAACATTACAACGTAAGAAGGAGAAGAAGGTTTTGATGAAGGGATACTTGCTTCAAGATATCTCCCTATGAATATATTGAGTCATATATCCTCTATGGTGATGAGATTAATCATTTGGAACTCCAAAATGGAAGCACTTCATTCCTTGTTTGAACTCCCAAACAAGGTTCCAATGTTTCCCTTTTATTAAAAAAACGGGAAGTGGATTTTGGAACCCATATTCCAATATACCACTTGGTTTTTAGTTTTGGATTGATAAATGGCCATATATAATATAATAAAAAAGTTAAAAGTTTTTTTACACCATATTTTATGTGTCCATGTCAAATATAGAGGCTTTTGAAAAACTACATACTAAGATATGTCCAAATCACATAACCAATCTTTTGACATAGTGAGATTCAATTCTGTAGATAAAGTAGTTTTGTTGGTCTACCTGGTGGAATAATTGGATTGGTTTTCTTGGGATTATTTTTATCCCACTAAGTGATGGATCAATCCACAAAATTTCATCCCATATGGATGCATATAGTTTTCTAGATGTGAAAAAGGTGGACATTTTCCCTTGGGCTTCTCTACAGCTTTCCCCATTTTCCTTTTGTAGTATCTCTGACCCTCCAAATCAACTCCTCCTATAAAAAAATTACCAAAAAATAATAATTTAAGTTTTTAACAGGGATATTAACTTAATAAATAAATCAAATGAGAAGTAAAAAATTATTAATATATTTTTAATATTCAGTAAAAAATCAGTTTAAAATATTGGTTTAAGGGTGACATAATTTAGTGAATCATAATGAGATCAGGAACTATTGAACCAAGTGACAAAAAAGATTTGAACTAAATCAATTATTATCAACGAAAGTGTAAAAATAAGTGGAACCATAAATCTATTATACAGTAATAAATATTTAGGGATATAAAATCAAAATATGAGATGATGCAAAGAATAAACACCATTGTTTTTAGTGTTCTTATTCCAGTTCATTAAAAATATTATAAGCAATATATGTGGTGCATTCACTTTGTAATACATTTTCTCAAATCATTTCACAAGAAACCAAAAAGATGAAGTAACTCTGGGATCAATAGTGTGTTCATTCCAAAGTGTTGTTACGAATATAATGTTTAGTTTTACATATTAGTGTTTGGATGTGTCATTTATGTTTAATCCTTGGATTAGACATTATCGATGAACCAAGTAAAAATTTGTGACTATACACTTATTTTTTGGTAATCAGATAATTCATTTATGTTTGAGGGATAACATGTTTTCCATGATCCTAATAACCCAATATATTGGTCACAAATGTTTTGAATATTTAAACACCCTAATTTACCCCTTCCTATGGTCTGTTGGGTTGTGATTACAACAAGTTATATCATATCCATCATTGAAAGTGAAAATTCTGTTTTAAAAATGATCTATTACTGAGAATGTAGTGAATCATAAGGGAGTCCAACTATTTTATAGTGTCAATTTATAAAATTTTAAGAACAGGATGAGAAATCTTATATATTCTATAGGATATAAATTATTCTCCACTATTTGATATGGGATATGTGTAAGTGATGTATCTGAGTTATCTATCACTAAATAAAAAAACAAATACTCTACATTGATTTCAGAGCCTCAAATTCATTTTATGGTTTATTTTTAAACTATATATATAATTAGATGATGATTTCCACTAATTCAAAAGATAGGTGGGATAATCTGTCTAACATTAATGCAGGGGAAAATATGATCATGGAGATGAATCATCATGTGTTTCATAAAAAGTTTGATGATATGAATATGTATCCTTATGAATATGTTTGATGGAGTTTTAATTGCATAATTGATGGTATTGGATTCATTAATATAAATGGTAGTGAATTAATGTTTGTTTAATCTATGAAGAAGCTATTGAGGAGGATACCATCCCTCTATAACCCAAAGGTTACTACACTTGAAGAAAGAAACTTTTCCAAGATGCTCCTAAGTAACTTACATTGTAGTTCTGGGGAAAATGAAATGAGCTTCAAGAAAAATGTAACATAAAAATATAAATAAATAAATGGAATTAAAATATATTTATAAGATTAACATAATTAAGAATATAGGTTTATAAAAATATGTATATGATGAGTTTATATCACCAGTGGTAAAAAAAATTCAAATGTCACAAGCGTGTATTTGAAAGCAAGATTACCATGGCTTGTTTATTTTATGGAATAGTTGGATACATTTTATAAAGGTTTAAAAAGGTATTATAGGGTGGTAAAAGTGGATTAGAAAACCAAAAATTCAATGAAATATATTTTCTCATAAAAGAAACTCTAAACCAGGAAGTTCATCCATAAAGAAGTTACACAGGAAGAGTCATGTAAGAATTAAATGTGAAACCAATGGAGAAAATTTAGAGTCATAAGAAAATAAATATAAATATGATATATAAGATTATATGATATAAATATTTGAATATAAAAAAATTTAGAAAGAGAATAACTATCTACCTTAAGTAATTTTGGGCCTCAAGGTATATCTAAAAGGCGATCTTAAAAAGATTTATATTTAAAATATTGAAAATCAAAAAATCAGTTCATTATTGAAATAATTTTCATAATATGTAGATTAGAATGATTTTGAGATATATTGACTAAAAAATATTTATATGATATACCATCTAGTCATGAATGATCAGGATTACTAGTAGAGTTAAAAATGAAGACATTGAAGAAAAATATAAGGTAATTGATGACCTTAATGATTTACTGGATAAAAGATCAAATTGGGATAAATCACTTGAGAAAGAAATGGATAATGTGAAAAATAAAATATAAACAAAAATATTTTTCTTCTGGCCAATTATAATGTTTTATTTTGTGAATATTTTTAACGTATAACTATTTTAAATGTCTAAATATGGTTCTAATGGGTTTGAGAAATTTTTGAATGATAAAAGACCCATTAACATTAATAATAGTGGAGTTTGATTTAATGTCATGATATTAGAAAATTGAAACTCCGGTGTTCTATTATAAAGGTAAGAAAAATTTGGAAGATAATATTTAGTATTTGTGGAACATTCAATATCCAATAAGCTACTCAAAAGAAGGAAACATGTTGATAGGTGAAGGTGGAATGATATTTCCCCTTATGACGTGTCAATTTTTTCTACCATGGTCACATCATGTCATATTATGAAGAGGAATAGATTTAATTGAAGGGATAAACACCTAGAAGAAAGAATAGAATATTTATACCATAACATTAATCATAGAGGATAAATTACATTTGTTGATACAATTTTCTGTGTTCTAATTTCGAGCATAATTCTCTTTATTTCATGTAAAAAGAAGTATAGTTCATA
Organism: Viscum album; assembly: GCA_963277665.1. NCBI lineage: Eukaryota > Viridiplantae > Streptophyta > Magnoliopsida > Santalales > Viscaceae > Viscum > Viscum album. Next base: position 1,330,244,119 of record OY728166.1, on the reverse strand, counting down.
AAAATGGAAGAAATAATGGATGGATTATATATAACATAATAAAATTTGAATAGGAAATATTTTAACTCTATTTGAAGAAGAAAATGAGTGTGGTTATACTTCCAATAATAAGAAATGGTAAGGGGATGACAACTGATGCCTCAACCCATGTGGGTAACTCTTTAGAATATATATATAAGAGAGATAAGGAAAACATGGCCAAAGTTCCACTTAAAGGAACAAAGGAAAGAAAGTACAGTGTTCCTTGTATTGTGGGTGTTTATCCCAAATTACAGGTGTTATGAGCTTCTAAAATAATAAAATAGAGAGCTAATATAACATCTTATTTTTTCAATGATGAATCTCTAAAGATAACTGTGGGAAGACTAAGATAACATGCAATAGACTAAAGAGAACAGAAGTAATCCATGTCGATGTCTTGAGACATAACCTATAAATAATGAGTTATCTCTAGGATATAGAGTTTTAGTTTATTTCAAAAGCAATTTATACTTTATTAAAGGTGGTATAACAAATTATCTTATGAATTAATGAAGAACCAATAATAATCTCCACTGGGTAGCTAAAAGGTGAATATGTGATTTCTTAAAGAGAAAGAATAAATTAACATGGGTAATCATTGGATAGGTTTAATTTATTAAAATAGAATAAAAACATATAAAAAATGGTATTTTCACTGATATTCTAAAACAAAATTGTGACTAAGAAGGGACAAGTTACACATGCATGTAGGGTAAAAGGGTACATGACCCTTAAAAGATTGTGAATCAAAAAAACTTGATATAGTATATAATAATATCTATGTTTATGTTTCTAAATGTTTTTATCATAGGGAAAGATACTTCATTATATTTGTTTATTGTCACATTATAATGGATTTTATCATGTCCATTCAGAGTAAAGAAGTGGTTATGGAGTGCATAAAGATGTACCAGATGAGGGTGACAAATGAAACTAGCCATGCAATTAAAATTTTAAATTTTAACAATGGAATGGATTACATGTACATTAAATTATATAATTATCTCAATAATTACAATACCAAATATGTGGTTACCTTGGTTAGGTCCCCATAAAAATGTAAATTTTCTGTGGAAGAATTGGATAGTGAATAACATGAATGAAAATTTATTATTTAAAGTGGGTTTTCCCAGCATTATTGGAAGGATATTTCCAAATTTATTGTTTACACACAATATAGATGATTTTAATATAGATAGAGGAATTAATCACCTAACAAAGGTGTCATAGAAGATATCCATAATTGAATAAAATTTATGTTTTGGGAAGAATATTCTATATCTATAATAAGGAAATCAATGAATGGATATATATTGATACCACAAATAGGAGAATTTTCTGATGATACTGAATGATGAGCATATTTTTTATATATTATGCAATGAGGGGGTGAATTTATCTTTTCAAAAGTTTAAAGTGAAACAAATGATTAATTTTAAAATTAAACGATTTTAAATAATAATGATATAAATTGAATATGAGATAGTTGATAACATCGATTTGAGTTTCTCAGGCATATATTAGAGTAATTAAAGCATGGAAATGTTTGAATTGAAATTATAAAAATATGAGAGATGGTTATTAATGATGAAATTTAGGAAATGTAAATAGAGTTTATACATAGTTGATATGGAGTTTGGATAAATCTTGATGTGAGCTCATGCATCTCTACCTCTAGACATAAGAGGTAAATTGTAAAAATCCATTAGTCTCAATAGTGACCAAGAACCCATAAATCAAAATTGTGTCTTTGGAAAACCCTCTAAAATTTTGCAGGTCAATATGTAACCATTCCCTCTATTTTACAGAGTGTAAAACATTGGCGAATAAAGGTTATAGAAAAAGTGGCTCACCTTAGGAAAACCCTTTAAACACAGATCAAAAATCAATTTCATTGAATGAAGTATAATGTTTTAAATAAGAGATTATGAAAAAATTTAGTGATCATTGAGGAGATTTGTAACTTTTCTGGTTGTCTCTTGAGAGTATTTGAGGGGATTTAAGTTTTTTTATTGATGAATCTTGAGAGAACATTAGTAACTACTATGAATATTCAATGGGATAATAGAGTTTATATATAGGCTATAGAAAGGTTTAATAATATTTTGAAATAATTGGTAAAATCATAAATAGATTGGGACACCATAATAATCATTTTAACCATATCGAAGGAGTTCCAGCTTGACACTACCTGATTCCACAAAATTCCTGGTAGCCACCACTAGGTAGTCAGTGGCCTATCTAGTGCTGAGGGCTACTGAAAGACCTCCACCAGTAACATGCTACTAGTCAACGTCTAGATAGTGTCCTATAAATAGAGATATTACATGTATGGTGTATCCACTGACTTTTCGGTTCTACTCTATCAGGTAGTTGGTGGTCTTGTGAGAGGTGAGGCTTGTTTTCACCATTGCATCGGCTAACCAATGCACCTCATCTGGTAGTCGGTGTCATCTACACACCTCTACCTTTATGTGTATCCACATCCACTTGGAAATAATATCATATTTGGATATTTTAAGGAACATACAAGGTATTTAAGGATGAATTTAGGCATGATAATCCTTCATCAAGGGTTTAAAGTGTTAAAAGATTCCATGTAATTTACTACATTGAATTCAATAAATAATACTAAAACTCACTTAAATTAGAGAATAAGATAATTGTGTTTTTTTATTATGAAAAAAAATGTTAGAGGTTGATACAATAATATACCATTTTTTGATAATAAAAACCACTTAAATTAAAAAGATAAATTAATAAAATATCAATATTGAAAAAGATACATAATAAATTAAAGTGATTAACATTATATTTAATGAGAAGAATAAGAAAAGTTAAAAACCATTCTTTAAACAACTATAATTCATAATTTTAAATGATCTTATGCTATAAAAAAATTTAATCATGTGATATGTAAAGATAATAAATAAAATTTGAAACATTCCATCTTAGAAAAATGTACTTTTAATGAAATTTACCCCCTTACATAAAATTATTTCTCCTCCTTTATGATTATCAAAAATAGAAGAACATCTAAAAGAAAAAGCAAGAAGATAGAGTAGATTAATATGATTATTGTAGAGTAAGATCAAATAAATAATAAAGTAAATAGAATCTAATATTTAAAAACTCTTATTAATTATCAAACTCCATGAATAAAATAATTATTATATAGGTAGTGTGAAATGTAAAAAAGAAGAGAATAATAAAGGAAAAGATATAGAATCTATCAATGGTAAAAGGAATAAAAGGATAATAGAAAATGAGAATATAAGACACAATAAATTGAAATATATATATATAAAAGGCAAGAAAATTGGTGAAAATAATACTAGTACATACCTTTTCAATGAAATTTTTTTCTTTAATAATTGAATTCTCCTCCAGTGGTTGATTTCTTATTTTAAATAGATTTTATAGGTGATTCATTAGAGATGATACCATACTTTCAAAAGAGTTATCTGATTTGGAATTTCTTCAAAATAAAAATCAATAGAATATTTTGAGATAATTGTATATATAAGCTGTTTTTACACATCAATAATTCTATTTATGATAGATAATAAATTTAATTAAATGAATAAATACATATGTATTTTTATGAAATATTAAAACAAATTTTAAAATAAAAAAATATCAAAGGTAATTTAGAAAATATTACTAATATAATAAAAAGTAATTATAATTCTGGAAATATGTTATTGAAGTCTTAAAATAATATATATATATATATATATTAAATAAATAATTATTTAATTTAAGTTAATTTATAAAGTAAAGATATCTCTTAATAAAAATTCATCATTTGAAGAGATAACTCTTCCCTAAAATAATAACATAGGAAATATAATGAGATCATAGAAATGATTAATAAATTAATAAATAAATAAATGAAATTTGTTAAAATATATTAAATAACATATTTTTTAAAAATATTTTTTAATAATAATTTTTAAAAGAAAAATTTTTAATGATAACTCATTCTAGTTATAGATCAAATTAATAGTTTAATAAGAAAATAATTCCAAATTCACCTTCAATGAATTCAGAATGGACATTGGAAACATGCTTCTTCAAAAAAGGACTGACTGTATATTCTATTGTGATAAAATACAATAAGATATCACGTTTTGGGAAGTGATATCTTATGAAATGGTGAATAAGGTAAATTTTATCTCAGTGAGTTTTTAATAGGTTTTTAGTGATATTGATGTTACTAGTATTGTCTTAATTGTTAGGGATATGGTCAAATATTAGCCTAAGTTCCCAAAGAGTGTGTTGCATCCATGAAATTTGAGAAAAACATCTCCCATTGGAAATGTATCTTGGTTGAGTAGTAAAATGTGAAATTAAATTCTATTTAATACTATACAATGATATAAGGGGGTTTCCTAATAATTGACATGTTTCACCAGTATATTTCTTATAAGTTGTAATCCATTGAAATCAACATTGTAAATATAAGAAAAATCAAAATAGGTTCCTTTTAGATAACATAAATAAATATTTTTATAACCATTTAAATAATGAAAAATCATTTGGACAAATCTAAATTGATATTCCATTGAATTTGATTTAAAATGAGCACAAATACAAATACAAACATAAGAAATTATTTTATACCAAGTCATAGTTAGCTAAAGTTGACTATTAATCATACTTTTATATATTTTTTCAATCATTTAATCAGCTTCATATAATTTTAGATTATATTGTTTACTCATGGGAGTGATAATTTCCATAACATGACTCATTCTAAATAATTTAAATGTTAATGGTGGTATTTTATTTGTTTGAAAAATATTACCATAGAATTTTGAAAAATATGAAAACAAAGAAATAATTTGGGTTCACCTATAAAGATCCTATCAAATTTCTTCTTTTTTAAATTGGTAAATTCAAAATATAGTTTTTCATTTTTAGATAAAAAATCACATGATCAACATAAATTTTGATGAGTAATAAATAATTTATGATGTTGGTTAAAAATAGAGTTGAATCATATTTTCCAATTTTTAATCCATTTGAAGTAAGAAAATTTGAAACACTTTTATACCAATATTGAAATAATTATTTTAAACCATAATGTGCTCTAGTAACCCTGAAATTCTAATTTTGAAAAAAAGGATTTTAAAAACTATGCGGTTATTTCACTAAAAACATTTCAAATATATAACTATTTAGGAAAATTATTTTTGACATATACTTGAAATAGTTTGAAATTTAGAAGCTAAGTTAATGAAAATAATATTATTATGGTTTCAAGATGAGCTATGGGTGAAATGATTTCACTATAATAAATTTTTTGTTCTTGGTTATAAAAAATTTGTAACTAAACAAGATTTGTTTCTAGTGATCTTACCAAATTTATCGATTTTATTTCCAAAACACCATTTAGATACCAAAAAATCATGACTATTTGGCCTTTCCATGAGAACACATAAATTATTTTAAGTGAATTGATTAATTTACTATTTCATAGAAAACACCCATTTTTAATTGTTAAGGACATCAATAAAGTTTAGGGTAGATAGTGAGAAACAAAGCCTCGATGTTCAAATTCAATTTTGAATGGTCTAAAAGTACAAGTTCCCAATTGTAAATTTTTAATGAAATTTTCAGGGGGTGGTATTTAGTTATTTTAAAACATTATGGAAATAATTTAAATTATATTATTGTTCTTCCTCAAATTATTTTTTTAAATATTCATTTTAAAAAGAATTTTAAAATTTTTTTTGAGAATTAGGTTCTGGAAACTATTTATAAAAAACAACCTTGATTTATTTTTCCATAATTTTATAAATTCTTAAAGTCACGGTAATATTTTCTTGTGTTTTTGTACCAATTAAATATACCATCATCATATTTAAAATTGAATTTTCAAATAATATCTTCAGTGTTCAAAATAATAAAATTTCAAACAGTTTTTTTAGTATAATTTTTTATTTTTATTATGAAAATGTTCATGAGGGGTTTTCTTAATAAAAGTTATTATAAGAACAAAATTAATGATATAAAAATAAGTATTCAAAGCCTTATCCCAAAAATAGTTTGGAAAATAAAAATCATTTAAAACAGTTTGAGTTTTTTATTTGGTTTTTCAATTTCACCTCTTTACTACCCCATTTTGATGAGCGATTCATCTTGGAGAAAAAATAATGATTATATCATTTATAAGAACATAAATAATTAAATTATTAGTTATCTAACTCTAAAAAATGATCAGTACGAATTGAAATAATACTATTTTTCCATTTTCAACCATTTTTGAACACTTGATTAAGGATTTGATGGAAACACTTTTATGAGTTAAGAAATATGCCCTTGTCAATCATGTAATGTCATACACAAATAATATAGTTTAGTTTTTTAATCTTATACATTAAATTTTAAGTACCTAAAAGATCAATATGTATCATTTCAAGAAATATTAATAAAAATTTCTTAGTAAAAATAGAATTTATAATGCTTACTATATTAACTACTTCACAAACAATGTCATCCATAAAATGAAATTTGGGAAGGTCTATAATTAGTTTATAATAGTTTACACTGATGAGAGATATAGTGCAATAATAATGAAGGCATCAATTCCAAATATGTGAATCACTAACTTATGAATTCAATCATTTTATATTTTGAGAAGAAAGTATTTTAAAGTAAGTGTGTAAAAATTTTGAAATTGGGAAGTGGTAGAAAATTTTTCATTTTAAATAAAAAAAATTCAAAAATAATTTTCTAACATTATTTTAAAACTTCAGTAACCAAATTGGATAATACTTAGAAAAATTTGTGTTTCAAGGCTTTCATGAATGAAACAAATTTTATAAGGGTTGAGTTAGAAAAACCGATGGTACCACCCCTGATTATCTTACCCATATAATTTTTAAAAAAATGTGACATCATGAAAACCGATGATAATTTATGATGTAGTTCTCAATAAATAAAATATTATTTATTTGATGTCTTTTTTTACACGAAACACTAAGTTTAAATAAATTTTGTTATAAATATTATTATTTAACTGTGACCAATTTAACCTAGTAGATAAAATTGGTGGTATGAGTAGGAGTAAAAAAATTATGAAAAATCTTTATAAAGGTTTATATAATTTAATTTAATTGATAAATAAGTATTCATTTTTTAGTAAAATTATTTTATGCTTTGAAAATATATTTTATTCAAAAATGGATTTTCTTTATTTTTATGAGAAACTATTATAATTAAGTTCTATCACATTCTGAAATATTATTATATGAAAAGGATATATTTTTTGAAATTATTATATCAAAATTATCTTAAGACGAAATGTTTCTATTTTTCTGAAATAATTGATGTTATAGTGAATAGTGAAAAAATATCGATATTTGAAAAGCCATCATTTCTTTTCATTAAAAATTACCAAAATTATGGTAATTTTATATTATAGTGTTTTAATACATGTTTAGTAATAAATAATATAATTAATTACATATCAATCAAATTTATTCTTTATTTAGGTATTAGTTCATTTTGGGTTTAAAAACATATTTTCCTAAAAACTATTTTTATGTGCATAATGTGTTTTTTTATTAATTAATCAAATTATTAACTGTTTATTAATGCTTTAGATGAAATTTATATATTATATATTCAATTAAATTATATTACATTTATTTTATAATATTTAATAAATATGTAATAAGAATAAATCCATTTTGATACTGAAAATGTAATTTGTCTAAAACATGTTTTCATTTTGTTTTGGGTTCTTTTTTCAATTAATGCATTCCACTTCATGAAACTAAAAATTAAAAAATGGATTTCATATTTTTAATATTTATAATTTATATAATTTAATATTGGAAACTTAAATTTTTATCATTATTAATAGTAACCATAGTAAATATATGTCCCGTAAGTAAGGGTAACATAGGTAAAACATGCTTAAATCTATGAGATAATACTTCAAAAACCCATAACAATTTCCTTTATCGTCTTGGATGAGTTATGATAGAACAATATTTTTCTAAAGGAGTTAAATAATATTCTTGAAAACATTATTTTCAAATTGGAAACCATGATTGACTTTTCTGAATATAAGTTATATTTTATTCAAATAAAAAACCTATTTTTGGTCTTCATTTTTGGTGGTATGAATGCAAGATACCATTCAGTTTCATAATTAAAAAAAATTATAAAAAAATTATTTTTATATAACAAATAAAATTTGGTAAATTATTTATGACTATTTTCAAGGTAAATACATCTTTACTCTTAAATCGTGTATTTTCTGAAAAACTCTTTTCCCTAAAATTTGAGTTCTTATATTAACTGTAATTTCTACAACCTATATATATTAAATATAATAAAATTTATTCCAAATTCATAATCCTAATTTAACTATGTTTTATATAGAAACTTTTTTTCTTTGTAATATAATCTAGTTATCATGGTAAACAGTTAAATTATTAAGGTTGAGGTTAAAATGGGATTAAAGTTGTTTAACTAGATTATAAGGACTAAAATGTATCCAAAAGTAGTCCAAATGAGATTGGTTTAGTTTATTTAAAACATATGACATAATATATGTTAATTTTTTTCTCTTTGGTTCCACATTACATTATTTTAAAACACACAGATATATATATATATATATCATTTAATCTCTTAAGATATTCCTAGTGTGTCATATCCCTCCCCTATAAAAGGAGACAACATATCATATTTTATCCCCACATAATGATCCCTATTTCTCAGAAAATAACTACCATAGTACTGTATTATATTCCTTATCCACTTTCTAGATGTTTTTATCATTTAAAAACATAATCTTTTCATGTATTAAAGTGTAAAACAAAATAGGTTTCTTAATATAGGTATAACTCTTAGCAGAGTACTTTAAATTTTATTTATTATTTATCTCTTATAAATATATCATATAAATTATTAAATAATAACTTTAGTATCATAAAAATCAATAATTTTTGTAATGATGGGGTAACAACCATTATCCACCTCTTTTCTATCATATAGAAAATGAAATCATCACATATGTGTATGTATATCTTATCATCTCCACGTAGCAGTGCAATTTGTTTTTCAACGCCATTTTATGTAGATGGTTATAAAGATATAAATAATTAATATATAATATTTTGTTTACATAATTATGGGAATGTAAATATAAAATATTTTTTACCTTCTTACCCTTCCACTCTTTGAAAAATGAAAATGTCACTCTTGCATATGTGTAGACTACCACCTCAATGAAGTGATGTGATTCATATTTTATGTCTGCATTTCAGGAATGATTGTAAGTATTAATATAATAAATATATATTATATTTATATTATCATTAATAGTATATATATGACTAACATGATCAAAATATAAGAAACATTACCATCTTACTAAAACATGCATGAAAATTGAAGTCATTGTCAATTAGCACATTTATTTTAATAAATATTTATTAATAAATAGTTTATAAGATAGAATAATTAATTCATTAATGGTATGATATAAATAAATATTTTTATGAAATATATGTATAAGAAATATATATATATATTATAATGTAGGTTCGAACACGTACGAAGTAAGATGAGACTAGAGGTAACAATTTCTCATCTCAAATTGTCTTCATAATGACATATGTTATGTTAAGCTCCTATATTATTTTATGAGGTGTGTATAAATAAAATTTTACATGTTATATCATAAATATTTTTTCTTTAATTATATTTTATGAATCATTGGAATTTTTTTTTCATGATGTTTATGATTCAAAAGTTAACAAAGCGGTAAGGAATTTATGTTTCAATCCCATTTAAACATGCTTGTTTATGATTGAATTTACATTGATGAAATTATATGATTTTTGTATATTAAATAAATATAATTTTATTCTTATATATTTATTCATGTATATTTTTATTAATAGTGAAATTTTCTTCACTTTTATACTTAAAATTCTTAAGAAAATGTTTTATTAAAAAATAGACATAATTTCTTCTTTTTTCGAGAATATTTTTCTTAAATGTTCGTGTTTCTATAAAAAATGTAAAAAATGTTTTAATATTATCCAATGATGGTGTAAATTAATTTTTAACTATTCATGAATTTTTATAAAAAAAATCAAATGAATCTTATTGTCATTTTCCCAATGAGTTACTTTTGAATTTTTACTGAAAATTTAAAAGGATTTATTTTTTTAGTATATTTAGAAGGAATTGATCTTCCTGCCATTATGATCGCTTAATGATTGGAATATTCCATTATATGTTTAATTGGTTCTTTTGAAAGAATTTTTGTTCCTTAAAATTTTGAAAATACATGAATTTTAAATTAGTTATATCAAATTGAAAAGGGTATTTTCCTCAATAAATATTCTAGTGATATTTTAATGGAATTATTCATCTATGATAACATGCATTGATATTGATTAAACTTTAAAAGGTATGTGATCAAATGATATAATTATTATTATTTATCTGTATGGTTTATGATTATGATAATTAAATTATTATGAAACACATTTATTTTTCATATTTTATGGTATGGTGAAATTTTTATGAAACCCATTTCCATTAAACGGGTTACGATATGATGATATGACAATTTATTTTTGATCTTTGGGAATACATATGTGTGGTTTTCATTATTTTATGAGTGTCCCATGAATTAAATATCTATTAAATGAATTTTCAAATAATAATATCTCATGAGATAACATTGGGAAATTAGTTGATGTGATTGATACACTAAAGGAAACAAGTTGGGATGCCTGATCCACTATGGGAAATAGTTGGTTATGAATGATTCATTATGATTTGGAAAATAGGTTTTGATTCCTGATCCATTATGATTTTATGGTCTCTATAGTTAAACATGAAATTTTATGTGGTTTTTATTTAAGTGATGGTGTAATTAATGTTTTTATACCTACAATTTTAACTTGTTGTTCATGATTGATTTGTGAAGATTCATCACTCTTATGATTCATTAAGTTTGAAATGCTAATGTTTTATTCCATGAATCATGATTATGATCCATGATAGACTAGGTATTAACCTTATAACTTAATATAATTAATTAATACAATTATCTTTATCTTATTATTTAATATGATTATCGATTGATATCCTATATGATTACCCTTAAAGAGGATCTGAGATCACCCTTTCTTATGACTATTTTCTCCATGTTATAAATAATGGTTTTAATTAAAGTTTTCCCAAAAGGATACAAAGTCAAAGGAACTACATGTTATATGATGTATAATGTTTCTAAATATGTTTATTATATATATAGTCTATGAAGACACTAAAACTATATAGTTCTAGTGTGTATGTTAATGTTATGTATTGAATATTCAACTAAATGATGTAATATTAATTCATGATAATATTAGGTCACCTCATTTTTAATATGTGATGAATTTATTTAACATATTGTGATTACGGTTAGAAATGTTTCTAGAAACCCTTGGGGACAAGCCAAAGTATATGATAAAATCCTAAATTTTTCTTAAGGTAGAGATTATGTTGTTTCCCTAGAAATACATCCTGGCATGGATAATTGAAAGTGGATGTGGATATGTAACATATAGAACTTGGGAAAAAACTATAATATGGGAATATTATGAATTAAATAAATTGTAACCAATACATAATTAGTGGTCAAAATAATGCACAATAGGTTGGACACTCTTGGCGTGTATTATTGGGTTAATTTTAAATTTATTTATAAACCACTATAAAGGATTTGAAAATTTGATTACCAATTATGACATAGGTTAAACCTACGGTGACATATATCGTAAAGATATTGTCCTAATTTGGACATACTATGAATGATTTTTCATTATTTTTTAATATAATTACTTATATCTCACACTATGATTTTTTATTTTAATCAATGGATAGAACTAGTAGAAATCATGTTAATGTTGATTATGATGGACAATGGAATGATTATCCTCATAAGAAGCCTAGTGAAATGGAATTCAAAATCAAAACTATATGATTATTCCAAATCATTTATCCTATTATAAGTTTAGTGATATCAACTTGGGGGAGTTTCCTAAAACACATAATAAGATAAATATGGAGTTTCATAATGACCATGGATAAAAGAAGATTCAATTTCATATATGTCAAGAGTGTGGGATTAATCACTCATGGTAATGCCTCAAATGAATGAGAAGATGTTTTTAGTGTGGATAAGAAAGTCATATAATAAGTAATTTCTAATAAAAATTAAAATTTGTATTAACATAATGGTTCAGACATTTTGTTCCCTATGGTATCGTTGACGGTTGAGTAATTAAAATATGTAATGTATGGGTATTATGAAAATCAATGTCCTAATGTAAGATCTTGAAGAGGATCATAAATTTTGTATGAGTAAATGTTTTAATTTGAATGTAAAGTGACTACAAATGACATATGAAATGAAGGAGGTATTGAGGTAAACAACGAAGGATCCCAATTAATAGTTTAAGAAAGAATATGAAATATTGGATTTGTTATGTATTTGTATTAGATAATTAAATTACATAATTATTTATATCAATGTTATTCCACTTATAAGAATCATTAAACATATATTTAATGATAGGTGGTAGTTTTTAATTTTTTTATTTTCAAGTATATGTTTAGTGGTGCCAATAAACTAGAGAAGTTATTTTTTGGAATGGTGATATTTTATGGAAAACACATGGTTGGGGGATTGATAAACCTTAATATATGCCTGATGTTGAGATAATAATGTATATTTGATAGAAATAGATGATTTAATGTTATAAAGTAAATTGGATTGTATTGGTGACCTTGAAATTAGTTAGTAAGTTGGTGACAAATTGATTTAGGTTATAATTGATGAAGTTTATAATATTTTTGGATTTAGTGAATATATTGGATATAGTTAATTTCAAGAAGAATATATATTTTCATTGTGGTTTTATGGAGATTCTTGTTATTTTGGGGAAGTATTACCAAGTTTTAAGAGAAAATATGATTACAATATTCACATGTTTAGTATGTTACATAATGATCTACTTTATGTTTTCAACGGTTATATGTTAATTCTTATCTTGGGAATTTTTTTTGATCAAATCTTTCATATTTATGGGTTTTGGATTTGGTTAGAAATTTTTAGAGGAGGCTAAAGGTAAATTATTTATAGAATGGAGTTAGTTAAACATTGAGTGTTATTGTTGATATTTTAGAGATTAATGTGTTATATAAATCCATATTGGATTAAAAAATAATCCATTTTAGTTTTGGTAAATATTTGATGATATGAGGAATAGATTTCATTCTTTTTTGATATTATGATCCATTAAAAATTAATTTTAGTTCTTTAGAAATGAAATTTTTTCTTGGATAACCATTTCTTAGTGTAAGAGATAAGGAATAAATTGTTTAAAGAATGACCAAAGGATAAAATTTTGATTTTGGAATGGAAATAAATCAAGAAGGTATATATTTTCATATCCTCGATCATCATAGTAAAATAATCCCTCCACATTAGGAAAAGGATCTTAAAATTAAAAAAAATATTTTTCTTTCATTTCTGATGAATTTAGGGTCTTTTAACCCCCACATTGATTTATGGTTTTAGGTTAATTAAAATTATCATGGACATGTTGTATATCACCCTCTATTAGTAAAGGGATATTATTTTATTCTCTATGATTGTATTTTTACTTCTTTTGAATGTTCTCATTGTCAGGGATCCCGATTATATGTTATTTCATGTAACCATTATGTTGACTAGAGTTATTCATGCCAATATAGACTAGAGGGGGAGTAAATATAGTTTTTTTAAATTTAATCAATGAATTATCATAGTAATTTTTATAAAAAATTAATAATTAATGATTGTGAGTGTCATAGTTAAAAATATTAGAAGTGGAATAAAAATAAATAACAAGAACATTAGGATATTTATAGTAGTTCAGTTCACAATGAACCTATTCTACTCTTCAATAAACTATAAATCAGAAAGAGGACTAGTAATCACTAAAATAGAGATATAATAACTATTTTGTAGGTTCATACTGAACCAATCCTGTTATAGGATAGACCATTCCTTTTTCATTTGGCATGTTCAACTAAAAACCCATGTTTTTCTATGAAAAAGCCATAACATATCACTCAACCATTTATAGGTGTTAATAAAACCCATAATATTTTACCTGATAAACCCAAACAATGTGATTTCATTTTAATAGGGTGAGCATAACTATAAAATGTCGTTTTAAATGGAGGTAGAATCATTTTTGAAATATGAAATAAAAAAACTTCTAAAAAAATTAACTAGAAAACTAGAGGATATCGACCAAGAAAGAAAGTGTAGAGCAGGTATCTTCATACCTTCTAGATTTGATAAAAAAATAAAGAAACCTTAGAAAAATACTAATGAATTAGTAATTTAATATTAATGGATCATAGTTCCAATTTTTTTTATTCTGATAACATTCCAATCTTTTTAATATCCTTTAATTTATAGACATGATGTTTTAATGGACCAAATAACAGCTGAGAAGGGGAGTTTCAATCAATTGTTCACTTTTTTTGAGTTTCAATATTTTTGAGACATAACCACTTAATCTTATTATATTATAATCCTTATCATCTTTTAGAAAATACTTATGCATGTAAAATTATGTAATAAAGTAAAGAAATAGATATTTACAAGATTCGGCCTCAGCGTGAGAACCGACATCCTAGCCATATTCACTCTTCTGGGTATATAGAAACTCACTATTATGAATAAATGTATAAAAATTGTATTAATATTGTTATTATTATATCTACCATAATAAATTATTATATTCAATCCCATAATTTTAAAAAAAATTATTATAAACAATTGATCCCAAAAAAAAGAATAAATAATTTTTTCAGTATTCTCCACAGAAGTTCATGGGTCTCATGACCTTGAGTCCAGTGGACTTTGGTACAATTAATTCAGTATGATTTACTCATTTCAATGTACCCAAAAATTTTATCCCTTTCTCACTCATCACCTAAAGAAACATTTTTTTCTGGGTAATAAAACTCGCGCTTCTCAGAAACTACTCAAAACTCAATTCAAACATCCTCATTTCACTAAATTCAGTCTGATGGAATCAGTATTACAAACCCATTATCAATATGAAAAAACAAAAACTCCACTCAAATGATCAATATGATCTTCTTTTTTTGGTTAGAAAATATTCATTTTTTCGACATTATTTTGAGATCTCAATCCATAAGGAAATACTGTACAATAATTATACATCACTCCTCCTTTTTCGCAAAATGAAAAATTTTAAAGCAAGAAATATATTATGCTTTTATTTATAGAAGATATATAATATAAAAGTATGGAAATAGAAAAACATTTTCCACTTCCCTAAATTTCAAATATCCAAAAAATAATGGCATTTAAACATCATATTTGGATTCTTAAAACCATATCAATATTTCTCCAACATAAATATTCTTAAACATTGTAACTTTTATTCAGTCTTATATAACTTCCTTAGATTAACTCCAATGAAACTTCCTTAGCTAACCCTCATATGGGTTTCTTTCTCTACTCATTAAGATCTAACTATCTTCATCCTGTTATGATCAGACAATATTTATTCTAGTTAGTCAGATTTTCTTTCCTTCTTAGAGTCATTTCGATATTCTTTCCTATTAGATTCAGTCAGATTGAATCCTCATAATGATGGAATTCTCATTACAATTAAATTATCATAACAATGTAATTCTCGTCATGATGGAAACTCCACTATGTAACTTTGAAATTCTCCAAGCCTCAAGATCTATACCTCATTTACATCTCTAAAAACATCTATTTGCAGTACTTCTCGTTCAGATTCAAACTTTTTCTTTATCCCAAGAACCAATAAAGTCTTTACAATTTATCAAATTCATCAAAATTTGTTTTTTATGTGTGTTTTTGTGATATATTAGAACTTCAAGATTGGTAAAACTTATTAAAAATTAATTAAAAATTATTAAAACATTATAAATAATGAATTAACTATCTTCATTCAAAATCCTTCAGCAACATTACAACCTTTTGACTCAGCAAGATCATTCTTCATACCTTCTTATATTGTCCCACCTATGATTATCATGCCAATTATTTTCTTCCTTCTATGTCTTATGTTCCTCACACCGATGAGAAACAAATAGAATACATTACATCATATTCTTATCTCTTCCACTAACTCCAAATTGTATCATAACTTCTACATGGTTTATGATAACTTCATGATCAAAAATGTATCATTAGGATTAATAATTGGAAGTTATAATAATTACCAACCATTCAGTCTCAATCAGAATATTTTGTGACTGATTCTTCCATAGAAAAATTCCTAGAATTATCTCACATTCTATAAAATTATCCTTATTTCATGGTTCTATTAAATCATTCTATTGAGTAGAGTCTGATTTCCCATACCGACAAACTGGGTTCAATTTTTAAGAAAAAAAACATTTTTACAAAAATGATTGTTGTCAATAAATAAAAAAAGTTTTTCAAAACAACACAATGGATATTCAAAATCCTCATTTTTATTTCTTGACAATAGGTGTTAACAACTTTTTCAACTCAAAGTCAATTTTCACAACTCAACTTTTGAAAAAAATCACATTTTTTCACTCATATACAAACAAATCCTTTCTCAAAAGGGAGTATCTAGACTTTATAATACTAGATAAAGTAATGTTTTTGAAAGAATTCTATCCCTTAGTGGGAAAATTTTTTATGTCCATGTAAAAATAAAATGAACCTCATTTTCATCTTTCATCACTTATATTTTATCTCCTCATTTTATTTTTATTTCCCCCATTATCTGAAAACCACATAATCATATTCATAAAAGAAATATATGTAAAAACATCTTAAGAAAGTTTTCACATTTTCTCCACCTTGGTAAACATAATCCAAATCAATGTGGGGGACTTCCTTATGATATTTAGGATTTCACTTGGGGATGATAAACATGAATTTGTATCCTCACCTAAATAATGATTTCTTTTGTAATTTCCTTTGTGAAGATATCAACAGTTTAATACTTCATTGAGCTATATTCCACCTAAATATCTCAATCAGAAACATTCATTTTTATAAAGTGAATTGTTATATCAATGTGTTTTGATCTTGATATTAGACTGTATTTTTAGAAATATCAATTTCACTTTGATTATCACAATGTATATTTAATGGTTTAGAAACTTTTACTTTCAAATATTCTTATTGAACCTTTATCCACAACATCTAAGTACAAGACTGAGTAGTTACAACATATTCTAATCCTGTTATGCTCTATGTTACTGAACATTATTTCTTATAATGACAAATTACACAACATTACATAAAGATAAATGCTCCTATGAAGTTGATTTTATATCATTACAACATCCATTTCAATTGACATTATTATAATGATAAAACTTCATCTCACAATTTCATTTGTATAACAACCCATGTGAATTAATTAATTTGATATATCTCAGAATTATCATTACATACAAAATATGTGATTATTTATGATTGCTTTGATTCCTGGCACACAAATTTAAAACATTCATAATATCAGGCCTTGAGGCTGTAAAGTAAAGTATTCTTTCTATCAGCTTACGAAAGTCATTCTAATTCACACTTTATTCTGGAAAAATCATTACTTAACATAATTCCCACTAAGATAGGAGTAGATACTTCTTTGGATTCTTGTTTTCCTAAATTTTATAATAATTCCCCAGTATAATTTTCTTGAGATAGGAAAAAGTGTTTTTTTTACTTGTAATCCAATGAAGAAATTTAGTTCACCCAATATTTACATTTTAAATTTATTTTTCATTTATTAATAAAGTATTTCATAATGATATTCTATATCCCCAAACAAAATTATATCATCCATATAAATAATTAAAATTAGAGTTCTGGAGTAAAAAACTTTAACATATAGGTTTCTATCGACATTTTATTTAGAAAAATTCAACCTTATCAAAAAAAATCCAAGTTATAATACAATGAATTTGGATCTATTTCCAGTCCATATAAATAAGTATTTAGTTTAAAAACTTTTTTTCATCCTCATCATGTATAAAACCACAAGGTTTCATAATGTAAACTTCCTCATTAGTTTATCCATTAAGAAAATATGAATTTACATCCATCTAATAAACTTTGTAATTACGATGAGTAGCCACTGCTAGAAACATTAAAATATTTTCCAAGCTTTAAATTGGAGAAAAGGTTTCATCCAAATCTACACCTTCCAACTTTGAATATACTTTACAAACAATCATGGATTTATTTGTTGAAACATCTACTGGTACATTCAACTTGTTTCAATAAAACCACTTTGTTCTGATAACATTTTTTCCTTTCAGACATGGAACAAGTTCTCATATTTAATTTTTCCCAATTTTATCAAACTCTTAGTTCATTTAATTCACCAATTGATTGCATCAAATAGCTTATAAAACTAATTCCTGTTATACTTTTGAGATAAGGGATGTTTGATTTCATAATATCAGCTTTCTTCTTATTTGAACTGGATCCTCCTAATTCCCAAGAATATTTTCGATCTCATTTTTTTAAGGTAGTAAATTTAAATATTTCTTTCCCTAATAAAATTTCTTCATCACATTATTCATCTAAATCTTCATGCATATTTCTCTGATCACTATATTATTTGTTAGATAATTTTCGTTTTTCTTCATAAACATTCCCAACAACATTTGTTAACGAAGTTGGGTTTTCAAAAACATTCACATAACATGAGCACCCGAATTTTTAAATGTTTATTCCAATATTTTTAACCTCTATCATTGGGTTAATAAATATTAAAAGTAATTTCCTAATATTTCTCATCAAACATTCTCATATCAATATTTTTTATTTCAAGTAAACATGGAATTCTAACAATGTTTAAGAACTTCAATGAAGGTTTTTTGTACGCAACATTTCATAGGAAGTCATGTTGGATTCTAATCACAAAAATATATTGAATATGTATAGTAGTACTAACAACTTCTCTCATGTAGAATATTGAATTTTTATATTCTACTAACATACATCTTGAAATTTCAACCAAACATATATTATTTATTTATGCTATTAAATTATGTTTTGGTGCGTAAGAATCACTATACTAATTGTTGATACCATACTATCTCATATAAGTTTCCAAAGTGTTTGTTGTGAATTTGGTACCATCACCTATTATTAAATTATTTATATAATCCCCCATTTCATTCTCAAATTATTTTCTGAAAAACCAATGCATTTCCATAGCGTCTGACTTGTGTTTTATAAACATTATTTTTTTTCATCTGAGTGAAATCATCAACATAAGTAATAAATTATAAATATATTTTTTTATTGATGTATAATCGACCCACATTAATCATGATAAATAAGTTCAAGAGGTATGGTAGACTGAATCTCAACTCTTTAATGACTTTTGTTAGTGATCATCCCCTTCAGATAAGCAGCCCAATCATATTCATCTCTTCATTTTATACTACAAGGTAATAGATGAAATCATCTTTAGAAAGTATTTTCTTGTTTTTGTACACAAGGCTCCCAATTCTTTCATGAAACCTTTTTTTTCATCATTAACACTCAAGTAACATGAGTTATTAAACTCTCTAATTTAAAAAATATTACAGCTATTTATTTACTCTATTGTGATAAGTTCTACATCTTTCACACTTCTAATGATCCAAGATTTTTTTTATGAAAATAAATTATTTTCCATCATCACACAATTTACATTCACTAAGTAAGTTATGTTTTATCCCAAAAGCAAATAAAAATTCCTTAAATTTAAACTTTTCTACTTCAATCTCATCTGTTCTAATTCCTCTATTCTTTTAAGGAACTTTCATTACCAATGGTAACTACTTCCCCATCATGACATTCAACTTATTTCAAGATTTTTATATTAGTTATCATATATGAAGACCAACTGCTATAAAGCATGCATAATTTATTTCTTTTATTTTATTTCAAATAAATATAAACAATAAAATCCCTTTCCTCAACATTCTTCTATTTAGATTTCTTTCTATTTCTACCATAAGAAAATTATTACAGAAAGTGTTTCATACATCATTTGGCATGATTACTAGCCTGAACACATCTTTTGAATAATTATTCTAGAAATTCATATTTATTTATTTTTTGAAAATTTATATCATCTTCATATTTTTCATTTATAACATTATTTGAGTTAGGAGTGATACTTATCCTTCTTCAACAATAAATTTCACTTTTTTCAGATCTTACTCAGGGATGTAATAAGTTAATCCAAAAAATTTAATCTATGTTCCCATATATTCCACAACACCAAAAATAGCCATAAAATATTGATTTCCTATTATAGAAAGATCTTTATCTATAAAAACCTTATTGATATTAATAAATTATACTTTCTCTATCAATATCCAAAAGTGGACCATCATTCCTACTGAGTAAGTTTTCATCTATTGTAGATAAAATAGGTTTCTCATAGCCTTTTTCCATTGAAGAGTTCCTAATACTTTTTCTATAAACTAAAATGATAGAAAAATCTGATGAATCATTTAGTTTGTGGGTGAGGATTTCACTTGATTCCTAATTTGAGACCTCTCAGTAACTTTAGATGTCTTATATTTTATATTAGATGATTTGATAATGTTTTAATTCATCTTCCAACAGGTAATTTTAGACTCAATAACTTTTTATTGAAACTTGTTAACCTTTTCTTCCTTAGCTACCAACTTCTTACATAGATTTTCAACCATATTTCCTTGTTCATCTATTCATAGTTTGTAACTTATGATCTCTTGGATGTATTATTATTCTTCCTTGGAAATATATTTTTCACCTTAATAAACATTCCAAAGCCTTTCTTTATCATTATTATTTAATTCTTTATATATTTTTTCCTCAATACATACAAGTTGTTATGTTCTAAACTAATACTCTCTGTAAGATTTTTCACCTCTTTCTTCTTCACTATTTGAGGAGTATTATGTTTTCTTAACTTTTTCAATGAATGTTCTAACCTTTTCTAAACTATCGTCTTCTAAATAATTGATTTTGGATGAGTCTCATTCATTTTTCTTACTCAACAAACACCCTTTGTCTCTAGTGAACCTTTTATTATATTTATTGGAAGATATTTCTTTATTATATCTTTTTTTCACTTCTAACAATGATATTTTTCATCATAACCATCTAAATAGTCTCTAAATTTCTTCATAGGGAAATTCATAGAATATTTTCTATTTATCCAACAGTGAAAATATTTGAGAGGTTGTCTGCCTCTATACTTTACTCTTCCTCTTTGATAGTTCATTGATATTGGAGATATGATTTTGTATTCAAATAAACATCATGTTTATCTTTACAGTCACAAGGATCAAAATATTCAACATTTTTTGTTTTAGTTTTTCTCTTGGGCTCAAAATTTGTTTAATATTTAATATTTTTTTGAACAGTATATCTTTCCACATTCGATAAGCAATAAGAAAGATTTTTAATTCATCAAGAGATAAATAATTCTTATCTTCTAAAGTGAAAATTTTAGACTCAAACATATCCATAATGTATCCTATAAGTTTCATCATAAATATAAAATCTTTTAGGACAATACTCAATCCTATGATGTTATAAACAATTGCATTTACACTTGTGAAGTATTCATCAATTGTTTATTAATATCTCATTTTTATGTCTTTATACATACTATAACAAATTAGTATTTTTTATTCATTGACATCATTATGTACTTTGAAAATAATTTCCATGTTATCCCATATACTCTTTGATGTTTTGAGACCCATCAACTTCATATATACATTTTTGGATAAGTACATAAGGATATCATTTTTAGCATTTCCATAAACATTGATATTTATCTTATATGAAAAAGTATTTGGGAATATTTCTCAATAGGTGGGAACCCTATTTTAGAAACATAAACAACTTTAAGTCCAAGATATATGAGATAAAGAACCATCTTATTTTTTCATCAATAAATGTTTCCCTCAAATGTAGGAATTACTCAACTATTGTCACAATTAAGATTATAGATGATAAGGACCCAATAATGGACCCTTGTATCTGAGACCAATTGATGTTCCAAATAATCGAATAACAATTGAGAGGGGGGGGGGGTTGAATCAGTTTTTCACCTTTTGTAAATCTTTAATAAATTTAAAACAGAACCCTTTAATATTTTCTAAAATACTCATGCATGAAAAAGTTGGAATGAAAGTAAATAACATAAGATTTTCAAGGATTGACCTCAGTGTGATAACCTACATCCTTGCTATATATATTCATGTGGGACTATAGAAATTCACTATTATGAATAAGTGAATACAATATCAGCAAAAAAAATTTAGACACATTGTATATCCCAATAGAAATGATTTTACTGAATCTCTCCAGTTTATAAAGATTGGTTATAAAAAATGAACAAAAAAAGAATAACAATATTGTTTAATATATTCCAAAAAAATATCAGGGGTCTGGCGACCATGAGTCCGATAGACTATATTCTGATGAACTCATTCTGATTGACTCGGTTTGATCGACTCAATATTATTTTATCATTATAATTTTGTTCCGGAAGATAATTCATTTACTATGAAGATAAAAAAACTCATTCTTCTCAAAAAATAATTAAAAATAAAACCAAACTTCATCAGTTTGATGAATTCAGTCTAATAGACTCTGTATGATGAATCCTTTCTCAATTTGAAAAATGTCAAACTCTACTAAAATGGTCAATTAGACCTTACCTAGTCCTGTTAACAAAATATTCTTGTGCCGACCCTTCATATGTGATCTGAGTCTCTAATGAAATAAAGGAAAAGTTTATAAAGTTCTCTTCCATTTCTGCATAAGAAATATTTTCAATGTATGAATGTACTAGGTTTCTATTTATATATGACTCGAAATAACAAAGTTAGGAAACCATAAAACTTTTTCCATGTACCCAAATTTCAAATCCATTAAAAATAAATGTATTTACAATTTTACTCTGACTACTAAAAACCTTTTAATATTTCTCCAAAATCAATCTTCTCCAACATTATATCTTTTCTTTAGTCTAATATAACTTCCTTAGCTTCAACCCGATGTGAATTCCTCAGCTCACCATGATTTGAATTTTTTCCACCACTCATTACAATCTGACTATCATAAACACATTATAATATGACTATCTTTATTAGAGTTAGTTTAATTGTCTTTCATTTTCAGAGTCAATTAGATCATCTTTCATTTATAGATTCATTTCTATGGAATCCTCATAACAATTGAATTTCCATTATGATGGAATTCTCATTATGATGGAATTCTTATAATGATGGAAATCCACTCAACAACTTTGAAATTATTCAAACCATATCAGCTATAACTCATTTATACTTCTATAAGATTTTTTTTAGTACTTCTAGATTTGGTGCAAACATTTTCTTGATCTCTTTAAATGATAAAATATTTACAATTCCAATATTTAATAAAAATATTTAATCGTGAGAGTTTTCATGATATATGATAACTTCAAGATTGGTCAAGATTAATCTTACTTAGGTTTGAAATAATGAAAACATTCTTACTCCTAAATTCACTATCTTCTTTTAAAAAACATCAGTAACATTACGACTTATTCACTAAGTAAGATTATTCTTCCATCCTTTTGATATTTCCACACTGATGGTTCTCATACCGATGATATATATCCTTCTCTGCCTCATTTTTCTCACACTGATGAGCAGAAAATAGAATACTTTACATCATATTCTCCTCTATTCCACCATCTAGAGAGTATATCATAACTTCTATATGATTTATGAAAACTTCATGATCAGCCATGAATAGTCATATTTAAGTCTTGTAAGTTATATTAAATTCACACTTTCAATCTCACTCAGCTTCTTCTAAGACCGATTCTTCCTGATAATAATTTCTAATAGTCTTTGACTTTCAATCAAATTCTTATTCCAATTACCAGGTTCAGTTAACTCATTTCGATGAGTTATGTCTGATTTCCCATACCGATGGACAGGATTTGATCCTGAAGAAAAACAATTCTATTACAAAAATGATAGTTGTTTACAAATACAAAACTTTGATAAAAATATCACAATGTTTATTTAAGAGAGTCCCTAAATGGATATTATTCTTCAATAAAAATCCCCTGAATCTTCCCCAGCTGGGTTTTCTATTTCTTCATCATATATTTAAAATCAATTATTGTAAAATAAAAATTGAAAAATATTACCTATAATTTGATGTATCACACAAAATTAAAACCCTTTAATCATTCCTAATATTATGATAATTGAGATACCGCTTGAGGGAACTGCTTCTATGGAAGTCCCTACTTCAATTGAACAATAAAGAGTATATGCATGTGTAAGGGTAACACTCTTTTTATAAGGGTAATGTAAGGGTATGTCCCTAAATTCCAAGGTTATGTAAATTTATTATATTCATTTTATAAGTTTAGTATGTATATTGTGTAAAGGTACCAATATATCTCATGTTAGTTTAAGTTTTGTAAAGGTACACTGTGTACAGGTAATTTTGAAAGGCATTAGGTTGCAAAAGAGTAACTAATAATTCTTACCATCTGCGTAATTGTAAACTTAAAGCTCTTATAAGGGTATTTTTAAAATTATATAACCTATGTAATGGTAATTTATATTTTTTATATGTTTTGTAAAGGTAAACTAAACTTTCCAAACAATACATAAACGTAATATTAAAATTGAATAATTTATGTAATGTTGTAAAAAGATGTTGTGTAAGGGTATGTTTTAAGATATAAAGTTTACATAAGGATATGTGAACACACTACATAAGGCTAACCAGAGTTTATATGTGATGAATCACGGAAGCAAATAATGTATTTTAAGGGTAAAAAAATAATTCAATGTTTAAAGGTTGAATAGAAGCTACATAAGGGTAAACAAAATTATACATCCTATGTAAGATTTATAGAAATCTATGTAAGGGTGAAGATCATTTTCATCATTTTCTACAAGGGTAAAATTAATCTTATGTAATGGTAATCATGAAAATACATATGGTTCATAAATCTATAAGATTGATAAGTAAGGGTAAACAAATACTAACGTTGTGATAAAACAAATATAATACATCTACAAGGGTATACGATAAGTTATGTAAGGATATTCATAACACATTATTACAGTAAACTATAAGGTATAAAGGTTCTGTAAAGGTAAATAGGTAATTCTAAAACTCACATAAGGGTAACAAAAATTTACTTAAGGGTATAAAACAAGATAAAAGGATTGTGAGGTTAAATAATATGATTAAAAAATAAAAATTTCACAAGATTTAAACAAAAATATTTATAAACAATAATAAGTATAATAATTACAATTGATGAAAAATTAAAGAAAAATTAAATTAAAAAATAGTAAACAATTTGAATAATTCAACAACATTAATAATTACACAATTTATGACTTTTAATAAAAAATTAAACAACTAAACCAATACACATGATAACATAAATTAACACATGTGACATACGATCACGAAAAAATATGTAATATGTAACAAAATATAACAATATTTTTGCACAGTATAAATTAACTAAAAAAATAAATCAATAAAAATTGTAAATAAACAAGTTAAAAAATTTACAACATAATTTTTAGTTTTTAGTTTATTCAAACAATTCAGAGGAGTTATCATTTATCAAAAGAAATCAAAAACTATGTTCAAACACCAAAATCATTCCATTTTCTATATTAAAAAATTGACCATTTTAGAGATTCCTGAACATTTTATCTTTACCACTTTCGAAATATCTATCCCCCATTTCTAAAATTTATCAAACATAGTGAAAAATATATTTTCGTAAACCCTAAAGCTCTAAATAAAAAATTCTCCCAATAAATTTATTATTACCCACTCAAATTTAAAATTATATACTTATTTTAAGATTTTGAAAATAGTATCTGGTGAGAAAAATTTAAAAAAATGATAAAAATTAATGCTTCAAATATTCCATGTTAAAAATTCATTCTCTCAAAACATTAATAATAAAATGGTTCAGTGAATTTGAAGCTAATTTCTTTTTTGTGGAATCAAATTCCAAGACATTTTCTCCTATATTGAAACCATTTTCAAGAAAAAAATATGCATTATTTCATATCAAGATCTTCTAGATTTCTTGATAACATAATATGATTTATTATGTTGGAAGACATGATTTAGAAAGTATTCATTTTTAAATCCATGGGATTGATGTAAATATACTTCTTTAGAAATAACACTATAAATAAATACACCTTTAACATCAATTTGAAGTAATTTAAAATATTAAAAATAAAAATAAGATAATAAAATATTAATAGACTAAATTCTAGAGACTAGAGAAAAATATTCTTGAAAATATATTCCTTCAACTTGTGAATAAACTTTACCAATTTTCTAATATTTATTTATAATTATCTGATGAGAATCATCTAACTTATTATGGAAAATCAATTTAGTTGTTATGAATTTTTTCTTTTGGGGGGTTTTAACTATATTGTAGACATTATTTCTAAAAAATGATTAATTAATTCTTAGATTTTCACAATCCAATCAATATCTTTTAAAATTTCATTGATATTATTACATGATATATCATATAAAAAAGAAAAATAAGAGTATAAATTTAAAAGATACTTTCTTTTTTTTACTCCACAATCAACATTTCCAATAACATTATCTCTCAAATGATCTCTATGAATCTTCCAATGTTTACGGTCAATTTGAGTTGGGATGTAAAACATTTAATTTTTTATATTATCTCCATTAAATTAATCTTCACTATTGATTAAATCTATAAATTATTCTTTAACATTTTCAAAAAAAATTATCTATTTATCCTTATTTACAACATACAATATGGAACATATTATTTTATAATAATTTTTCTCTAATTATAAATTCTATAATCTTTAATATTGGTATCTATTATCTATTTTAGCATAAAATTTATCTACTATATCTTTAATATTTAATATTTAATAATTACACGCAAACACCTTAAAGTAACTAGCTTTGGGATTTCTTCTTTTAAGTAACTCATATAGTGTTTTATTCAAAATAAGTACAACAGAGACTATTTTGAATATAACTTCTAGTGTAAATAGATTAATATCACCAATATTTTGGTTTATTATATTCATTTAGAACTATTTGAGTTATTTCACATATTTTTATATACTTTGGTTCCATAAATGAATTTTTATTGGTTTTCTAGAAGCTGAAAAACAATGAGAGTACTTATTTTATTAATAAATATTTTTCATATTAATATTTGAAAACTCACCACTATTATCAATTCTAATTGAAATAATTGAATAATCATTTTATTTTGAATTAATTTAAAAATATATAAATCTCGGACAAAGTTTCATGCATGTGAACCATAAAATAAATCTAAGTGAACCTACTATAGTCATAAATAATTAAAATCAATAGGACCCTAGAATACCCTAAGAGGGAAAGTGTGAATTAAGGTGTCAAATTTTTCTTTTAAATAGACATATCTTGTTCCCACATTGGTAGGAACATGTGAAACCAATCTGATAGAATCATGTTGTTATTATGAATCGATATGCAAAGATATAACATTACAATTTTTCTTGGTTTACTACTAATGGATAGTCAAATGGGATTATACTAA
Source organism: Viscum album (assembly GCA_963277665.1). NCBI lineage: Eukaryota > Viridiplantae > Streptophyta > Magnoliopsida > Santalales > Viscaceae > Viscum > Viscum album. The sequence continues at coordinate 1,330,216,376 of OY728166.1, read as the reverse complement.
TAGTGTTTTGGTTGTATCTAAATCCTATAGGATTCAAAAGTTATTATGGAGTACAAAAGATCAGACACATTCATTCTATTCCAAGAACACTTCCATTACATAAATGTTATGGGTTGCACAATTTTGGGGAAAAAATCCCTCAAGGTAACATTGCAGTATTTTTTGGGTTGATTGTGTTTATTGACAATGTAGGTTTCTATGAATAATTGTCGAGTTGCAAAGAAGTTTTTGACAATTCATGTTGACAAAAGAATGAAGGCAAAGGAAAGGAAGATCTGGAGGCGGTACAAAAGGGCAGTACAAGGTGGCGCTGTTTTCCAGTGTTTGCCAAAATTTTGGGGTCCAAAATTTAGAAGATCGTGGGCATCATGAAAAGTGGATTTCCATGAAGATCATATTTTAATATGGAAAAGGAATGAATTTAATGAATAGAGGATTCATGGTTTGAAATTCGCGAAGACCAGAAGAATGATGGCAGTGATTCTTCACGATTACATCAAGCTTCGCGAACAGCAGAGGTTGAAGTGCATCGCAGCGGTGAAGGGATTTGCGAGGGAGCTTTGCAAAGAAGGTGCGAAATAATATTTATGGTGATGCCCTGTGATTATGACGAGCTCCACGATCGGAAAATTGCCGTGGTGCTTTGTGATTTTGACAGAATTCTGACAGAAACTTCGGAGCTTCGTGATAGGCAATGATGTGTCACTGACTTCGCACAGAATGATTGAGGGTCGGTGCAATTGCCTATAAATAGAGGTCGACCCCCTCGAGAGAAGCAAAGAATTTTTGAATAAGATCTTTCACTCTCATTTTGCGAAGGTAGTTCGTGGAGCCCTTGTGCTTCGCGAAAGAAGAGCTTCGCGACGGCTATTGTAGCTCTGCAAAAGTTGTGTGCTCCGTGTTGGCTCAGTGAGCTTCACGAGGGAAATTGCTCTGCAACGATTTGAGATTCACGATAGTGCTACGCAAGAGTGCTTCACGAAAATTCAGGAGCTTCACGAAGGCTTGTTTGAGCTTCACGAAATTAGGAGCCTCGCGAAATTGGGTGCTTTTTGAATGTGTTTCCAAAGTCAGTTGGCTTGTGTTTAGAGGAAAAGGGGTATTCATCAGTGGATGAAATTTTGACTTCAACAGAGCATCTATCAACATTTGAGGATACATTCTTTCATGAAAATGAAGAGACCTATAGGTCTATAAACTGTGAGTGGATCTTCTGAATAAGCAGTGAGCTCACTTTAGTTGATAGAGCAGTGATTTCTCAAATTGTGTGTGGTTGTAAACTAGGAGGGACAGTGAGTCCGATTTGAACTTGTAAATAGCAGTGCGCTTATAGTAGAATTGGTACATCGTCACACTGCCGGTGTATGCTCCTTGGACGTAGCCCAGTGAGGGTGAACAAGTAAAAATCGTTGTGTCATGTGCATGCTTTAATGTTTGCTCATACTCTGCATCGGGAAGGAGAGAGAAGAGGGTTTTGTCTAACAGCAAAAACAAGATCAAATGGGGCAGTTGTTTTAATCTGTCATACACTAATTCACCCCCTATCAAGGTATCTAGCCTAGTTGACCTAACATTTGGTATTAGAGGGAAAGGTTAATATCTGTGATTCTCTCTCAAATGGAGGTTACCAGTCATAAAGGGATTCCAATCTTCGATGGGAAAAATTTTCAGCTATGGAAGAATCAGATGCAACACTACTTCCGATCTTTGGGAATAGATGTGTTCATAGCAGTAATGCATGGTATAACAGCTGACATCAACAGTGGGGAATTATTGTATTCTGAGCGAAGAGAATTAGATTCTAATGCCAAGGGAATAAATTCTTTAGGGGGAGCCCTATCCAATGCTATCTAAATGAAGGTGATGTCATGTAAAACATCACATGCCATATGGGAAAAACTTTTGAATATATATGAAGGAGATACAAAGGTCAGAGAGGCAAAGCTTCAGGTACTATGGAATAAGTATAAAGATCTGAAGATGAACCCAAATGAGTCTGTTGAGGCATTCTTTGACAGGGTAAATGTTATAGTGGAAGACATGCGAGGTCTTGGAGAAGTTATTGAAGACATCAAAATTGTGAAGCGCATCTTGAGGAAACTTCCACCTCGGTTCAATGCAAAAGTTTCATTTTTGTAAGATAAAGACCCGAAAGAGCTGACATTGGACAACCTACATAACACCCTTGTTGCATATGAAATGAGAAATGATGATAACAATGTTGTGGAAAAGGGGAAATCCAAACAGGTGGCATTCAAGGCCATGAAGAAGCTCACCATTGAAGACTCTCAGGATGAAGAAGAGACAGATGAAGTGATGTCATTCCTCTCTTAAAACCTTCAAATAGGAAAAGGAATGTTTAAAGGGATACTTCCACTTGCTTGTTTTAGATGTGGAAAGGTTGGACATCTTGTGGAACGGTGCCCCAAAAAGTTCCAAGAGGATGATGATGTCGATGAAATTGAAATTCCCAAGAAAATTCTTCAGCCTGTTGGAAAGGAAAGAAATAGTTCAAGAAAAAAAATTTAAGAAAAAGAACCTTCTTTCAAAATAATATGACAGTTCAGATGAGTCAGAGGCTGAGGAGGTTGAAGAGATAGAGAACTGCAAAGACCGGGGAGAAAATGCTATGGTTGCAGTTGTCGTTAGTTCTCAGAATAAGAATGAAACCAAAGCTGATGAAGAAGAATAAGAAATTGAGGGAAGAGTTGATATGAAAGAAGATTTAGAGGATACTCTTGAAGAGATAGATGTTTGGAGAGACAAAATAAAGAAATAAAACAAAGTTGTTCGTGACGCCAAACTCTATATGCAGCAGCAGGAAGAAGAGAATTCTGAGATGATGGAAGAAATCTAGAAACTCATGTTATCTACACCAGATGACTCAGAATCAGTTAGTGAGTATAAAATATAAATTAAATAACAGAAAAGGGAGATCGATAGCTTGAATAAAACAAGGAAAGCACAAATCAAGTGTATTGAAGAACTTGAAGGAGAAGTTGTCCGTCTGCAGAAAAAGGTTAAAGATCAAGAAAAGCTCTTGAATCCTACTGGGTCATCAAAAAATAAGATCACTCAGAAAACCGATAAGATGAAAGTGGAGAATAGTGGTTCAGCAGAAAAGAAGAATCAACTTTTTTCAGATGCTAAGACTGATGAAGGGCTTGATCGAAAACATAAATCTGTGAATGTTGAGGTCAGACCGCAAGCACCCACTCAGAGACTGAAGGTGGATTTGGGCACAAGGCAGAGTCAGAATATTCAGAGATCCCAAAGGAAAAATATTAGTGCATAAGTAACATGAAGTAACATGCCTTATATCAGGTGTTATTGTTGTGTAAAAATGGGACATTCACAATATGTGTGTTCCATTGCCAAGAGATATCGAAGGGCACAAGAGCAGAGGTGGAAGCCAAGCAGAGAAAGGTTCTCTATAACATATTTCGAAGGGAACTATTTTTGGTGCGGACGATTCGGGCACATGGCTAGGTATTGCACTTCGACCATACAAAGGAATATGCCAAAGCATAACCCAAATGTTCACAAACACCAGATCAATGAACCAATAGGTGAGTTGAAAATGAAAAATATATTTGCACCTTTGCAGGATGAATCAGTTCCATCATACATTGAGAAAGAACAGAAGTCTCAATGAATGCCGAGTGTGAAGGAAAAAATATGGACCATGAAGAAGAAGGATGAGAAGGCCGTGGGGGCAGAAATTGCCCTTAAAGCATCATATCACTCTGGTGTATGGATCCTTGATAGTGGTTGCACATCTCACATGACAGGTAATAAGGATTTTGTTACAGGCGTGAAATATGATAGAGAAAGCGTTGTCAAGTTTCGAAATGATGAATGCTTGAAGATTATTGGCTTAGGAAAGACCAAGTTTGGGGGCAAAGAGATGAGACGTGCTGATGTCTTAGTTGTAGAAGGCCTCATTCACAATTTGCTCAGCGTCAGTCAACTATGTGACTCAGGACATTCTATAAGGTTTACTAAGAAGATGTGTGTCGTCAAAGGAAGATACAGGGAAATAGTTCTACAGGGAAAAATAACAAAGGGAAATCTTTACCTGGTGAGTGGAGAAGATGATATGTGTTTTCTATCTAGAGAGGAAGAAAACAAGTTGTGGAATAAACGACTTGGTCATATTTTCCAACCATCCCTGGAAGATCTGGTAAAGTGTGATGCATCAAGAGACCTACCCAAGCTATCACGTGATCGTACTCACATGTGCGACGCATGCCAACAAGGGAAGATCATCAGAAAGACGTATAAGGCAAAAGAAAAGAAGTCAACAAGAGTGCTCGAATTGGTGCATGCAGATGTTTTTGGACCCATCACACCAAGAGAAATTGACGGAAAGAGGTACTACGTTCTTTTCATCGATGACTATAGCAGAATGGAATGGGTATTTGTTATTTGCCATAAGTCTGATGTGTTTAGAAGCTTAAAACGTTACCGAAGAGAGTGTGAAAGGATGCTTGGATAGAAAATTCTGAAGTTTCGTACTGACAATGGTACGGAATTCACAAACAGTCATGTGGAAGAATATCTTAAGAAACACGGGATAAGGCATCAAGTTTCTTCAGTAAGAACTCCCCAACAAAATGGAGTGGTTGAAAAGAGAAATCAGTTCATCAATAACATGGCCAGAATGATGATCATTGAAAAGGACCTACCAGACAAATTTTGGAATGAAGCAGTTTTAACATCGGTCTACATTTCTAAGAGGGCTCTGTTGTGTCCGAAGGAAGGAAAGACTCCATGAGAGATGTGGTATGGATAGAATCCAATGGTGAAATACTTCTGAATATTTGTAAGTAAGTGCTTTATCCTCAACAAGGAAAAACATAGGAAATATGAATCTCGAGGAGATAAGGGGATATTCCTTGGATACTCAGGAAAAAGAAAGGCATATAAATGTTTTAACAAAAGGCTAGGAAAGGTAGTTGAGAGCAATGATGTCACTATATTGGAGAATGAGAAGATCATTCAACAACACAGTGAACAATTTCCTAATGAGAGTGATGATGAAGAAAGCAACACAGGGGAAGCAGAAGTGGCTGATGATGATTCAGAAGAAGATACTGATGATGAGCATGAGGAAGTAAAGTCTCTATCTTCACAAAAGCCAAGGAGTCGAGCTGAAATAGATAGGTAGAATATCATTGGTGATCAGTCTGCTCCGGTTCAGACTAGGAGAATGAAATCAATGCAGTAGACATCTTTCTTATCTCAGGTTGAGCCAAAATGCTTTGCTGATGTAGGTGAAGATGAAAACTGGATTCATGCAATGAATGAAGATCTAGATCAGATTGAGAAGAATCAAACATGGGAGATTGTTTTGAGGCCAGCAGATAAGAATTCCATCGGGACTAGATGGGTCTATCGCAACAAGATGAATGAAGATGGCACAATGATTCAGAACAAAGCACGACTAGTGTGCAGGGGGAACTCCTAGATCGAGGGAATAGATGTTGATGAGACATTTGCACCAGTTGCAAGGCTGGAGACAATTAGATTATTCCTAGCCATCGCAGTGCAAAGGAAGTTCAAAGTGTTTCAGATGTATTTCAAATATGCATTTTTGAATGGGGTTCTAGAGGAAGAATTGTATATTGAGCAGCCAGATGGTTTTCTCATTCATGAGGATGATAACAAGGTTTTCATACTGAAGAAATTGTTGTATGGGTTGAAATAAGAACCAAGAGCATGGTACTCAAGGCTTGACCAGTACTTGAAGAAGCTTGGTTTCCAGTGTGGGGGAGTTGATTACAATCTCTATTTCAACAACAACAGTAATCAAAGGATGATGGTCTTGGTTTATGTCGACAACATAATATTTGGCGGATCAGATGAAGCTCAGTGAAGACAGTTCTCTGAATTCATGCAAAGTGAGTTCGAAATGTCAATGATTGGAGAGCTAACATTTTTCCTTGGTCTACAGGTGACACAAGGAAGGAATGGAACATTCATTTAACAATCCAAATATTCCAAGGAGGTTTTGAAAAGATTTGGAATGGACAATTCCAAGGAGATGAAGACTCTGGTAGATACCCGGATAAAATTGTCTAAAGATGAGGATGGCAAGGCAGTTAATATCACTGAATACAGACAAAACATTGGAAGTTTGTTATACATGATTGCAACAAGGCCTGGAATTGTATTCGCCACATTCCAAGCAGCGAGATATCAGAGTAATCCCAAAGAAAGCGACATGATTGTAGTGAAAAGAATAATACGGTATATAAAGGGCTCAGTGGAATTCGGCTTGATGTATAATGAAAAATCTCAGTCATAATTATTGGGATATACTGATACAGATTGGCCCGGTTCAACGGATGACAGGAAGTAAACATCAGGAGGTGCTTTCTATCTTGGTGGACTGTGTGTTTCTTGTCTAAGAAAGAAGCAAGATTTCATTTCATTGAGCACCACAGAAGCTGAGTATATTGCGGCCACTCGAGCATGCACACAGTTATTGTGGATGAAACAGTAGCTTGATGATATGTGTGTTGAAGTGAAGTCTCCGATCGGAATCCAGTGCGATAACTCAAGTGCTATAAATCTCATCAAAAATCCAGTCCATCACTCAAGGACAAATCACATTGTGATAAAATATCATTTTATGAAGGAGAAGTTTGAGCAAGGAATTGTGAAGTTTGAGTCTGTGCCTACAGAACTACAGGTTGCAGACATTCTGACAAAGGCCTTACCCAAGGAAGTGTTTGAAAGGCATCGACTGGCTATGGGAGTCCCGTCGACTCCCCGCACTTGAAAAAGTGTGGATGTGGGACCCCCATCTCCCCGAGTTATGATGTTTTTTCCCTAATGTTCTTGTAACAGCCCGAGATTTTATGAAAACTATTCTTTTTAATTTTATTAATGTCTTGTGTTTTACGCTACACCAAAAGGAGATTGCACAACATACATCCTTGACTTGCCTTGCATTACACGCAATCGCAACCTTCCTCGATAGCGTGTGTAGTACGCAATACTGAGTTTCACGAAACAACGATATGCTATTAAAATATTATTAAAACTAGCCATTATGAATAGTAATAACCACTTTTTAAAATTTTATAAATTTTAGCTCTCAAAATGGACTTCATTTTTGGATTCGTAGTATCAAATTTAGCCTAAGGTGAAATTTTGGTACTTTTCGGATAACTTTCATATTTTGATGAATAGTGAAAATTACTAAATTTTAGTTAAAAATAACTTTTTCAATCGAAATAATTAATAGTGATAAATTATTAATTTGAGTGGTTTTAAAGTATATTTAGAATATATTTTTACAATTTAATACAATGTTGGTCATTGGATGTAATTTCACATTTAAACCAGACATAAACAAGTGTCAATCTTTTGATAGATATTGTTTCTTAAAAACACGCTATTTGTTTTAACAGCGGGATTTAATTATAAAATTAATTAATGCAACTTCTATGTTATGAATTTGGTAAAATATACTTCATTTTTGAATTCGGAATATGAAATATAGCTTAGGATGAAATTTTGGCATTGTTCTGAAAAACATCAATTTTTGATGAATAGTGAAACTACTAAGTGGTAGTTAAAAAAAATAATTTCTTCATAAATCTTAATTTTACCGCTTATGTGAATGGAATTTCAAAAATCCGAGAGACACGGTTGATGTCAGTAAGTAAAATGTGGTTCAATGAGATGAAAATAATTTTTGGTGAATAGTAACTTTTTACTTTTTTTTACCACGGTTAAAAGTAAATAGGGTAATTAAGGGTACAAATGATATTATTATTACCCTAAAACATGTCCTAATTCTATTGGGCAAGTGTAATTCAACCAAAAACAAACATAGGAATAAAATATGACCATTTAGGCCCACTTGGATTAGATTTGGACATTTATTATTAATTTATTTAAAGAAGGGTTAAAAGAGTTAAAATCAAAGTTTATTTACTAAAACATTTTTAATATGGGGTTATACATAAGATAAATTCTACTATAAATATTCATTAGAAAGATAAAAAAATTTCATATATAATGGTATTTTATTTGTAATTTTTAGACATTAAATAATTTAATTTATTTATGACACAATGATGATGCAGTAATTATCTTATTAATGAAATATTGACATAATTGATGTTATAAACACCAAAATAAATGTAATTTGAGACTTTTTATGAATTACACTAATTTTATAGGTTACTATGATATATTAGTGTTGATTTAATCAACTTGGTTCGAACATATAATTCTGTTATGACTTTCACAAAAATCATAAATCAAATAGTGTCAAAATTGACACAAAATAGTTTTTAAATCAAATATTATATTTTTAATTGTTATTTTGTTCCTAAAAATCTAAGGTTCGGCCAAATGACTTAGATAAGGATATATATATTAATAATAAATAATTTGGGGTTCGTTTGGCATGTTATAGTAAGTATATTAACCATATAGTTTAAGAAAACAAAAAGACACGGTAAAAGTTAAATTATTTAACTTAGAGTTAAATCTAATTGATAAGGTTAAAATAATACCCTAAACTTGTCTAAATCCTATTGGTTGATAGGATTTAGACCCATCCCCACTTTATCTTCGAAATAAGACCCTTTGGAACCATTATAAACCGATTTTGACTTTAATATAAAATAATATTTTGAGATATTCCTAAGGTGCCCCTCTCCTCCCTTATAAAAGGGCACCTCCTCCCTCTCCTCCTCACACCAATTTGAGCATTCAAGATCGGCCAACCCCTGAACAAATCTCTTCTCCACTTCCCTAGAAACATCCTAGAGGTTATGGTCTTCCTCAAAGACCAATTTTAGTGCCCTAAAAGGAGATCTCAAAGAGGCGCTTCAAAGAAGAGGTAATTTCCGTTACCGATTCGTTCAACTTTATTTCTTCTTCCACTTATTCTTCTTAGGTTTTTTCATTATGAAGTAATAAAATCAGTATCACTCATATACTGATATGTTATTATAAGTATTAAACAACCCTATTTCACCATCTATCCATCCTACGGAAAAAGGAAATCACCGCGCGTGCGTACGTACGGAATACCGTCTCCACGCCGTGGTGTAATCTATTTTCCTCCACCACCTTAATTGGATGGGTATAAAGGTGTAATGAGTAACTATATATGATTATTATAAAGTTATATTGATACTGAAATAGTATACATACACTTCAACACAATTCCACGACCATGGGAACGATATCATCGCTCGTGCGTACGTACGGAATACCGTCTCCACGACGCGATGAGATTCATTCTCAATGATTAACCATTCATGAATGATTATAAAGTATATATAATAAGTAATAATGAAATACATGACCTAATAATGATACTGGAATTATTTATATTTATATGTATGTCATCTACTTAATTCCATTCAATTCAATAAGGAAACAAAAACAGCGTTCATGCGTACGTACGGACTACCGTCTCCATGAACGGTGTATTTATTTCCATTTACTGATTTATTATATATGTATATTCTGAATATATATATATAAATCATGTTTTATATTCTGTAATTAAGTAATCATGATCTAAGTAATCATATGAATAATTACAAGTTAAAAACACGAACGACAAATGAGACGATTTTACCCAAAACGCTTCTTTATCATAGAATTTACAAAAGAACGGGTAATATAAAGTCATAAGTGAACCATATATGATATCATAAAAATGAATATGATTCTGTAATAAGTCAATGACATTATTTAAATCATATACAGGAGGTTCGGACACTCACAAAGCAAGTCGGACCTAAGGTAAGGGAAATATCACAATCTCATTTTTATCCGAGATTGTTTATATATTGGCATTTACTGGGGTGCATTTTATCATCCACATCCAGGTTTCCTCAATATGTAATATTATTTCCATCCACCTATAATTTTTAAAATCCAATTTTACCCTTCGGTGAGTTTTTAGTAAAAGATATGAAAGGAATCTTTTGTCTTTTTCGTACGAGGTATTTTTTTGACTTTTCCGACAAAAGTACGAGAAGAATGTTTTTTTAACTTATACGGCATGAATGGATTTTTAAAACATTATTTCCAAGAAGCTTCCTTTACAAGTTTTCAAGTTTATTTTTAATCAACTTCTTTTACATTAAAGTCGTATGACATGTTATGAAAGGAAAAATGTTTTTGAAGAAGAAAGGATATTTTCCTCAAGAATGGAGTTCAAGTGTTTTATCAAAATTATTTTCCATCTAAGATAATAAAGGGTTATATTTTTATCCCTATTATTACATTGATTTGATCATGTTGTGATGGAATTATTTTTATGAATTCCTTTATCTTATATGAATTGATTTATGATTTCATGATGTTTCAAGAATCCCATTTTTGTTACATGTGTTATGTGATGATGTATGATTATGTGGCACACATAAGAAAGGATTCATTATAAGATGGGTGGGACCTATATCTCCCTCCAATGCATTGGGTAAATATTTTATATCTCATGAGATAGACATGGATGGAATGGTAGGTTATACCGGTTCAGTGAAACAGGACTGAAACGAGGGTTACTCGATTCAGAAAAGGGACTTTGTCCACTAAGATAGTCTTGGCAATGAGTCTTGACTAACAAGAAATGATTCTCTATGATTATGTGTGTATGCCACAAAGTTTCATGTTTTAAGTTATGCTTATTGGGATTTCATTTCACTGTTATGATTTATCCCATGTTATGAAATTATGCTCTCTTTTACAGGTTAAGATTTCCAAAAGTTATGTTCTTATGAATATGATGTGATTGATTTTCTTTTGTTTACCCTTACTGAGCATTTGAGCTCACCCTTTTATGTTTTATTTTCCCCAGGATATAAAGAATGGTTTTAGGTAAAAAAAGGGAAGATCTTTATGGGAGATATTGAGGATCTTTCACTACGATTAGAAGATTACGTTCCGAGTTTCCAAAGACACTAAACTATTACGGTCCTTGTGTGTGTGTTTTTGTTATGTACTAAGTATTCCGCAAAAGAAATGTAATGTCCATGTACGTCAAGATACAGGTCTCTACAGTTCTCATGTGTGTTTTTACCCTGTTACAGACCGCAGAGGAGTGCCCTTTGGGTTCGTTGACAAAGGGGGAGAAAACAGTAATTGTTCATGGGGGAGACAGTGCAGATATTTGAGAAATCATGAATGATATGGGGAGAAGCTGACAGGTGGAGAAGCGAGATAGGGGGAGTGCAATGAGATAGGGGGAGAGTTTCAAATCTGACGATGCTAGAAGTGATCGATCAAAACATAGATATCATGACAGCAGAGGATCATGATAAAAGCAGAAGAATGTTGTTGGAATGGTGTGAGAAGGTGTCCAGCTATCACGAATTGCTATCAGTGTGGTCCAACAATTGGTATCAATTTATACATTGGTATCAGTTTGGAATCGACAGTTGGGGTCTGACATGAAGTGTTTCATTGATGAACTTTTCAAACTACTCTTATTTCTCACGCTGAGCATTGCTCATGTGGGTTTAGAGTACGTGTTAAGTGATTCCCTAAACACTATCAGAATCGCAAGAGGCGAATTGTGGTAGTGGCTGGAAGGAGATTCAGAGAGGTATCAACATGAAGAAAATCATTCTGAGAAGAGTTGTGAAGAGTTGTCAACAAACTCAAAGGAAGATATTGTTGGGAAAAAATATCTCAAGGTAACATTGCAGTATTTTTTGGGTTGATTATGTTTGTTGAAAAAGTAGGTTTCCATGAAGAATTCTCGAGTTCCAAAGAAGTTGTTGACAACCCATGTTGACAAAAGAACGATGACAAAGGAAAATATGATCTGGAGGCGGTACAAAAGAGAAGTACAAGGTGGTGCTGTTTTCCAGTGTTTGCCAAATTTTTGGGGTCCAAAATTTGGAAGTGGGTGAGCATCGCAAAAAGTGGATTTCCATGAAGATCGTATTTTAATATGGAAAGGCATGAATTTTGCGAAGACAGGCTTCATGGTTTAGAATTCACGAAGACCACAAGAATGATGGTGGTGATTCTTCACGATTACGTCAAACCTTCCTGAACAGCAGAGGTTGAAGTGCATCGCGGCAGTGATGGGATTTGTGAGGGAACTTTGCGGAGAAGGTGCGAAATAATGTTGAAGGTGATGCTCCGCAATTACGACAAGCTCCGCGATAAGAAAATTTTCGTGGTGCTTCAGGATTTTGACATAATTTCAGTGGAAACTTCAGAGCTTCGCGATAGGCAATGATGTGGTGCTGACTTCGCGCTGAAGGATCGAGGGTCGGTGTAATTGCCTATAAATAGAGGTCGACCCCCTCGAGAGAAGTAGAGAATTTTTGAAGAAGATCTTTCGCTCTCATTTTACGAAGGTAGTTCGCGGAGCCCTTGTGCTTCGCGAAAGAAGAGCTTCGTGACGGTGATTGTAGCTCTGTGAAAGTTGCGCGCTCCGCGTTGGCCTAGTGAGCATCGCGAGGGAAGTTGCTCTGCAACGACTTGAGCTTCATGATAGTGTTACGCGAGAGTGCTTCACGAAAATTTAGGAGCTTCACGAAGGATTGTTTGAGCTTCATGAAATTGGGAGACTTGCGAAGTAGGGTGCTTTGTAAAGGTGTTTCCAAAGGCAATTGCCTTGTGTTTAGAGGCAAAGGGGTATTCCTCAGTGGATGAAATTTGGACTTCAACAGAGCATCTATCAATAGTTGAGGATGCATTCTTTCATGAAAATGAAGAGACCTATAGGTCTATAAACTGTGAGTGGATCTTCTGAAGAAGCAGTGAGCTCACTTCAGTAGATAGAGCAGTGAGTTCTCAAATTGTGTTTGGTTGTAAACCAGGAGGGACAGTGAGTCCGCTTCGAACTTGTAAACAGTAGTGCGCTTATAGTGTAATTGGTACATCGGCACATTGTCGGTGTATGCTCCTTGGACGTAGCCCAGTGAGGGTAAACCAAGTAAAAATCACTATTTCATGTGCATGCTTTAATGTTTGCTCATACTCTACATCGGGAAGGAGAGAGAAGAGGTTTTTTCTAACAGCAAAACAAGATCAAAAGGGGCAGTTGTTTTAATCTATCATACCTTGATTCACCCCCCCCCCCTCTCAGGGTATCTAGCCTAGTGGACCTAACATTTGGTATCAGAGGGAAAGTTTAATATCTATGATTCTCTCTCAAATAGAGGTTACCAATCATAAAGGGATTCCGATCTTCGACGGGAACAATTTTCAGCTATGGAAGAATCGGATGCAACACTACTTCTAATCTTTTAGAATGGATGTGTTCACAGTAGCAATGCATGGTATAACAGATAACATCAACAGTGGGGCATTATCGGATTCCGAGTGAAGAGAATTAGATTCTGACGCCAAGGGAATAAATTCTTTAGGGGGATCCCTACCCAATGCAATCTATACGAAGGTGATGTCATGTAAAACATCACATGCCATGTGGGAAAAACTTTTGAATATATATGAAGGAGATACAAAGGTCTTAGAGGCAAAGTTTCAAGTACTATGGAATAAGTATGAAGATCTAAAGATGAACCCGAATGAGTCTGTTGATGCATTCTTTGAAAGGGTAAATGTTGTAGCGGTAGACATGCGCGGTCTTAGAGCATTTATTGAAGACATAAAAGTTGTGAAACACATCTTGAAGAAACTTCCACCTCATTTCAATCCAAAAGTTTTGGTTTTGGAAGATAAAGACCCGAAAGAGCTGACATTGGACAACCTACACAGCACACTAATTGCATATGAAATGAGAAAAGATGATAACGATGCTGTAAAAAAGGGGAAATCCAAAGAGGTGGCATTCAAGGCCATGAAGAAGCTCACCATTGAAGAATCTTAGGAAGAAGAAGAGACAGATGAAGTGATGTCATTCCTCTCCTCAAACCATCAAAGTGGAAAAGGAAAGTTTAAAGGGAAACTTCCACTTGCTTGTTTTAGATGTGGAAAGGTTGGACATCTTGCGGCATGGTGCCCCAAAAAGTTCCAAGAGGATGATGATGTCGATGAAATCGAAATTCACAAGAAGAAGTATTCAGCCTATGGGAAAGGAAAGAAAGAGTTCAAGAGAATTTTTTTATGAAAATAACCTTCTTTCAAAAAGAATATGACATTTTAGATGAGTCAGAGGATGAGGAGGTTGAAGAGATAGAGAACTACAAAGACCGAGGAAAAAATGCTATGGTGGTAGTTGTCTGTAGTTCTCAGAATAAGAATGAAACCAAAGCTGGTGAAGAAGAAGAAGAAGTTGAGGGAAGATTTGATATGCAAGCAGAGTTAGAGGATGCTCTTGAAGAGATAGATGTTTGGAGATCGAAAACAAATAAAGACCAAAAAGTTGTTTGTAACGCCAAACTCTATATGCAGCAGAAGGAAGAAGAGAAGTCTGAGTTGATGGAAGAAATCAGAAACTCAATTTATCTACACCAGAGGACTCAGAATCAGTTAGTGAGTATAAAATAAAAATTGAATAACAGAAAAGGGAGACCGATAGCTTTAATAACACAAGGAAAGAACAAATCAAGCGTATTGAATAACATAAAAGAGAAGTTTTCGGTCTGCAGAAAAAGGTTAAAGATCAAGAAAAGCTCTTGACTCCTACTGAGTCATCAACAAAGCAGATCACTCAGAAAACCCAGAAGATGAATGTGGAGAATAGTGGTTCAACAGAAAAGAAGAATCAACTTTGTTCAGATGCTAATACTGATGAAGGGCTTGATTGAAAACATAAATCTGTGAAAGTTGAGGTCAGACCGCAAGCACCCACTCTGACAATGAAGGTGGATTTAGGCACAAGGCAGAATCAGAATATTCATAGATCCCAAAGGGAAACTAGTAGTGCAGAAGTAACATGAAGGAATGCGCCTTATATCGGGTGTTATGGTTGTGGAAAAATGGGAAATTCACAGTATGTGTGTTCCATAGCCAAGAGATATTGAAGGGAACAAGATCAGATGCGGCATCCAAAGAGAGAAAGGTTCTCTAGAACATATTTTGAAGGGCACTGTTTTTTGGTGTGGAGGATTTGGGCACATGGCTAGGTATTGAACTTCGTCCATATAAAGGAATATGCCAAAGCAGAACCCAAATGTTCACAAACACCAGATCAATGAACCAATAGGTGAGTTGGAAATTCAAAATAGATTTGCACCTTTGCAGGATGAAGCGGGTCCATCCTACTCTGAGAAAGAACAGAAGTCTAAATCAATACCAAGTGTGAAGGAAAAAATATGGACCATGAAGAAGAAGGATGAGAAGGCCGTGGTGGCAGAAATTTCCCTTAAAGCATCCGATCGCTCTGGTGTATGGATCCTTGAGAGTGGTTGCACATCTCTCATGACAGGTAATAAGGATCTTGTTACATGCGTAAAATATGACAAAGAAGGAGTTTTCAAGTTTGGAAATGATGAAGGCCTGAAGATTGTTGGCCTAGGAAAGGCCGAGTTTGGTGGGAAAGAGATGAGACGTGCCGATGTCTTAGTAGTATAATGCCTCAGTCACAATTTGCTCAGTTTCAGTCAACTATGTGACTCAAGACATTATATAAGGATTACTAAGAAGATGTGCGTCTTCAAAGTAAGATACAGGGAAATAGTTCTATAGGGAAAAATAAAATAGGGAAATCTTTACCTGGTGAGTGGAGAAGAAGATATGTGTTTTCTATCTAGAGAGTAAGAAAACAAGTTGTGGCATAAACGACTTGGTCATCTTTGCCAACCATCCCTGGAAGATCAGGTAAAGTGTGATGCAGCAAGAGACCTACCCAAGCTATCACATGATCGTACTCACATGTGCGATGCATTTCAACAAAGGAAGCTCATCAGAAAGATTTATAAGGCAAAATAAAAGAAGTGAACAAGAGTGCTCGAATTGGTGCATGAAGATGTTTGTGGACCCATCACACCAAGAGCAATTGACGGAAAGAGGTACTACATTCTTTTTAGCAATGACTATAGCAGAATGGCATGGGTATTTGTTATTGCCCATAAGTCTGATGTGTTTAGCTTCTTAAAACGTTAACGAAGGGAGTGTGAAAGGATGCTTGGATAGAAAATTATGAAGTTTTGTACTCACAATGGTACGAAATTCACAAATAGTCAGGTAGAAGAATATCTCGAGAAACACGGGATAATGCATCAAGTTTCTTCAGTAAGAACTCCCCAACATAATGGAGTGGTTGAAAGGAGAAATCGGATCATCAATAACATGTCCAGAATGATGCTCATTAAAAAGGACCTACCAGACAAATTTTGCAAGGAAGTAGTTTTAACATCGGTCTACATTTCGAACAGGGCTCTATTGTGTCTGAAGGAAGGAAAGACTCCATACAAGATGTGGTATGGAAAGAAGCCAATGGTGAAATAATTTGGAATATTTGGAAGTGAGTGCTTTATCCACAACAAGGAAAAACATAGGAAATACGAATATTGAGGAGATGAGGGGATATTCCTTAGATACTTAGGAAAAAGCAACACAGGGGAAGCAGAAGTGGAAAATGTTGATTCAGAAGAAGATATTGACAATGAGCATGCGGAATTAAAGTCTGTATCTTCACAAAATCCAAGGAGTCGAGCTGAAATTGATAGGCAGAATATCATTGGTGATCAGTCTGCTTCGGTTCAGACTAGGAGAATGAAATAAATGCAGCAGACATCTTTCCTATCTCAAGTTGAGCCAAAATGCTTTGTTGATGCAGGTGAAGATGAAAACTGGATTCAGGCAATTAATGATAAGCTAGATCAGATTAAGAAGAATCAAACATGGGAGATTGTTTTGAGGCCAACAGATAAGAATATCATCAGGACTAAATGGGTCTTTCACAATAAGATGAATGAAGATGGCATAGTGATTCGGAACAAAGCATGACTAGTGTGCAAGGGGTACTCCCAGATTGAGGGAATAGAAGTTGTTGAGACATTTGCACCAGTTGCAAGGCTGGAGACAATTAGATTATTCCTAGCCATCGCAGTGCAAAGGAAGTTCAAAGTATTCCAGATGGATGTCAAATCTACATTTTTGAATGGGGTTCTGGAGGAAGAGGTTTATATTCAGTAGCCAGATGGTTTTCTTATTCATGAGGTTGAGAACAATGTTTGCAGACAGAAGAAGGCGTTGTATGGGTTGAAATAAGAACCAAGAGAATGGTACTCAAGGCTTGATCAGTACTTGAAGAAGATTGGTTTCCAACATGGGGGAGTTGATTACAATCTCTATTTCAACAACAACAGTAATCAAAGGATGATGGTCTTTTTTTATGTCGACGACATAATATTTGGCGGATCAGATGAATCTCAGTGCAGACAGTTCATTGAATCCAGGCAAATTGAGTTTGAAATGTCAATGATGGGAGAGCTAACATTTTTCCTTGGGCTATAGGTGACACAAGGAAGGAATGGAACATTCATTTCACAATCCAAATATTCCAAGGAGGTTTTGAAATGATTTGTAATGGAAAATTCCAAGGATATGAAGACTCTGGTAGCTACTCGGATGAAATTATCCAAAGATGAGGATGGCAATGCAGTTAATATCACAGAATACAGACAAATCCTTGGAAGATTGTTATACTTGACTACAACAAGGCCTGACATTGTATTCGCCACATTCCAAGCAGCGAGATATCAGATTAATCCCAAAGAAAGCCACATTATTGCAGTGAAAAGAATACTATGGTATATCAAGGGCTTAGTGGACTTCGGCTTGATGTATAATGAAAAATATCAGTCAGAATTATTGGGGTATACTGATGCAGATTGAGCCGGTTCAACGAATGACTGTAAGTCAATGTCAGGAGGTTCTTTCTATCTTGGCGGACTGTGTATTTCAGGGCTAAGAAAGAAGCAAGATTTCATTTCATTGAGAACCACAGAAGCTGAGTATATTGCGGCCACTCAAGCATGCACACAGTTATTATGGATGAAACAACAGCTTGATGATATGGGTGTTGAAATCAAGTCTCCGATCAGAATCCAGTGCGATAACTCAAGTGCTATAAATCTCAGAAAAAATCCAGTCCATCACTCAAGGACAAAGTACATTGAGATAAAATATCATTTTATCAAGGAGAAGGTTGATCAAGGAATTGTGAAGTTGGAGTATGTGCCTACAGAGCTACAGGTTGCAGACATTCTGACAAAGGCCTTACCCAAGGAAGCGTTTGAAAGGCATCGACTGGCTATGGGAGTCCAGTCGACTCCCTGAACTTGAAAAAGTTTGGATGTGGGACCCCCCTTCTCCTCGAGGTATGGTGTATTTTTCCCTAATGTTCTCATATTTGTTTTTACCCTGTTACATACCGTAGAGGAGTGCCCTTTGGGTTCGTTGACAAAGGGGGAGAAAACAGTAAATGTTCAAGGGGGAGACAGTGCAGCTATTTGAGAAATCATGAATGATGTGGGGAGAAGCTGACAGGTGGAGCAGTGAGATAGGGGGAGTGCAATGAGATAGGGAGAGAGTTTCAAATCTGACGATGCTAGAAGTGATCGATCAAAGCATAGATATCACGACAATAGAGGATCGTGATAAAAGCAGAAGAGTGATGTTGGAATGGTGTGAGA
Organism: Viscum album; assembly: GCA_963277665.1. Classification (NCBI taxonomy): domain Eukaryota; kingdom Viridiplantae; phylum Streptophyta; class Magnoliopsida; order Santalales; family Viscaceae; genus Viscum; species Viscum album. The sequence continues at coordinate 1,330,197,828 of OY728166.1, read as the reverse complement.
AGGTGTCCAGCTATCATGAATTGGTATCAGTGTGGTCCAACAGTTGGTATCAATTTAGAAATTGGTATCAGTTTGGAATCGACAATTGGGGTCTGACATGAAGTGTTTCATTGATGAAAATTTCATACTACTCTTGTTTCTCACGCCGAGCATTACTCATGTGGGCTTAGAGTACTTTTTAAGTGATTCCTTGAACGCTATCAGAATCGCAAGAGGAGAAAGGTGGTAGCGACTGGAAGGAGATTCAGAGAGGTATCAACGTACAAAAAATCATTCTGAGAAGAGTTGTGAAGAGTTTTCAACAAATCCAAAGGGGGAGATTGTTGGGAAAAAATCCCTCAAGGTAACATTGCAGTATTTTTTGGGTTGATTGTGTTTATTGACAAAGCAGGTTTCTATGAAGAATTGTTGAGTTCCAAAGAAGTTGTTGACAATCCATGTTGACAAAAGAACGACGGAAAAGGAAAGGACGATCTGGAGGCGGTACAAAAGAGCATTACAAGGTGGCACCGTTTTCCAGTGTTTGACAAATTTTTGGGGTCCAAAATTTGGAATTTGGTGAGCATCGCGAAAAGAGTATTTCCATGAAGATCATATTTTAATATGTAAAAGGCATAAATTTTGTGAAGAGAGACTTCATGGTTTGGAATTTTCGAAGACCAGAATAATGATGGTGATGATTCTTCGCAATTACGTCAAAGCATCGCGAACGGTAGAGGTTGAAGTGCATCGCGGCGGTGAAGGGATTTGTGAGGGAGCTTCACAACGAAGGTGTGAAATAATGTTGATGGTGATGCTTCGCGATTACGACGAGCTCCGTGATCGGAAAATTTCTGTGGTGCTTCATGATTTTGACAGAATTCTGGAAGAAACTTCGGAGCTTCGCGATAGTCAATGACGTGGCGCTGAATTCACACGGAAGGATCGAGGGTCGGTGGAATTGCCTATAAATAGAGGTCGACCCCCTCAAGAGAAGCATATAATTTTTGAAGAATATCTTTCGCTATCATTTTGTAAAGGTAGTTCGTGGAGCCCTTGTGCTTCACGAAAGAAGAGCTTCGTGGGGGCTATTGTAGCTCCACGAAAGTTGCATGCTCCCCATTGGCTCAGTGAGCTTCGTGAGGGATGTTTCTCTGCAACAACTTCAGCTTAACGATAGTGCTACGCGAGAGTGCTTCATGAAAATTCAGGAGCTTCATGAAGGCTTGTTTGAGCTTCGCGAAATTGGGAGCCTCGCGAAGTAGTGTAATTTTTAAAGGTGTTTCCAAAGGCAGTTGCCTTGTCTTTAGAGGAAAAGGGGTATTCATCAGTGGATGAAATGTTGACTTCAACAGAGCATATATCAATAGTTGAGGATGAATTATTTCATGCAAATGAAGAGACCTACATGTCTATAAACTTTGAGTGGATCTTCAGAAGAAGCAGTGATCTCACTTCAGTTGATAGAGTAGTGAGTTCTCAAATTGTGTGTGGTTGTAAACCAGGAGGGACAATGAGTCTGCTTCGAACTTGTAAACAGCAGTGCGCTTATAGTGGAATTGGTACATTGGCATACTACCGGTGTATGCTCCATGGACATAGCCCAGTGAGGGTGAACCAAGTAAAAATCGTTGTGTCCTGTGCATGCTTTAATGTTTGCACATACTCTGCATCGGGAAGGAGAGAGAAGAGGGTTTTTTCTAACAGAAAAACAAGATCAAAAGGGGTAGTTGTTTTAATTTGTAATATCCTAATTCACCCCCCCCCCTCTCAGGGTATCTAGCCTAGTGGACCTAACAACAATACCTCCCTCAGAACACTTCCATTAACTCCCCACAACTCACTACCATGGGTGAAGTCAAAATCATTTTAACGACTTGAAGTCTCACTCAATATATTGGGAATTTAAGTTATTGTTCTTGATTATCACAAGAATCTACTTGTAGTATAGTCCTAAGATAATGCAATTGAAAGAATTGTTCCCATAAACCAGATGATCAACACACCTGTTAATGAAACTCCTATAATCTATGAAATATCCATTTCTTTAAAGAAATATCAGTATTTATGATCCCACTACCTATCATGAAGATCCTAAGCTTAATGAGGCACCTATCCTTCATGAAGATCTGAGAAACAGGATTCCCATAGCCTTTTCAAAACCCCCCTTTCTAAAATTCCTTAATTTCATTTAGTTCTAAACCATACTTTTCATAAATATTGAGTCCATGAAGAGTTCCATGTTTTCAAAAAGGAACTTCTTTGCAATGTGTCTTCATGAGATCATAGTGTTTCACCACTTATATAAATTATGTTGATATATTTAACTGATTGGTTGCTACTTATTTATATTCCACCTACTTTATGAAGCTTTTGAGATCACCACCACCTTTTATCAAAACTAAAAATTCATTTTTGTGAAGCATCTTCTTTTCATGAATCCTTAGGGAAATATTTCCATTTTAAAAGGTCTTTGTAGTCACATATATTTAATATCATCCCATAAAAACTAATCCATTTTTATGTAGCATCATTTATGAAATTTTAAGCCTTCACGACACCAAGTTACTTGGAAAAGATCCATATATTCATGAAACTCCAATTTTTTCAAAATCCATTACTTCACCATATATTTGAAGGGTCAATCCTATAAATCAAAATTTTCTAAACATTACTCTTTCTTCTTAATTTTGAGCTCCACATATTTAGAAAAAACTAAAAAATGATGGAATCTTCATCACTTACTACTCATGCTCTATAAGATCACATTCCTTGAAAACTCTATGATCAAGCCTAGTGTTTGTTGATAATAAACACAAAATACACTGCATTTCTAGTTGTGAAAATCATTAGTTCCAAAAATACCCCCATAGGGTTTATTAGAATACTATAGATAAATGAAATAAAGAACCATCTTCAATTAAAAACCGTGTATGCCTAAAATTTCTCATTTATCACTCTAAGTATACGTGAGAAAAGATAGTAGTATAAAAATGGAATCTCATGCCTTGATAGTCCACTAACCAATCCTATAGACCTATAAATCAAAAAGTTGCACTTATCTCCCACTTTGGTAATAAACCCAAAGAATCTAGGTTTGTACTAATATATTTACCATATCAAACTCCCCATGGATCATATCTCCCCCGTAGACCTGCATCACATCCACTAACAAATTAAAATAGTTAACACTAATGGGGACAAGGACCAACCGTAACCTCCTCATCCACTATGAATACCAAGGTTCAACTATAGTTTCTAGACCACCTGTTTTTTCAAAGGCTTAGTCAAGATGTTTTCCACTTGATCATTAGTTCCGACATGCTCCATTTCAATCACTCCTTGTTCAAATTTTTCCTTAATTAAGTGATATATGATCTGAATATGATTCGTATGAGAGTGTTGAACTAGATTTTTAGTAAGATTGATCATGCTATTATTGTCAGAATTTATCACCATCAACTATTTCACATTATCACAAAAATCCTAAATTTGTTTCTTTAACCACAATAGATAAATAAATTCTTTTTAAATAGAGTAATAATCTTTATCATAAGTAATAATAGAATTTATTTCATGTTTCTTACTCAACTATCCCACACATTTGTTTCCAATGAAGAATGCACCACCACTGGTGGAAATTCAATCCACCACATCTCTGGCCCATTCAGCATCAGAATAGGACAATAATTCATTATCTCTTTTAATTGAAAAATATATGACAGAATTGAGAGTACCATAAATATACCTCATGATTCTTTTGAAATTTGAAAAATTATTGTCCTTTAGATTAATTTGTAAGTTAGATGCTAATCATATTACAAATATGATATATGTCCATGTTTTAATAAAGTATCATAAGATTCCAATGATCCTTATTTTAAGGGTGGGATCTACATATCACTCATGCTATAAGAACCCAGTTTTTTCTGCGGAAGACTTTGGAATATTCTTGATGATATTCAAGAGCAGCGCCTTCAGGCGGCGTGCGATTCCGAGCCCCGGTGTGGCCGAAATTTAATTTTCAGTGCGTTCACACTGAAAACGCAAAATAAATGGGATAACTCCTAAAAAGTGTTTCGGATCAGAGATCTGAGTGTACAGATGGGTCCGGAATGGGGTGTTTACCCTAGGAGGGGTATAAGTTTTGCGGGCGCGGGCCGTCTGTGAAAAATGGACCCAGGGGCGTTTTCGTAATTTGGCAGCCTCGGGCGCTAAGTTTAAAAACTTTTGATCGGGGCCTCGGATTAAAATTATGAGGCCGCCGTTATGATCAAGGCGTGGTTTTTAGCCTAGGGGAGGCTTAATCATGACCCCGTCGGGAGTTCGGGTTCGGGGCGACGGACGGGTGGTTAAGTGTTTTCTATTTAAACACTTAACCCACCCCTCTCCTCTCCCCCTTCTCCCCTAGCACCAGAAGCTCCCAACAATGAAGGAGGAAACTCTCCTCAATCACCTCATCCTCTCTAGCGAGGCACGACTCTGACGGATCGCGGCGAAGCTACGGGCGAAGCCCGTCTAGGTAGGATTTGCCGTTTTCATTTTCTTTTCCCGCACCTACTTTGAGCTCAAATTTTTGTATCGAACCTCTGTCGAATTATCGAGAAAATCCCTTGAATGAGTAGTAGATTTTATTCTCTTCCCATCACACTTTTCGGAATTTAATTCTGAGTTCGGAGGAGCTCGCAATCGACCGCCGAAGTTTGCAGGTTTTTGAGTTCTTCCGGCAAGTTTGGGGGCTTCCGGACAGCGGCGCGGGCGCTGGCATCAAGCGGACGGCGGAGATCGAGGGCTTCGGCTCCGGGACAGCTGCACGGCGTGGGCTCAGGTGAAGGAGCGGGCTTCCATGGCTTCGGGACAGCACCGGGCGCCTGCCTGCGGGGCTGCTCCAGAGCGTGGAACGGGAGCACCGGTCGGCTGTGCCGGCCGGTTGACGCGGCAGCCAGGGTCGCGGCGTGCGACCCTGCTCGGGAGACTGAGACCCGCCAGCGGCGGGTCTTCGCGGGGAAGACGACCGACCGGCGCTGGCCGGTCGGTGGAGCTTTGAAATAATAATAATAATAATAATAATAATAATAATAATAATAATAATAATAATAATAATAATAAAATTATAATAAGGATATAATAATAATAATATATTATTATTATTATTATTATTATTGTAAAATGATTTATATTTTAATAAATCATAAACCGGGAGTCGGTTTCACGAGCTGTCTGCGGCGGCGCGTGCCTCAGAATGAGATGTATGATTTGAGATGGTTTCGGGGGTTTTTTTAACTCCCAAAACAGGGGGACTCGGAGGCGCGTCACCTGTGTTAAGCAGATTGGCGTTTTCCAGGGGATTTTGTTTTGGACAGCACAGACGCGTACGACGTCTGTTTTGAGTGCCGTCAGTGGAGTTGCGACCCTGGCATCAGGGCGGAGTTTTCCAGTATGGTTTCTGGCGCTGAAGCTAGAGTTGAGGCGCGGGCCCCATGGCTCGTCTTTTGAGTTGCGCGCAGCGTTTAGCAACTTTTTCATCGGGCGTCTGTTCGGGGCGAGCGAGCAGTCGTTTTTGGGTGTTGCTCCGAGGGGATTGCAATGGTGCAATCCGCCCACTCTAATTCGGCAAGACGGTGCGGGGCCCACGAAGTCCGTTTGGGGGTCGACGGTGATTTTCCATCTTTGTCACCGGGTGACCGTTTTAGACAAGTGAATAGTCCATCTTGTGTGCTTTTTCGAGAGGATCGCAACGGTGCAATCCGTCCGTTGAGTTTCGGGACTGGGATGCGGGTCCCGTGTAGTACCGCTCGTGCGTGGTAAACTGGAATGAATCTTTTTCTCCGGGCATCCGTTCCACTCAAGTGAGTAGTGCTTTTGACGGGTTTTTCTGAGAGCATTGTGATGGCGCAGTTTGCCCGACCTTTTTCGAGGACGTGGTGTGGGTCCCACCCGACCCAGATACGGTTAATAGTACCTTTTTCACTGGGTATCTATTTTGGGAGGTTGTGTATTCAATCCCGTGTTTTTTTTCCCAGGGGATCGCAGTGGCATGATCCGTTTGTTATGTTTCGAGATCTTGGGGTGGGGCCCACACGGGTTTGGTTATGTTGAATAGGACCTTTTTCACTGTTTGACCGTTCTGGGCGAGTGATTAGTCAATCTCGCGTGTCTTTCCGTGAGGATTACAACGGTGTAATCTGTTCAGGCGGGCGGAGCCTCTTACGCGATCTAATTAAATGTGGAAACATGAAAGGTGCTCCGGTGGTGGTTTGTCCTACAATATTTGTAGCGGACCCTTGGCGTGTGATTGCACACTCTTGGGATAGTGATGTAAATGATTCATAGATGTGGTTGGTCGTGCCCCAGTCATTGAGATGGCAAGTTAGAGATCTTGTGTCACGCCTTCGCGTTGACGTTGGGTGTCGGGTGCACGATAGCCCTTGGGCTGAAAGTGAGGTATAATCTGGGAGTATACGGGAGCTCTTGGAGGTACGTGTGGTTTGTACCTGAGACGTTCGGGTTCTTGGTTGGGGTTAACTTGGGGCCACACGTCATGTGGTCCCCCAGGTACGTGTCGAGCTCTGCTTTGCGTATTTTGACCTCTCATGATGTAGAGGGTCCCTCTGTGCTCGTTTGTTTGACCAGCAGGGTGGAGTTTTTCCCCTGGCTTTGTGATCGTTTGTTTGACAAGTAGGGTTGAGTGGTCTCCTCTTGGTTTTGTTCTCGATGGATCGGCCGGTAGCGGTGCTAGTGACACCCAGTGATGGAACAGGCGCTGAACTTCTTTTTGGGTGAGTTGTTCTGGAGTTGGTTGGTTGCGTGATACCCACTCCGTGTTCGGTTGACCAGTGTTGTACCCTCTATTAGAGATGGCCAGAGCATTTCTGAGTTTTACCCTCCAGTGGGGCTGGGCAGTGGGTTACTCATCGACTTCTTCGGGTTTACCCTCCAGCAGGGTTGGGCAGTGGGTCACCCCACGCACTTAGGGTCTACCCTCTAGCAGAGACTGGGCAGTGGGTCACTCGATGACCTCTTAGGGTCTACCCTCCAGAAAGGCTGGGTAGTGGGTCGCTCGTTGTCCAGTTCCAGGTCTACCCTCCAGCAAGGCTGGGCAGTGGGTCGCTTGTCGACTTATTCCAGGTCTACCCTCCAGTGGGGCTGTGAAGTGGGTTGCCTGTTGATGTATTAAGGTCTACCCTCCTGCGGGGCTGGGCAGTGGGTCGCCAAATAATGTATTAGTGTTTACCCTCCGACAGGGCTGGGAAGTGGGTTACCCGATATTTGGTTATGAATTACCCTCCAACAGGGCTAGGCAGTGGGTCATCCATTGGCATTCCAAGCTCAGACCTTTCTACTAGGCTAGCATGTGGCTTTCCTCCGTGATAACCAGAGCATGACCCTTGGTTATATGGGTCAGTGTTGTGACAGCTTTGTCTTTGAGAAGACCTCTCGACTGCAGGGCAGTGACGACGTGTGGCTTGACATTCCCTAAAACTGTCAAGTACGAGGGGCGCTTTCCCCACCGAGATGCGTTCTTGTGACGCGATCTAAAACCGTGCGGGCGAGTCAGTTCCACCCAATGCGGATAGTGTCGAAGTGCGGTGATTGAGCCCCTTGGCTTGTGGTTCGGGGAAGACGTGCGGGATGCTGGGCATCGATGGAGTTTACTTCTGGGACTGTTGGCTACTCATTTTCTTGGGCTGAGCTATGAGATGGAGATCCCATTACAGTCTTGTTCGGGCTTCTTGACAGAGCATATGGATTTGTATATACCATGTTCCGGTACCCACTTCTTGGGTTTGTTTGCTCTCCTTCCAGGAGAGGCGAAGACGCGTGAGGTATGCCACGTGCTTTCCACATCTATCTTCTCGTGGTTGGATGAATCTACTCTCCTGCTATAGGCAGAAAAAGCTCGATGAGAAGTTCATATTCTCATTGTTCCTAGCTCCTTGTGTTAGGACGAGTCTTCGACCTTTCTCTTATTGGGTTGAGCTGTTACTCTTTACTGCACCTTAGGTTGTACTCCTTTACTTTTCCCTGTTCTCTCTACTGTTCACCCTTCGATACCTCTTTTTTTGCTCCCACGAGCCTTCAGGGTATCCTTATAAGTATTTTTATAATCACCCCTGCTTGAGATTTTCCCACACTTGGTTTGACCTTGAAGACGACAGAAAAGTTGGTCGTGACTTCAATGGAGCTTAGGAGTTCAGGAGCGTGGACCACGTGCGGTGGTTGGAGTCGGGTTTCAGGTGGAGGACCCTTCCAGATTTTTTCCTTTCTGTTTACTTGTTGCCGAGTTGTGGCACTCTTTTTTGGTTGGGCGCATGTTTTCCCCTTTTCTTTTTCAGTTACTTTCATCACTTTCTTTGTACTTTTAGAGGTCGACGCACATTTTGGTTTATTTATAGCAGTTTCCCTTCACTTTTCTTTTTTATTCTGCACTTTTTCATTGAGTGTGCTCCGTGTGTGTGTGTACAGGTGCTTAGGAAAAGGCCTCCCCGAGTTGTTTTGCCTTAAGCACTGGTCGCCAGCCCCTGGCCTATGGAGGTGGGCTTGGGGTAGTTGCGGCTCGAGCCCGGGTAGGGTCAGGTCATGACAAAGTGGTATCAGAGGTGGTTTGTTCCTTGGGACGTTGTGTTGACTTTCCTAAAACAGGAATTGGTTGGGATTTAGGGAAACAATGTTAATGTGTCTTGAGAGCGACTCTTAGGCTAGGGAATCCAGTGATAGTGCGGCGACCGATGTATCCATTCACTAGGACCCTGATAAACCGCTTGTCGACTCGGTATGCTGAGACACTTGTTGCAGGGAAATTTGTTTGTGCATCACATAGGAATGAGTCTTCACTGTCCTTCTTGAGTCAGCTCCCCATCATTGTTGTTATTGGTATATACATATATGCTCATCTGACTGCGGCACTCCTTGATAATATTCATGATGTCTCCACGAAGATAGCCAGCCGAGATACCAGCTTTGGTGTGTGACGATGACCTTGTGAGCTATGTGGCCATAGTCCAGGACCCATCATGCTATCCCCTTTCTCCAGGTGGGCCAGTAGAAGCACCCCCACCTGTTGAGTAGCAGACAGCTTCAGCAGAGTAGGCTGAGTTTGAGCGCAGGTTGAGCACACTCTGTTAGTTCCAGCGGCAGAGACCACTGAGGTTCAGTGGTGAGTCAGACCCTCAGGAAGCAGTGGTTTGGCTCGAGGCAGTGGTTCACCTTTTTAGGCTTGTGCAGACGCCGGAAGATATTATGGTGGATTTGTTAGAAGACCTTTTTCAGGGAGCAGCTTAGCGTTGGTAGAGTCTGGTGACTCAGTTTCTTGACGAGTCGTCGCTTTCGTGGGGCGACTTTCAGTTGTTGTCCCGTGAGGATCATTTCCCCTCCTGCTTGAGCTCCATTCGGATTCAGGAGCTCCTACAGTTTCAGCATGGAGGGATGACGGTGGTCTAGTACACGGATAGATTTGCAGACTATGCATGCTTTTACCTGGACTTGGTCCATGACGACAATATCCAAGCATGGAAGTTTGAGTAGGGTCTCCGCTGAGAGATTCTTGTTGTCATAGTACCCTTGGGAATTTCCTCATATGCTGAGGTGTAGAGCAGGCGCTGGTGACAGAGAGCTTCCTGTCACGTTCTAGAGTTGGTGGTGGCAGCAGCCACGTTGGAGCCGAGACATCTACCGCAGCTAGCGAACGTCAGCAAGCAGAACCTCGACACTGGTGACTTTCTAACAACCGGACTCAGGGGCGTGGTCGTACACCGTAGTGGCACCGGAGGGCACCAGTGGATCCCAGAGAGGGTCGGTGCTATGCTTGCGATGGGTGAGGTTAGCTGGCACGGGACTGCCCGACCAGGCATGCGGAGAGCTTCGGACAGGCAGAAGGTGCACCACAATGACGGAGGTAGCACCGTGATCAGAGTAGTGCTCAGAGAGGTGGTGCTATCAGAGGATCAGGAGGAGCTGGTAGTGGGGTATGACTTTACGAGGTCTTCCCATCACCACTAGGCAGTTCACATCAGGCTTCGGGAGTTGACAGTTGGGACCGTGGATAGCCGCAAGCTTTGGATGTCTAAGATCATGCAAAGCATGAGGTGGTAAGAGGTATGCTCTATGGATCTTCTACTTTTTGCAGTAGAGTTGGTAGACTCTATGTGTGGAATGATTTTCTCCCTTCTCCTTGCTTGAGTTGATACCAGGGTGACGCAGGGTGTCGGGTGTAACCCTGTGTTGGTAAAGTAAAAGGTGTGGGACCTTTTTCTTTAGTTGATGGTGTCGACTCCATCGCTTTACGAGTGTTTAAGAGAGTCTTGGTTGTGAGACATCGACTGTGAAATATTGTGTGACCAGATATCCTTGGGTGTTTCACCATATGGATATTTTGAAGGAGGGAATCACCAGGCCTTGTTCCAGGTGTGGGCATAGATTCCAGTCGCGGTGTGCAATGTAAGGGTTCAGTCGGGGAGATGAGCTACCCCCGAGGTCCTTCAGACCATTTGAGACCGTGCAGAGGGATGTCGCGGTTCCCTACCGCCTTTCCCTAACCCCAAAGGTTGTTTTGGGTGCGTGACGTCTCCCACGTGACTCACCTAAGAATAAGTGTGCATGATCTTATGAACAACATTGGCAAGGTCCGACCTCACGTGAATAGATCAATCCTTTGGTTTGTGTGCGGTGGCGCAGAACTGTGCGAGGGTTCTTCTGGGTATGGGAATGCCAGGTGTGGGATTAGTATCCTGTGTTGCTCCCTAGTTTTTGTTTTTGGGGATGAAAAGCTTGAAGTATGGAATGATGTAAGAACCCAGTTTTTGCTACATAATATTTGGAATATTCTTGATGATATTCCAGAGCAGCGCCTTCAGACGGCGAGCGATTCCGAGCCTCGGTGTGGCCGAAATTAAATTTTCAGTGTGCTCACACTAAAAAGGACAAATAAATGGGATAAATCCTAAACAATATTTCAGATCAGATATTTGAGTGTATAGATGGGTCCAGAATGGGGTGTTTACCCTAGGAGGGGTATAAGTTTTGCGGGCGCGGGCCGTCTGTGAAAAATGGCCCTAGGGGCGTTTTCGTAATTTGGCGGTCTCGGGCGCTAAGTTTAATAACTTTTGATCAGGGCCTCGGATTAAAATTCCAATACCTCCATTACGTTCAGAGCGGGGTTTTTAGCCTAGTGGAGGCTTAATCCTAACCCTGTCAGGAGTTCGGGTTCGGGCCGACGGACGGGTGGTTTAGTGTTTTCTATTTAAACACTTAACCCACCCCTCTCCTCTCCCCCTTCTCCCCTAGAACCAGCAGCTCCCAACAATGAAGGAGGAATCTCTCCTCCATCACCTCCTCCTCTCTGGCGAGGTGCGGCTCCGATGGATTGCGGCGAAGCTTCGAGCGAAGCCCATCAAGGTAGGATTTGTCATTTTCATTTTCTTTTCCCGTACCTACTTTGAGCTCGAATTTTTTGATCGAACCTCTGTCGAATTATCGAGAAAATCCCTTGAGTGCATAATAGATTTTATTATCTTCCCATCGCACTTTTTGTAATTTAATTACGAGTTCGGAGGAGCTCGCAATCGACCGACGAATTTTGCGGGTTTTTGAGTTCTTCCGGTCGGTTTGGGGGCTTCCGGACGGCGGCGCAGGCTCTGGCTTCAGGCGGACGGCGGAGGTCAAGGGCTTCAGCTCCGGGACGGCTGCGCGGCGCGGGCTCAGGTAGAGGAGAAGGCTTCCGTGGCTTCAGGGTGACATCAGGTGCCTGCCTGCGGGGCTGCTCCACGACGCGGAACGGGAGCACCGGCCGACTGTGTCGGCTGGTTGACGCGGCAGCCAGGGTCGCGGCGCGCGACCCAGCTCGGGAGACAAAGACCCGCCAACGGCGGGTCTCCGTCGGGAAGATGACCGACCGGCACTGGCCGGTCGGCGGTGCTTTAAAATAATAATAATAATAAAAAAATTATAATAAGGTTATAATAATAATAATAATATATTATTATTATTATTGTTTTAAAATGATTTATATTTTAATAAATCATAAACTGGGAGTCGGTTTCGCGAGCCGTCTGCGGCGGCGTGTTCCTTGGAATGAGAGGTATGATTTGAGATGGTTTTGGGGGTTTTTTTAACTCCCAAAACGAGGGACTCTGAGGCGCGTCACGTGTGTTCAGCAGATTGGCGTTTTCATGGGGATTTTGTTTTGGACGGCACGGACACGTCCGATGTCCGTTTTGAGCGCCGTTAGTGGCGTTGTGACCCTGGCGTCAGGGCATAGTTTTCTAGTATGGTTTCGGGCACTGAAGCCGGAGTTGAGGCGCGGGCCCCACGACTCGTCTTTTGAGCAGCGCGCAACACTTAGCAACTTTTTCATCGGGCGTCCGTTCGGGGTGAGCGAGCAGTCATTTTTGGGTGTTGTTCCAAGGGGATTGCAATGGTGCAATCCACCCGCTCTAATTCGGCACGATGGTGCGGGGCCCACGAGGGCCGTTTGGGCGTCGACGGTGATTTTCCATCTTTATCGTCGGGTGACCGTTTTGGACAAGTGAATAGTCCAACTTGTGTGCTTTTTCGAGAAAATCGCAATGGGGCGATCCGTCCCTTTAGTTTTGGGACCGGGATACGGGTCCCGCGTAGTACTGCTCGTGCGCGGTAAATTGGAATGAATCTTTTTCTCCGGGTATCCGTTCCACTCAAGTGAGTAGTGCTTTTGACGGGTTTTTCTGAGAGCATTGCAATGGCGCAGTTCGCCCGACCTTTTACGGGGATGTGGTGTGGGTCCCACCAGACCCGGATACGGTGAATAGTACCTTTTTCACCAGGTATCCATTTTGGGCGGTTGAGTATTCAATCCCGTGTGTTTTTCTGGGGCGATCGTAGTGGCTTGATCCGTTTATTCAGTTTTGGGATCTTGGGGTGGGCCCCACACGGGTTTGTTTACAGTGAATAGTACCTTTTTCACCGGTTGACCGTTCCGGGCGAGTGAGTAGTCTATCTCACGTGTCTTTCCGCGAGGATTACAACGGTGTAATCTGTTCAGGTGGGCAGATCCTCTTACATGATCTTATTAAATGTGGAAATATGAAAGGTGCTCTGGTGGTGGTTCATCCTACCATGTTTGTATCGGACCCTTGGCGTGTGATCGCGCACTCTTGGGGGAGTGATGTAAATGATTCATAGATGTGGTTGGTCGTGCCCCAGTCGTTGAGGTGGTAAGTTGGAGATGTTGTGTCACGCCTTCGCGTTGACATTGGGTGTCGGGTGCACGATAGCCCTTGGGCTGAAAGTGAGGTATACTCTGGGAGTATATGGGAGCACTTGGAGGTACGTGTGGTTTGTACCTGAGACGTTCGTGCACTTGGTTGGGGTTAACTTGGGTCCACACGTTGTGTGGGCCCCCAGGTGCGTGCCGAGCTCTGCTTTGCATACTTTGACCTCTCGCGACGTAGAGGGTCCCTCTGTGCTCGTTTGTTTGACCACCAGGGTGGAGTTTTTTCCCTGGCTCTGTGATCGTTTGTTTGACCATCAGGGTTGAGTGGTCTCCTCTTGGTTTCGTTCTCGATGGATCAGCCTGTAGCGGTGCTAGTGACCCCATGTGATGGAACAGGCAATGAACCTCTTTTTGGGTGAGTTATTCTAGAGTTGGGTGGTTGTGCAATACCCACTATGTGTTCAGTTGTCCAGTGCTGTACCCTCTAGTAGAGATGGCCAGAGCAGTTCTAAGTTTTACCCTCCAGCGGGGTTGGGCAGTGGGTTACTCATCGACTTCTTCAGGTTTACCCTCCAACAGGGTTGGGCAGTGGGTTGCTCACTGATTTCTAGGGTTTACCCTCCAGTAGAGACTGGGAAGTGGGTCACCCGATGCACTTAGGGTCTACCCTTAAGTAGAGACTAGGCTGTGGGTCACCTGATGACCTCTTAGGGTCTACCCTCCAACATGGTTGGGCAGTGGGTCACCCGTCGTCTAGTTCCAGGTCTACCGTCCAGCAAGGCTGGGCAGTGGGTCACCTGTCGACTTATTCCAGGTCTACCCTCTAGCGGGGCTGGGTAGTGGGTCACCTGTTGATGTATTAAGGTCTAGCCTCCAGTGGGGCTGGGCAGTGGGTCGCCTGATGATGTATTAGGGTTTACATCCAGCAGGGCTAGGCAGTGGGTCACCCGATATCTGGTTATGAATTACCCTCCAGCAGGGTTGGGCAGTGGGTCATCCATTGGAATTCCGGGCTCAGTCCTTTCTACTAGGCTAGCCTGTGGCATTCCTCCGTGATTACCGGAGAGGGACCCTTGGTTATACAGGTCAGTGTTGTGATGGCTTTGACTTTGAGAAGACCTCTCGATTTCAGGGCAGTGACAAGGTGTGGTTTGAATTTCCCTAGAACTCTCAAGTACGAGGGGCGCTTTCCCCACTGAGATGCGTTCTTGTGACGCAATCAAAAAATCGTGCGGGCGAGTCAGTGCTGCCCAAAGCGGATAGTGTCGACGTGAGGTGATTGATCCCTTGGCTTGTGGTTCGAGGCAGACGTGCGGGATGCTGGGAATCGATGGATTTTACTTCTGGGACTGTTGGCTACTCGTTTTCTTGGGCTGAGCTACGGGATGGAGATCCCCTTATGGTCTTGTTCGGGCTTCTTGACCGAGCATGTGAATTTGTATATACCATGTTCCGGTATCCACTTCTTGGGTTTGGTTTCTCTCCTTCCAGGAGAGGCGAAGACACGCGGGGTATGCCACGTTATTCCCACGTATAGATTCTCAGTGTTGGATTAATCTACTCTCCTACTATAGGCAGCGAAAGCTCGACGAGAAGTTTATCTTCTCACTATTCCTAGATCCTTGTGATAGGACGAGTCTTCGACCTTTCTCTTGTTGGATTGAGCTGTTACTCTTCACTACACCTTCGGTTGTACTCCTTTACTTTTCCTTGTTCGCTCTACTACTCACCCTTCAGTACCTCCTTTGTTCCTCCCTCAAGCCTTCAGGGTATCCTACTGAGTTTTTTTATACTCACCCCTGCTTGGGCTTTGCCCGCACTTGGTGTGCCCATGCAGACGATGGACAGGTTGGTCATGACTTTAGTGGAGCTTAGGAGTTCTGGAGTGTGGACCACGTGCGGTGGTCGAAGTCAGGTTCCAGGTGGAGGACCCTTCCATCTTTTTTCCTTTCTGTTTACCTGTTGCCGGTTGTGGCACTTTTTTTGGTTTCTCGCGTGTTTTCCCCTTTCCTTTTTCAGTTACTTTCAGTACTTGCATTGTACTTTTAGAGGTCGATGCAGATTGTGGTTTATTTATAGCAGTTTCCCTTTACTTTTCTTTTTTACTTTGCACTTTTTCATTGAGTGTGTTGTGTGTGTGTGTGTGTACAGGTGCTTAGGCAAAGGCCTCCCTGAGTTTTTGTACCTTCGGCGCTGGTCACCAGCCCCTGGCCTATGGAGGCGGGCTTGGGGTAGTTGCGGCTCGAGCCTGGGTAGGGTCGGGTCATGACACATGCTCATGCTTTCCATGTTTTTTCTCAACAACAATTGCTCTCTCCATTGGTTTGGAATCATGTATGTCGAATTTATTCAGAAGTTATCTTGTATATTGTTTTATGAGAAATGAAGGAATAATACTTATTTTTAAATACTTTCATCCCAAAAAATTATACAAGTTCACCAACCATAGAAATTTAAAATTATTATTTCATTTGATAAAAAATTTCTTCCACTGATCCCTACATTCTTAAACCAAATATAATATCATAAACATACACAAGAATCATAAATTGATCTTCTCGAGATTTATTTACATAGATATTATTGTCAACACTTCATCTTTTAAATTCTCGCTTCTTCAAATAATAATCTGATCAAGAATACCACACTTGTGGTGGTAAATTTAGACCCTAGAGAGCCATTTTTAATCTATAAACCATTGTTTTATCATTTCCAATCTGGAATCCCACTGGTTTTTCAATGTGAATATCTTTTGTAGGAACACCATTTAAGGATTTTCTTTTAACATCAATTTGAAAAACAATGTACCCTCTTTGAATTTCCATGGAAAAGAAGATCCTAATAGACTCTAATCGAATGGATGGGGAAAAAAATTTCAACATCAATGCCATAAATATATGCATAGACTTTACAGACAAAAAGTACCTTATTTCTGATCACATTTCCATGCTCATCAATTTTTTATGAAAAGGTACACTTTGTTCTAAATACATTTTGATTTTATATTGTCTTTACATGATCAAACATCTAGTTATTTTCAATCTAATATGGTTCTCCATTTATGTACTTAACCCCTATTTTATACATTATTTCTTCTTCAAATGAGGTTGGTTGTCCGATTGATAGGAATAAAGAATGTACTTTATTCCTTATTCTTATTATCTATTTAGGTGTTGTCCAGTCCCCAATGATGTCGGATTAATCAATTTCTTCTCTTATATTTCTCTAGTGAGGTTCTGATAATGTTTCTTCAGAAATGGTTTTATCTTTCGATTCTTCTTCTGAATAATCATTATATTGAGATCCCTGATTATTTCAAAATCCATACACTATATATGTATATAAATATATACCATGTTCACTTTCTTATCCATCTTTAATCATATCAAAATATGAGATCCTATATGTATTTATGGTTTTATCCTCAATGACCTTGAGCTCATTTCTTTACACAATCTTTATAATAATATTATTGTAACATTGAAAGGATTTACTCATCATTGAATATCCATGTAATATTACCTCATCTACATCATCATCAAACTTACATTGGTTTCCTTTTTTGTTTCAAATAAAACTTTTACTTCCAAAAACACAAAATTAATTTATAGAGGCCTTCATTCCACGACATATCTAATAGGGTATATTGGTCTCTCCTATGAAAAACCCTTTTCAATTTTGAGATAACACTGCAACTTAAATAGCCTATATCTTGTAATGATGAGAATAAATTCCCAATCATCATAGTTCCATCCTTATTATTCATGTATCAATTTCTACATTCAAAAACTCTCTTTTCTTGAGTGGTTCTCACTGAAGACACCTCATGATTTGTCACATGTTTTTAAGCAATTTTTAAATCCAATGGACGTGTATTATTTTCCATTTTCAGATCATACAATCATGATTATGCTACTAGTTTCATTCTCATCTATTT
Source organism: Viscum album (assembly GCA_963277665.1). Taxonomy (NCBI): domain Eukaryota; kingdom Viridiplantae; phylum Streptophyta; class Magnoliopsida; order Santalales; family Viscaceae; genus Viscum; species Viscum album. Next base: position 1,330,180,723 of record OY728166.1, on the reverse strand, counting down.
TATGATAAATATTTAGAAAATCAAGAGCATGTCACTTATTTTTCCTAAGCATCACACAATCTATTCTACTATAATTGGGAATAAAAACTAATTAAGTATCACTCTCTATTTGTTCTAACTACTTTTATTAGACCATAAATGTTTGTGTGGATGAGATCAAGCTGATTTAATGACCTTTTTTTCTTCAGTTAATATGAGATCCAAACCATCTTTACAATCATGAAATAATCATAATTATTTTCTCGATCACACTTCAGATTGAGAATGTCGAAAACAATATTTATCTTTGATATTTATTCCATTCTCTATTCATTAATGTGACCCAACCTCTGGTTCCACAAGTTGTTTTCTCCTTTAATTGTTAAGAAACAAGTGTTTTATTTTCTATCAACCTGGTATAAATTTCCATTTTTTTGGAATCCTTTCATTATATAATTTCCTATATTTAATTTTATAGTGAATCCTTCTGACTAAACATCACTAGAAATCCTGAGTCACATTTATGACTCACACATAAGAGATTGTGATGAAAATTATCCATGTAAACCACTTTTGTTTTCATTATCTTGTCATTTTATAGTTTTATATTTCCACTACCTTTAACCTTTTTGTAGCCATCATTTCCAAATATTACTATAATATCAACCCTTCTCTTAAAATATTTCAATAAATATATATTTAATGTTCGGTTTAATTATAATATTCTGTCAAGGATTGAGGTTATGTTGTAATTTTTTTCTTTGAGAGCAATTTCTACGAGGATGGTTTTCTTAATCTTTTCCTTCCTAGAGATACATGATTGAGTGGTAAAAAAATATGGAATTTCCAATCTCTTTTCAATATTATAGGTTCATCATACTCAAAATATTATTCATAAAGAGGATAATATCTATTTTCATGTGTAAATCTTCTTGGTTGATAGGTATTGACTTGTGTTAGAATTCTCTAGTTATTATTACCACCATTCCTATACCTAAAATTAATATATTCATGGATATAGTAATAATAGTTAAAAAAAATCCATAAAAACTATTTCTTCTATATGATGAATGATATGGTCTCATTCTCCTTTCTGGACTTCAAGGTTCTTCCCCATTTGGATTGCATCTTTCATCTTCATAGTAAGACATCGTATGACCTAAAAAGTCACAGAATTGAAATTTTATAATGGGAAATATAGTCTCACTTCCATTCCTCCACATGTACCTTTATTTTATAGTATACTTATTAAAGTAACAAATTATTCCTCAATTATAATAATTATCTTAAAATTTTCCTCTAGAATTTATTTATGTTCATTTATGAGTTTTTCTTACACTTTAATCCTGATTTTATACTCCACAATCTATTTTGAACATTCAAGAGTTGTAAAATATTCATGCACCTCTCCTTCGAGTTTATAAATTTCTTCTTCAAGATAATCCATATACTCTAATGACTCTCTCAAAAAGGGCCTTATCTTTCTATTTTTATTTTATTGAATGTAAATCCCATCGAGAGAACCCTCACGTTCACCCATGATATCAATAACACCAATAGACTGATTCTATTCATCTTTTATAGGTTAAACATTTTCAATTATAGCCATTATATATTCTTAGGGTCATGTTTATACTTTGGTTTAATATCCTCTAAAAATTCATTATCATCTTGTTCCTCGTTATAGAAAAATAAACTTCCCTATAATTTTTTCACTAATTTGATGTCTCCTATTTAGGGATCCTTTTAGAGGCTTCTTCATGATTTATAATTCACATTCTACATCATAAAATTTACTTAATCACCGAGCAGAAATGTTTCATACTCTACAATACCCAAAAAAATCCAATGTAATATTTACTTCAAATATCCATTTACCTCTCTTGAAATTTTTGGAAAAAATAGAAAGAAGTTAATTATCGAAATTGTCTCTACTATCTCTATCCTTAGATATGTAATGTTTTTTCCTGGATTTTAATTTCATATCCTTTATTACTCAAGTTTTTGAAACTTCTTGTTTAAATCTCATTTCATAAGCCACTATATTTCTTAGAAGATCATCAAGTGAAAGCTGAGTAAAATATATTTACTCACGGGCGGAAACTTTGCATTGTAATTTTACGGGAGCCTTCTTAGGATTTTCTTCACAATTTCAATATCCTTAATATCCTACCAAGTCATTAAATAGCTCTAAAAACTTTAGTAATGAAACTAGTGAATCTATTTTCTTGTTCATCATGATGTATTATTTGATCATCAAACCTATTATGAATCACTTGATGTTTGGAAACCTTTAAATTTTTATTTCATTAATATATTTTTTCATGTTTCTTCCACAAGGACATGGTTATATTGAATCTAAACACCTTTAAATAGATTTTACCATATAAAGTAATAGTAAAAGCATTTGGATCTTTGGTATCTACATCAAGCAGCTTCCTATTTGTTTTAGTAATTGAGAGACTTGTCGTATCACTAAAATTAATACCTTGATATTTAGAAAATATAACATCTATTCCAAGGAAATATAGAGTAGATCTCATTATATTGTTATAAATATAGATGTTTCTTCCATAAATTTTCAAAAATACTCTAACATTCATTGAATTGTCCATGAACACAATAGAGGACATTTTTTACACTAATGACCTACCTCTGATACCACTTGTAGGACCCTAGAATACTCTAAGAGGAGAGGGATGAATCAATGTGTAAAATTTTAATTTTTGAGAGATATATCATGACCCAAGTTGGTTGGAACTTGTAAAACCTATCTGATGAAATCGTGTAGTTATTAAACATCCATATACAGAGACACAACACAAAAGATTTACTTTGTTCAAAATAATGGGAAAGTACAAAGAGAATATGTTTACAATGTGCCAGTCATACCTAAATCCACTATGATTTAATAGTTATGGTGGATTATAGAACATCATACATAGTCACTTTTTACAAGGAACTCCACCTTTAAAAAAATTTAGGGGTAGCACACATTCTCCCTCAGAACACTTCCATTGACTCTCTAGAGTTTACTACCTTGGATGAAGCTATAGTTTATATACTTGATGGTCACATCAGTAGATTGGGAATTTAATCCTTCATCCCTAATAATCAAAAGACTATGTTTACACCATAGTCCTGAGATGATGCACCTGAATTAACTGTTTACTTAAACATGATGTTAAAAACTATTATTCATGAAGTGCACAAGTTTCATGAAACCCCCTTTTTGTTTCAAATAAATATCAGTGTTCATAATCCCATAACCATTTTCAAAGCTCCTACCTTTGTAAAGATCCCATCCTTTGTGAAGATCTGAACAACCTTAAAGATCCCATCCTTAATGAAACCCCCATTTTATGAAACTAATTAATTTGAATTAGATTTAAAACATAATTTTTGAGAAGATTTAGTTCACAAATAATTTCATATTTTAAAAAGGCTTTTCTTCGTGCAGTGCCTTAATGAAATCTGAGCATTTTAAACTTTCTCCAAATTCTCTCAAACTATTAAACTAATGGTTGGAAACTTATTTATAGACCAAGTCCTTTGAGAAGCTTTCAAGCTCACCATTGCCTTTTTTTGAACCTCAACATTTCTATTCATGAATATCCTTCTATTTGTGAGCCTCCAGTTAATTAATTCCATTCATGAAGCTCTATATTGTAATGTATTTTTATCATCATCCCCTCACGACTCAACCAATTTCATGAATCCAAATTCATATACCATCAAACCTTTACAACACAATATTCATTGGTGAAGTTCCACGTCTTCACAAAACATGAATCTTTATGAAATCCATTCTTTCACCGTATAATTGAAATATCTATCCTAGAAAAATAAATATTCATGAAGATTAATCCTTACACCTAAAGTTGAGCTCCAAAAATTCAGAAAATGCAATAAAATAATTCCACCTTCAACATTTAATCCTCCTACTCCATAAATCACTTTGCTTAAAAACTCCATGATTAATACTACTTTGGATAAAAAAATACAAAATACACTCTTTTTAAAGGTATGAGAAGGCTTGGTTCCGTCACAAAAAAAAATAATTTCCCTCCTAAAAATGAAGTTCTAATGGGTCCAAAAAAATCAAGTTGTAATAAATATAATGGTTTAGAAGTGATAACATTTTTGACAAATCAAAATACTACCTTATGTTATAACCTATACATGCTTAGTCAATATATGAAGTATCTTAAAATGAGCATGCCCAAGTCTTCTATTCAAGAGGATATCTTCCCCTTCTGATGCATATAAACACTTAAAATATTTATTTTTTAGAAAAAAATATTTATTATATAAAATTTATCACTATTATTTTGATAAAATAGAACAGTTTTTTCTTTAAATATAATACATTTATTATCTTCAAACATGAGAATCATTACATCATTAAAATGTTATTATATAGTAATTAAATTCAATTTTAGTCCTTCCACATATAAAAGTTCAAATATTATAATATATTCAAAAATAAAAAATTTTCCATAACCTTTTAACATGACCTTACTCTTGTCTTTAAAATTGGAAACTCATTCGTCAAATTCATTGAAAGATAAAAATATCGATGTATTTTTAGTCATGTGGAGTGAGAAAACATTGGCTAAATACTATAAATACTTGAGACTTTTATGATAGGTTTCTTGAAATAATGTCAAGTAGTGTATTTTTTGGGAAACTAAGTTACATTTAATTCAATGGAATTTAAACAAAATGTATTTGGTACCCATACATATTTGAACATATATTTTATGGAAATCTTGATGATAAATCTTTAGAAATAATTTTTCCAATGAAACCCAAGGATTGTATCAATAAAAGAGAAAACTTATTTTCATAATTCTCATTTGTACTACAAATATAACCTACATAAGTTAAGGATTTACCATTATAATATTTTAAAAAATAGGTATTATTTATATTTGCGATCTACATTTTATGACCAAACCAGGATTTTTACTTATTCAGTTTATTCATGGAAATCAACTAGTAAAAATATTCTTTCCCTTGCACAAATTTGATAGAGTAGTTTCTAAATAAGAAAAAAAATTATCTTTTCTATATATTTTTGATAATTTTTCAAATATATCTATATTTTATTTTTTAATGGGATGGTGACATTACTAGTTTAGTTTTTTCTAGTATATTATTTTTACACACGTCTTCCACTTTAGTTAACTGAACCATTATTTAATAAACTATTCCTTTTTTGATCATGATTATTTACATAAATAAAATATCTAGTTATTTTATATTCTACACAAATTGTTTCTAATTATTTAATATGTTTATAATTTAATCCTTTAAAATCATTATTAACATTTTAATTTTTTTTAATAAGATTATTATTTTCCATTTTTATATTATTAGGTATTTATTTTAATTCATTATATAGTTCACCAACATTGAAAACATCCCTTTGTAAACTTTTATTTTATTTAGTGATATTATCATAACCAAAAAAACTTGAATCATCTTCATAACAATAACTAGAATATGATTTTTCACTTTCCCCATTTTCTATAGTATCCATGAAATATAGGTTAGAAAATCTTTATCTCTTTCAGAATCACTACTTGAGATTGAATCCTCAGTATAGCTCCATACAGTAAGATGTGTTTATTTTAATCAATTCTTATATATCTTGTATTTTACTTCTCATTTTAGATTCCAAAAATTATATTTGGTAGGAACCATTTTATTATATTCAAAATGTGTTATTAAAAAACACTATTGAAATTTCTAGAATTACCTTTCTTTCCCAATATTTGATCTTTCTTGTGATCCTTTTTGGATATTCTTCTAAAACCACAAGTAAATTTCATCAACTTGTAAATACCTTTTCTTATGTTTTCACCTTAATATCATCACTTTTGTAGAATTATTTTTCAAAAGGGTTATCATAATTAGTAGTATTATATTTATATATTATAACATTCTCTATTAAGAACTTCACTATCATTGCTCTTCAATTCCATCTCATATTGAAGAAGAAATCCATTTAATTGATCCAAAGAATGTTGGGTGAAATCCTTTATTTCTTTGCTTAAAATTTTATTTGAGTTTCATTTATTAGGTGATGCTTGAAATATTCTCTTAATAAATAAATAATTGTTCATATTCTATATAAGACCAGCAATGTGATTAACATTATTATTAAATCAGTTGTGCATCTCATTGATGTTCTCATTATCATACATTATGAATTCCTAAAATCTATTATGATATATTCCTTATCTGGTTCTTTGAAACCATTTAGTTCAATGTTGAGTAAATTTTCAATTCCTCAAAATATCAAAATTCATTTTTCATGATGAAATATGACTATACACATTCTTAGTTAAATCACAATAAAGTAAGTGCATGAATTTATAATTTTGAAAAAACTTGTTAGAATCATTTATAGTTAGTGTATCCAAATATACTTCATGAAATTTATAAATTTTAATCAAAATATTCTCATAATCCATTATAATATTATTTAAAAACACCTCTTTAAAATACCTATAATAAAAATAATCACTTCCATTAAAGTGAGGTTGTTTTAAAGGATATATGCCTTCAGTTTCCAATATTTACACTAATAAAATGATATTTTCTTATAATGTTAGTTCAATTACAATGACATTATAATAAAAATAAAAAAATAAAAAAAAGAGAGCATAAAAAATCTATTATGGAAGCCCTTTGATACCAATTTTTTGTCCTAATTATTGATAACAAGATAGACTAAAGGGGGGTGAATATGACTTTTTATCTTTTGAAACATAATCAAAGAATCGTGAGATTATTATTTATGAAAAAAAATAATAAATATATGTTACCACATTGTTAAAATTTATAATAACGGGAATAAAAATAAATAACATGATCATTGATATTTTTCTATTAGATCAGTTCATAGTGAAACTATTCTACTCTCTAACTATAACTTGATGAGAGGACTGGTACTCACTAAAACAAAGAAGGAATATGTATTTTATATGTATAGACTCAACCTAGTTTATTAAAAGATATAATACACCTTTTCCTCTTTTAGGTTCATGAAATAACCTTGGATTTTATAATTTTTAGTGCTAACTAATCACTCTAACATTTATGTGTGCCAATATAATCTATTCTATTCTACCTAATAGACTAAATATATGTGATTTCATTTTGATCAATTGAGAATAACCAAACCCCTAACTTTTTAATGGAGGTACAACCTTGTGTGAAATATTAAATATAGATACTTACATAGAAAATTAAAAATAAAAAGACAACTCGAAGATGTCAATGATGAAAAATGGTGTGGAGAAGTGATCAACGCCCCATCTTGATTTGATATAGAACAAGGAATCCTCGAGAAACCAATAGTGTATTATTAATTAAGAAATAATGGATCATAATTCTCAATTTGATTCTAGTTATATATTTCCCCTTATTTCCTTCTCATTTTATTTACAAACAGAACCCTAACTGTTATTATTTTTCAACAGAAATCCTGAAAATCTTCTCCCCAAGGTATTTTCTATTCCTTCAGCACATATTTAAAATAAATATATAGAGATTAAAAATGTATAAAAATTTACCAATACTTTGAATTATCAGGCTCAATTGATCCTCACACATTATTCTTGGTATCGTGAGAATAGAGATACAATACAAGGGAAGTATTTCTATGGAAGTCCCACACTTCATTTCAACTGTATAGAATATTTATGTCCATAAGGGTAATGTAACACCCTATAATGATAAAGGGATAAATGAATAAATGATATGAATCATTTCAACAAGGTACACCTTCCTTTTCAGAAGCCTACCTGATTAGAACTCTACAGTTAAGCATGTTTGGCCTGGAATAATGATCGGGATGGGTGACCTTTTGGGATATTTATTAGGGTGTGTGTGAGTGAGGACCAATCCCAAAGGAAAAGAAATGTAGTGGACTGTGGTGACAATCATTAGTTAGATGACCTATTTGGGCATGTGGGTGGGCCCCAGGGTGGGGACCACATGTCAGTAGGGGAAACTGGTTGTATCTGGTGGGCCAGGATCTGAGGACCAAGTTAAGGCGAGGTGTTTGTACTGTCAGTGAGGCCCACTTGATACATTTGGTATCAGAGGATGACGCTATCCTAAAGTTTAGTGTAGTTACTAGGATGAGATATAGGTCCCACAACGAGGACAAAGTGTAACACCCAGATGTTTTTTGTGAAATATTTTCTTTAAAAAATATTTATTCTTCATTAACTTGCATTGCACGCAATCGTGAGTTAAAATGAACCGCGAGATTACCTTATTATAAAATTACCATTATAGCCTACACATTAGGTTAGCGGGAATAATTATAACTTACTTATGAAAATTCATTATGAAATCTTTGGTTATCAATTATTTATGAAAAATATAAATCAATTAGTATTTGTATTTTGTGTAAATTACTTCTCGTAATGAAATTAATGAGATATATGACTGTTATATATTTAATAAAATATTTTTATATTAATATAATGGATATATTTGTTATATGTAATGAATAAAACCCTATTTGATGTATAAAAAACTATTTTTAAAAGGTCAATTTTGCACCTTTGAAGGATAAACCCATTTTAAATTAAAATTTTGAAACATTAATAATTTGTATATGACAACATAAACATGCTATTTTGAATCAGGATACAAAAATTTACTTTAGATAAATTTCTGATATTTTTTTGATAACTTTCATGTTTTGATTAATAGTAGAAATATGCTAAATTTTAATTAAAAACATTTTTTTCAACAAAATAATTTATGTAGTTAAATTATAATTTTTAATGGTTTTAAAGTATAAATAGAATACATTTTTACCATTTAATATAATTAAAATTATTGTAATTAATTTTACATTGAATTCATATTTAAAAACATTTCAATCTTTTAGAATGTTATAACTCTTAAAAGGCATGTTCTCTCATTCCAACAATGAATTGATTTTAAATTAATTACTTTAATTTATGTGTTTTAAAATTTTAAAAATGGATTCCATATTTAGAATCATTATGTAAAAATTATTTTAATAGGCTACTTTTATTTTTGGGCATTATGAATAGTAATTTCGTAATTATTTTTATTGCCATGTTAAAGGTAAATCAGGTAATTATGGGTAAAAATAATATTTCAAAATTACCTTAACACTTGTATTAATCCTATTGGATGAAAAAATTCTATCCTCATCATCTATTGTTCTTAATGGAATTACTTTATGGCCACATACTTATGAATATGACATGAATGTAATAAAAACTAATGAATGTGAAAAATGTCACAATCTCATTTTATATAAGTATATTAATTTTAATATATGAATAACTATGAGATAACATCGACTATAGATAGTCTATATAAGTTTAAAATAATTACCTACCTCATAGAAATTTATTTATAATTTTTAGATTGTAAATAATTTCCATTATTGATAACATAATAGTGATGTAGAATTTATTTTATTAATAAAAACATCAAATAAATGGTTTTAAAAATATTAAATGAAATATAAAATGAAAAAATTAATGAGATAAACGAATTTTCTAGTTGAATATTACATTTTAAGAGTTTATAAAATATTTTATTTGAGTTTATGTTCTGTTTGAATTTCATTTTAAGGCAAATAAATAGATAGTTTCAAAACTGACACTATTAACATTTTATAAAAATTACATTTTATTAAATTATTTAAAAATCATAAAAATATTTAAAAAATATAAAGTTATAATAATAAGGTCTAAAATTTCATAAAATATCAATTTATGTTAAATTAACACTATATAAGTAAATATTTATAACCATTAAATATTTAGAATGTTTTTACCACAATTAAAATTAAATAGAATAACAAAGTGTTAATTAAAATGATAATGATTAAATTGAAATATACCCTTTTCTAAAAAACATTGTTGATGATATTACAACCCAATCTCATCCCGTCTTCGAAATTGGGACATTTTGGAGGATTTTAAGTGGGGTTTGAGTTTATTAATATTTTTGAGGATTCTAAAAGTACCCATCACCTCAATTATAAAAGGCCACCTCCTCCATCACAAATTCACTTTTTTTAGCCTTTGAGCTTGGCCACCCCCTACTATTTTTCATTCTCAACATCCCTATTTTTATTCTAGATGTTCTTTTATTCGTCAATGACCAACTCTATTTCCCTATGAGGAAATTTTAAGGAGGCACGTCGAGGAAGAGGTAATCTCTTCTATAGATTCTTTCAAATTTCGTTCTTCTTCTACATTATCTTCATCAGTTTTTTGACTATAGACTAATAAAATCTGTATCAATAATATACTTATACATAATTATAAATATGAAACAGCCATATTTCATCTTTTATACATCCTATGAAAAACAAAATCTCCAAATGTGTGTACATACGACTTACCGTTTCCACGCCGTGGTGTAATCTATTTTTCACCACCACCATACATAATGGGATATAATGGTGGAAATAATAACTACATATTATTATTATAAAATGATACTAAATATTATACATTTTACCCCAACCACTTCAATACCATTCAACAATTATGGGAACGATATTCTTGCTCGTGCCTACGTACAACTTACTGTCTCCATGGTGCGATGTGATTCGTTCTACATAATCTAAATTAAAGATTGATCATATAAATGAATTTAATAAATAAATATGATATATATTATACTAATACAATGATTTAAATGATATAACTATAACCACAAAAATAGTAATAAGAACTTATCTAACAAAATATGCATAAGAACATAAAGTAGTTAATACCTGAATAACGAGTAACAATGAAATGTTACCAACAAACAGATAAATATATGATGATAATAAAAATTATTATGATCATGGAATGAATTAATATCATTGTTTAAATCATTATACCATATTTTTTGATACATACAAATCATTTTGGACCTAAAGAAAGGTATAAAATTTGTTAATCTCATTTTTATCTGATATTTTTTATTTGTAAGTATTAACAGGGGGTTATTTATCATCCACATACATGATTTCATAAAATTTTATTTAAAAATATTATTTATATCATTCAATAATTTTTTAACTTCAATTTTACATGTTGGAAAATTTTAACTAAACGGCCGGAATAAAATCCTTTTTCATTTTCGGTACAATGTACTTTTTGACTTTTTTTGCAAACATAAGAGGAGAATGTTTTTTTAAAATTGTACAACATGAACTAAATTTTATGCTATCGTAATTATTATTTTCTCTTGATGATTCACCTAAAATATTACAAGGTTATTTTCACATAAAATATTTTCTTCTAAATTGGTGCGGTATTTTGAGGAAGGAAAATATTTTTGAAGAAGAAAGGATATTTTCCTTGGGAATGAAGGTCAAGTGTTTTATCAAAATTATTTTCCATATAAGATTACATAAGGCTTATGTTACTATCCACGTTATTAATTTGATTTTATTTTTAAAATTATGTAATTATTTTTATGAAATCTATTTATGGATTATGTTATGATGGAATGATGTTTAAGAAACCCATTTTATTTCATAGGTTATGATATGGTAAATGTATTTATGTTTCTGTGGAACATGTAAGAATGGTTTCCTTATGAAATGGGTGGAACGTATAAATCCCTAAAATGCATTGGGACAAGATTTATATCTCATGAGATAGACATGAATGGAATGTAATTTAAATTTGGTTCACTAATACAGGGATGGAACGAAGAGTGAACTCGGTTCAGTAATGGACATTGTCTACAATGATGGTCTTGTAAATGAGCCTTGACTAATATGAAATTATTTTCTATGATTATGTGTCTATTCAAAAAAATTCATGTCTTATGTTATAACTATTGGGATTACATTTCATTTTTATGATTTATCTTGTGACATGATATTATGTTTTTTAATATGCAGGACAAGATTTTTAAATGTAATGTTATTATGAATATGATATGATTTATATTTACATTGTTTAACCTTAATGAAAATTTGATCACACCCTTTCATATTTTTCTTTTCTCCAGGTCATGAATAAGGTTATTAAGTTTGATGTTCCAAAAAAGAGTCTAGTTATCATGAAATAAATGGATTAAAATGTAGATGTCTTATGAAATAGTTGTTTATGTTTCCCAGTTTCTAATGAAACTATACCTATGCAGTCCTGTCATGGTTTTGTTATATATTTTAATGAATATACCTCAATTCTAAAGTAATATAAATGTATTTAAAGTATGCATCACTATAGTTGGTATCATATAAAAGGTATAGTTAACCTTTGGAAACTAGGATGAGAAAGCCTTGGTAAGAACCATAAGGATATGTCTATGTATAGGATACAACCCTAGTGTTCTAAAAATGACCATGAAAAACCTAGGATAAAACATTAAGTGTCCAAAATTGAAATATTATTCTAGATTATGTGGTTTTTTGTTATGATTTTTGTTTCTCACACTTTGCTTTTTGGTTTTAGTCAATGACTGAACCCAAAGGAACCGTTTTTATATTGAATGCGACAGGAAAAGAAATGATTTTCCCCCTAAGAAACCAAATTTTAGGGGAGATAGAATGAAAAATCTAGTAGTCAAGCTCACACAACTTTCTCAAGCTATGGATCATTTACAATATAAAAATGGGCAAAGGATGGGGAAAAATTCTATTGATTCCATCATGAGGCAGTATCCACCATCATTTAGTAGGCCATCTAATCACTTAGTGGCAGAATAATGGATCAGCGCCCCTAAAAAGATATTTTTAGTTCTACAATTTTCTGAACATGATAAATTCATCATTTTGGTATATCATTTGGGAGGTGAAGATGTTAAGTGGTGGAATCTTATCAAGAATATGGGGCAAAGAGATTAAATGGATTCCATGGAATGAGATGAGTTCAAGAACTTCTTTTTCAATAAGTACTTTGCTCGTATTATTCAAACAATGATAGAGAATAAGTTCCTTGAACATAAAAAAAGGATGATGAATATTTTGCTACCAACAATGAAAATTTTACAAGACTTGCAAGTTACGCTTGTAGAATTATTATCCAACCTGAGAGTAAGACTGATCAATTATTTAGGGTCTTAAAACTAAGTCTCCGAAGGGTATTATCCATAAGGAACTTCAATAGTTATTAGGAAATTATTCGATGTGCTCTTGAGGTTGAGATGAAGATTGGTGTTACCTAACAGTCATATAGTGTTGATAATAAGTGGGAAATTGAATTCAATGGAAAATAAAATTTCCAAACTAAAACGATGATGAGTTTATTCTTATTCTCAATGTGTAGAATGAAAAATGGAAGGAATTGTCTTAAAGGGAATAATAAATTTTTTTTAGTGTGGAAAAGAATGTCATTGTTTAATTGAATGCCGAAGTGATGGGAAAAGGATTTATAATGATGCGAATAAAGAAAAGGCTATATAGAATGCACCTCCTTCACCTCAATGTTACAAGTGAAAGGAAATGGAAAATTATTCTAATAAATGAACAAATCCAAGGGTTATTGATGATGATCTATGTCGACAAACTTTTATAGCCTGATAAAATGGAAAGTCACAAGAAATCACTAGCGGCGATGTGGAGTACGATAATAAAGTGGTGAAAGATACACTTATCATCCACTCTAAATAAGAAAATGTATTATTTGATTCTGGATCCACCAACTCTTTTATTTCAAAATAATTTTCTAAGGGTATTTCCATATTAACTTCACAATTAGATGTTGAGTTAGCTATGACAACTCCAAATGGCACCATAGTCACATCAAAATTTTATAATTCTTCTCTAGATGACGTTTGTGGGAAATTGCTTCCTACAAATATTGTGATCCTTCCTATAGTAGAAGATGATAGGATTCTTAGAATGGATTGTATTTCTATATATGGATCTCATATCAATTTCCATGGAAGGGAAGTCACATTTCATGTTCTAGATCAATCTATGATCATCTATCGATGCCAGGATGAATATAACCATCCGGTATAAATTTCCTCTATCCTATGGGTCTTTATTCTAGTAAATTAAGGTTATGTATCTCAAATGTTTGGGGATAAACTTAGGATTAATAATATACACATTTTATTGGTGTTTATGGATGTCTTTCTGGAGAAACTGACAGATCTTCCACAAAATCATGAAGTTGAGTTTTTAATAAAACTCTTATGGTGTACTATGCTTATTTTAAAGACACCTTATAGAATGGACCAAATTATGTTGCATGAATTGAAGAAGTAACTCCTTGAGAATCTTGATAAAGGACTCATATGCCCCAGTGAATCACCTTAGGGAGCTCCTATTATATTTGTTAAGAAGAAATATGGATCAATGAGACTTGTCATTGATTATCTAGGACTTCACAATATCACTATCAAGAACAAATATCATCTTCCAAGCATTGATGAATTATTTTAACAACTACACGGAGCTCAATACTTTTCTAATATTGATCTTCACTTATGATATCATAAATTAAGGGTAAAAAAATGAGGATATACCAAATACAATATTCCGTACAAGGTATGGACATTATGAATTTATAGTGATGCCTTTTGGTTTTACTAATTGTCCAACTATCATCCTATATCTAATGAATAGAGTCTTTATAAACTATCTTGAATATTCTGTGGTAGTCTTTATAGACTATATTCTTGTCTATTCAAAGAGGAAGGAATAACATTAATATCACTTGATAATTTTACTAATGACCCTGAGAAAGGAGATAATTTATGTCCAATTTACAAAGCGTAAACTTTGGCTTCAAAAATATTCATTTTTGCGTCACATAATTTCAAGAGAGCGGATGTCTGTGGATCCAGCAAAAATAGAGGTTATTGAAAGATGGTTGAGACCAACAACACTAACTGAGATCCAGAGTTTTCTTAGTTTTAATGGATATTATCGATGTTTTTGTGAATGATTTTTCACGATTTTCTAATCCACTCACTATGTTGACTTGGAAAGGAGTTAAGTTAATTTGGACTAAGGAAAGTGAAGATAATTTCAAAGAGCTAAAAATATGGTTAGCCAGTGCACCTGTGCTCACACTAACTTGTAGTGGAGAAAGAATTTTTGTTTACAGTGATGCATCCAAGATGGGGCTGGGATTTGTTCTTAGGAAAAATGATATGGTGATATATTATGCCTCATAAAAATTAAAAATACATGAGAAAAATTAACCAACACATGATATAGAGTTATCTTCACTAAGAACTGCATTAATTATATGGAGGCATTATCTTTATGGTGAAAGGTGTGATATTTGTACTGACCATAAAAGTTTAAAGTATATTTCCACACAAAAGGGGATAAATATGATCCAATAAAGTTGGTTGGAGTTGACTGAAGATTACTACTTCTCAATAAATTACCACCCTGGGAAAAAGAACAAGGTGGAAGATTATTTGAGTTGAAAAGACAATTCTAGCTTATCCATGATGAGGATCACAAAAGATCTAATATTGAGTGATTTTCAAAGGATGGATCTTGAAATTTTAATGTAAGGGGAGATTTTTTATCTTTATCAAAGGAATGCTCAACTATATATACAAGCGATGATTATAGAGGAACATAAGGATGATGTAGAGATACAAAAGAAGGTGGTAAATGTACCTCAATTCATCCTTGATTATGATGAAATAATAAGGTTTAGGACACTGGTTTTTATTCATCCCATACCAAAATTAAAGAAGGAGATATTAGTTGAGGCTCATAGTTGTTTATTCTCTATTCACCATGGTAGAACAAATATGTACATGGATCTAAAATAGTACTTATTGTGGGATGACTTGAAAAGAGATGTCGTCGAATATGTCTCAATGTGCTTGGTTTGTCAACAAGTCAAGGCTGAGAGACAGAAGTCTACGGGGAGGTTATAACCATTACCCATACCAAAATGGAAATTGGAAAACATCATTATGGACGTTTTCATCATACTTCCCAAAACATACCATAGGAAATAATGCTATTTGGGTTACAGTTGATTTCCTAATGAATTAAACACACATCATTTCTATTACAGAGGATTTATATCTTGATAATATTTCCATGATATATGTAAAAAAGTGGAAATATTTCTTGGTGTATAACTTTACATTACATCTGATTTGGATTTGAGGATCTCCTCGATGTTCAAGAGAAGTCTAGAGCATTCTCTTGATATAGATATATGTTTCATTACTTTTTATCATCCTCAGATAGATAAGCAGTCTGAGAGGAAAATTCAAACTCTGGAATACAGTTGAGAGATTTATCTATGGATTTCAATGGTTTTTGGGATCAACAACTTCCATTGGTGTAATTTTGATATAAAAATAGATTTCAATCCAGTATATAGATGGATCCTTATGAAGCCCTATATTAAAAGTAGTTCAGAACTCCAACTTGTTGGGATGAATTTAGGGAAAGAAAGATATTAAGACCAGATCTTATAGATGAAATGGAAAAAAGGTCAGATATATTCAACAACACATAAGAGCCTCTCAAATTTGAAAACAAAATTATACTGAAAACTGAAGAAAATACCTATAGTCTGAAGTGGGTGATAAGGGGATCCTAGAAATATATCTCTGGAAGAGTGTAATGATATTTGGATGGAATGGAAAGTTTATCCCTATGTATATTGATCCTTTTGAAATTATGGATCATGTTGGGAAGGTAGCTTACCGATTGACACATCCACCAAATCTCTCTCAAGTTCATGATGCGTTTCTTGTATCTCTCATGAGAATGTACATACCTGGTCCTTCGCATTTACTATGCTCATAAGTCATACTACTAGGTCAAGATCTTTCTTAGGAAGAACAGCTCGTAGAGATTCTGGATCATAGAGAAAATGTTCTACGAAACCAGACCACTCGATTGGATAATGTTTTATAGAGGAACGAGCAATTTGACGAAGCTACATGGGAACCTGAGGATATGATGAGGGATAGGTATCATGTTCTATTTTTTTTCCAAGTGAATAATTTTGAGGGCGAAATTCAGTTTAAGGGGGGTATAATGTAACACACAGATGTTTTTTATGAACTATTTTCATGAAATAATTTTTATTCTTCAGTAGTAATATTTTCACGCAATAATTAGTTTAAACGAACATTGAGACACCCTTATTATAAAATTACCATTATAGCCTAGCCATTATGTTATCAAGAATAATTATAACTAACTTATAAAAATTCATTATTTATTCGTTGGCTATCAATTATTTATGAAAAATAAAAATCAATTATATAATTGTATTTTGAATGAATTAATTTTTGTAATGAATTTAATGAGATATATTATGTTTTATATATTGAAAAAAATATTTTTTATATTCATCCAATGGATATTTTAGTCATAGGTTATGAATAAAAATCTATCAGATGTATAAAAGCCTATTTTTTTAAAGCTTAATTTTACACATTTCCATGGAGAACCCATTTAAAATTTTGATTTTGAAACATTGATAATTTTAATATGACAACATAAAAATTTTCTTTTAAAGATGTATATAAAAATTTACATTGGAAAAATTTCGGATATTTTTCGGATAACTTTCATGATTTGATGAAGAGTAAAAATACGCCAAATTTTAATTAAAAACAAAATTTTTTCATCGAGATAATTTATATGGTAAATTATAATATTTAATGGTTTAAAAGTATAAATAAATTATATTTTAACCATTTAAGACTATTTAGGTCGTTGGAATTAATTTTACATTGAATTTATATGTAAAAACATTTCAATCCTTTGCAATGTTTTAACATTTGAAAAGATCATTATATCATTCCGTCAACAAGATTGATTTTAAATTAATTACTGAAAATTTTGTGTATTTAAATTTTAAAAACGGATTCCATATTTTTAATTAGTAGGTCTAAATTATGTTAATAGGTTATCTTTATTTTTCATCATTATGAATAGTAACTTTGGTAATTTTTTTATTACCATGGTCAAAGGTAAATCAAGTAATTAAGGTTAAAAATAATATTTTAAAATTTCCTTAAAACCTATAAAAATATTATTGGGTGTCTAAATTATACCCCTTCCATCTACTTTTGGAAATGGGATCCCTTTATGGCCACTTACCGATGAATATTACATGAATGTAATAAAAACTAATGAATGCGACAAAATGTTTCAATCTCATTTTATATAAGTATATTAATTTTAATATTTAGATAGCTAGAAGATAATATCGACTATAGATAGTCTTCGGAAATATAAATGAATTAACTACATCCTAAAAATTTATTTATTATTTTTAGAGATTAAATAATTACCATTAACGATGACACAATGGTGATGTAGAAATTATTTTATTATTAGGAATATCAAATAAATGGTTTTAAAAACATTAAATGAAATATAAAATGAACTAATTAATTTATCCAATAATTTTATAGGTGACTATGGAATTTTAGGAGTGTATTAAATATTTTATTTCAAATTTATCTCCTGTTTGAATTTTATTTAAAGTTAAATAAATGAATAGTGTCAAAATTGAAACTATTGACATTTTATAAAAATAAAATTTTATTAAATTATTTACAAATCATAAAAATATTTAAAATATTTAAAATTAATAATTATATTGTTTAAAATTTCGTAAAATATCCATTTATGGTCAATTAACACCATATAAGTAAATATTTATATCCATTTATTTTTGGGATTTCTATTACCAAAATTAAAATTAAATAGAATATCAAATTTTTAATTAAAACTATAATGCTTAAATTGAAATAAAAAAATGTCTAAAATTTATTCTTTAATGAGATTACAACCATATATCATCTAGTCTTCTAAATTGGGATATTTTGTAGGATTTTAAGAGGGGTTTCAATTTATTAATATTTTGAGGTTTCTAAAAGTTTCCTCAACTCAATTATAAAATAGCACCTCCTCCCTCACCCCTTCACTTAATTTTAAGCCTTCAAGCTTGGGCTCCCCCTAACAATTTACTTCTAAAATTCCCACTTTTCAGTTCATAGGTTCGGGTCTTCTTAATAGTCCAACTCTAGTTCCGTAAGAGGAAATTTAAAAGAGGCACATTGAGGAAGAGGTAATCTCTTCTACTGATTCATTCAAATTTCTTTATTCTTCTATATCCTCTTAATTAGTTATTTCATTATAATGTTTTAACATAAATATGAATCATATAATTATAATTTATTATAAATATGAAACAACCCTATTTCACCTTTTATCCATCCTACAAAAAATGAAATCACCGCGTCGTGTGTACATACGGCTTATCGTCTTCACGTCGTGGTGTAATATATTTTTCACCACAACCATACTTGGATGGATATAACGGTGGAAATAATAGATATATATGATTATTATAAAATTGTATTAATTCTGAGATATTTTAGTCCATTCACTTCAATATCATTCGAAAATTATGGGAACAATATCGTCGCTTGTGCGTACGTATGGCTTACCATCTTCATGGTGCGATGTGGTTTGTTCTACATAATCTTTACTAAGGAATCAATCTGTAAATGAATTGAATGAATAAATATGATATATATTATACTAATACCATGATTTATATGATATAACTATAACCTAAAAATAGTAATAAGAACTTATCTGAAAAAATATGCATAAGAACATAAAGCAGTTAATACCCGAATATCGAGTACAATGAAATGTTACTAAAAAACAGATAAAAATATGATTATCATAAAAATTATTATGATTTTGGAATAGGTAATTAACATTATTTAAATAATTATATAGGAGGTTCAAATACATACTAAGTATATCAGATTTAAGGTAATGGATAAAATTTGCAAATCTCATTTTTATCTGAGATTGGTTATTCGTAAGTATTTACTGGGGGTTAATTATCATCCACGTCCATGTTTTCCTAAATATTTATTTCAAAATATTATTTATTTCCTTAAAAAAAATTTTAAATTCAATTTTACCCATTGGTAAATGTTTACTATACGGTACAAATGGATGTTTTTTCATTTTCGGTATTAGGTGCTTTTTGACTTTTTTAGAAAAAGTATGAGGAGAACATTTTTTTAACTTGTACAGAAAAAACTTATTTTTATGCTCTTATACTGCTTGATTTCCTTTATTCTTCCCCTACAAGCATACAATATTATTTTCATATAAAAGTTTTCTATCAAAAATTTAGTGTCATTTTTAGGAAGGAAAACGTTTTGGAAGAAGAAGGGATATTTTCCCCAGGAATAAAGCACATGTGTTTTATCAAAATTATATTCCATATAAGATTACATAGTGTTATTTTTATATAAATATTATTACTTTTATTTGATTTTGTAAATGATGGAAATATTTTTATGAAATCCATTTATGGGTTATGTTATGAGGGAATGATGTTTAAGAAGATTATTTTATTTTATGGGTTATGATATGGTAAATGTTTCTATGTTTTAGTAGAAAACATAAGAATAGTTTAATTATGAGATGGTTGGGTCCTATATGTCACTCCAATGCATTGTGTAAATATATATATGTCATGAGATAGACATGAGTGGAATGGAAAGTAAATCCAGTTCAGTAATACTAGGCTGGAATGAGGAGTGAACTTGGTTCAGTAATGGACATTTTCCGCTGTAATGGTCTTGGAAATTACCCTTGACTAATATGAAATGATTTTTTCTGCTTATGTGTGTATGCCAAAAAATTTCATGTATTATATTATAACTATTTGGATTACATTTCACTTTTATGATTTATCCTATGACATGGTATTATGATCTTTTATATGCTGGATAATATTTTTAAATGTAATCTTCTTATGAATATGAAATGATTGATATTTATTTTGTTTACCCTTATCGAGTATTTAGGATAACCTATTTATATGTTTATTTTCCCTAGGTCATGAAGAAGGGTATTATATATGATATGCTAAACAAGAGTCTAGTTCTGATGAAATTAATGGGAGACAATGTAGATGTTTTTTGAACTGGTTGTTTATGTTTTCAAATTTCTAAAGACACTATAACTATATGGTCCTATCACGGTTTTGTTATACATTTTAATGAATATAATTAAATTTTGAACTAATATAAATTTCTGTAAAGTATGAGTCACTAAACAAATCACACTAGAAAGAACATGTGTTGGTCTGTGGGGATTTTCATTAGTGAGATGACATGTTTGGGCATGTAGGTGGGCCCCATGGTGGGGACCACGTGTCTTTAGGGGAAACTGGTGGTACCTGGTGGGGTAGGACCCAACATACATATCAAGGATAGGTGTCTATGCTATCAGTGGGGACTCATTGTTACATTTGGTATTGGAGTAGGAACACATCCTTAAGTGTCGTGCACTGCTTGGGATGAGATATAGGGCCCACAAGAAGGGTGTAATGCTCCAGGGGGGGGGTTGAATGCATCACCCCAAAATGATAAAGGGTTAAATAAAAAAATGATATGACTAATTTCAAAAAGGTGAGTCTTACTTTTCAATAGCCTACCTAATTAGAACTCCACAGCTAAGCATTATTTGTTTGGAGTAGTGATCATGATGGGTTGCCTTTGGGATGTTTCCTAGGGTGTGTGTGAGTGAGGACAAAGAAAACTTGAAAGGATGTGTGTTGGGATGTGAGGATTTCCATTTTTCAGATGACCTGTTCAATAATATGGGTGGGGATGACATGTCTATAGGTGAAACCAGTGGTACCTGGCAGGCAAGGACCCAACATACATTTTAAGGTGGGGTGTTTTTGCAGTCATCAGGGCCCAGTTGTTTTAGGTAACACCCTTCTTATAAGGGTTGTGTAAGGGTAAGTACCTAACTATCAAGGCTCTATAAAGGTATTCTAGGTGCTATGTAGGGGCAATAAGAATGACTCATATAGTTACTTGTATATTTCATGCAAGGATGATTTGTGTTTTTGTACACTGTGTAAGGGTAAATTTAAAATGAAATAGGTTTCATTAGGATAATTCATAATTTTTATATACTTTTTAACTTTCAAGGCTATGGAAAGGTATCCTAGGATCTATGTTAGGGTAATATGAATATATCATGAAGGTACTTATATATTTCATATAAGTGTAATTTTCATTTTGGTACATTGCGTAAGTGTAGATTTAAAATTAAATAGGTTTTATAAGGATAACTCATAATTTTTACAGACTGTGTAAAGGTAAATTTATAGTTCACATAATGGTAGTTTGAAAATTCTATAACCTTTTTAAAGGTAATATATATTATTTATATTTTTCTTAAAGGAAAAACTAAATTTTCAATACAATACGTGAAGGTAATACTAAAATTTTATAGGTTATGAAAACATTGACAGATAAGATGTATCTTAGTAGTTTAAAAATTATATAACTCATGTAAAGGTAATATATATATTTTATACATTGGGTAAAGGTAAACTACACTTTCCAAACAATACATGATGATAATAATAAAATTGTATAGGATATGAGAACATTGACAAATATGATGTATCTTAGTAAGTTTCAAGTTATACAATTTGTATAAGTGAAAGGTAAAACTCTATTTAAGGTTATGAAGAGTTTATATGTGATACATAAATATAGAAAAAAACACTACTTAATAGTAAACAAAATTTTCATGCATTGTGTTAGGGTAGAATGGAAACTATGTAAGGGTAATTAAATTTTATATGCACTACGTGAACATAGATAGAAAGCTACATAAGGGTAGTGTTCATTTTCAAAATGTTGTGTAAGGGTTAATTTAAGTGTATGTAATGGTAAATGAAAAAATAAATATGATGTGTAAAGGTATAGTATAGTTATGCAAGGGTATAGAAAAACTCACGTAAAGGTAAAAAATTAAAATATATGATTAAGGGTGTAAGAGAAGTTACTAAAGTGTATGTATAACACCATGTAATGGTAAACTATAACTTTTAAGGTTTGTGTAAGGGCAATGAGTAAATTATAATACAAATATATTTCTATCAAAAAGTTATGTAAGGGTAAGAAAGAAGTTATAAAGGATAAAAAAGGCTAAATAATATGACTATAAAATTATTTTTTCACAAGGTTTAAACAAAAATAACTCTAAATAATAATAATAATAAATGATGAACCATTAAAAATAAAATAAATTCAATTTTTTTTAAAATATAGTGAACCACGTGAGGAGTTGAACAACATAAAGAATTAAAAAATTAGGACATGCCATAAAAAACAAAATAAATAAACAATAACACATGATCATAGAAATTAATACATGTGACATATAACCATGAAAACAAATTGTATATAATATATAACCGAATAAATAATATTTTTTCATAGGATAAAGTAATTAAAACATTAATGAATTAACACATGTAAATAAACAAGTAAAATAATACACACCAATGTTTTTTGTTAATAGATCATTTAAAAAAATTCAAGGAGTTTTAATTTTTTAAAACAAAATTTAATATATTTTCAAAAACAAATACATTATGTTGACCACATTCCTTATCAAATCATTTTTTATACCCTTGCACAATGTGGGTTTTCAATAATGGTATTTTAAAACATTGAACCTTTGAGGATCAAGAATAAATTATGAGTGGAAAATTTATTTAAGTGGATAAAATTTAACACTATTAGATTTTATTATATATTTTTCAATAAATAAAATTTGATTTCTTTAATATCTTTTTTTACACGTAAGATCCGGTTTAAACAAACCACGTTATAAATGTTATTATTTAAATAAGAATGTTATAAATTTTTTATTAAAATTAGTCATATTAATATGAGTAATAAATTTATGAAAAATATTTATAAATATTTAATATAATGAAAATTTATTGATAAATAAGTACACAATATTTAGTAAAATCATTTTATTCTTCAAAAATAAATTTTCTTCAAAATTGGTTTTATTGGGTTTTGTAAGAAAATATTATAAATAATTTATACAAATTTTTGAAATTATATTTTATAAAAATTATATAATTTTTGAATTATTATATCAAAATTATATTTTAGTTAAATTTTAGTATTTTTCATAAAATATTGATTTACAATGAATAGTACAAAATATAGATTGTTTTAAAACTATATTTTTTTTCATTAAAAAAGTACCATAATTATTTGAATTTTAACTTAACTTAGCAAAAGTATAATTTAGTTAAAAATAATCTAATTAATTAAATATAAATCATAGTTATACATAATTTTTATAAACGTTCATATTTAGTCTTAAAATCGTTTTTTTTTTCAAAAATGGTTTTTATGTGTGCATTGTGTTTATTTTTCAATTAATTAAACAAACAAAAAATTAATAATAATTATAATAAAATTTATAGATTATATATTCAATAAATTTATTTTAAATTCATTATATGTTTTTTAATAGTTATAGAATAATAATAACTCTATTTTTATGCATAAAAATGATTTTAACTAAAAAAAATTGTTTCATTTTGGGAAATTTTAAAAAATGAATTTCTTCCACTTCAAGAAAATTAATATTTTTAAATCAATTTTATTCAGAATAAAAGTAAATAACATAATTTAATATTTTTAATATAATTAATGGTTATTATGAATACTAGCCATTTTAAATATATTTCGTCTTGTTAAGGGTAAAACAATGTTAAAACTATGGGATAAGACATTAAAATAATCCTAATACTTGAATTTGTACAATTTTATGAGAGGTTTTAGAAAAAAAAATATTCTTAATGTTTTAAATAATTTATTTTATTAAACTATTTTTGAAATTTTAGAACCAATATTAATCTTTGTGAAGATAAGTAATATTTTATTCAAATTAAAAACTATGTTTGGGTCATTCCTTTTATTGCCATGGTTTGAAGCTTAAATTCGAATTTTTCTTTCGAAAAAGTATAAAACCTTAATTTTTTATTATTTAACCATTAAAATTAGTTTAAAACAAATAATTACTTTATTTCGTTGTTGAATGATTATTACTTATAAATCGGGTATTTTCCTCTGATTTTTTTATATTTATTTGTTCTTATATAGAAATTAATTTACAGTACCTATAAAATTAAATATTATAAAATAGATTCAAAATTTTTGAATTATAATTTCTAATTTTTTATAATTACTTTGTATTTTTCATCATATAATTAATTTATCAAGGTAAAAATTTAAATTATCATGGTTAAGGGTAAAACAGGTTTAAAGTGGATTAACAAGAAAATAAAGCTTAAAATGTATCCAATACATATAAAATCCTTTTTGAGTTTATTTATACCCTATAACATCTTATATTCTAATTTGGGGAGCCTTGGTTCCACATGATTTGATTACGGTATATTTAATTTAACATTTTAAGTAATTCCATGTTTTCCCTTTTCCTCCCTATAAAATAATATCATTTATACAATCTTATCCACACTTCATATTCCTTCAATATCAAATAATAAATTACATAATACCTTCGCATATTACTTCACCACTTTCTAGATCTTCATTTATTTCTATAACACCATTATTTCAAGGCATATGGTGTAAGAGAAAAGAGGTTTCTCCACAAAGTGGTATTACTCTAAACATAGTACTTCTAATTTTTTAGGATATTTTACCTATTATAAATATATGGAATCCATTATAAAATAATTAATTAAATAACTTAAATATTTTTTTGCGGGTTTTCCTGGCCTTGAAACACCAAACGGCTCCGTATCTGATGATGCGTGGACCGGCTTTCCAAAGGAAGGCGTTTGCCGGATGGTCTGACCAGCGACGCTTAAGAACTCAAATTGGTCAAGAGGATGGGAAGTCGGGCTCATTGCCCCATTTTGGGGGGAATTATTTCCTGTTCCGGGACTTGCTTATAGATTAAAGTCGTATTCATATGTTCGTGAATCTTTGGTTTATATCCAAACATAGTATCCAGAGATTTAACCCTTGATTGGAAATGGTCAGATGAATGCAGGGGTTCAGAATCATTTATGCCCAAGGTTTACCATCCCTCGTTGGATTAATGACCCCGAGGAGTCTGAACTCACTGAGATGGTGCTAGGGGCAGCTCGGTGAACCGATGTGAAGATAGTCAGATCAACCGGTTATTGGGTTTGAACCTCAAGGAGGCTTCCTACATACCCTGCCTAGGAGACAGGGATCAAAGTCCACGTAGTTAAAATCGGGGTGTCGGAGAACCGATGTGAAGGTGGACCCGGGTGGTCCAGTTGTGATCGAGCTTTAACCAAGGGGAGGCTTTCTATGTATCCCTGTGTAATGGAATCAAAGTCCTCGTAGTTCGTATTAGTGTGGGGCTTATGCTCTGAGGCAGTCCAAGATGTGGAATGGGGTTACACTCTGAGTAGGCCCAATATGTTGGTAAACCGACGTGAAAGGGGGTCATAATGACCCATTGTTGGTCTTGAACCTCAGAGAGGCTTCCTACATACCCCGCCCAGGAGATAGGCATCAAGTCCACGTAGTTCGTATCGGCTTGGAACTTATGCTCTGAGGCGGCTGGGAATTATGGATTGGGGATTATACTCTGAGGAGGCCCATAGTGTGTATTGGGGATTACACTCTTAGAAGGCCCATAAGAGGATTTCATGTTCGATGCTTACTCTAACCCCACGTGAGTCATGCTTGGTGTGAGAAACAAGAGGCAGCAGGGCCCAGATGATCACGTCGCAAAAGGTGCATCTGTGAGGAGTAGAGTGGGGCTTACGCATGAGGGAAACCCATAGTGTGGATTGGGGTTTACACTTTGAGAAGGCCCATAGTGATAAAGCACAACAAGAGAGGGAAAGGGGTGCTCCTGTCCTCATCACCTCTCTTGTTCCTCGGGGAAGTACAGAGGTGCATGGGGACGGCTGCCTTCGGATGGGTATGTCGTCCCCTCTCTGGGGAGGGGAGAAGTGCCCGACCACCAAAGCGTGCAGTCCCCCAGCCTGCTGAGTAGAGGCAGGAAGGGGGCTCTCAGGCTCAGACCCCACATTATAGTGGGAATATGAACCAAGGCATGCTTTGGGAATCCTCCAAAGGGTCGGGGAAACCCTTTTTTACTTGTTTACAATTGGTATGTGAACTCAAATGGCGCGCTAGTGTGCCTGAGGGTTACACCACATGGGTCTGGTGGCTCCAGTGGAGGCCTCGGCTCGGGGCCGATGAGTAGGAACGTGAAGGAGTCATGGGGGATTGGTCCAGATTGGAGGGATTCTATCTGGCTCGGGGAACAGGTACTCCAATGTTTTTGGTGACCTTCGCATAGGGAAGTGCTGCGCGGCTGGAGGGGTCATCCAAAAACTTGGGTGGTTGGTGGACTAAGAGGTCTTCTGTGAACCAGGAGGGTCCGCGGATTGATTGGTATCCCACGAACTAGTGTGGTTCATGGTCTGGCGAGCATCCCGCGAACTAGGGTGGTTCGCAGCTTCGGGTTCGGCCCGCGTACCAGGGGGGTACGCGGAGGGTGCCACACGAGCAGGGGCGGCCAAGGGTGGTGCCGATCGGGGGTTCATCGGTCGAGGCTTCGCCCGTGTAGGAGGGTAATATGCGGTGCGGTGGGTCGGAAAAGAGGCATAAACACCTTGGTCCATGGGGAGTGCATCCGTAAAGGGGATATGGTTCGCAGTATTCTCTTTTTATGTTATTTTGATTTCTTAGTTCCCCAAATTATTATGCATTTTCGGATCCTTATTAATTCGTTCCCAGGTTTATACCTTCTCTGGTTCACGAACTGGAACTTTTCTGTTTGCAAAATCCGAATCCTTCCTTTGAAATCCTTAAACCCGAGTCTGATCGTTCTTCTCTTCTTCCGCCTTCGAATCTTCTGAATCCGAATCTACGAATCCCTCCTCCTTTCCCCCTCGGTCTCCTTTTATAGAGTGGGTAAAGAGATGTATATGCGGTCACATAGAACCTTTTGCGGAGGCCCATCACCGAATACCCGGTTTACAGCTGACTTGGTCAATCCGTAATTCGCGGTGGGTATTGAATGCTTCTACCCCCCTTGAGAACTGAACTCAGGGAGTGCATCATGGCCGCAGAGGGTTCCACCTCCATTTCGTAAACGACAGCGGATGCAGCTTGAACCAGTCGACATGGTCTGCGGTTGTGTCGGTTCATGATGGAAAACCGAATTGGCACCCATCCTGCCTCACGACCGCAGAGGATCTCCTCCACAATTTCGCGAATGATGATGGTTCGCGGAGGGGGTGCTTCACGGGGCCTGGCCACGTTGCATTTTCATGGGACTGGTCTGCGGACTGGCCAGTCCTGCTTGTTTCTCTCTTTGAATTTTCTCCATTCTTTTCCACAATTCTTTGGGGGGGTTTGGGTAGAATCTCCTTTGCAGATTTTTCAGGACCCTACAAATTCCCCCCATCAGAATGGGGTCCGATCGGAACGAAGAGGAGGCCATTCCGATGAAAAGTGGTCCTGAAACTGAGATGGTTTGTGGTAGGGCAATGAATCCAGTAGGGGGCCACACCTGTAAATACAGGGGGCCCTTCATTTTTCATTTACCGGATTCTTCACAAAACCAGAACTCCCTTGCCTCCGCGCGCTCGTTCCTTCGCGAAGTGATTCGTTTACGAACCAGCTGTGACTTCCACGAACCATTCCACATTCGTGGTCGCCTTCACCTGCGAACCAATTCCCCAACCGCAAACCATTACTCATAATTAATTAAAAATTAAGTCATGACAGGATGCAGAGGAACTTTCTTCGCGGTTTTAGTGCCCCGCGGTTTCAATGCTCCGCAGTTTCGATGCTCCACAGAAAAAAATCTATTGAACTTCAAAATTTCCAAGTCCTCCGAACATAACAACTTAAAACTAGGGATTGGAATTCTGCGGAGCAACCTCGTTCGCGGTTTCCTGGCCAACGCTCCGCGGGCCAGGGTTTCGTGGACTGATTTCTCAAAGGTCTGGTTCGCAAGATGATGTCATCTCGAACCATCCTTTGAGGACTCCTTGCAGACATTTCTTATGAAGGCTCTTCAACTGATCCTCAGCCATATATCTGGTATTTTTGTCTAGATTTTTAGTCAGGACTAACCGATTGTTGGCTCTCATTGTGTAGGGAGAAAATATTGTTCCCCCTCATTCCACACCGAGGCCTGCTGCAGAGCCGCTCTCAATTGGTTCAGGGAGATGTTTAGCTATTATTCGCAGAGCAGAGAACATCTAAGAGGACCCTAGTCGGTCCATCATTCCTGACGATGGTGCCTTGAAATATTTTCTCCCTCCTGAGCTCCTGGATTATACACTATCAAATATACTTCCACTTTAGGGATTTGGACTTCAAGATGATGTCCCTGTTCCCCCCACATTTTCAGGTCTTCATTCTCCTTTATTGGAAGTGTCGTCCAGGTGTATTTAGGTGAACTTTACCCAATCGAGGGAGATGGTTTCCGACTCTGACAAGAAAGTCGCCTTCATTTTGAGGGGCTCTGTTTGGACCCAAAGTGATCAGCACACCCAATACTTTTCTCAAGAAGTTGTCTTCAAGATTTACCCTTCTATTATCAACCCTGCTCGAGTACATCCCAATTAGGGGTGGGTTCCTAGATGGGATCTTCGATCTAGCGGGCTCTTCTCAAATGACTGGGCATGGTATTTTTGGGTCCATTATCACTGCTGGGAGTTTCCTGAATCACTGGAAGCAGTCAATTTATACTCAACAGTGTGGGCATCCCAATTTTCCATTTACCCACCATCCTTGGTCCTACCAGACCTACTCAGTCACTGGTGTTCAAGCACTAATACCTTCCACCTTTCCCACGGTGAAGTTGGTATCAGTCTATGGGATATCCACCAATTGGGAGGACTCCCGATTATTGGTAAAATGTATGACAAATTTCTGCCTTCTCCTGAAGCATGGGACAACATCGAACAAGTGCCTTTATTGGTGAGGGATCTATTGGTTATGGAGGATCAGTCACTGGTTCAAGCGTTGCGTGCCCTCTCTCTTATTCCCTATAGTACCTGGATAGGGTTATTTCTGAACACCAATGGTCATGTTCCGAAGATCAATCACCCCATGACTCATCCTTATCAGCAATCATGAACCTCCTCAGGTTCCTACTGGGCGGTTCTAGAGGCGGGCGACTACCTCTTGTGGGGTTACGAGGTGTGCCCTGGTGTGCCGCCTATGCTCCGGCTGGAAGGCTTGTTTGATATGTTCCTGAGCGGGTGGTTATTCCCTTCCTGGGATATTAATCCTGGCGTTAGGGCTTTCACCCTGATGATGGCAGTTGAACTGGTAGAGGGCTGCCTGGTGAATTTGGTCGTGCCCACACTGGCCTGTATTTATGAATTGGTGAGTCACATATAGAAGGGTGGTTCACCCTTCTGTCTGAGTGGGCCATTTCAATTTTTGTATTGCTGGGTAGCGGATCATTGTCTCTTCTATGTGTATCGTCACAACACGGTTATCTCGCTTCCTACTTTTCTGTCTACCCTTCTTGATATAGATGGAGTTCGCCTGAAATATCTCAGCCCTGGTGAAGTCCTCGAGCTTCTGAGTTACTTTTCTTAGTTTTCTTTCACTCCATACCTCACCCCTTCCAGCGACTTAGTTGACTACTTCCGGGGGAGCCTGGAGGAGCGCTCTTACATGATCTCTCTATGGGATAGATTTCTGTCCGCGCGGATCGACGAGGTTTCTCTGTGCAAGCTATATGTCCTGTATTGTTTTTCTCGCCAGTTTGGGTGCCTGAAGGTCCAAGTTTCCCACCCCCCCTCCTCAGGCTCGAGGAATGCACCCAGCCACACTTTGTCAATGGTGGTTGATGCTGACGTGGGAGGGATCTGACGCGAGCATTCCCCTTCCTGTCATGGGGGCGGCCGTTGGTCTTTCCATGGATATGCAAAGGCATGGGAAAAATACTGTCTCGATGGGCTTCTAGGGAAATACATTCAGCAAGGTCCCAAATCAGGAGGTAATGCAGTTGTCACGCCTATCGTACCTTCCTCATCAACTCTAAGGGAGGATTGACTGATGGCTCATCGATCAAAGCAGCTCAGGGGATTTTCCTCTCCCAGTCATGCGGTGGAAAAAGTTTAGGTGGGTTCATCCTTCTTGGACGTCTATGAGGACGAAATTGTGGTTTCGGGTCCTAGTGAGACAATCCTAGAAGTTTTTCCACTTGACACCAGGCTTGGCAATATGATCCCCAAGCCTGAACTGGGGTTAGAGGCTCCAAACATTCCAGTTTCAGAACCAACTTCTAACGAGCACATGCATGCGCTGGTTACAATGCTAGATTTCGTTCATGTGCCATATAGCGAGGATACCAAAGATCCCCGTGTCATGTCAGACCACTGGGCAGTGCGTAGGTGGGTCTGGCCATGAATTTGTGAGATTGTTGCTGAAACTCCTCTAGCTGAGATGGAAACTAAGACTGAAGCTCTTTGATAGCTCTTCCTGGGTTTGGGGTCGGGCGGCTTTGACTATTGGTAGTTCCATTCTCTTGCTTTCCACGTAGTCATGTCTCATGAGGAAGCTGCCACTAGTGAACAAAAACTTTCTCACTTCGCTACTACTCATTACAGGACCTGATCCCTAGAGGAAGCCATGATACAGCTCCATCAGCTGATGGCACAGGAGGAGACCTCTTGAGATCAGGAGGTCGTTCTATCCTCTGAGTTTCATGAATGTGAAGAACGGGCAGTGATGCTGAGGAATCGATTTTCATCTATGACCGGTCGTATAGAAGTAACTAGAAAAGGGATCAACGATCTCCACACAATATTGGAGCATACTCGTCCGGTGGCTGAGGTTGAAGCCAGGGAGAAGGTCGTGTTGGAACGGTCTTGCAACGACCTCCACCACACGGTTTCTGATCTGGTGGAGAGGGAAAGTTGGGCTCATTTATGACTATCAAAGCCACTCTTGTACCCTCTGTTTTACTTAACCCTCTCCTCTTTTTTGTGAGTGAGAGACCCTAGTTTGTGGACGTCCTCCTTTTTTTGTTCGAATGAAACACAGTCTCTGTCAATCACTTATTGTTGTGAAATTTTATTGTTACATAGAACAATTGCTATGTAAATAACAATCCACTAAATCAGAATTAATCATAATTCAGGAAAACAAACTCTAAATTTTTCCTAGGCCATGGGGTCTAGCGAGCATAGTTCGACTATTGCTAGGATTTTATAAGAAAACCCAACAAACTTTTTGTCTTTTCTATTAATACCCTGATTTTTACTGGGCTCATTTAGTGTGAACCCAGCAGGTATGGCCTGACTTTTTCTTAGGTCGCCCTTTTCGGGTTTTCGGCCTAACAGGCTTTGTGCCTCTTTTTTTTGTGAGCGGTTAAAAGTCCCGCTGATAAGACTATCATTACTATTGTTTTAGGTTGACCAGCTTTGACCAATCATGGTGGGGCAAGGGCCCCAATGGGGTTTGGGTGATTAAAAGATGTCTCAATACTCTTCAGATGCACGTGGGGGGAAAAACATATTTGGATGACATGCAGGGCATGTCTCAAGGCATGGGAGCCGCATCGGCGTATAGAGGTAGGAAGAGAATTGCCTAAGGAAGTCTTTCCTTTGGTAGGTGGGTCAGCGGCGATCAATATACAGAGCCGCTGAGGGCATGGTATTCATAGTCATACAAAGTTGTCCTTAAGTCAATGACTATCCATTTCTGATGGCCTAGGGACTTCATGGAAGTTCTGCTTATGGAAACCACCATGGGTGGCTTGGAAAATGAATGTGACGTCTGAAAAGGGTTTTGAGAACATCCGTACTAATCAAGAGTGTGGTCGGGAGACCACTTTCGAATGCATTTTAGTTAGCGTAAGGGATGGTTGAAGCTTGGCACAGTTTAAAGTCATGCAGCTGCGACATTATTTAAAATGGAACGACATCTCCTGGTTCTCAGTAATCTTGTCAAAGACATTCCACCATATTTAGGCAGGGCAGTGAAAGAGGTTAGTAAACTGTAACTTAGAGGGTTTCTGAATCCCGAGATAGACATGGGGGCTTAGGGGCCAAGAGGCATACAGAGAGAAGCATTGACTAAGGAAATATTTCATTTAGTAGACAGGACAGGGGATATCAATATGTAGAGCTGCTAAGGTAATGGTATGAATAGTCATGCAAAGGTTTCCTTAGGTCAATGATTGTATTCCCCCGATAGCCAAGCAACTTCAGGGAAGTTGAGATTTGGGACCACCAGGGGTGGCTTATGAGAGTTTAGATTTTCTGAGTGCAGAGTATGGTTTATGATGAGAGGGTTCCTAGATACGGGGTAAACATCTAGACTAAACTTCCTGAGAATGTGTGAAGTAATCCATTTTCACGCAGGTGTGAGATGGTGACATGTGCCGGTCTGACCCGTGCATTGAAGGACAGAGAAAAGCCTCTGTTCCTTACTGAACCCGTGCAAGGTTTGACCGTGCAGTTTATCGTCATGTGGTTAGGACATAGGGGAATTATTTAAAGGTTTTTTTGTAGTTTAACATCATGCAGTGAGGACAGGGTGAATTTTTTTTAAAGCCAGTGAAAATTCTTATGGTTGGAGGCATTTCTCTGGATGGTTAATGCTTGCTCTTTGCAGTTTTATGCCAAGCGGCCAAGATGTCCTGTGCAGTTTAACGTCATGCGGTAAGGACACAGTTGCAAAGGCCTCTCTTCATAAGAATGTAACTGGGATTGAATATGTCAACATTCCCCAGACATGGAGGGGGTTTGATCAGTGTAAATCATGGTTTCAGGGCTTCTTGGATCAGGAGAGATGATATGGGGGCTCTGAGGCCGGTAAGCATACGGAGCTAGGAAGAGTATCGCCTTTGAAATCTTGCCTTTGGTAGACGGGACATGGGCTATCAATATGCAGAGCCGCTGAGGGCATGGTATGCATAGTCATCCAAAGGTGTCCATGGGTCGATTACTTTCCACTTCCGATGGCCATGAATGGTTATGAGGATCCACAATTATCCGGGTCCTGAATTCTGTCATTTGGTAGGAAAATGTTTGTACATGTCGGGCATACTCGACCCTAGTTGATGTTAAAGCTTAGAGAGCTCCCTACGCTGATTTATTTTGTACACGGGGGTGTACCTTTATTCCATGTAGTTTAACGTCGTGCGGTAAGGATGAGGTACTCCTAGTTTAGCGGTCATAGATCTCGGACCATTGGGTGACTATCACTGTAGTCACTTGAAGGATAATTGGGTCAACATGTTCTAATATACTTGGAACAAGGTGGGGGATGAATGTTGTAAACCGAAACTTTTAGTTTTTCCAGATCATGAGGTATGGCGTGGGGGATCTGAGGCTGATAAGCGTACGGATCTAGTAAGAGTATCGCCCAAGGAAATCTTGCCTTTGATGGATGAGCCAAGGGCTATCATTATGCAGAGCCGTTGAGGGAATGGTGTTCATAGTCGTATAAAGGTGTCCCGGGGTCAATAACTTTCCACTTCTGATGGCCATGAATGATTATGAGAATATGTGATTGCTCATAGTGAAGAGTTCGGCACGTGGGGATAATGGTGTCTGAGTATACCAGAAACATCTTCACTACAATTGTCCATTGAGTCAAAGTAGTCTAGTCCTTCCTTGATGTTCATTGATGCAGGTCGCTATGTGAACCACTGATGGACACATAGGCTAGCCAGATAGGGATACCCTAGAAACACATGGATGTGGAAAGGGGAATGAACTTGTAAACCACTTCGCCATAAAATTCCGGATCGGGAGATGTGATATGGGGGCTCTGAGGCTGGTAGGCGTACAGAGCTAGGAAGAGTGTCGCCTGTGGAAATCTTTCCTTTGGTAGACAGGATAGGGGCTATCAATATGAGGAGTCACTGAGGGCATGTTATCCATAGTCATGCAAAGGTGTCCACAGGTCGATGACTTTCCACTTCCGATGGCCATGAGTGGTTATGAAGATTCATAATTATCTGGGTCGTGGAGTCTGATGTATGGAAAGGATGCATCCAAATGTGCAAGGAGTATCTTCATCTCGTATTTCCATGTGTCTTGGGTGGGTTGTGATGAAGTCCGTGCATTTTAACATCATGCGGTGAGGACGAAATCCGTTCAGGTTAACGTCATGTGGTAAGGACGAAGTATACACCCCGTGCAGGTCTGGTCCATACACGGGGGAAAGGGAATTTTTAACATTATTGTCTGTGTAGTTTAATGACGTGTGACAAGGACGCACAAATACTCCCCGTACAGGTCTAGCCCATACACGGTGAAAATAGAGCATTTTTAAATCTTGCTATCCGTGCATTTTTATGTTGTGCAGTAAGTACGAGAAGTACACCCCGTGCCGGTTTGGTTCATACACGGGGGGGGGGGGGATTTTATCTTTTATTCAGTGGGCTGGACCAGGACTGGGAACCCTGGCATCACTACGTATCCTACGAGGGTAGGAATCAAGATGCACGTAGTTCTCTGAAAGAGGCACACCCCGTGTAGGTCTAGTCCATACACGGGGGGAGAGGGGCATTGTTAAAACTTCTTGTTTTGTGCAGTTTAACGTAATGCGGTGAGAACAAGGGATACACACCGTGTAGGTCTGGTCCATACACAGGGGGAAGAAGGCATTTATTAGGGATTGGTTGGGCCAAGATAGGGGATCCCGGCATCACTACGTATCCTGCGAGGGTAGGAATCAGGACGTACGTAGTTCTCTGAAATCCATGCAGTTTAACGTCATGCGGTGAGGACAAAATCCATACAGTTTAACATCATGTGGTGAGGATGAGGGGTATTATTATATTCCATGTAGTTTACCGTCATGTGGTGAGGACATGAATACACCCCATGCAAGTCTGGCCCGTACATGGGGGAAGGGGAATGTTTTTTGTTTTTGAGGTGGCTGGGCAAGGGTGTGGAATTCTGGCGTCACTACATATCCTGTGAGGGCAGGAATCAAGCCTCATGTAGTTCTCTGAAAGACGATACACCCTGTGCAGGTCTAGTCTGTACACATGGGAAGAGGGAATTTTTTAATCATCTTGTCTGTGCAGTTTAATGTCGTGCGGTGAGGACGAAATAATCTTAGTTTAAGGTCATAGAGTTTGGACTATTGGGTGCTTGGCAGTTTAACTTCATGCAGCTCGAACGATCCCCATGCAGTTTAATGTCGTGTGGTAAGGATGTAGGTGACCCAACATGAAAATAAAATCGGGGGTCTGTGTAGTTGAAAATCATGTGGTGAGGACGACTTCCGTTCAGTTTAACGTCATGTGGTAAAGACGTGTTCTGTGCAGTTTAATGTCGTACGGTGAGGACGAGTTCCATGCAGTTTCACGTCATGCGGTGAGGATAATGAATACACCCTGTTCAGGTCTAGTCTGTACACGAGGGGAGGGATCATTCTTGACTCTTATTATCTATGCAGTTTAACATCGTGCTGTAAGGACGAACTTCATGCAGTTTAACGTCATGCGGTGAGGACGTGAAGTACACTTGGTCTCTATGCGAAATATTTATCTAGGAATCTCACATTTATAGGAGCAGTTGTAAATTGTCCATCCATAGAGATCAGGGTATATGCTCTGTTGGAGTAGACCTTGTGTACAACGTATGGTCCCTCCCATTTGGGCTCCAACTTTGGAGGCTTCTTTCCGGGTATCATTGGGGTCCGGAGGACCAATACCAATTCTCCTTCCAAGAAAGACTGGAGACAGAACTTTTTGATGAAGGCTCGTGCGATCCGGTTTTGATATTCTTCCAGATGGTGCAAGGTGTGAAACCACTTATCGTCTAGCTGTTCCAATTCTCCTAGCCGCTTTTCAGACTGATATTCATCGGATAATTGATCATAGATGGAAACACGGAGTGAGGGAAGTTCGATTTAAATGGGAAGGACCGCCCCTGTGTCGTACACCAATGAGTACGGGGTGGCCTGAGTAGTGGTGCAGATTATGGTTCGATAAGCCTACAATGCATGGAGGAGTTTATCTGGCCATGACTTCTTGTCTTTGTCCACCATTTTCTGGAGAATGTTAGACAGGGTCTTGTTGAAAGCCTCTATCTATCCGTTGGCCACTGTATGGTAGCGGGATGAGTGGTTAGCCTTGATACCATATTCGTGGTATAGTTTCTCCAATTCAGCAGAGCAGAAGTTGGTGCCGTTGTCTGTCAGTATGGTATGAGGGACACCAAATCTGGTGATGATATTGGTCTTCACAAAGCTGACAATATTTATTTCCCTGACTTCCATGAGGGGTATGGCTTCTGACCATTTGGAAAAGAAGTTGGTTGTCGTGAGGATATACTTCAACTATTTGGTCGTGGTGGGAGGATATGGTCCCAGGACGTCCATTCCCAAGATGTAAAACAGCCAGGAGTACTTGGATTGATGGAGTTACTCCGGGGGTTGGTGTATGAAGTTGGCATGAATTTGGCATGAGTGAGATTTTTCCGTAAAATGCTCGTATTCTCGTTCCACAGTGGGCCAGTAATACCAAAGAATCCGAACCAGATGGGAAATCTTGGTCCCCGGTTGATGTGCTCCACACGCTCTGGAATGTACTTCAGTCATTATGGCGGCGGTTTCTTCTCCATCAATGCATTTTAGGAGCACTACATCGAGGCCTCGTTTTTAGAGGACCTCTTGTTGACCCGCGCCGCTATATAGGACAAAGTTGATTTCCCTCCTCCCTATTTTCTCTCATTCAACCCTGTATGATGGAAGTTCTCCCCATTAAAGGTAGTTTTCAATGGGGGTCATCCAGTAGGTAGCATAAGCATATGGCTCAGGGATAGGATTGACTTCGTTGATTTCTTCCGTATAATCATTGAAAAATGGCAATACCATTCGACGGTGAGAAATACCGATGACCGTTTCATCCCAGCCTGGGTCAACTAGGGTTGTGGCCGTGTTGGATAATGCATCATCCTGGGCATTCTGAGACCGGGGAATATAGGTTAATGTTGGTTCTGTGGAGAATTCCTCCATTAACCCTTGGACATGGTCAAATAGGGGGATCAGCTCCTCCTTTTTAATAGAATAGTCACCATTGACTTCCTTGATGACCAGCTTCGAGTCACCTTTTACCTTAAGGTGTTGTACTTGTGCCTGGAGTGTGAGTTCCAGGCTGCAATGAGGGCTTGATATTCCACTTCATTTTTTCTGAACCCCTCTGACAGGAGGAAGGAATATGGCAGGACTTCCTTTTCTGGGGACATGAGGATTATCCCCAAACCCACTTTGTTGAATCTGGGATCCTCTATCCTCCTCTCGGATGGGCTTCAGGATGCGTCGTCAAAGTACATTTCCCATGCTGGGAACTCCTCTTGAACTGAGAAGACGTATTCATCAGGTAGCTCAATGTATGATGCAATGGTCCCTGCCAAAGGGTGCTCTGCCAGAAATTCTGCTAATGTCTAACCCTTGATGGTTTTCTGAGGCACAAACCAGATGTCAAACTATTGCAGGATGACCGCCCATCGGGATAGGCGTCTGGTTTGCATCAGGCGACTGAGGATGTACTTGAGCGGGTTACATCATGAAATCAAATGGACCTCGTGCTGCTGTAGATAATGTCTCAAATTTTTAACCACAAAGACCAAGGCTAAACAGCTCTTCTCAATATATGAGTATCGAGTCTCAGCATCAATCATTGTTCTGCTGAGGTAATAGAGATTGTTTTCACTGTCTGCATCATTCTTTTGTGCGAGGAAGGCTCCCAGTGATCACTCTAAGGATATCACATACAAGATGAGAGGTCTTCCTTCAACAGGGGGCATTAGCATCGGTGGTCTTAACAGGTACTTCTTAAAGTTGTCGAATTCCTCTTGGCAGTCATCCATCCATTGGTAAGTGACCCCCTTCTTCATTAACCTGGTGAAGGGAAAACATTTTCCTATCAGGTTGGCTATGAAACACCTAATATAGGCTAGGTGTCCTTGGAATCCCCTTAACTTGGTGAGATTGCGGGGAGGTGGTAATCCAAGGATAGCCTTTGTCTTCTCAGGGTCGACTTTGATGCCACAGTGGCATACAACGAAGCCAAGGAATTTCCCTGAGGTAACCTCGAATGCACATTTCAAGGGGTTCATCTTCAAGATATGTTGTCAGAGTTGGTTGAAGACAGCCTTAAGGTCCAATAGGTGATTCGAGCACTATCTGGACTTGACCACTAGGTCATCCACGTAACATTCAACGAATTTCCCCAGGAACAGTTTAAAGATCTGATGCATGGCACGCTGATATGTGGCGCCATCATTCTTGAGACCAAAGGGCATGACCCTGTAATAGAATACCCATTTAGGGGCCCTGAAGGAAGTGGATTCTTCTTCTTATTGGGCCATCCTGGTTTGATTATATCCAGAATAGCTATCCATGAAGGATAGAGCCTCGTACTCAGCCGTCACATCGATTAAAAATTCAGTGATTGGAACCGGGAAGTCATATTTTGGGAAATCCCAATTGAGATCTCATATATCGATATAGACGTAGATTTGACTGTTCTTTTTATTGATAAGGACGATGTTGGCCAACCAAATGGGTTACTGGACCTCTCAAATGAAGTCTTCTTTAATGATTTTATCGACTTCATCCTCTATTTTGGCGGCATGTGAGGGATGCGTCCTTCTGGCGGTCTGTTTATAGATCTGGTGGTCTTCTGGAAGGACTAGGTGGTGCGTCGCCACTTCAGGATCGAGTCCCAGCATTTCTATGTAATTCCAGGCAGAAAAATCCCTATGTTGCCTCAGTAAAGAGGTATATACCTCGTTCTCCTCGGGGGACATGGCTGCACTAATGAGAGTAGGCCACAAATCTTCCTCGGTACCCAGGTTTATTTCTCTGAGTTTGTCCACAGTGGTGGAGATACCTTCCTCAAATGTGGGAGGTGAATCCCATAGATCCCCCCTCATTCTCCCAAGTCCTAATCTTCTTGATCTGACGAGGAGAGAGGTTCCGGTCTGAGCCTTTGGGAGTCCGGAGGCGAGGTGTCGTGGGCGTCCTTACTCGAGTATTCATCCCCAGATCGAGGGTTGGTAGACGTTCCCACATTGTCACACTCAGCCGTCAGGACTGAATTCATGAGTACATATGAATGTGTGTCCATACTTGAACTCCTACTCTCAACATGGTTGATGGGGAGGACATAATCTCCACCAAGCTGCCTGAAGGGGTCATCAGGAACCATCTCCAGAACATTTGGAGATGGGATCTAGTCGACACCATTGACCAAAGGCTTCTTTTTCTTTTGCTCATACAACCTGGCATCAATGTAATGTGACTCGGAGAGCTTGAAAGGGGCCTTGTCGGTGTGCAATGTTCCACTTTGTTCATTGAAGTAGTACTTGATACAATGGTAGTAGGATGAAGGAATGGCCATGTGTTTATGGAGCCACAACCTTCCCAGCAGGGCATTGAATGTTGTGCTCTGTCAGACCACCAGGAATTCTGTGTAGGCTTCCAGTTCACCAAAATGGGTCTTTATCTTGATTTCTCCCATTGGATTCTGCTCACTCTTATCGTAACCCAATTGAGTTGTGGCCAAGGGAATTAGGTCTTCCTCATTGTAGCCCAACTTACGGAGTGTCCGTAGGGGAAGGAGGTTAACATCAGAGCCATTGTCTATAAATACTTTTCAGATCTCAATACCATTTAGTGTGCTGGACACATATAGTGGTCTGATGTGTCCTTGAATGATGGCATAACCATCCTTATCGGTGAAGGAAATCACCGCATTGCATTCAACCAGGTCAGTCTCCGTCCGGTAAATTTCGGCGGCGGCTACCTCAGCTTGAAACTCTTGGGGGCTGATCAAAGCTTCTATAAGCGCCTCCCTGAGGTCTACTGACAGAGTTAGGGCATCAAGGATTGACAGCTTGGCTAGTACTAATGCCAGATGCTTAATGGTATTGTATTTCTGCTCCAGCGGCCGATGCTTCTCCGTTGGCGGGAGAGTCTTATCGGGTGCTTTAGGGGATGGAGCATTTGATAAGGAGGGGTCGGCCGTAGGGTTGGATATCGATGGTGTTCATGTGTTTTGAGGACTTGGACCATCCGGTATATGTTT
This sequence comes from Viscum album, assembly GCA_963277665.1. Classification (NCBI taxonomy): domain Eukaryota; kingdom Viridiplantae; phylum Streptophyta; class Magnoliopsida; order Santalales; family Viscaceae; genus Viscum; species Viscum album. The sequence continues at coordinate 1,330,139,838 of OY728166.1, read as the reverse complement.
TCGCATTAGGTGGCCAGACACTTGTTCCTCCTCTGGTGGGTATCGCAGAACAATAGGGCCAGAGTGGCTGCTTGTGGAGGTGGAGGGGCATTCCTTCTCCTGCTCAGTCTGTTTAAGGGATCTCCCACAGGTTTCTGCAATATTAATGGTTTGGGCCGGGGTCCAAATATAGGGTTGGTTTCGGCCGTGGCTGCGCCTCCCCTGGTTTCCCCTACCTCTGCGATTCCTCCTCCCGGCTCCACGTTCAGGGAACTCAGGTTCGTAACCATACCCCTTTTCAGGGAATGATTCCATAAGATGTGTGACGTTAATATAACCAAAGATTGGCTCTTCATCCTCTGACAGGTCAACCTGGTCGGTTTTCCCTGATGGTTCCATTTGTTGGGTCAGTGCTCGTGGCGCCAAATTCGAGGGAATATAATCTGCCAGGGTCAGGACTAACTTTGGACCCGCCGTGGACTGCTCCTCTTGTGATTTTTTCTCTCTTCTACTCTACCTGGATGATCGGCTCATGGAGGATTTTGAAGTCGATATTGTCGGATCTGCAGCTCCAGGTGCTGTTGGTGGCAACACCGACTGCTGTAGTTGAGCTCAGAGTATATCTTGGTCTCGGTTGATAGTCTTCTGAGTCATCCAATTGTCAAATTTATACCCCTGTTTTCTGGTGACTTTCTGCCATCCCTCCTCCTTGTCGGAGTCAGTGGTAGAGATACATGCCACATGTGTTGTGGGTGGTCCCAGCTCGACCAGCCCGGAGTCTACCATCCTCTGCAGGAGGTCCTTGAAGATGAAGCACTCTTGGATACCGTGTCCCAACATTCGATGGTAGGGGCAGTAATCTGGCCTATCATCGCGGCCGACCTCTTCAGGTTTCCTTAGCTCCGGAAGGCGGAGCAAGTTGGAGTTCATGGAAGCAATGAAGTAGACACAGACTTGATCATCCCAGAACGAGTATACCTTTTTTCTTCATTCCTCAAACTGGTTCCACTTTGGTCCTCACTGATTGTCCCATTTTGGCATAGGTGGCCGCTGATATGTAGGAGGACCTTGACGATTTTGTGGAGGCCTGAGCGGTGGAGTAGGCACAAGGGCCATCTTGAGTGTGACAGCGGAGGCTTCAGCTCTAGGGGCTCTTTTCGTAGGAGCCTGTGAGGCTATCCAAGACTTTGAATTAGTCCGTTTCAGGGAGTCCTCAATTCTCTGGGCAATGGATGAGAGATTGCGGAAGCCAGTGGTGCACTCCACTGGTATGATTGGTGTTCACATATCATCTCGAAGACTATCGATGCATATGGTTAGCATCTCATCTTGAGGCATTGGCATGTTTAGAGAATAGGTCAGACCTTTCCATCTGGTGATGAAATCTAAGACCCTCTCATTCTCCCCCTTCTTGCAATTCATGAGATCGCTGAACGTTTTTTAGGCAACGTTGAGCTGAAGTGGAACAGGAACTGCTGCCGAAGGTCCTCCCAGCTCTTTATTGACTGGGCTGGAAAACTCGTTTACCAAACGAAGGTGGATCCTTGCAAGGTCCGTACGAAGCATCTGAGTTTCACTACTTCTTGCTATTCCGGAGTTCCCATCATAGGGTTGCAATAGGATGCGTAGTGAATTAGATGCTGCTCTGGATCGCCTGATCCATTAAATATGGGGAATACAGGGATCCCAAAATTGGGGGGAGGTGGTGTGTTTCTCACCCAATCCGGGTAGGGTTTCTGCTCTAGCTGTATCGGATCACATCGACCTTCCATCACGTCCAATCGAGCTGTTAGTGCCTCGATGGTGTTGGTGAGACCCTGGTTTACATCCTGTTAGGCCCAGTCCTAGGCAGGCGTAGCCCGAGGCATTGCCTGAGGATCCAGATTGGTCGGCAGCAGGGGTGCGTGTACCGTTTGTGGCACCTTCAGAGGGTTCAGACGTACTCGCTTCAATTTCTTCCTGAGTGGAGGGAAGTCTTGGTATTCATCCACATCTATGTTTAGGTAGTTTGATGGGTCGAGCACCTCGTTGGATGGGAGCCCTGACCATGTTTCGTTTGATAGGGAAAAAAATAGCCTTTGAGGTGCACTTGCTAGGAGTGCATGATGCGGCTCCTCCTGGGATGCACATTCAATAAGGCGGTTCCTATGGAGTAGCTCGGTGTTAAGCCGTCTCAATTCTTTCATCTCCTCTTCATGTCGAGTGAATCTCTCTTCGAGCGTGAGTGGCTCATCTTTGACGAGAGAAGGAGTCGGGTTAAGGGAAACAAGTACTTTGTTCTTATCTTTCTTGGAAGCTCGTAGGGTAGTCAGAGGAGGGTTGGCTGGAAGGATGTCCATATTTAGGGCAGCCCTCTGGTTCAGGGAGTGCACACGTGGTGGTTTGTTGTGAGTCACAACCTGACCGGAACTATCGTCTCCTGATCCATCCAGATTTGCATTTTCCCCATTGTCCCCCATGAGGTTAGCCTCTATGGAATTGATGAATGCATATCGCAGGGTGGAGGGGATTTCATCTTCCAAATGGTAATAGATTCTCCCGCGTCCTTTACTGGCCTTCCCTTTCATGACCTGGGATTTCCTTCGGACTTCTTGACGAAGGTTAATGCGGAGAGTTCTTTGATGCGACCTTACGGTGCGCCTTCCTCTCGAAGGGCATGATGATTCAAATAACGAGATTGGATGGGAACCTCCTCTTAATACATTCATCCCTAGATGAGAGAATACTGATTCTTGTGGGGGAGGTTGTTGTTGAGGGGGTAATAATGCCCCCATCCCTGAGGGCTGGGGTTGGCTCCGTTCCATGGACATCAAGTATCTTCCAGGATTTATTGGTCTTATAGGGGATTTTTTTTGTTAAAAATTCCCCCAGCCCTGCAGGCTGGGGTTGACCCTGGATTGCGGTAGTTGCTGCTGCTATTGCTACTTGCCTGACCTCGCATGCCCCCATTTGGGGGTGAATCAGATTTGGTGTCTAATTCACCTATGGATCAATCCCTTATTGGGAGGCAGGAAAAGATCGCAGATTGGCCTCTATTAGGTGAGATTATTGTTGTATGCTCTCGGTGGCCTGATTCAGGAGTTCTTGAATAGCTCATTCCCGTAGGGCCTGACGCTTCTGGGACATACTCAAGGCCTGACTCTACTGGGTGTGTTGCCTTTCCTAAATAGGGAGACCACTTGATTTCTATCTTGATGTGATGACGTTTCAAGAGACCATACTGAACGGGTTCTTCTGGGTGGAGAGCAGAGTGAAATTCAGAGCTCTATGTTCCCCCCATCCCCTGATATGGACTCTCGTTGGAGCATCACCGATGAGGCGGCGTAGTTGATGCAGTGCACGGAGGCAGGCTATCTCCATGTTTCCTTTACGCCTCTCGGGTCGTTGTTTCCATGCTGAAGGAAGAGCTTCTAGGTAGATGTGACGCAAGAGGTCTCCTATCATCTTGATGTGGTCTATATACCCATTTTAGGGCATGAATCTTGATTTCAGTCGGCAGAGGGTTGTCCATATATTATGGAGGATGCTGTACACGCATTCTTTTGACAACTCTCTAAGTATGTCGAACTGAGAGGTGGACGTAGGCCAAAACATAACTGGTATATCATCCCGGGCCAATCGTTTCCTCAAGTGCAGCATATCGGCATACTCCTCCACCAGTGACTCCTCTACCTGGTCGGCCCAACTGAGACGCTCACTGTCAGTGTAGTCAGAGGTAGTGGGACCGGTAGGTGATGAATCATTATGTGGGTGATTCTGAGGTGGTTCATAGGATGAACGTGGCCCTAGACCATATCTTGATTGCAGAAGGATGTCGTCAGTGACTAACTGGGAATCTGACATGCTTGATCCCATCCTTCTGAGTGCCTCTATATACGAGGGCTTTTTGGTGATTGATTCGACAGGAGGAGGTCCTTCCTGTCGGTATAATATGTTATCACGGGGAGGACCTCCGCAATGGTGACCGTAATGGTGAGGACTACCATTACTGGTTGATACTTCACCACATAGAGGACTTTTGCAGTGCACACCCTAGGGAGGACCTCCAAGGCATGTCACAGCAAGGGGAGGACCTTCTAGCTGTGTAGCATCATTACGGGGAGGACCTTCGCCAAAACTTCCATCATGGTTAGGATGACCATCATGGCTTGACGTTCGATGTGCATCCTAGGGAGGACCTTCAGGATACACCGCCACAAGGGGAGGACCTTCTTGTTGCTTGGGGCCAATGCGGGGAGGACCTTCGCAATGGCGGTCGTGGTGGTGAGGACTACCATCACAGCTGCGGCAATGGCGAGGACTACCATTACTGCTACCGTAGGGAGAATATCTGCGGGATACATCCTGGGGAGGGCCTTCAGAATGTACCGCAACGAGGGGAGGGCCTTCTCATTGCTTGATGTCTCTATGGGGAGGACGTCCATTATCCGGGTGGTGAGGACTACCATTGTGATCTGATGCCTGGCTGCGTGAAGTTCTGTTGCAGCGTAACCCCTAGAGAGGACCTTCAGGGAAGGCGACGATAGGGGGAGGACCTTCTTGTCGTGATGAGACGTCACTGTGGGGAGGGCCTCCGCAGTTGTGACTATGATAGCGAGGACTACTATCATAATCTGTGGTCCCACTAAATGGAGAGTGATGGCAGTGTATACCCCAGGGAGGACCTTTAGGGTGGACCGCAGCAAGTGGAGGACCTTCTTGCTGGTTGATCTTCTGGTCATGTGGAGGTTTTCCATGACTCGCATCAAAAGAGGAGATCTTGTGATCGATTGTTATATTCCCGCGGGGGAGGCCCCGACGGTTGCTCTGGGGAGGACCTTCAGAGCTGCTGGTAGCGACATTGCGGGGAGGACCTTCGCAACTACTACTGCCACTCCCATAATATGGTAATGGGTGGGCAGGGTTCTGAGCCTTCGATGTATGCTTAGCGGCGTTGGGAACCCCAGCTTCCAGCAGAGGGGAGTCATGAATTCCCTCTTTATTTTCCAACTGCCTTTACCACGTTTGGGGTACTCTTTTGCGGGCAGCGGGGACCGCCTGATATTGACAACGACCTTCACCTCCTTTGGGTCCCTATCTAATTGGGTCTCGTGATGTTTCCGGGATACGCCAACAAATATCTTGACTTTTAGCATGGATATATGCATGCCCTGGAGAATCCACCGTGATAGACGGGTGTCCCCCAGTTGGAACGAGTGAAGATGCTCAATCCTGTTTCCCTTGCATCACAGAATATGGTCGGCGAACCTCCTGGGATGAAGTATGGATGCATATCCACTCCGAGGTGGCTATCTCCTCTCTTAGATGAGTCGCCTCAATTGGGGAGATAAGCTCACGGGCCCGAGTCCTTACTGTTTCTACTGATGCAATTACATTCTGGAAAGTCTACAAGATATGATCTGGGATCGATACCTACTCATCCATCATTGACAGGATATGTAGAGAGACATTTTTGGATGGAATGGGTATGAACGCCCATTCTGGTTTCAGAATGGGAATATCCTACTCCGGTCCTCCAGTGGTCAGTGGGTACAGACAATTCTCCTGTGTCGGGGCAGGTGAATGAATCTTCCCCTCTACTGGAATATGCCGGTTTATCTCTTCGTTTGCCACGACATCGGGATGGCGGACTTTACTTGCATCCACATGGAGCTGGCCCTACATATATTGGTTTCCCACCGTATTGAGTCAGTGGCCTTTGTTGGCGGGGAGACGTGCCCACCTATGATTTTCCGCCACATCTGGGTGGTGGGATTTGTTGATCGTCACCATATTAGGATGGTAGGCGTCAGAAGAAACTGCTAGGATCTGGCCCTGTAGGTTCCGGGTCACCACTACCTCAGGTTGGTGGGATTCACGACCCTGGGCAGGGAGAGGTGCCTATTGAGTAAGTGTTGTCCTGCATGAGCGACGAGCTTGATGGAGCTCGACGGGGGTGTGTGCCGATTCGTACGATTCCACCATGTCTGTATGGCAGGCTCAGGAGGAGCGAACAGGTGTAGGTGCATATTCATGGTACGTCTCCATGGCTGGGCAGCGGAGCTCCTCCTTAGGGACCAGGGTGATGACCAGTCCCCAATTGTACGTCGGTCGCCCTCGTCGGGTGGTCCGAGGGGCCGGAGCTCGGGGAGCGTGGGCATGAATCCTTAGGGAGACATCCTCATTGGCGTGAAGATATGGGGTCGTAGCATGACCACGGTGACGTCTGCCGGTGGGGGCCTTAGAGCGGAACCCCCGTTCGGTGGGGATGAAGTCCTCAACATCAACCGCATCCACCTCCATAAGATAAGGGAGGTACACATTGTCCCGTTTTGGGGATAGACTCCCAAAATGGTTGGAGATAGCAACAGGGGCTGTCTGGATCTGCCTTTGCGACTGCTACTGGGCAGGCGACCGGTGAGTTCTGGCAGATTGGAGGGCGTGCATGGCTGCCTCCACCATTCGGAGAGTACTGTTTACATGGTACTCTAGGATCAGCGCGTCCGAGACCCAGTTCTGAAGACGCTGGGTGGGTGATAGGGTCCTCCATAGGTGAGGACTTCTAGTCACTGCATTGTCAGAATCACATGATTTTGAGTTCCTTTGTGATGCCATTGGATCGAAGGGAGTTCTGAAGGTAGTACCTGCAAAACATTTTAGCATGTACAAGCAGAAAACCTATCAAAGAAGCATCTCATGATCCCATTTGTAATTAATGACCTTGCTTGGCCCTCCTTGTGAGTAAAAGGCGGAATAAGGTGGGATTAATTTAAATCTATCACACTTGGTTAAAGATTCACATCGGGTTCACCATTTTTGTTTCATGGGGTTTCCTGGCCTCAAAACACCCAACGGCTCCGTATCTGATGATGCGCAGACCTGCTTTCCAAAGGTAGGCATTCGCCGGATGGTCTAACTAGTGACGGTTAAGTACTCACATTGGTCGAGATGATGGGAATTCGGGCTCATCACACCCTTTTGGGGGGAATTATTGCATGTTCCGGGACACTCTTATAGATTTAAGACGTATTCATATGTTCGCAGATCTTTGGTTTATACCCAAACATAGTATCCATGGATTTAACCCTTGATTGGAAATGGTCAGCGGAACACAGGGGTTCAGAATCATTTATGCCCAAGTTTTACCATCCCTCATTGGATTAATGACCCCGAGGAGTCTGAACTCATTGAGACGGGGCGAGGGGTAGCTCGGTGAACCGATGTGAAGATAGTCGGATCAACCGGTTGTTGGTCTTGAACCTCAGGGAGGCTTCCTACGTACCCTGCCTAGGAGATAGGGATCAAAGTCCACGTAGTTAGAATCGGGGTGTCTGAGAACTGACGTGAAGGTGGACCCAGGGGTCCGGTTGTGATCAGGCTTGAAACTCTGGGAGGCTTCCTACGTATCCCTGTGGTGGGGAATCAAAGTCCTCGTAGTTCGTATTATTGTGGGGATTATGCTCTAAGGCAGCCCAAGATGTGGATTGGGGCTTACACTCTGAGGAGGCCCAATATGTTGGTAAACTGATGTGAAAGGGGGTCAAAATGACCCATTTTTGGGCTTGAACCATGGAGAGGCTTCTTACGTACCCCGCCCAGGAGACAGGGATCAAATTCCACATAGTTCGTATCGGCTTGGGAATTTTGCTCTGAGGCAGCCCGGATTGATGGATTTGGGCTTACACTCTGAGGAGGCCCATAGTGTGGATTGGGGATTACACTCTGAGGAGGCCCAAAAGAGGATGTCATTATCGATGCTTACTCTAAGCCCACGTGAGTCATGCTCGGTGTGAAAAACAAGATGCAGTAGGGACCAGATGATCACGTCACAAAAGGTGCGTCCATGAGAAGTGGAGTGGGGCTTACGCATGAGGGCAGACCATAGTGTGGATTGGGGATTACACTTTGAAGAGGCCCATAGTGATAAAAGCGTAGAGAGAGAGGGAAAGGGGGTGCTCATGTCCTCATCACCTCTCTTGTTCCTCGGGGAAGTACCCGGGGAAGTACTGAGGTGCATGGGGACGGCTGCCTTCGGATGGGTATGCCACCCCCCCTCTGGGGAGGGGAGAAGTGCCTGACTGTCGAAGCCTGTAGTCCCCCATCCTGGCGAGTAGAGGCAGGAAGGGGGATCTCAGGCTCAGACCCCGCATTACCATGGGAATGTGAACCCAGGCATGCTTCGGGAATCTGCCCAAGGGTCGGCAAAACCCCTTTGTCCTTGTTTACCATGGGCATGTGAACTCAAATAGCACACTGGTGCACCTGAGGGTTACACCACATGGGTCCGGTGGGTCTGGTGGAGGCCTCAGCTTGGGGCTGATGAGTAGGCTCATGAAGGAGTCATGGGGGATCGGGCCGGATTGGAAGGATTCTATCTGGCTCGGGGAATAGGAACTCCAAAGGATTTGGTGCCCTTCGCGTGGGGAAGTGATACGTGGATGGAGGGGCCGTCTGCGAACCAGGTTGGTTCGCGGACTAATAGTTCATCTGCGAACCAAGAGGGTCCGTGAACTAAGAGGTCGTCCGCAAACCAGGAGGGTCCGCAGACTGATTAGATTCCTGCGAACCAGGGTGGTTCGTGGTCTAGTGAGCATCCCACGAACCAGGGCGGTTCATGGCTTTGGGTTCGGCCTGTGTACCAGGGGGGTATACGGAGGGTTCCACGCGAGCAACGACAGACAAGGGAGGCGCCGATCGGGGGTTCGTCGGTCGAGGCTTCGCCCGCGTAGGAGGGTACTACACGGTGCGGTAGGTAGGAAAAGAGGCATAAACACCCTGGTCCATGAGGAGTGCATCAGCGGAGGGGATATGGTTCATGGTATTCTATTTTTATGTCATTTTGAGTTTGCAGTTCACCAAATTATTATGTGTTTTTGGTTCCTTATTAGTTCGTTCCCAGGTTTATACCTGCTCTGGTTCGCGAACTGGAACTTCACTGTTTGTGAAATTCGAAGCCTTCCTTCAAAATCATTCCACCAGAGTCTGATCGCTCTTCTCTTCATCTTCCTTCGAATCATCCGAATCTGAATCTCTGAATCCATCCTCCTTTCCCCCTCGGTCTCCTTTTATAGAGTGGGGAATGAGATGTATCTGTGGTCAAGCAGCACCTTTTGCGGAGGCCCATCACCGAATACCCAGTTTACAGTTGACTTGGTTAATCGGTAATTCACAGTGGGTATAAAATGCTCCCCCCACCCCCCCGCGAACCGAACTCAGGGAGTGATTCATGGCCACGGAGGGTTCCGCCTCTATTCTGCGAACGACAGCGGATGCGGCTTGAACCGGTCGACGCGGTACGCGGTTGGGGCGGTTCATGACGGCGAACCGGATTGGCACCCATCCTGCCTCACGACAACAGAGGATCTCTTGCTCCATTTCACGAATGATGATGGTTCGCGGAGGGGGTGCTTCATGGGGCCTAGCCCTGTTTCATTTTCATGGGACTGGTCCGCGGACCGGTCCTGCTTGTTTCCCTCTTTAAATTTTCTCCATTCTTTTCCCCAATTATTTGGGGGATTTGGATAGAATCTCCTTTGCAGATTTTTTCGGACCCTAAAAATATATTTAATTTTTATTATGAGTACAAATCCAACATTATCTATCTTTTTTCCATTCTATGAAAACAAAAACATCACTCGCCTGTACGCACGACTTATCATCTCTATGTAGCCATATGATTTTTTTCATCACCATTTTCCTTGGATGGTTATAAAGATTAATTTAATGAATATGTAATATATTTATGAAATTATTATCTTCCAATAAATATAATTTATTATTTACCTTCTTATAATTACATTTATAAAAAAATGATAGCATCGCTTGTGCATATATGTAGACTATCACCTCTAAGAAGCAATATGACTCAATTTTTATATACACCTTTAAATAATGAATATACATATCTATATAATGAATATATATGATATTTATATCATGATTAATGATTTGGATATTTTGTAACCATGATCATTGTACATTGACTAGTACAACAGAACCGAAACTTGCATGAAAAACATAGCAGTTTTTACCTAGAACAATAATTTAATAAATATTTGTAAATAAACAATTGAAAAGATGTTAGAATTAAATAATATATTGTATTATATAAATTATTATGGTTCTATGATATATATATATATATATATAATAAATATATATGTATTATAGAAGGTTTTATAACATGTATGATGAAAGACGAGACTTGAGATAAGGGTTTATCATCACAAATAGTCTTCTTTAAGACATAAGTTACATTATATACCTATATTCTTTTAGGAGGTGAATATAGATCCCCATTTAAATGTTAATCCATTAATATTTTACGTTAATGATATTAATAGTTTAATTTTATGCTATTCTTTTATGGGACTTGTGTTTCAAAAGTTACCAAAGTGGTAAGGGGTTTGAATTTAAATTTCATTTTATCCAATAATTTGAATGAATGAATTTATATTGAGGAAATTAAATGATCCAAATTTTATAAATAAATTTATTTTTATTCTCATCCATTAATTCATGTGATTTTCAACTAATATTACCATTTTCTTCTCTTTATTACCTAAAATGATCAGGAATTATTTTTAAATAAAATCATACTTTATTTCCTCTTTAGTTGGGAAACATTTTCTTCCATGTAAATGTTTCTATAAAATTATTTGAAGAAGGTTTTAATATTATCTGATGATTTTTTAATTCAATTTTACCAATCCATTAATTTTTATAAAAAACAAAACGAAACTTATTATCAATTTCTAAATGATGTATTTTTGACTTTTTACCAAAAATGTGATGTAATATTTGTCAAATAAAATTGATATGAATAGACTTTCCCACCATCATAGGCTATAAAATGATTATAATATTCCTTTATAATTTTACATTGTTATTTTTAAATGAAATTCTTTCCATAATATTTTGGAAAACATTTGAATTTAAATATGTGATTTCAAATTGAAAAATGTATTTACCTCAAGAAATATTTCCTTGATCTTTTAAAGGAATTTTTCATCTATGATGATATACTTGGATGTTACTTATGATATAATAGGGATGTAATCTAATGATTCCAACCTTATCAATTATATATATGTTTTATGATTATAATGATGATATTTGTTTGTTTCCTGTTTAATTTCCATGGGTTATGCAATAATGAAATGATAAAATTATTTTTAATATCATTTATTTTCAATAAGTTATTAAATGATGATATGATGAATATTTTTTGATCAAATGGCACACATATGTATGGTTTTCATTATTTGATATGTGGGCTTGTGATTTTATATCCCTCCAATATCATAAGTAAATATTTAAATCTCATGATATATAGATAGAAAATGGGTTGATGTCCTTGATCCAATATGGGAAATGGGTTGGGGTGCCTATTTCACTATGTAAAATATGTGGTGATACATGATTCATTATGATATGGGGAATACTTTTTGTTGCATGTTCCACTATTATTTTCTGTTGTTGATAGTTAAAAATGATGTATGAAGTTGTTTCTATGACTATGAGGGTACCACACTTGTATGACATGTTTTTATGTGTATAATTGTAACTTCTGGTTCATGATTGATTTATGAATATTTCCCACTCTTATTATTCCTGTATATTCAAATAATAAATATTTATTCCATGACTGAAGATTATAATCAATGATATATTGGGTATAAATGTTTTATGTTATAAACATAACCTCATACTCTTATTCTAATCAGATTATTACATAAGTTAACTTATTAATGTCTCCCATGTTTACAATTATAGAGAATTTATATTCACCCTTTCTTATGTTCCCTTTCTCCAGGTTATAAAGAAAATTTTTATGTAGGGTATGTCAAGAATTGTACAATGTGAGAACAACTTTATGATTTATGATTAATAATGTACTTAAGAATTATTTTTTTGAATCTTGACTTCAAATATCATAGCTTTTATAGTTCTGTAATGGATTGTAATGAAATTTATTGAATATTTATGAAACACCCCATTATCTTATGGTATGTATATTTCTAAATTTAGCTTCTTCGATAGTTTTTTCTTTACAAAAAATCTGAGTTTAAAACTGTATTATACTATTAAATATGACCATTAAAATAGTAATGTGGCCATTAGAAATAGAAATATGATCAATAGAATAGTAACATCACCAATAAAAGTAGAAATAAAATTTTGGATTCTCATAAATGAAAACATGATATATTTATATCATGGAATAAGTATATAAATGTTTTTAAAATGATAAATCAAGTGTTTGTATGTTTGTAAGTCCTACATATTAAATTTTAATTTTATAATTAAAATAATTATTTAATAGAAAATATATTTTCATAAAATAGACTCATAAATTAATATTTAGTTTTCTTATTATTATATGAAATTTTTATGACACCTTAAGTAATTCAATGTGTCATAAAACTAGTCATAATTTTTATAATCGGTATTTTTTGAATAAATTATAAATTTAATTAGAAATTAAATTTATCATATGTTGAATTTTTAATTGAAAATGTAGTTAATTTTTGAATTCTTCACATCAAAATATTGTTATGGTGTTTTTTTATTTTTCTGACATAGTTGAATTTTTTATGAATAGTGAAATACTTTAATTTATAGTATATATACATTGTAAGATGAATAAACTGTTCCTCAATTCATGAATGATCTAAGGAACATAATCTAAAAAATCCCTTAATTAGTTAATATATTAAATGATAATTATTATATTATCCATTGGATTGAGCCAAAATAATAAAATAATGGTTTCAATAAACAAAAAATACCCCTCTCATCCACTATAAATACTACCTCTTACCACCTCTTCTCCTCACACTTGAAAATATTTGAAGATTTATTATATTTTTACATTTTACTATCCAAAACCTCTCCCCCTTGTTATGTTCATTATGGTCTCAAAAAAATATTTTTTTAATGTTTCTTAGGAAGGTTCTCAAGGAAAATAATTCAAGAGGTAAATTCATTTTGGTAATCCTTCAATTTATTTTAATCTATTTTATTCTTATTATATCCTTATATATATTATCCAAACGTGAATGGTAATTCTAGAATCTGATATATAATATAATTTTATTGCATTAATGTATGATCCATCATCAATCCCTTCTCCCCACTTATTCAAAAAATGAAAACATCGTCGATGGTGTGATGATTTACCGCCATCATGGATGATGCGACTCCATTTTCAATTAATGCCTCCAAGGATGGTTAAAACCTTAATTATTGTTAAACCATATTTTTTTGTACAAATTATAATTTATTTAGTGTTCTGGTACTATTATATAAACATGATATTAATTAATAATACAAAAATAGGTTATGATGATCGAAAAAACTACACAAATAATCTGAATGATTATCATTAAAGTTATATCTAATGAATCATCATCATATATTAAAAAATTTGTATATAATACCATCAAATACAAGTTATGTTCATTAGTAACATATAATTTCAATTATGGATAATTATTTTCATTTTACATGATCTTTTTTACATGTATACTAGTAAATCAATCATGAAAATCAAAAAAATGAACACTCCTAAATGATGAAACTGAATATTATAACTCATAAAAAATCATATAAATAAACTTAATAAAATTATAATAAATAAAATAAAATTTTAATATGTTTTTAGTTAAATTATTAATTAATATAATTTCATTATCCATGACATTAAGTACAAGTGTGGAACACTTTAAAACATAATATAAGGATTCAACCTGAACGCCAATTTTTTGTTGAGGTTATTCGTTATCTCTATTTATCCCAATTTAATTATTCATTATTTTTATATAATTATTATAAATTATTTTTAAATATTACAAATTCATATATCTAGATCATCTCATCTTTATTTTAGGGGAAATACACGTTTTACAAGGTTCTGTTATCAATTCCTCCCAAGAAGGAAACCAGATTAAAGGGAACTTCTTAATTTCATACCCATTTTCAAGTAATATAAATAATATATTTTAAGGAATAATTAATTTTATTAAATGATTAATCTTATCATGAAAAACTATATTTGTTCATTTTTTGTTTTATACCACTATTATGATAAATACAAATGGTTTTTCCAAAAGAACTCTTCTTTAAAATGTAAACGGGTATTTCCCTAAAAAATTCATCGATGATTTTATTTGAGTATTTTAATTTATTTCAACACCCTAATATATTGGATAAATATTCCATGATAACATCTACTATATTTTATTATATAGTTTAGGATCATTTCGATCGTGGATATGCAATCTTGATACAATTCACTATATTACTCAGTATGGTTAGTGATTATGCTTATTAGTTAGTGAAAGTTATTTATATCATGTACATATACAGTGTTTATTTTTCACCACATTGATATGAGGAATGCATTAGAATTAGTATGTTATATGTGTGGACCTCTATACCCCTCGATGCATCAATTGGTCTCATGAGGAAAAACATAAATGGAATTGGTAAGCCCTTAACCATTTATTTTTAGATATCTTGTTCGATGCATTGATGTTATGTTTTTGATGTCAATCATTTTTAATTACCTTATTATGATATTAATAATTTATAATCCATGTGATTATTTGAATATAATAATATCCATGGTTATTTTTAATTGTCAAGTGTTTATTTATATGGAATTATTAATTCATATCTTATTCACGCCTTGTTATGCTCAAGATTTTATTCTAAGGGAATGAGTTTCTAGTCATTCACCATGAAAAATTTTTTATATTAGATTTTACTATATAATTTACCATTATTGAGCATTTGGGATCACCCCCTTCTTAGGTTTTATTTTTCCCCAGGATCTGAAGATGTGTATTGTAAATGAATTGTAGGAATAATCTTGGAGTTTATGGATGTTTACAAAGGATTATATTTGTTGTATGTCATTTCAAGTTACCATGTAAAACTTCAGTTTATATATGGTTTCCAAAATCTACTAAAATGTCTGATCTTCGATATTTTTATTCCTTGTTTATTATACAAATTTAATAAATTATTGAACCAAATCAGGGCTACTAGGGTCGGCGTATTTACATTTTGTATTAGAGGAAGTTTACTAGGATCATTCGAAACTAGATTTAGAAAACATAATCCAGTGAACATAACCCTAATATAGACTTTGTGGATAATTTTAGAATAATATCCTATAATTTTTGTAATGTAGATATTATGTGGTTCTTAAAAGAAATATATCCCTATTCGGATACTACAAGTGGTCATGGTTCTGGAACAGATATACCTAGGGGTAACAACCACAACAATGTGTGATGGGCATGACTCGACGAAACCTAGTACACAACAATGAGACTTAATGAACACCTTTTTTTGACACTCTTATGGGATATAATTAGGAGAATTCACATTTTATTTATAAACCATTATAAAGGATTTACAAGTCAATATTTCTCCAAAGAAACCATGCTTAGGATTATGAGATTACCAGTGTTTAAATTTTCAATTTATGTTAAGTGTTTTTTAGTTCAAAGTTAAGAATTATAACATAGATTAGTTTATGTAATTGTTTAGAAATGGATCCTATTGTAAGGATTGTAATCCATATTAATTCATGTATCTCATTTATATATTTCCCTCCAATGTAAAATAATGTTTTGTTGGAGTAAGAGTGGCAACTGTAGCTTAGGAACATATAAATATACTGGGACAATTGGATCAGGTTTTGAATAACAACATTTCTATTATAGAGGATCCTGATCCACAATGTGGAAGAGAAATGTTAGACCAATTTATATGAAAATAACCTCCATTATTCAATGGTAATACAAACCCCTTTGTAGATGAGAAGTTGATAATTTCCATAGAGATGATATTTCTTTCTTTGGGAAGTAATGAAAGGGAAAATTTTGACATGTAAATTTATCATCACTTAGGATATTCTGATCAATTGTGGTCATTAATTCAAAACATGAAGGAGGAAAAAGAAATATCAAACATGGAATAGAATAATTTTAAGGAACTTTTCTTGGAAAAATATTTCCCTCAGGAACAATGATCAGATATGGAGAGGCAATTACTGAGACTAAAACAAAGAGGATAAAAACATTGGCAAGTAAAAATCCAACATTAAAAGGCTATAAAGGCATGTCTCAGACTACATATATAATCTTAGGAGCAAGATTGATCCATTCTTTTATGGTTTAAAACCATTACACTAAATGGTACTGGTCTATCAAATTTTTAATCATTCAAAGATATAGTCTCATGTTCTATCAAGATATATAATTAATTATCCATTTCTTATAACTTTAAGGGAAAACAAGAGAAGAAGAGGTTTGTGGAGAAAATATTGTATTGAGGTAAGAATAAAGAGGTTAGTTTTACAATATGTGATACTTATAGAAGGAAACACATTGTTCCCTGCTTAAAAGGAAAATGAGTTTGTTATAAGTGTAAAGAAAATTCCACCAATATCATGATTGCAAAGGAAATAAAGAATATACCAATGTTCAATTCTAAAATATTAAAGATAATGGGAATTATGCAAATGATTTTCTAATAATCAAAGAAACATTCTCTAGAAAATGCTAAGGTGATATGGCCAAGATTATGAGATAAAAAATTTTGAGGGTTATTTTCATAATGATGTAGTGTCAGGTTCTTTAATCATCACCTCAAATTTAGATAAAGATTTATTTTTTATAGATCATCACATCCATTTATATCCTTCCACTTTTTGGTTAAAACATTGATTCTTCCAATTAAACATAACAAGGGATTTTTTAGTAATGAATCCTAATGAAATCATTATTTCCACAAAGATGTGCCAAGCTGTTCCTATTATGACACATAAAGGTGCTCTAATTTCTGAATGTATCATAATACTTATGGTTGATTTTGATATAATCTTTGGCATGGACTTGCTTTCAAAATATAATGAAACCATTTATTTCAAAGAGAAGGAAATTATGATTCTTGATAAAGGTATGGAATTTCTAATCTTTCTAGGGGAGAAAAAATAATCGGAGTCAAATCTGCATCCACCTCCACTGTCTCTTCTAAATTAAATTCTTGGGATGGAAGAGAAAACATCAATTGTAGATGAGAAAATAAATCATAAAATTGAAAATGTACCTATTGTGAAAGAATAAATGGATGTATCTCTAGAGGATTTACCTAGACATCCTCCTTAGTGAGAAGTTTACTTCTCTATAGATTTAATTCCTCATGAAAGACCTATATTAGACTCCTTATATAATGGACACTATAGAATTAGTAGAGTTGAAGAAACAACTAGAGGAATTGAGTGATAGTGGATTTATTCACCCTAGTATTTCTCCATGTGGATCCCCTATTCTCATTATCAAGAATAATTATGAATCCATGAGACTATTCATTGACTATAGTGGAATAAATGTAATTACAATAAAGAACTAGTATCATTTTCATCTCATTGATGATTTATTTGATCAACATCATAGAGCACCATATTTTTCGAATATTGACCCTCGATATGGATATAATCAATTGCATGAGGGTAAGGAAGATATTCCAAATACATCATTTCAAACTAGGTATGAACATTATGAGTTTACAGTAATTCTATTTACAGTTAATAATGCACCATCTATTTTTATAGATCTATTGAATAGAGTGTTAAAGGAATATCATGACGATTTTTTGTTGTATCTATTGATGATATGTTAATATATTTCAAAAGATATGAGGACCATGAGAACCATTTGTGGGTTTTTTTAGAGACTCTTAGATTAAATTGGTTATATATAATGTTTATAAAGTGTGAATTATTGATTCAAATAGTTTCGTTTCATGGAAATATTGTCTTTGAAGAAGGAATTTCAGTTGATCTTATGAAGACAAAGACAATCCAGGAGTGGCATACTCTAAATAACATTACCAAGGTCTGTAGTCTCATTAGTTTAGCATGTTACTATTAGCAATTCATTTAGATGGTTTTCTAATTATCAAACCAATTAACCTAGCTTACTTGTAAAGGGTTTAAGTTAAAATGGAAAAAATAATGTGAAGAATTTTTTGAATAATTGAATAGGAGACTAGTGAATGCTCTGATCCTGACTCTACCATTGATAAATGGCTGATTTTTGATTTATAGTGATACATCACAAAAAGGAAATGGATTTTTCTTTATTAAATATGATATATTTATTAATTATGCATCAAGGTAGTTAAAAATCATGAATAGAACTATAAAAATCATGATCATGAGTTACCAGCTATAATAGTTTCTCTAAATATATGGATACAATGTCTCTATAGTAAATGATGCGAGATATAAACAGATAAAAAGAGTTTAAATATATATTCTCACTGAAAGAACTCATCATGAGGTAAAGGAGATGGCTTGAGCTACTCAAGTATTATGATTTCTCAATACACTACCACCTAGGGAAGACGAATAAGGTAGCAGATGCATTGATCAAGAAGGATCATGGAGTTCTGAAAATGATGAGGATTGAAAAAGATCCTATGTTTGTGGATCTAACAGAGATGAATATAGAAATTATCAAGGAAGGTGAAACATCACAACTTCTTCAATTAGTTTTCCAACCATATTTATTAGAAATGATTAACAGTTTTTAGTATAAAGATATGAATTTTTAAAGGAAAATTAAATATGTGAATGATGGGATGTTGGAATACTTCATGTATTATGATGTAATTATTAAATTTGGGAACCGTCTTGGTGTTCCTACTATACCCGAGCCAAAAATTTAATTATTGGATTATTCCTATAGCTCAAATTTCTTATACACTATTGTAGTACTAAGATGTATAGATATTTGAATAAAGACTTTCAATGGGATAATATGAAGCAAAAAATTTCTGATTTTTTGTCAATATGTTAAGTTTATGAGCAAGTGAAAGATTAAAGATAACATCCTAGAAGAGTCATGCAACCTATTCATATTCCTACAATGAAATGGGCATGACATTACTATGTATTTTGTAATAGTATTACTCAAAAATCCAAGAAATAATGATGCAATATGGGTAAATTTTTTATCAAATTACCAAATATGTACATTTATTCTCTATAAAAGATTATTTTACACTATATTGCCTTGCATGAATCTATATTAATGAAGTTATAAGAATTCAAGGAGCTGATCTTTCTATTTTGTATTATCGTGTTAAATAATTGACTTAACTATTCTAGATAGGTCTTCATAATGTTTTGTACACTGATATTCATTTGTGTAAGAACCCAGTTTTTGCTATAAAAGACTTTTGTATATTCTTGATGTTATTCCAGAGTAGCGCCTTCAAATGGCATGTGATTCCGAGCCTCGGTGTGGCCAGAATTAAATTTTTAGTGCGTTCACACCAGGCACACCAAATAAATGGGATAACTCCTAAACAGTAATTCAGATCCTAAATCTGAGAGTATGGATGGGTTATAAATGGGGTGTTTACCCTAGAAACGACATACAGTATGTCAGCGCGGGACGTTGGGACCCCTCGCCCTTTAACGGAACGTTAAATGGATAAATAAAATAATTAATTTATTCGGTTAATGGTTAAACTGAAGTATCTATTAAAAGGTACCTCGGATGGGAAAACTAAGAGGACAGTTGAGTCCGGAGCGTTTCGTTTACCTTAGGAGGGCTGTAACTTTCGCAGGCGCGGGCCTTCTGTGAAAAATGCCGCCAGGGGCGTTTTCATAATTTAGCGGCTTCGGACGTTAAATTTTATAAATTTTGGACAAGGCCTCAGATTAAAATTATGAGACCGAAATTGTGCTCTTGAGGTGGTGTTTACCATAGGGGAGGATTAACCTTGACCCCGTCGAGGGTTGGGGTACGGGTCCACTGGTGGGAGAATAAAATTTATATAAAATTAATTTGATTTTCCTACTTAATTCCAAACCCATATTCCTCCATTAACATTCTCCGGCGGAGGAACTCCCAAGCAACCAAGGAAGCCCTACCATCCCTCCAGCTCCTCTCCCCATCTCTCCAAGAAGCCGATTGCGGTTCCAGCTTTGGTGGATCACTTGCGAAGCGCCAGGCTACGCCCAAGAGGTTGGCTCATGTTTTATAGTTTTAATTCTTCATCAAATTGAATTATTTGCATCTTAATGCTATCCTATTGTCGAGTGAAGCCCATGGTTGTGTAGGGTATGAAATTATCTTCCAAACAATCCTTTCGGATCGTAATTATCAGTCCTGGGGCGTCTGTGGTGGCCCCGGGAGGTTTCTCGGACGTTTTCCCCTTTTTCGAAGATTCTAGGGTGGTCTGGTGGGTTTCCGGAGAACCAGGACGGCGGAAGGTAGTGGCGGGCTTTAGCGGTGGTTTCTGGGCGGTGGCGGTCCTCAGCGGCGGCGGTCCTCGGCGGCTCGCCAGCAAGGTGGCGCGACGATCAGCAGCAGGGCGGTCGGCCGGGAGAGGGGGTCGGCGCTGCAGTCGAGCGGAGGTGCGAGCTGGGGGCGACGACGAGCGGGCGGCCTGCGGGGCAGTCGACAGCGAGTAGCAGGACCAGGCGGAGCTGGCCATCGCAGTCGAAGGGGGAAGCTGGCGAGGAGCTGGCGCAGGCGACGCCTTCGAGCTGTCACAGTCGGGAAGAGCCCCTAAGTCAGTGCCTCAGGGAGGGGGAGTAACAGCATGGACCCTCACTTTGCGGGTCCTGTGGGGCGGCGTGCGGAAGAAGACCATCCCGGATGGCCAGTCTAGTTTAAAAAAGAATATTTAAAAAATAATTATAAGTTTATAATAATAATAATAATATTATTATTATTATTATTATTATGAAAATGATTTATAAATAATAAATCTTACGCAGGGAGTCTGATTTGGGCACCATCTGCAGCCGCGACACCCTTGAATCGAGACTGGGTTTTTGAGATGGTCTCGGGGATTTTTAATTCCTGACACAAGGGGCTCGGTGCTGCGACGCGTACATTAAGTAGTTTGGCATTTTTTCGGGGGTATTGTTTTGGATAGCTGAGACACATTCAGATTTTATTTTTAGCGTCGTCAACAGCGTTGTGACGCTGGCCTCAGGACGAAGATTGCCAAGGTGTTTTAGGGTGTTAAAGGTGGAGTTGAGGCGTGGGCTCCATGGCCCGTCTTTTAAGCTGTGAGCCGCGTTTCACAACTTTTTCATCAGACGTCCGTTCGGGGCGTGCGAGCAATCGGTTCGGGGTGTTTTTCCGAGGGCATTGCATTGGCAGAATCCGCCCGCTCTAATTCCGCATGGTGGTGTGGTCCCCTTGAGGGTCGTTGTGGGAGTTGGCGGTGATTTCAATCTTTATCACCAGGTGTCCGTTTCGGACAAGTGGATAGTCAATCTTGTGTACTTTTTCAAGAGGATCGCAACGGTGTGATCTGTTCGTTGTGCTTCGGGACTGAGATGTGGGTCCCATGAAGCACCGCTCATGTGCAGTATGACGAAATGCAACTTTTTCTTTGAATATCCATTGCAATCAAGTGAGGAGTCAATTTGATGTGTCTTCTTGAAGAGATCGCAATGGTGCGATGAGCCCGACTATTTTCGGGGCCGAGGCTCGGGACCACGGGACGTCGTTCGGGCGTAAAGGGGTGTCAGATGACTTTTATGTTGGATATCTGTTGGAGGCGAGTAAGCAGTCTATCTCGTGTTTTTTCCATGAGGATTAAAATGTTACAATCTGTTTGGTTGTGAGGAGTCTCTTTCGAGATCTCATTAAATGGGGAAGCATGAAAGGTGCTCTAGTGGTGGTTCTTCCTGCGATGATTGTAGAGAACCCTTGGCTTGTGATCGTGTTCACTCTTGGGAGAGTGAAGTGAATGATTAAAGAGATGTTATTGGATGTGCTAGGGTCGTAGAGGAAGAAAGTTGGAAAAGTTTCATTTATTCCTTTTTTCGTTGACTTTAGGTGTCGTGTGCACGATAGCCTTTGGGTTGGCAATGTGGCATACTGTGAGAGTATACGAGAATGCTTGGAGGGTACATGTTGTAGTTTGTACTTGAGAACGTTTGTGCGCTTGGTTTGGAGGTGAGTTTGGGACACATTCCTTGTGGGCCCCATGTGTGTTCCATGTTATACTTTACGTACCTTTGAACTCTCGCGATATAGAGGGTCCTTCTGTTCTCGATGGGTTTGACCAGCAGGGTTGAGTGGGTTCCCCCTAGTTCTTTTCTCGACGGTTTGGCCGACAGAGTTGTTTGGGTTCTCCTATTTCTTTAGTTGTGAGGGGTTTCAGTATCACGTCCCTTTCACCAGACTGCGGCATCGTTTACACTATGTGTGTTCATATAGTGTGGGTGTTTTCCCACTTTCTAAACTGAGTTTTCTTGGTCCATTTTGACAGTGACTCAGTGGATTAGAGTATGATCGCACTGAGAGTCCCGGGGAGATCCTCACATCCCTTCTTGTACCCTGGTAGAGTTCCTTGGGTATAGGGGTAACCAACACATTACGCGGGCCCCGATCCTCCACCAAGGAGGTTGTTTCCAGTAGGGTACAGAGCCCCCAGTGAGCCCTGGGTGCAGACTCCATAGCTTTGTATTGAGATCATATCTTAATTTCGTGATCTATCATGATGTGTTTCCCACTACGTGTTCTGGTTACCAGTGGTGTACCATCCATCAGGGTTGTTCAGTGAGGTACCATCCATCAGGGATGTCTAGTGGGTTACCATCCAATAGGGATGGCCAGTGGTGTACCATCCAGTAGGGATGGCCAGTGGGGTACCATCCAGCAGGGATGTCCAGAGTGGTTACGGGTCTCCCTCCAGCGGATTACCCTTTCGTGGGGCTGGGCAGTGGGAACCCGTCGACTTTGAGAAGACCTCTCAACTGTGTGACAGTGATGAGATGTGGCTTGACACTCCCCCCCATAACTCTCAAGTATGAGGGGTGCTTTCCCCACCGAGACGCGTCCTGGTGATGCGACCTAAAACCGTGCGGGTGAGTCAGTGCTGCCCAAAGTGGATAGTGTCAAGGTGCGGTGATTTGAGCCCCTTGACTTGAAGTTCGGTGCAGACGTACGAATACTAGGAATCAATGGATTTTAATTCTAGGACTGTTGGCGACACACGTTCTTGGGTTAAGCTACGTATGGAGATCCCCTTGCGATCTTATTCGGGTTTCTTGATTGAGCACATGGATATGTATATACCTTGATCTAGTACCCACTCCTTAGGTTTGGTTACTCTCCTTCCAGGAGAGGCGAATATGTGCGGGGTATTCCATGTGCTTTCTGTGTCTAGATTCTCATGGTTGGATGAGTCTAATCTCCAACATTAGTTAGCAAAGACTTTATGGGAAGTTTCATCTTCTCACCATTTCTAGATCCTTGTGTTTGGATGAGTCTACTTCCTTTCTTTTGTTGGGTTGAGTTTATACTATATTGTACTCTTTACAGCACTCTCGGTTGTACTCTTTTACTTTTACCTATTTGATCTACTGCTCACCTCTTCAGTACCTCCTTTGTTGCTCCCTCGAGCCTTCGGGGCATCCTACTGAGTATTTTTATACTCACCCATCCTTGGGATTTGCTTGCACTTAGTGTGCCCTTGCAGATGATAGATAGGTTGGTCATGACTTTAGTGGAGCTTAGGGGTTCGGGAGCTTGGACCGCGTATGGTGGTCGTAGTCAGGTTCCTGGTGTGGGACTCTCCCAGATGTTTAATTTTGTTTACATGTTGCCGGGTTGTGGCACTTTTCTAGTTGGGCGTGTGTTTCCCCCCTTCTTTTCAGTTTACCTTAATCACTTTATTTGTAGTGTTTAGAGGTCGATGCCCTTTGTGGTTTATTTATAGAAGTTGGTACATTACTTTTCTTTTTATTCCGCACTTTTGTATTGAGTGGGCTATGTGTATATGTACAGGTACTTAGGCAAAGGCCTCCCTGAGTTTTTTAGCCTTCGATAGTTGTCACCAGCCCCTGGCCTATGGAGGCGGGCGTGGGGTAGTTGCGGCTTGAGCCCGGGTAGGGTCGGGTCATGAAAAAGTGGTATCAGAGGTGGTTTCTTCCTTAGGACATTGTTCAGACATCCCTAAAAAGGAATTGGTTGGGATTTAAGGCAACAATGTTAAGGTGTCTCGAGAGCGGCTCTCAGACAAGGGAGTCTAGTGATGGTGCAGCGGCTGACGTATCCATTCACTAGGACCCTGATAACCTGCTTGTCGACTTGGCATGATGAGACACTCATTGTAGGGAAAATTGGTTTGTACATCCCATAGGATTGAGTCGTTGACTGTCCTTATTGAGTCAGCTCCCCACTATTTTTATGGTCATATACATATATGCTCATCTGAGAGTGGCACTCCTTGATAAAAATCAAGATGTCTCCACGAAGACAACCAACCAGGATACCAGCTTTGGTTCGTGACGATGACCCTATGAGCTACGAGGCCTCAGTCCAGGACCCATCATGTGTGTCCCTTTCTTCGGGTGGGCCAGTAGCAGCACCCCCACCTGGTGAGTAGCAGACAACTTCAGTAGAGAAAACTAAGCTTGAGCTCAGGTTGAGCACGCTTCGTGACTTCCAGCGATAGAGACCGTTGAAGTTTAGTGGTGAGCCAAACCCTCAGGCAGCAGAGGTTTGGCACAAGATAGTGGTTTGCCTCTTTAGGCTTGCACAGACACTAGAAGATTAGAGGGTGTCTTTGGCAGCCAGCCTTTTCCATGGAGCAACTGGGCGTTGGTGGAGTCAGGTGACTCAATTACTTGATGATTCATCTCTTTCATGGGGTGACATTAATTTGTTGTTTCATGAGAATTTTTACCCCTCCTTCTTACGCTCTGTTTGGATCCAGGAGCTCTGGTAGTTTCAGCAAGAAGGGATGATGGGGACTGAGTACGCGACTAGCTTTGAGGACCGTGCACGTTTTTACCCAGACATGGTCCATGACGGCAGCTTATGAGCGCAAAAGTTCGAGCAAGGTCTCCGTAGAGAGATTTGTGCAATCACAGTAACCTTGGGAATGTCCACTTTTGTTGGAATGCTAGAGGAGGCACTCGTGACAGAGAGCTTCCTGTCACGCTCTACAGTTGGTGGGGGTAGCATGCTTGAAAGATCTGTGACGTCTGCCGTAGCTAGTGGGTATCATCCGACAGAACCTTGACGTAGGTGGATTTAAAATAATCGGACTCAGGGGAGTCATCGTACACCATAGTGGAGCCGGAGGGCACCATGGCAGCCTGGATAACATCTATGTTATTCTTGCAATGGGAGAGGTCACCTGGCGCGAGACTGCCTGACCAGGCATGCTGAGAATATCAGGTAGGTAGTAGGTGAACCACCACGGTAGAGGCAATGTCGTGATCAGAGTAGTGCCCAAAGAGGTGGTTCTTACAGAGGACCAGGAGGATATGGTAGTGTAGGATTACCTTACGAGGTCTTCGCATCACCACCAGTCGGTCCATGTCAGGATCTGAGAGCTAACAGTTGGGACCATGGATAGCCACGAGCTTTGGATGTCTACGATCCTGCAGTGCATGAGGTGGAAAGAGGTACGCTTTATGAATCTTCTACTTTTTGCAGTAGAATTGTTAGACTTCGTGTGTGAAAGGATTTTCTCCCTACTCCTTGTTTGAGTTGTTACTAGGGTGGCACGGGGTGTTGGTGTAACCATGTGTTGGTAAGATAAAAGGTGTGGGATCTTTTTCTTTAGTCGATGGTGTCGACTCCATCGCTTTCCAATCATGTAATAGAGTCTGGGTTGTGAGACATTGACTGTGAAATCTTGCATGACCAGATATCCTTGGTTGTTTCACCATATGGATATTCTAAAGGAGGTAATCACCGGGCTCTGTCCCAGGTTCAAACAGTGATTCCAGTCGCAGCGTGCGATGTAGGGGTTTGGTCAGAGAGTTGAGTTACCCCCAAGAGCCTTCGGTCCATTTGAGATCGTGCAAAGGTATGACGAGGTTCCCTACCACCTTTCCTTAATCCCAAGGATGGGAGTGGGTGCATGAAGTCTCCCACGTGACTCACCTGAGAAGAAGTGTGTGTGCTCCTATGCATGTCATCAGCAAGGGATGACCTTGCGTGAACAGATCAAATCTTTTGGTCTGTGTGTGGTGATGCAGGACAGTGCAAGAGTTCTTTTAGGTACGGGAGAGCAAGGTGTGGGCTTAGTACCCTAAGTTGTTCCCTGGTTTTTCTTTTCGAGGATGAAAAACATGAATGAGGGAATGATTTAAGAACTCGGTTTTTTTTATAATAGACTTTGGAATATTCATGATGTTATTACAGAGCAGCGCCTTCAGACGACATGCGATTCCGAGCCCCGGTGTGACCGGAATTAAATTTTCATTGTATTCACACTGGGCATGCCAAATAAATGGGATAAATCCTAAACGGTAATTTGGATCCTAAATCTGAGAGTACGGATGGGTCCGAAATGGGGTGTTTACCCTAGGAATGATATAAAGTATGTCGGCGCGGGATGTTGGGACCCCTCGCCCGTTTACAAAATGTTAAATGAATAAATAAAATAATTATTTTATTCATTTAATGGTTAAACTCAAGTATCTATTAAATGGTAGCTCGTACGGGAAAACTTAGAGCAATGTTGAGTTCGGAGCACGCCGTTTACCCTAGGAGGGGTGTAACTTTCACGGGCGCAGGCCCTCTGTGAAAAATGCTGCCAGAGGCATTTTCGTAATTTAGCGGCTTCAGATGTTAAATTTTTTAACATTGGAAAGAGGATTCAGATTAAAATTCCGAGACTTCCATTGTGCTCGAGAGGTGGTGTTTACCCTAGGGGAGGCTTAAACTCTACCCCGTTGAGGGTTGGGGTATGGATCCACTGGTGGGAGAATAAATTTTTTTAAAAATTAATTTGATTTTCCTACTAAAGTCCAAACCCATCTTCCTCCCTTGACATTCTCTGGTGGAGGAACTCCCAAGCACCCAAGGAATCCCTCCCATACCTCTAGATCCTCTCCCTACCTCTCCAAGAAGGCGATTGCGGTTCCAGCTTCGGTGGATCGCTTGAGAAGCATCGGGCTATGCCCAAGAGGTAGGCTCATGTTTTACAGTTTTAATTCTTCATCAAATTGAATTCTTTTCATTGTAATGCTATCTGGTTTTCAATAGAATCCCCTGGTTGCGTAGGACGTGAAATTATCTTCCCAATGATCCTTTTGGATCGTAATTCCGAGTCCTGGGGCATCCGTGG
Organism: Viscum album; assembly: GCA_963277665.1. Taxonomy (NCBI): domain Eukaryota; kingdom Viridiplantae; phylum Streptophyta; class Magnoliopsida; order Santalales; family Viscaceae; genus Viscum; species Viscum album. The sequence goes on along the minus strand of OY728166.1, from coordinate 1,330,112,736 downwards.
TGTCCCCAGGAAGTTTCCTGGATGTTTCCTCCTTTTTCCGGGGATTGTTGGGTGGTTCAGTGGGTTTTTGAAGAACCGGGATGATGATAGGTTGTGGCGGGCTTCGGCGGCAGTTTTTGGATGGTGGCGGAGGTCCTCGGCGGCTCAACAGCAAGGTGGCCCGGCGGTCAGCAACAGGGCGTGCGGCCAGGAGCGTGGGTCGGCGTCGCGGTCGAGCGGAGGCATGAGCTGGGGGCGACGTCGAGTGGACGACCTGCGGGGTGGTCGACAGTGAGATGGAGGACCAGGCGGAGCCGGCCATCACAGTCGAAGGGGGAAGCCGGCGAGGAGCTAGCGCGAGCGACACCTTCGGGCTGTCGCAGTCGGGAAGAGCCTCGAGGTCAGCGCCTCATGGAGGAGGAGAAGCAGCAAGGACCTGCACTTTGCGGATCCTGCTGGGCGGCGTGCGGAAGAAGACCGGCCAGGATGGCCAGTCTAGTTTAAAAAAAATAATATAAAAATAATAATAATAAGTTTATAATAATAATAATATTATTTTTATTTTTATTATTATGAAAATGATTTATAAATAATAAATCATCCGCAGGGCATCTGATTTGGGCACTATCTGCAGTCGCGACACCCTTGAATTGAGACTAGGTTTTTCAGATGGTCTCTAGGATTTTTAATTCCTAAGACAAGGGGCTCAGGGTCATGACTCGTACATTAAGTAGTTTGGCATTTTTCCAAGGGTATTGTTTTGGATGGCGCAGACACATCCAGAGTCCGTTTTTAGCACTGTCAGTGGCGTTGTGACCCTAACATCAAGACGAGGATTTCCAAGGGGTTTTTGGGCATTAAAGCCCGAGTTGAGGTGTTGGACCCAAAACTGATATTTTAAGCTACGAGCCGCGTTTCGCAACTTTTTAATCGGATGTCCGTTCGGGGCGTGCGAGCAGTCGATTCAGGGTGTTTTTCTGAGGGCATTGCATTGGCACAATCCACCCGATCTAATTCTGCATGGTGGTGCGGGCCACACAAGGGTTGTTTGGGGAGTTGGCGGTGATTTATATCTTTATAACCGGGTGTCCATTTCATACAAGTGGATATTCAATCTTTTGTACTTTTTTAGAGGATCGCAATGGTGTGATCTGTTCATTTCACTTCAGGGCCGAGATACGAGTCCCACGAAGCACTGCTCGTGTGCAGTACGGCGAAATGCATCTTTTTCTCCAGATATCAGTTGCACTCAAGTGAGTAGTCAATTTGATGTGTCTTCCTAAGGAGATCTCAATGGTGTGACGTGCCTGACTATTTTTGGGGCTGAGGCTCGGGACCATGGGACACCGTTCGGGTGTAATGCGGTGTTAGACGACTTTTACGTCGGATATCCATTGGAGGCGAGTAAGTAGTCTATCTCTTGTGTCTTTCCACGAGGATTACAACGGTATGATATATTTGGTTGTGCGGAGTCTCTTTCAAGATCTCATTAAATGGGGAAGCATGAATGGTACTCTAGTGGTGGTTCTTCCTATGGTGTTTGTAGAGAACCCTTGGCGTGTGATCGTGGTCACTCTTGGGAGAGTGAATTGAATGCTTAAAGAGATGTGGTTGGTCGTGATAGGTTCATGGAGGAAGCAGGTTGGTGAAGTTGCATTTACGCCTTTTTCATTGACTTTGGGTGTCGTGTGCACGATAGCCCTTGGGTTGGCAATGTGGTATACTCTAAGAGTATACAGGAATTCTTTGAGGTACATGTTGTAGTTTGTACTTGAGAAAGTTTGTGCGCTTGGTTTAGAGGTGAGTTTGGGCCACATGTCATGTGGGCCCCATGTGTGTGTTGTGTTCTAATTTATGTACCTTTGACCTCTCGTGATGTAGAGGGTCCTTCTGTTCTCAATGGGTTAGACCAGCAGGGTTGAGTGGGTTCCCCCTGGTTCTGTTCTCCATGGTTTGGCCAGAAGAGTTGTTTGGGTTCCCCTGTTTCTTCAACTATGAGGGGTTTCAGTATCACATATCTTTCACCAGACTGTAGCATCATTTACGACTACGTGCATTCATACAATGTGGGTGTTTTCCCACTTTTTGGAGTGAGTTGTCATGGTCCGCTTCGATAGTGACTCAACGGATTGGAGCAAGATCACCCTGAGAGGCCTCGATAGATCCTCTTGTCCCATCGTGTACCCTGGTAGGGTTCTTTGGGTATAGGGGTGACCAACACATTATGAAGGCCTCAATCCTCTACCCAAGAGGTTGTTTCCAGTAGGTTACGGAGCCCCCAGTGAGCCCTGGGCGCAGACTCCCTTGTTGTGTATCGAGATCATATCTTCCTTCTGCGATATATTGTGACATGTTTCCCACTATGTGTTCCTGTTACGAGTGGTCTACCATATAGCATGGATGGCCAGTGAGGTATCATCCAGTAGGGATGGCCAGTGAGTTACCATCCAGCATGGATGGCCAGTGGTGTACCATCCAGTAGGGATGGCCAGTGGGGTACCATCCCGCAGGTATGGCCAGAGTGGTTCCGGGTCTCCCTCCAGCGGATTACACTTTCGAGGGGCTGGGCGGTGGTAACCCGTCGACTTTGAGAAGACCTCTCGACTGTGGGACAATGATTAGGTGTGGCTTGAAGCTCCCCTAGAACTCTCAAGTACGAGGGGCACTTTCCCCACTGAGACACATCCTTGTGATGCGACCTAAAACCATGCGAGTGAGTCAGTGCCGCCCAAAGCAGATAGTGTCAAGGTGAGGTGATTTAATCCCCTTTACTTGCAGTTTGGGGAAGACGTACGAATACTGGGCATCAATGGAGTTTACTTTTGGGACTGTTAGATACTCACTTTCTTGGGCTGATCTACAGGATGGAGATCCCCTTGCGATCTTTTTCATGTTTCTTGATTGAGCATATGGATATGTATATAACTTGTTCCAGTACCCACTCTTTTTGTTTTGTTACTCTCCTTCCAGTAGATTCGAAGATGCACGGGGTATGCCACGTGATTTCCGTGTCTAGCTTCTCATGGTTGGATGAGTCTACTCTCCTACTGTAGGTAGCGAAGACTCGAGGAGATGTTTCATCTTCTCACTGTTTATAGATCCTTGTGTTTGGATGAGTCTACTTCTTTTCTCTTGTTAGGTTGAGCTGATACTCTACTGTACTCTTTACTGCACTCTCGGTTGTACTCTTTTACTTTTCCCTATACATCTACTGCTCACCTCTTCAGTACCTCGTGGGTTACTCCCTCGAGCCTTCATGGCATCCTACTGAGTATTTTTATACTCACCCCTGCTTGGGATTTTCCCGCACTTGGTGTGCCCTTGCAGATGATTGACAGGTTGGTCGTGACTTTAGTGGAGCTTAGGAGTTCGAGATCTTGGACCGCATACAGTGGTCATAGTCGGGTTCCAGGTGTGGGACTCTTCTTTCTGTTTACTTTTGTTTACCTGTTGCCGGGTTGAGGCACTTTTGTGGTTGTGCTCGTGTTTTCCCCCATCTTTTTAGTTTACCTTCAGCACTTGCTTTGTATTGGTTAGAGGTCGATGCACTTTTTGGTTTATTTATAGTAGTTTGTACTTTACTTTTCTTTTTTACTCTGCACTTTTTCATTAAGTGGGTTGTGTGTATGTGTATAGGCAATTAGGTAAAGGCCTCCCTGAGTTGTTTAGCCTTCGGCGCTTGTCACCAGCCCCTGGCCTATGGAGGCAGGCTTGGGGTAGTTGCGGCTCGAGCCCGGAAGGGTCGGTTCGTGACAATTTGGGTATAACTTTTCACCCCCAAACTGATGGGCATTCTGAAAGGACCATTCAATCTTTAGAAAACATGTTGAGATCATTCTCACTTTAATTTAAAGGTATATAAGAGCATTATTTACCATTGGTATAGTTTCCATTCAATAATAGTCTCCATTCAGGTTTTCAAATGGAAGCATATGAATCATTGTATGGAAATAGTTGTCGTACACCAACTTATTGGGATCAATTTGGTGAAAAGATACTTTTAAGCCCAGAACATGTAGAGGAAGAATCATCAAAGGTAAATAATATTGAAATCGATATCAAAGTATCTTAAAGTAGGAAAAAATCTTTCTTAATATCCAAATAAATGATTTGGAGTTTCTAGTGAGAGATCATGTTTTTCTAAAAGTATATCCATGTAAGGGTTTTATAATATTTTGAGAGAAAGGGAAAATAATCACCAGAAAAATAGGTCCTTTTAAAATCCCAGTGAGAATTGGAGTTCTGGATTATCAGTTGGCAATGCCACCTTGCATTTATAAATTACACAATGTGTTCCACATATCTTTGTTAATGAATTACAAGACTGACCCAATGCAAGTAATCACATATAAAGTAATGGAATTGGTTCCAAATTAATCTCATTGTGAAGAACCTATCTAGATTATGGACACTGGAGGGTAGTTTTTATGGTTTCAGATGACTCAGTTGGTAAAGGTTCTTTGGAAAAATTATAAAATTGAAGAAGCGATGTGGGACAAAAGGAATTTATGACGAAGAACTACCCAAATATTTTTATGAGGGGACATACTAGAAATTTCAGGGATGGAATTTTTGTAGGAGGGGAGAATTTAACACCTCAAGAACATATGGTATGTATATCTTAAAATTTATCATCGTTTTAATTATTTTTTCACGCAATACCATGTTTAAAAACATATTATACAATTAAATGTGATCATTAAAATAGTAATGTGACCATAAGGAATAGTAGTATGACTAATAGAATAGTTACTTCACCCATGAAAGTATAAATAAAATTTAGGTATCCTATAAATGAAAATATTTTGTATTTATATAATAGAGTAAGTAAATAAAAGTTTTTAAAATGATAAATTATATCTGTGTATTTCTGTAAGTCAAAAATATTTTATTAACATTTTTAATTAAAATAAAAATTTTATAGAAAATAAATTTTTATAAAATAGACTCATAAATTAATATTTTTTTCTTATATTTGTCAGATAATTTTTTGAGAATTTATTAATTTCTCAAAGTGTCATAAAACCAGTTACAGTTTTAAAATCGGTATTTTTTGAATAAATGATAATTTTAAATAAATTTTAAATTTATCATATTTAGAAAATTATTTTCATAAAATGGAGCTCCTGTTTTAATCCTATACATTGAAATATGTGTATGGTTTTGTTTATTTTTCTAAATTAATTTATTTTTATTGAATAGTGAAATATGGTAATTTACGGTATATATATATTATAAGAAAAATGAACTTTTTCTAGAGTCAGAAATGATGTAAGAACCATAATATCTAACATGTCATAATTATTTAATGTATTTAGTTCTAATTCTCAAACTATTTATATTCTTGAGAGAAAGTAATAAACAATTGATTAAAATAATAAAAAAAATAACTCTCTCCCTCACCGTAAATACCACCGCTCACCACCTATTCTCATCACACTTTAAAATCCTTGAAATTTGATTATATTATTAAATTTTCCACTCCCAAAACTCCCCCAAATTTTCCAGTCTTTCTAGACTCACCAAAATACCATTTCAATGTTTCTTAAGGAGGTTTTCAAGGTAACAAATTCAAGAGGTAAATTCTTTTCATTATCATTCAATTTATGGTAATTTATTTTCATATTATTCTATCATATCCTATTCTATCCAAAAGTTAATGATGAATTTATTATATTATATATATTATAATTTTATTATGTTAATGGAATATCTATCATCAACTCCTTCACCACTCCCCTTTTATTCTAAAAATGAAATTATTGTCTGTGATATGACAATATACTTCAATCATGGACAATGCGACTTCATTTTCTAGTACCACCTTCATGGATGGTTATGAAACCATAAATTATTTTTAAAATATATTTTATTACACATATTATTAGTTATTTAGTATTATATAATATATATATATATATATGATATTAATTAATAAGAAAAAACTACTTTATGACGATCAAAAAACCGCCAAAATAATCTAAATGATTATCTTTAAAGGTCTATTTAATTAATCATCCAAATATATGGTATAAAAGTGTATATAAGACTATTAAATATTTTTTATGTTCATTAATAACACATAATTTAAATTCTGGATAATTATTTCCATTTCACATGATCTTTTATACTTGTATACAAGTGAATCAATCATGAAAATCAAGGAAATGAAGACTCTCGAATGATAAAATTGAATATTATAGCTCATAAAAAAATATAATTTAACTTAACAAAATTTTTCTATATAAATTCCTTGTTAAATATGTTTTGAATTAAATTATTAATGAAACTAATTTCATTATCTAGGAAGTTAAGTACAATTATATAAAACTTTTGGACATATGGTAAGGATTCTACCAGAAACTCCATTTTTCATTAGGGTTATGATTTATCTCTCTTTACCCAAATTTAATTATTAATTATCATTATATATATATATATATATCATAAATTATGTTTATTTTTTCACAAATAATATATCTATATCATTTTATATTTATTTTATGGGAAATACATGTCTTTCAAGGTTCCCTTCTCAATTCTTCCCTATAAGAAAACTATATTAAAGGGAACTTCTCGATTTATTACCCATTTTAAAATACAATATATAATATTTTTCTAAGACACATTTATTTTTCATAAATCACAAATTTTTTCATGAAAAAAAATATTTTTTTCATTTCTATCTTTATAGAAAAAAAATATGAGAAATACAAATGAATTTTCTAAAACAACTCTTCTTTGCAAAGTATAATGGGTATTTCATTTAGGAATTCCTCGATGGTTTTATTATACAATTTTTTTCTATTTCAACACCCTATGTTGAATATTTTTATTAATTTTGATCAGTATTATATGATATCAAATACCATATTTTATTAAATGGGTTATTATTAGTTTGAATGTAGTCGTGCAATATTGATACCATTCATTGTATTTCCCAGAATGGTTAGTGATTAGGTTTAATGTTTTGGGAAGGTTATTTAAATTTAAAATATATATGGTGTTTATATTTACTTAATTTAATATGAGAAATTTATTGGACATAGTATGATATTTTTGGGATCCTCTATATCCCCTCAACGCATCATTTTCTCTCATGATACATTACAAAAAATGGATTTGGCTGAGGCCTTAACCATTTATTTTCAGATGTCTTTGCTAAGGACTCAATGATATGTTTATGATGTTTAAAATTATGTATTCCATTGTTATTATTTTAGTAATTTATAATCCATTTGATTATTAGATTATTCGAATGTCCATGGTAAATTTTATTTCTCAAGTGACTATTTATATAGAATTATTATTTCATCTTTTATTATTTCCATGTTATTATCAGAATTATGTTATAATGGAATGTGTTTTTATTCATTCACCATGAATTATTGATTATATTATCTTCCATTGTATTTATTACCTTTATCGAGCTTATCATATCACCCTTTTCTTATGTTTCATTTTTTCTTGGGATGCAAATATGTGTATCCTGAATGACTTGTATGGATAGTCAAGGAGTTTATAGATGTTTCCAAAGGAGTTTATATGTATTATTTAATTTAAAGTTGTTATGTAAAACATATGTATTTATATGATTTTTTAAATATACTAAACTATTTAGTCCCTTTATATACATATTCTTTGTTTATTAGACCAATGTAATACATTAAGGCATCGACTCCCGACTACTGGGGTTGGGGTCTATACAATTCATCTAAAATGATGTGATATTTATGTATGAAATTCACGGGTTTTCTTACATAACCTTCATTAATTTTATTTATTAGATTAAATTTAGATAGGTTTCCAGATATGTGTCTCTAGAATCTATATCTATCTACTATATTTTTATTGTCTTTTTCTTATTAGACACTTTTCTTATAAAAATTAAAAGAATAAAGCTTTTGGTACCCACACAAACTTGACTCTATATATGTTAGCTAATAATGACTTCGTAAAAAAAGAAATTTTATCAAGATTTATTTTTTAAATATTAGAAGATATATTATTTTACGTTGTTCTTCCATATTGATAGTTTTTTCTATCATTTTTATATGTTAAATGATCAATTATTTTTTAATAATTACAATAAATTTTGTGAAAAAACATCTAAAAAAGAGATTTTTGAAGGATTTTTTGAAGATCACTCATGATTGGAGTAACCATAGACGACAAAATATTTTAATGGTTTTTTATATCCCAAAATTCTATTAACATTTTGATTGATTTACGTAAACTGTAAAAGAATTTGTTTTGGTATTTTATTGGGGGATTCATGATAACCAACATTCGATTGATTCTTAATTTTCTTGATGTTGTATTCTTTTTCTTTGATGATAAAATCCTTTTATTTTTAAATAATATTTTTTTTCACTAAAACATGATTATAATTTTTTCTCATGTTCATGAAATAATGTATTTATTTGATGATATCCATTTTCAAGTTGATTTCAGAAATATTTTTATTCATCATAATTAAAGGAATACAAGAGAAATAAATGGAAGAAAGTGGAGAATAATTATGAGAATAATTAGGATAAGAGGAAGAAGAAGAGAAAATATTAAAGGTATTACTAACCTTTACTTCTTTACCGATATGTTCTCTGAGGAACTTTTTTCCCGATTCACTTGTTTAGGATGTCAAAGTTGAATCCACAGAATCATCACTTTTTCTCTACATTGAAACATTAAAATCCTTTTTACCAGTATAATTTTCATTAACATTTTTCTTGTAGATGGGGAAATCTAGTCTGATGTGACCTTTATTTCTTACATTAATATCAAATCGCTTTTGTTTCCTCCTTTTGATTTGACTTTTTGGATTAATTGAGATAGGTATTCTCCTTGAGGAATCTGTTATTATTTTTGGAACAATGTGTATATTTGAAAACCTCACCATTGGTTTTTTATCATGGAAATTTTGGAAGGAAATGGTTTCTTAGACTTTTATAACTTCATTTTCCTCGTTTTATTCTCATAATTTCGTCATTTTTTTATATCATTAAGGTGATGACAAGTTCCTCTACCACCATCTTTTTTGCATCTTTGGATGTTTGGATTGCCGTAACTTTAGGATCCCAAGATCCTAGTAACACTCATAGTATTTTATTTATGAAAAATTCTATATATAAATCATCTCTAAGGGAATATATACCATTGTAAATGTTAGTGAATCAATTAAACATCCATATAAAATACTTATCAGAATGCGTATTGAAACTTTTATATTCTTTATGGTACATTTCTAATCAAGTATCCTTGACTTTGTTTATGAATTTTTGTGTTACTTATAACAATTTCAAAATTTCATAAGATTTTTTTTCATGGGAAAAGATTATCAAACTCAATTATATTAATACCATAAGTCATGGACTTCATTACTTTGTTATTAAACTAAAAATAACTATATCTTTAGGAGTCCATTTTACATTATATTTTTAGGGAATATAATCATGAATTACAATTTTCTGGACATGATAAGAAATACTACCAAGGAATATTAATATACAATTATTCTAATATATTTAATTGATTCCATATTAATTTAGATCATGAGAATTATAATATAATTCCATAATAAAAAATCTAACTTAAACATTAAATAATGATTTGAAAAATGAAATTTCAAAACAAAACACAATTTTTAGAAACAAGTGTTTTTGATAAAAACAAAAAGTGTCAATTGATAAAAAAACTTGTTAAACGATTATGGAAATATATAGGTGAAGTTCTATTTTAAAACTTTAAATAGAAAAAAAGTGATTAATTGAAAAATTAAGGGAATTTGAAATAATAAAGAATGAAATTGAATACATGATTATTGATAACTTTGATTCGTGTTTATAAATATTATATAAAATAAATTAAATGATATAAATTTTTTAATAAATATTATGTGATTATTTGAGATGATTATTAATAAATAATTTTGGGAAAGTAAATAGATGAGAAGCATAGTTGTTAAAAAGTTCAGCTAAAGCTCTATGTGAGCTTATACATATCCACCCCTCAACTAGATATGTCAATTTTATAAATCCCTTACTCCAAATGATGACCAAGATCTCACCCATAATAATTGTTTCTTATGTAACCCTCATGAACATATTATAAAATTAATTAACTATTTCCACACTTTTTCAATGTTAAAATCATTAGTTAAAACAGGTTGAGGAGATACATGTTTTCTTTGGGAAAACTCTTTACATGCTCATCCAAAATATCTTTAATGGAATAAAGTAAAAGAGAGGAAATAAGTGAATTTCAAAAAATTTAATGGGGCACGAGGAGATGTTTAAATTTTAGGTTTAGCTCTTGAGAGGATTTGAGATGATAAGAGATTCACCATTGATGAAAGTTGAGATCATGTTAGCAAAAAGTGTGAATATTCAAGTGGCCCAAAGGATCAATTTATAGGCTATAAAATGGATTAAGAATTTTAAAGAGTATATAAAACATTGAACATGCCAACATCATAGTCATTTTGACCTTATTAAATGAGCCTTTGATGGACACAACCCAATTCTACCAGATACATGGTAGCCACCACCAGGTAGTAGGTGGCTTACATGTATCCAAGGGTTGTTGGAAGTCCTCCAATTGTGAGTCTATACTGAATAGTGGAATGAATATGGAATAGTGATAAAATTGATGCATGTTTGTTGTATCCACAACCTAGACTATTGTCTTGTTGGAGGAGATTCATTCTACCTCTATTGCATTGGGAAGCAAGTACACCCCACCAGGTAAGAGGTACAATCTTCATTCCTCGACCTTTTTATTTATCCACTCCCACATTACTCTACACTCTTCCTTGGATATTATAAGGAAACTCCAAGGTCTTTAAGGATGTATTGATACATTACTATTCCATCATCATTGATTTAAATAACTTTAATATTCTGGGTAATTAAATTCAAGGAATTCAATAAATAAACAAAAACAAAATAAAACTCTAGATAGATAGGTGGGTGTTTATGATCACAAAAACACCATGGTAGAGAAAGGTAAAAAAGGGTAAAGCCTAAAATTTATATAAAAACGTTTTTTAAATATAATAGCAACAATGATGATAAATTTATTGAGTAGAAATCTACATGATGTTTTGAGTGTTAAAATTTTGAACTAACTAAATAATATTATTGAATAATTATAATTTATGAAGTAGTAAAATGTTATTTAAAAGGATACGGTTAATAAGATTAATCATATGAAGGAAAAAAACATAATAGTGAAATCTTTCACCATATATATTAACTATAAGGATTGAATACAACATATTAAATATAGTTAAATGTAGAGGTACTCTAACTCAGACAATAAAAATGAGGGAATAATTATAGGATGATATACTATAAAAAATAGAGATAAAATACATTGAATAAGAACCAAAATATATGTCATGGTAGATATTAATGAATGATAAGTTGTATTATATTGATCAGATCCATATTTGATAGAAATAAAGAGACCTGAACAACGTATAATAATTAGAACCGAGTTGTTATTCATAAAAATCAAATGAATATCGAAATGTTGTTCAAAATAAATTTTGACTAGTATACAAAGCTTATGGTAAAATTAAATAAGTTAATGTTGAGTAATCCTTTTAATAGGGGATTAACTCATGTCAATATGCTTATTCCTTGTTTTAGTAATTTAATGAGGGCTTAATAATTTATAAATAGATGTGAATGTTTTTTTGTTAAATTGTATGATAATAGAGAAAATCAATATTTAGTTACTAGTGGGATTTCTGATTGGAAATGATAAAAAAAGTTAGGTAGATTGAGTGAGGCCTTTTATTTTATAAAGTAGGCACTACATGAATTTTATACATGACTTGACTCGTATCTGAATAAATTATATTTCAAAAGAGGTAGTGGTGATCAAAACCTTTATGTGAAATCATATAAGGAAGAACAATTTATGGTGTGGGTTTTTGTGGATTATATAATTTTTACCATAATAAAATATTAATATATATAATAGATAACTAATATAATGTGAAAAAAAATTTAATGTCAATTATTGGTTATCTCACTTATTTTCTAGGGATTCACGTGATTTAGAAATTGAGTTATACTTATATATACCAAAATATATATGAAAATTCGATACTAAATAAATTTCACATGAATAATTCAAAACCCATGTCAATCCAAATTTTTTTAGAACCATTCTAAGGAGGCAGTAGAATGGAATTTTAGTGGATACCGCCTTGATTAAAAGGATCATATTATGTTTTGTTCACCTAAAAAATATTTTTTATGTATAGCCAATGAAACATTCTTAGTGGCCCGATTTCAATGATATCATAAGGAATAATATATTTTCAAAATGAAGACAATTATAAGGAATATATGGAGAATTCAATATTATTTTTTAATATATAATGAAGAGAACTGAAATTAGTTTTTAATTATATTGGATGCTAATTAGGAAAGTGATGTATTGGAAAAGAATTCCACAAGTGGAGGACATATTAGTAAGAAACAATATATTGTATATCTCAATATGTGTAAGGAAGAATACAATGTAGCAACTAAATCTGACACACGTATTAAATGGATTAAACACTAATTATCATATCTATGATAAGAAATAAAAGAACCAATAGTATTTTTTGTGAGAACAATAATGCCAGAAATCACATAAAGAATCCATTTCAACACTCTCAAACTAAACACATTAAGAGTATATATCATTTTACTAAAGATAATGTGGATAAAGGTACCATCGAGATAGAGTATGTTGGGATGGAATAACATATAGAAGATAACATAGATAATACCTTAATTAATCCATTAAAAAGATATTGATTGACCCTTTGTGTTCAACCATCTATTTCAACCGAAATAGGTAGAAAAATTTCCATATACCCATTATATATAATGATTTAGTTTCTTACTATGTATTTTATATTGTTTTTTTATATTCATTTAGGTTTGTAAAAGGGGTTTTTACTTTCAATGTCTATTTTTATAAGAATTAATGGAACCTTGATCAATGTTTATTTAATAGAATTTTAGTTTGTAACTAAATTTTTATTTCCTATAATGATCATTCACTCCAGTGGGAATGTAATAATAGTTAATTGATCATTGCATTGTTTTTTATATAGAATAATTTTATGAATGTGTAACTCTAAATGGGTTTAGAAAGGAAAGAAACACCTCCTTTGAATTTTATTATCAATGGGGGAGAAACAATATCTACTCGGGAGAGTACAAATGTAGTGAGGTTTTGGAGCTTAGATGGAGGAGATTTTGATAGAGTTTACAACAGAGTATTTAAAACAACATTTAAATAGGTATAATGTTAAAACCACAACTTATGTTTTATTTATTTATTTTAGACATAAAGATAGTATATTATTATTGATACTTAAGGTACATAGAGGAGGATTATAATTATATTAATAAATCAAGAGTGGGTCATTATTATATAGATTTCAAAGAAATTCACTATGTCATGTGAGTATATGTGTTTATGTAAGGTTTTTATTTTCTATATTGAAATGGTTATGTCTTGGATTATTCCTTATATGTATTTTTTGTATATGTAGTGGATTTAGAAATGTTGTGAATGTATAGCTTTCATAAGTAATTTTAGTGAATTCATAATATATTTAAAGCATTCGTGATATATTTAATGATATATGAAATATCTATCTTGAGTCAGTAGAAAATACATCTATGAAGGAATATTATGAAATATTTAAAATATTTCAGTGATGTATAAAATAATCCACATAAGTTTATACTAGAATTTCAAAAATATTATAATGAATAAAAACATAATCAACCCAAAATTATGTGTTTGATTGAAATGATTGAATTTTAACACATTTTAATGAACTTTTTGGTTTAGTGTTTTTTATAATTTGGAAAATATCTTACATATAAAACCCTTAGAATAAAAAGTTGACACTTCCACATAGTATCCATTTATTCCATAAAAATATGATTCTTAAATTTAAACACTCATGTCATTAAAAAAATGTCAATTTATTTTAATAAGAATCCACATAATTGTAAGTTATACTTTTCTGTAGTTCCTACTCATCATTATTCCTTGTTAAAAACATTTTAAAAATGTGGGATAAAACCAAAAAACTCATTAAGAGATAAAAAAATAAAGAAACCCACTTGTCCATTTTAATAATCATAAAATACCATGGAAAAGTTTCTTTTTTATAGTTAACAATGATCTTGAAATATTAATTTAATTACTTAAGAAATGAAATTTACTTCAAAAAGTTTTCCATAAAATACATCGTAAGCTGTATTAGAGGAAAAAATAGAATCATGAGCATTTCATGTAAAGCATGGGTACTAAAGAAGACCATTTCTTAAAAAACATGTCTTTAACCCTTAAATATGAAAAAACATTATTTTAAACATAATATCATTGTTTTACCATATGAAAAAAAATAATTTCATGAAAAATCATTTTCAAGAATAAAGTATTCATGTTGGTTCCCTGTGAAATCATCTTTATATAACACTTACACTCACTCTTACAACTCAAATAAATTACTCAGTTAATTATTATATATATTCACCAAAGAAAAAAAATCATTACCCAACACATTAGATATATATATTGGGATCCCTATTATCATGAAAAAATTCCAAGGAGCATTATATATATATATATATAATATTTTTAAACCAAAATTTATGTCATAAAATATCAAAAAAAATATTCATAACATATATATCAAAGCACATTTGGGATTCATATAAAAATAAAGATAAAAAAATACGCACATAAAATAATAAAACAAATTCTCTGAAGAATGGGAAAATATGATATTCTTCAAAAAACAATAAAATATTATAGATAAAGATTCATAAATAATAATATTCATGTTGATGAGAAATTACATTCATGGTGCATACATTAAAATAAATATTCCTTTAACACTTTTTAAATAAATGTCCCATTAGGAAAATAGTAAAAATATATCTTTTTTAAAAAATAATAAAGAAATTCAATGATATTTTTAAAATGAAATTAAATAACAATTTGAGTATAAGAATAAAATTATTAGAATATTTTAAAAACATGGATATGGTGGGAAAAGATTCCGAAAAATAATTTAAATCATTTAAAATAATGTTTTAAATAAAATACCTTAACTGAGGCATGACTCACCATGTACAATCATTAAATCCTCTTCTTTGGGAAAACAGATTTTTATTACACTATAATCAATCATAAGATGTTATTTTTGGGAAACAGTGACCTATAATACATGGAGAGAAAAGTTAGGATATGATTTGGGAAGGTTTTTGTCATGCTAGAGTGCTAAATGTTTTTAATATATAAGGAGAGTAGGTGCCCCATTATAATTAAAGTGAGTGGTTTATTATCCTTTATCATCCTATAATATGTTATCATTACATCCCTAGACTATTTCCCAATGCACATACTATTATTTTCTCATTAATGTAGAAATAGTTCTTGTTTGCATTGAAAATAAAAAAATTATAAATACAAGAAATTTAATTAGATAAAAGCAATATAATTTTTTAGTTTATAAGTTTAAATTTATCACAGGGTAAATTGTTTTTATTTTTTATAATAGTTGATTTATTGGGTGTGCAGTAAAAAGTGATGATTTTTCAAAACTTGCATTTATTTAATTTAAATAATGTAATTCAAAATACCATTTATATATTGGATCTGGTTTTAAAGAAAAATAAGATAATATTGATTAAAAATAATATAATTAATTTCATACAAATGATTATTATATTTGGTTTTGGTATAATATTATTTTCATGATTAAAAAAACATTTCTCTAAAGAAATTATTTTTCATTACATTTTGTGTACTTATATTAAAATTAATTTCTTCCCCTTCTATAAATTTAATATTTAAAAATAAATTTCATATTTTTAACTGAGAGGTTAAAATTTATTATTGTGTTAAATTATATTTTTGGACAATATGAATTGTAATTTTGTTAAAAATATTGTCACCATAGTAAAGGGGTAAAACAAATAAATTAAAGCTAAAACTTTGTGATAAGGTCATAAAATAATATCTTAATTCTTATTATATGAAGTTTTTTGACCCGTATCAACAAATATTTTAATTTTAATTGTTTATGTTCCACTTATAAATGAGTATGATAATAAAAATATTTAATATTTGAGAATAATTAAAAGTGAGACACTCATCTCACTTATCAAAGGAAACTTCAATCTTCTATTAATCAAACTAATAATGTAATTTATATCAATAAATATATTCCCAAATAATTTTCCAACATCCATAATGACATCTTACATGTTTCTATCTCACCAAAATAACACTTTAAGAAACCTTGTGGTGTTTGATAAAGGCGGTTTCTCAAAGAAGATGCACTACTCTTAATCGAAGGTTTTCATATTTATTTATTCTTCCAAATCAAAAATATATTCTATTAATATGTTGATATGATAACATAATTATATTTAATATAATTAATTTTTATTATTTTTATGGTACAACCATTTATCATCTCTTTTCCTATAGATAATGAAAACATCACTCATGCATACATATGATATACCTTCTCCATATAGCGGTGTAATTCATTTTCCATCACCACTTCACTTGGATAGTTATAAAGATATAACTAATGGATATATTTGATATTAATGAAAAAATTACTATTATATAATTATAATATATCATCCAACTTCTTACACTTCCACCCATTAATAAATGATAATTTCGCTAATATATATATTTGGGCTACCACCACCATGAAGCGATGTGATTGATTTTTTATGACCACCATTTATTGTTGATTCTAAAATTTTATTTAATGTATAAAAATGATAATTATTTAATGATTAATATTATTTAGATAATGTAATAATGAACCCTTTAACCATCGTTAATGCATCGATGTTATTTTGAGGTTATAAACCGAAGGACCCCAAAATGTCCAATGTGAACTTAACGGATTTACTAACTATATAAGACATAAATAAATAAAAATGGATTATGAAAATTTAATAAACTTGAAAAAGAATATTTTTAAATTATGAAATTAATATATATTTATTATAAAGTAATTAAATTACAATTCATGGAACATCATACTCGAGGTAAGGGTTTATTTTACAATCAAATTTTTATTCAGAAATATTTATGATTAAGTTTATATAAAAAGAAATTATAATCTCTTTCTATTTTAAACTATATATATTTTATAATTCTATAGATATCAATTTATTTAACTTTCATTCCATTCATTTTCATTTATTTGGTATTTAAAATGACTTAGAGTATGTGCTTAGGGAAAATTGACAATTTTTCTCCTTTTATTCAAGAATCTTTATCCTTAGTATCCATGTTCTCTATATTTTTTTCAAGAATTTTTTTACTAGGATAAAATTATTTATTAAATTCATTTTAATCTATATTATACTTCCTTTAATATATTTAAAGGGAATCTTCTTATGTTTTTCTGAATGAGGTACTTTTGAGTTTTTACCAAAAGTGTAAAAGGAATCATCTTTTTTACCTTTTCTAAATGAACAATTTTTACCACATTTATAAATATTATTTGATTTAAAGCTTCATTTTAATGTTTCCATGTTTATTTTTCAAGTAAAATAATGTTATAAATTTTATGGAAGTTTTTATTTAAAATAATATCAAATAGAAAGAGTTATATTCTCTTGTTTTCAATAAATAAATCTAATGTTCTTTTAAAAAAATTTTCATCTATTTAGGTATCATTTTATTATTATTATTATTTACTAGGCATGTAATCTAATAATACTATACACCTTACATCTCTATATTTCTTAAGATCATGCTTTTCTATTTGTTAATTTGGGAAAATATTAAAGTTACCTATGATAGTTTTTCAATATGAATGTTAGTATTGATTACATATTGACTTTTCATTAATTTATTTCATATGATTAATGAATTTTACTTATGAAGTGATGTTAGGGGACTATTTTATCCCATTTACTAATCATTGTGTCTCATGAGAGAAACGTATTAGGTTGTTTGGGGTATTAATTACCTATTTATGTGTGATATATTAGTGTAAGGCCTTGATGGGATGATTATGATGTCCAAAATTAATCATTCTATCATTATTAAAATAGTTATTATTTTCCATGTAATAATTTATGTTTTTATTTTATCCATGTATATCTTTCCCTTTATTGAAATTAGTTTTATTTAATATTTTATTTTTGTTTATCTCTACCATATTATTCATGCATAATTTATTCTATGATAGATTTTGTTATACTCTTTCCCATCTGAGTATTTGAGATCATTATTTAATATGTTTTCCTTTACCTAGGATACCAATAAGGGATCTATAAATGATTTCAAGGATATAATATAACAAATAATAAATTTAGAACTACAATTTTATGTTATATTTCATGTTATAAAATTTAATGTGAGAATCATGTATGTACGTAGCCTCCCAAGACTAATAAACTATTCAATAATCTATGTTGGTATATCTTATATCTTTTAAAATTTATTAAAATATATACTACATATGGATTAATAGTATCCAAGTGTTACTCTAAGTATAAAAGAAATTTTGTATATATCATGGGAACTATATTTATAAAAACATACATTAGAGAACAAAATTATATGACTGACTCTATGGATAAGTTTATATATAAGATAATATCATGATGTTTTAGTAAGGTATAAAATGTGTATTTTACAATAAATGAAATTATAGTCAAGATTCAGGTAAGTGTATGTTGCTAAAGCACATATGCACCAAGGGGTAAGATCCCTAAAAAATTATAATTGAGTATTAACTCGATCTTCACTTGACATATGATGAGTGGCCAGAAGACTACACATATGGATAGACACTCCAAGGGGATATGATTTGGTTGATTCACTTGATATATATAAAACATTATGAAATATTTGAAAAAATAGTATGATTTGAAGTTATTTTGAAAGACACTATGTTAGGATTCTGAGATTAGATATCCATTGATTTTCAATTTATTAAAATTATTACAGTAGATGAAGAATTATACACCATGGTTTAAAATTTATAATTTTATGAGATAATTTATTATATTCTATTATTTATAAATAGAACCCAATGGAAGGAATATAAACTGTATCAATAAATGTACTCCAAATAGTGATTTCCCTCTTGGGTAAGATAATAAATCTAGAGTTAAAGCTGAAAATATTATAACTATATTAAGGAAAATGACTCAGGTAATAATAAATAACATTAATCATATATATAATCTTGTTAATCCCCACCATGGTACAATATTGTTGAACCAATTCATGTGATAACAACCTCCATCATTGAATGGGACTACTAATCAATTAGTATCTGAGCAATGGATCAAGTCCTTAGAGACGATATATCTCTCTCTATGAAGTATAAAAATGTATAACATTATAATGATTTTTTATTATCTTAAATGAGACATTGATCAATGGTGGTCATTGATCTATAACAATAAGAGGTGGAGGAAGTAGATAGTATAGAGTGGAAGACATTCAAAAAGCTATTCCTGAAAAAATACTTTCCTCGTGAGAAATGATCTAATATATATAAAAAATTCCTAAATCTATATAAAAAAGGGGGGAAACGTTTTTTAATGTAAAGATAATGTTATATGGTTAGAAACTCATGTTATGGATTACATACTTGTTCCAATAATTATGATTAATCACTTCTTTTATGGGCTAAAACTTAGTTTTCCAAGTGTATTAATCACATTGGAATTTTAAGTATATTAGGATACATTATAAAGTTCTATCTAGACCATGAAATAATTATCCAATTATTAATTTTTAAAATAAAAAATAATAATTTGTTGGATTACCACTCTAAAAATTGATATATTGAAAAGGGTAAGAATGGGATGGTGTAATTTTCAAATTATAATTATTTTTTAAAGAAACACTGTGAAACATTATTTATGGGTTCGAGAGTTTTATTTATGTGTGGGGATAAATTTCCTAAAGATCATTATTTCCGTGGAAATAAAAAATCCTCCAATGTTTAATGATTCAATTATAAAGAAATGGGGTACTATTCTAATGAATCACCCAAACATCAAGGTAATTTTCCTAAAAAGATTCCAAGGGAGAAATGTTAAGCTTATGAAATCACTATAGGTGAGTTTGAAGATCCCCAATATGTGGTAGTGTGTACTTTGATCATAAACAACAATTTAGTGAATGGTTTATTTGATTATGGTTCTTTTCACTCATTTATTTTTTTTATGTTCTCCATGAAAATTATATTTTACCTTGCTATATAAGAATGGAATTATAAATCACACCTCCTAGTGGAAACCTTTTGGAAATTAGGATAGATTAGTTAGTTACAATTATGAAACATGAGAATACCATATTTGTAACAATGATTATTATAAATTTGGTTGAATTTTATATAATGATTTGTATGGATTGGAATTTAAATTATAATGAAAAAAATTATTTTTAAGATAAGGAAATTAGGATTCATGATAGATAAGTGGAATTTGTTTTCTTCAGAGGGAATACTATGTCATATGAATCTTGTATGGATAAAAATTCAATGTCTATCCTTAATGAAATTAACAGAGAAAATATAATGACAAGACCTTTGAATGTGAAAAATGTCCTTATAATATATTATGTACCTATATGACAAGAATACATTGTCGTGTCTCCTAAATAACTTCTTTTACATCCACCAAAACATAAATTAGAGTTATCCATTGATCTCACCCCTGATAAAAAAAACCTATATCTATGACTCCTTATAGGATGAACATAGTGGAATTAGTGTAACCGAAGATAAAACTATAGGATTTTGTTAATAAGGGATTTATATGACCTAATATTTTACCAGGGGGATCCCCTATTAATTTTTTAGATGAAAGATAGGTCTTTGAGGTTATCCATCGATTACAGTGAAATCAATACAATTATAATAAATAAAAAGTAACATCTTTCCCACATTGATGACTTTTTTATCAATTTAAAGGATCTTAATATTTTTAAAATATTGATATTTCATCTATGTATCATCAATTTCATGTAAAGAAGGAACATATTCTAAATACAACATTTCATAAAATGTATAGACATTATGAATTTACAGTAATGACCTTTTGATTGACTAATGTGTCTTATATTTTTATGGATCTAATGAAAAAAATATTTAATGATTATCTCAGTAATTTCTATAACATCTCAATACCTTCTTTTAGAGAATTCCATCATCTTTACTTGTTTTCCTCTTTAATGGGGTGCCTCTTTGGACACCAGAAGACGAAGAAAATTTTCTAAGTAAAATCACCTAATTTCCAAGGTTGTATATTTTTTTAAATTAATTTAGTCTAGCTATAGAAATGTAATGTACTAGTGGGATTCTCCTCCTTTTTGAATAACTATCAAGGTGGTTTTGGATTTTTTGTAACAATCTACTATTTTTATAATCATTAATGAATTTACATATCATTTAAGGAGTACACGATGTGTAATGATCACTAGGATCTAGTCACGATCTGAGTACACTACGTGAATGATTACATGTCACGTATAGTTTACATGTCCTGTAATGTTATATGATTGATTTTTTAATAAAAATATGATGGTTTTTTATCCTTATATAGACCCCATGGATTACATGACATTTAAATGGATTATATACCCCATAAATGTCATAGAAAGGGATTTTTGGTGTTATATGAGTGATATGTTTATTCATTCAACATGGAGCCTCCTTGATTTTGACTTAGAGATCTCCTCTAAAGATTTTTGGAACCTCCATCCTTATGGATCAATTTATTAGTTGTTTGATCATCAGGGTTGTGCAAAATATTTCTCTAGCTGAGTAATCCATTATGCTTCTTCATTTCCTTTAATTGTGATTGGACTATTTCATTGAATTATCAGATTCATTGACCCAAGGTGATGTTATTCAAGTTTCTTTTTTATATCTATTGTGTGATCTTGTTCTGATGGTAGATTCCTTATTAGTTATGGTGCATTCGATGTGTGTTCTTGAGGTATGTGGTGATATTTCCTCCTCATCGACCCATTTTGTTAATTAGATCAAATATAAGAGGTTTAGGTTGATTATAGGGCCTCTATTATTGTTTTCGGATTATTTCTTAAGGTGGATCCCATTTTAGGTGTGTTTAACCTACGTTTTGAGGTTGGTGGTTCTATCTCTAGCTTGTGTTGGTGAACTGCATCACTCCATTTTTTGATAAAAAAATTATTAAATGAAATTGAATGATTTACTGATTTTATTTGTGTGTGTGGAAATTTTTTATTGAAAAATATGGGTTTCCTCTAGTTTTTGTAAATGAATGTGTTTTTAATGAATTGTGAAATGGTTTTATGAAATAGATTTCAAAGCATGATATGGTGAAATTATTTTACGATATTATTTGAAACATAGAGAAAATTAAAATCCTTGGGTAATTTGGTAGAAGGTGTAGTAATATGTATGGTCCACTATTAGTGGTTTTCTCATGGATCTTTCCAAATCTCCCTAGGCTTGTTATTCTGCAGACTTATTAGAACTGTTGTGGGAGAAGGACCCCAGAACACCCAGAGAAGGTAGGGGTTAATCAGGCTGTCAAATTTTTATTTTAAAGTGATGGATCATGTTCCCATTTTTGTAGAAACCTATTAAAACTATCTATTGGTAATGTGAGGTAATTTAAACATTCACACACATAAGGAACACACAACTATTTTACAGGGTTCACTATTAAGGGAAAACCTATAGAGCATACACTGACTAGTTATCAGTTGTACCAAATTCCACTAATCTTCACTATTTTTGGATTAAAATAGTTTAGCACAGTCGCTCTATACTAGTCACACCGCCTTAATAGGGTTTTAGAGTTATCACACTACATCCCTCTAATGACTTCTGTCGACTCCTCCTTGCTCACTGCATTGGAAAGAATATGAACATAGTTAATTGAATTGAAGGTTTCTTCAATGGAATCTCATTAAATAATGTATCCTCAATTATAGATAGATTCTCTACTGATGTCCCATTTCTCCTATAGATGTAATATACTCTTATATGTACTATTCATTTGTAAACATGTCCTCTGTGTATTGGACTTCTTCCTCCACGTACCACACTGAACCGTGTACTGCAAGTTATTCATGAATAACCTTCACATACTACCTCCACAAACTACCTTTGCATATCATACCACTTATTCTCTATAGACTAAATCCTCTTCCTCTAACTATCTTCTATGAATCATCTTTTGTGAACCTTCTTCCATGAACCATTCTGGAAGTCACCCAATTCCTCTTAGATGTATAATAAAAGTATCTTTCATGGGGTTGTATTCCAAGGAACCACTCTATACTTCACTGAGTTACACCAAGATTTTTAATCTCTATGCCACACACTTAATGAATGGATTAGTTCTCCTTATATAGAAAAATAGATCTAAAAAATATACCAAACTAATATTTACCAAATCCTCACCGTGTACCATGCTCTCACAAACTGTTATTCCCTACATTGTTCGTGTATCACCTTTTCCTTTCGGTGGCCCTTCACGACTCCTAAAAACACTTCCTCAATTCCACCAATGACAAGAAATCCCGCATATTGTAAGTCTTCAGCATAAACCATTTTCGGTTCCGTGAAGTATTCTCACTATGCAGTTCGCATTTCTCCATTCTACATAGCATATTTTGTGATCCATGAACTATTCCTAGAAATAACAATTTACATATTTTCTTTGCAGAAATCCCCATATTTCCAAAAACAAACACCTGAGTTTGAGGCCAAAATATTTGGAATACACTAGGAAATTATGCCACCTAAAACCATTTCTTTGATCTATATTATAAGATCAATTGACTTGCAAACCCCTTAATCTCCCCAATGTTTATTGACTACAAACACAAACCATGATCCATTTCCAGCAAAAAACAACATTGGTTACAATAGTGGTGTTACTTTCTAGGGTGTTCCAATGCTCTATATGTTCAATGTGTATGTCTTGGGGCTTGATGAGCATGTGATTGTCTATGTAAGGTAAGAGGGTACAAGCTGTTCTGACCTATTGTGATTCATGGCATGTTATTATTTATACTTCATAGCCTATTTGGGTTACTTTTGGTTTGTACTATTTTGATTGTACACCATAGATTTGATATGATATGTGATAGATGGTTTTGATTGATTTGATATATATAATTTTTATTTTTATATGAAATTATATGAAAAATTATTACCTACTTTATTTGAAAATAAGGAAAAAGGAAAAGCTAAAATTGTTTTCCCATGATTTTCATATGAAAACTGTAAAATAGTATATTGTGCCCTATTTTATTTAATGTTAAACATACTTGTATTATTGTTCAGAGACATGATATGGAACACCTAGGTGGGGACCTTCTAAGAAAATTAGCTCACACACTATGTTCTTATTTAATGGTCTGTTGACCTGGTTAGGTATTTTGATATATGGATTGGTAAGGCGCTTTAGTTAGGGGGTGAGATTTTTTTCCAGCTAGGTTTTGTGTAGGTAGATTGTGGGATGGTGTGAGTTTTCACATGCTATCACATAGAGACTATTGGGGTATCTATTCTAGTTTTATCAACTTTTGTAGTTGGAGTTTTCTCTTGGAGATTGTTTTGATACCATTTTAGTTATATCACTTCCATTTCCATCCTTCTGTTATATCATATTTGTGTTTTTTTTCATCTACTATTTTCTTATATACACTTATATATAAGACATGTTTTCTAATTCATGTTGGGAGAAATCATTCCTACTAGTTTTTATTATTACCTATGTTCTAGACACTAGCCTAGGGGGATTATGAACTCCCATCAAGTATATGAAAATATTGGTTTGGTACTAGTTTTTTAGTGTATTTGGGTAGGGATCATCATAGTTTGTCATCAATGGTATTCTATCTTCATTATTCCTTGTCTTTGGATTTTTTGTATATGGGAGATAGGATTTACATAACATGAGATGCATAATATAGTGAGTAATTATCATACTCTATCTGTGGAAAGACTCAATATACAATTAGATTTTAGGATGTGCATCCCCTATCTTGAGTTTTGAACATAATCTTAGTTTTTATTATGTTTTTTCTTGTTTTAAATGAGATTATCCTATTTCATGATCATTTATTTTGTTTTATTTTTTAGTAGTATGTCTCTAAGATATTTTCTATGAGTTCTTCTAGAGGGTGAAGCTGATGATCCTTTAGAAAACCATCCTATGGATCAAAAATTTATCTAAGAAATCATGTGGTAAGTACATGTAATGTATCAGATTGTACTACAACCTTGGGATATAGTAATTGAGGTATATTCAGAAGCTGTAAGAGATAGAGATCAATCATGGGAGTTCTTGCATGAGAATACACCATTACTTAAATATATGACCAAACCTCAATAGTTAGAGGACCGAATTGATGATATTGATCATATTTTTGACTTATTGGGTACACCTGAGAGTATCAAGGTGAAGTGCATGGAATTACATATTGAGGGTCCTAGTGGTGGGATTCAATTGTACTTGTAGATAATCACATTGGTATGGATTGGAATGTTTTCAATACTATCTTATTCTAGTAGTTTTTTATAGAGTCACTCTGGATGGAGAAGTCTTCATAGTTCCTCTATTTTCAACAGGAAGAGCATTCTATGTCAATGTACACCAATCAGTTTGTTGAGATTTTTCATCATACCCCAGAAGTGATAAATAGTGATATGATGAAAGATCATAATTACCTTCATGTTTTGAAACTAAATATCATATTTCATGTATTTATATAGAATATTTCAGTCTATGTGAAGAATGTGGATAAGGCGATGATTGAGCAAATGAATATGGTACATAAGGATGGATATCCATACCCTTATATTCCACCTAGTAGAATCTTCAGTGTCGCGCCCGAGGAAAACAGGGAGTGGATGAATCATATAAGGAGGGGTGGAGGTGGTTCTTAGGAGAAAGCCTCTTGGGAACCTCTAGATTTAATTAGTACTGTGACGCTTACTTTATATCAACATGGAATGGTCAAAAACGACATTATTTTCCTTAACCTATAAATATTTTAAAATAATAGTGGGAGTTATGGTCATAATCATCATTTTAGTCAGTCTATGTCTACACCTCGATATGGTCAGGGATAATTGTATCCAAAGGCTATTAAGATGAAATCGTATTTTTTAAATATTATAAGGATCTA
This sequence comes from Viscum album, assembly GCA_963277665.1. Classification (NCBI taxonomy): domain Eukaryota; kingdom Viridiplantae; phylum Streptophyta; class Magnoliopsida; order Santalales; family Viscaceae; genus Viscum; species Viscum album. The sequence continues at coordinate 1,330,086,528 of OY728166.1, read as the reverse complement.
TCCAGAGACCTTAGGAGTGAATCCCATACACACATTAGATGATTTTCTGGTGGAGTTTGATGTAGATCCAGTGACAGTGAGAGGTACTTTCTTTATTTATTCTTCTATTGAGGTTTCTTTATATGATATTATTAATTCCAACATATTTATATTCAGTTGCTATGTTTATATTGTTATCCTTTCAATAGAGATCATGTATTTTGTTATAGAGATGGAGACACCTCATTGGAAGAGGAAAGTGAAGGGGTTTTAGTGTCCTTTTGTGCTATTATTAGTTAATGCAGAGGTAGTCTAGGATTTTCTCATTATTGGTATGGATATGTTTGACTACATCATCAGGATATATTGAATTGTTGTACATCATGTTGAGGATGATTTCTACTATCATCATTTATAACTTCTTATGGTTTATGGGAGTTTGTAGGTGGTTCATATAGAGTGGGATCCAAGGTATTTTCATGCAGGACCATCCCACCTAGAGATCAGTAGATTTTTTGTCTAATGTAGCAGTTGACCCATGGATGTTATTTATATTTTTGATCTTACTACATTGTTTAATATTTTCCAGATGCTTTCCCATATGATTTATCCAAGATTCCTCTAGATGTGGAGGTAGAGTTTACAAATGACTTGGTTCTAGGTAAGTATTTAGTTTTGATACATTCCTTTTATATGGAACCATTGTAGATGAAGTATCTAAAGATCTAGTCATATGATATGATGGAGAAGGGTTTTTTTCTCCAGAGTGTTTCTCCTTGGGAAGCTTATATTCCCTTTTTCAAGAATGAAAATGGTCCACATCAATTTAGTGTGGACTATCAAAAATTGAACCAGGTAACAGTTAATAATAACTATAATTTACCATTTCTGGATGATTTGTTTTATTAGTTAAAGAGTGAAATGTGGTTTTCGAGGATTAATCTTCGTTTAGGTTATCAAAACTCAAATTTTGGAAGTATGATTTAATTCATATGGATTTACAAATTAGGTATGTACATTATAAATATATTTTGATGCCATTTTGTCTGACTAATGCTCCTACAGTTTTTATGGATTTGATGAATTATATGTTCTATCATGATATCAACACTTTTTTTTTGTAGTGTTTTTGGATGATATTTTGGTTTAATTGAGATCCAAGAGGGAGAATGAGAACCATTTGAATACAGTTCTATTAATAATGAGATGTCACTATATTTATGGAAATCCTTAGAAATGAAAACAAAGGATCTGTGAAGTGATGTTCTTGGTACATGTGATTTCAGATCATGACTTATTAGTTGATCCTAAGAAGGTTATGGTTTTTTTTCATCAGAAAAACCACAAAATGTCATTGATATTTTGAGCTTCCTTGGTCTTCCTAGATACTAACAATAGTTTTTCAAAGATTTCTAAAATTTGGTGGCAACTTGGACTACTCTTACTAGGAAAGGGGTGAAATTCATATGGGATAAAATGTTCTAGTATTCTTTTAATGATATGAGAAGACTTCTCACATCAATTCCTAGTTTAATCTTACCTAACCCTGGTATGGGGTATGTGGTATCCTATGATGATTTAGGTATTATTTGGGATGTGATCTTATGTAGGATGATCATGTGGTAGTTTATGGATATCTACAACATCGACTGCAGGAGAAGAATTACCCAACTCATAATTTATATCTTTCCACGGTTATTCATAGGCTTTAGTGTTAGTGAAAATATGTTTATAGTCTTTTATGAGCCCAATATCTTTACCTATATGTCTTATAAAAAATACTTGAATCATATGAAGATATGATGGGTCAAATACCTTCAAATATATTATTATTATATCACCTAAACAATAGGGAAGGGGAATGTCATTTTAGACACTCTTAGTAGGAATATTTCATCTCTAGTGGTTCCGAAATTGAAGTTAGAGTAAAACCTTATAGAGATTTTTCATTTTTATTTATGGAATCTCATGAAGATGTTTCATCTATATTTATGTATAGTGTTTAGTTATCATCATATCTTATTTATTCTATTCTATAGATTCTGAAATAGGATTATGAGTTTAGATTAATTCATCAAACCGTAAATAGTGGAGAGACCGTTTTTTGTTGGTATATCTCTTTATATGGAATTATCAATTTTGTGGATCATTTTTTCATCCCATCATCAGTTGGAGATCTGTTTTTTATTGTTATTTTTCTTCATAGAACATTCATCCAGAAACTATAGATATGTATTCATACATAAGACAATGATCCTGGTGGCCAAGTATGAAGTGTGACATTGTTATTTATGTTCCCTACTATTACACCAACAAAAATATAAAGGTATATCATATGAAAACATCTAGTTTTCTCCAGCCTCTTCTGGTTCTAGTTCCAAAATGTTATGAGGTATCCATGGAATTTTTAGTTGTATTACCAAAGAATTCCTAAAGAAGAAATGCTATCTGGGTAATGATTGATCGGTTTAAAATGTCATCTCATTTTATTCTAATCAGGGACATCACTAAAGTTCAATATCGGGGTAAGCTTTACATATAGTATTTTGTGAGGTTACATGGGGTTATATATTTCATTGGTTCATATAGGGATCAAAGGTTTTCGTTGAGAATAACTAGGAGTATGCCTATAGTGATAGAGACTCAGTTCAGATTGAGGAAAATATATCATATACAAATAGACTGTAGGACTGAGAACACTATATAGATCCTAGAGTATATGCTCAGTGCATGTGTCTTGTATTTTGGTGAGTCATGGGATATAAATAAGAGAATAGTTTAGTTTTCATAAAAAGTAGTTATCATTCTTCAATTAGAGGGTATAATTTCATATAATTCCATGGTCACTCATATAGGTCAACTCTTTGTTGGGAAGAGGTGTGAGAGGCTTATTTGGTGGGGCTAAGTTTGGTTCAGGATATGTCAAAGAGCATACAAGATATACATAGGTGTCTAGTTATAGTATATAGTCATTATAAATCTTATGTAGATCAATCTAATTATATATTGGAGTTTTTCTTAGGTGACTAGGTTTTCTTTAAATTTTCTCCTCAGTTTGGTCACCATCATCCAGGGAATTTTGGAAAGTTTCATTCAAGATATTTTGGACAATTTGAGGTCACTGATCTGCTTGAGATGTTTGTTTATCATTTCAAATTATAGGTTTAGTTTATAGTCATTCATGATATTTTCCACATATCATAACTGAGTAAATACCATCATGATCCCTCTAACATTATAATATGGGAAGATAATTAGATGCAAAAAGAAGTTTGTTATGTGGAGTATCTAGTAGATATTCTTAACTCTAAAGTAAATGTGTTGTTTGGGAAGATGGTTATATTGGCCAGAGTGTTATAGATACACAGATCATATTTTCATGAGACTTGGGAGAATGAGTCATTGAAGAGGGAGAAATGAAATCACCTATACTAGACTTCATTCTTCTACTTGACTTCTTTCTGAAGGAAAGTATTATAGTGTGGAGTTTGTAACATCACTTTACCCACTTTTAGGTAATCCCCTCCTATTTACATTTTTTCTCTTTAATTGGGTGCATCTTTAGACTCCGAAGGATATAGAACTTTTTTGATAAAAATAACCAAATTTTTAAGGATTAATGTTTGTTTTAATTAATGGAGTACATGTATAAATGTGAACTATATTATTTAGGTTATCCCAAAGTTTGAATAATGACTTAGGTGGGTTCAGTTTTCATGAAAGAACAAATTTTTCTCAATGTATGTATGAAATTTAGACATCGTGTAAGGATTACACAAGGTGTAATATTTTTTAGGATTAAGTCATGAGCTGATTATAAAACATTAAAGATTATATATCATGTAGGGGTTACACAGTGTGTAATATTAAAATATTAGATTTTTAATAAAAAATGAAACACATTTTTCGGCATATATGGACCATGTGGATTTCACCATGTGTAAACGAATTACACACCACATATATGTGATGGACTTATCTTTTAGGGATCCATACGTGTGATATGTTTATTAATTCAAAGGTTTCTCTTGACCTAGAGCTCCCATCAAATGATTTTGGGAACCAACAACCCTTCTAAATTGATTCATCCATCATTTGATCATTACATTTCGGCATGGTATGTATATGGGTGATGAATCCTATATTCTTCCACATTAACATTGATCAAAGTACATCGGTTATATTGTGGTTTCATATCTGTTGAACTGAGGTGATGTTCGTATTGTTTCTTTTCTAGATCCATTGTGCGATATTATTTTGGAGGCAGATTCCTAGTTGGTTGTGGTGTGGACGGTGTGTGTTATTGAGGTATGCAATGACATTTCCTCTTCCCTAACCCATTTTATTAAATTGGATCAATTATAATTGGTGTAGGTTGATTAAAGGGCCTTTATTGTTGTTATTGGATTCTTTCTTATGGTATATCCTCTTACGGGAATGTACGTCCTATGTTTTGAGGTTGGTGTTTCCATCTCTACACTATGTTGTTGAATAGAATTACTATAGTTATTCATGAATTTTTTTATTAAATGATATATTTTTATTGACTAATAATGTTTTTGTTTGTGGAAATTTATTTTTGATAAAAGATGGATTTCCCCTAGTTTTGGTAAATAAAAGGGTTTTCAATGCATTGTGAAATGATATTATGTAATGGTTTTTAAAGCATGATATGATAAAACAGTTTGATAAATTTTTTTGAGAAATAGATAACATTATAATCCATGGGAACATATAAGAAAGGTGTATAAAAATACCTTATCCACTATTAGGGTATTTTCTCATGGGTCTTCCCTCAATTCCCTAGTCTTGTAGTTCTAGGGACTTATTAGACTTGTTAGGGGGTCTCTTTATCGAGTGTTCTACTTATTTCTAGGCTCCATTCGTATTTCTAGAGGCATGATACACACATGATTGTATATGTTTGGTATGAGTTTCATAGCTATCCTAACCTAGTGTGATCCTTGGCATGTTTTTAACTATTCTTCTTGACTGATTTTGGATTCTTTTAGTTTGTACTATTTTGATTATTACTCAATGGATTAGATATGGTATATGATACATGATTTTGGTGGATTTGATATGTACTCATTTGTATTCATATATGAAATTACTTGAAACTTATTTACCATCTTTATTTTGAAATGTGGAAAAAGAGGCAATTAAATTTTTTCCACGATTTTGATTTAAAAATGGATAAACTATAAATCATTACCTATTTTCATTATTGTTGAGAATTATAGGATTATTATGAAGAGAATTGATATGGAACCACAGGGTGGGACCCTACTAATCTCATTATCTCACACCCTACATAACCCTTCAGTGGTGCATAGACATAGTAATTTCTTTCGATTCAAGGAATGTTAAGGCGATATAGTGAGGCAGTGAGGTTTTATGAAAGTTAGGTTTTGGGAAGATGGAGGTTGAGAGGTTTTTATATTTAACACTTTATAACATGGATACTATTGGATATTCTATTTTGGTTTTATCATCCTTTACATTTGGACTTGTCTCTTAGAGACTATTTTAATAATGTTTTGGTTGTATCACTTTTATTACTCTCTTTATATTATGAAATATATTTATACATAACTACTTCTATTGTTTCCATGTTCACATAAATATATATGTCATGTTGTCTACTACTGTTTGGGAAAATCACTCCCTCAATTTGTTGTTGTTTCCCAGGTGCTAGATGCCAGCATCTGGTGATCAGGAACACCCTTAGTATATATGGAAATTCAAGTTGTGTACCAGTTTGAGAGGGTATTTGGGTCAGTTTAGTCACCATTTCATTGTGGTATTTATTGATTATATATTTTTATACTCTAAAATATATGATGAGAATAAAATTCAATTTTGAATAATTAATGAGAATCATAGAAAAATTGAGTAATATGGAAAATTTATCAAATGTGAATTCTGGAATCAAGATGTTTCTTTTCTTGGTCATGTTATCTCAATGGGTGGAATATCAATTGATCCTTCATAGAAATATTCCGTGGTGGAATGGAAATGTCCATCATATATGACCATGGTACATAGTTTCCCTATATTTTCTGGTTATTATCAATTATTTGTCCATAATTATTCATGATTATTAAAACCATTAACCAAGTTAACAGATGAAAGGGTTAAGTTCTTATAGTCAAAAGGATTTAAAAAATGTTTTTAAGAATTAAATATGATATTTTTCAATGTATCGATATTGATATTACCATCTCGAGGGGATATATATAAAATACATTGTAATATATCAAATAAGGGAGTTGGATGTGTTCTTTATAGAATGATAGAGTTATTACATATGTATAAATGCAGTTAAAAATTGAGGAATTGAATTATTGAACCTGTGATTATGATCTGGTAGTTGTAATATTTTCATTGAAGAAATAAAGGCATTACCTTTATAATGAATGATGTCAAATGTGTAGGATCACAAAAATGTTGAAATATATCTTATCATTTAAATTGACCAACATAAGGTAAAGGTAATATTTATAATTACTCATCGATTACGATTTCTTATTACACTACCACCCTAGGAAGGAAAATAAGGTGGTTGATTCATTCATTAATAATGATCATGGAGTTTTTACTAAAATGTGGATTGAAAATGATCAAATATTCATGGATTTAGTAACATTAGATATGGAAACCATTATGTAACGGGAACATCACATTTATTTCAAATTATTTCCAAAACCATATTTAGTAGTGAAAATAAAAATTTATCATCTTGATAATAATATTCAAAAGAAAATCAATGCCATGAATGATGGGAAGTTGGGTCGACATAATCTATGAAGAAGCTATATTGAAATTTTGAAGCGGATATGTTTTTTATCCATCTATGAGTTGTAAATATAATTATTATATGAATCTTATAGAACAAACATCTCAAAATACATTGGTTTTGAAAACATGTATCTGGATATGAAAGAATATTTTTTATATGGTTATATGAAGCAAGAAATTATAGATTCTGTATCAATATGCTTGGTTTATATATATTTAAAGGATGAGAGAAAACATCCTAAAGGATTCTTGAAACCTTTATCTGTTCCTATGTGGAAAGAGGATGATATTTCTACTAATTTCATCACTGTATTTCAAAATACTCCTAGAAAGAATGATTTTTCATGGGTTATTTTGGATTGTCTTAAGAATTACAAAAATTTATTTACTATTAGGAAGATATAATTTTTTACTTACTCATGTGTCTCTATATTAATGATGTTGTGAGAATTTATGTTGTACATATTTTGATTATATGTGATCATAATTTGTGGTTTGCATCCAATGTCTGGATGAGTATTTAGAAGGATCTCGAAACCAATCTACATTTGAGAATCACATATCATCTAAAAACTGATCGGTATCCTAAAATGATTATTTTCACACTATAATATATTTTTAGGTCTTCTAAAATTTAATTTCATGGAATATGGGATTATTATTTACCTTTGTTTTAATTTTTATATAATAGTATCTTATATTCATTCATTAAAATGGATCCATATGAAGCATCATAAGAGAAAAGGTTTTGTACTCTAACTTTTTTGGATGAATATTGTGAAATGAACCTTATTGTACAAGATCTAATTTATAAAACAATGGTTAAAGTGATGATTTTTCAAAATCATATTAGGATAGCTCAAATTAGACAAAAACATTATGTCGATAACTGAATGATTGATTTAGAATTTAAATTGGGAGATTAGGTTTTGTTGGAGTTATCTATTTTTAATGGTGTTATAAGGTTAAAAAAGGAAGGTAAAAGAATATTAAGGTATATCTAGACCTTTTAAATTCTATAAATAATTAGAGTTGTGGCTAACCATTTGGAAATTCCACCATGCCTATCTAAAGATCATGACATGTTTCATATCTCACTATTGAGGAAGTACAAGCCAAGCACAATGCATGGGATAAATTTTGAGTAAATAGATTTGGAGCATGATTTATTTTTCCATGAAGTGCATATACATATTATTGACACTAGAGATAAACTGTTCCAGCATCGGAAAATATGTTTGGTGAAAGTTCTTTGGAGAAATCACAAACTATAATAGGAAATATAGGAGATGGAAGATGCTACGAGAAAGGATTACCCCCATTATTTTAAGAAATTAATTATATTAAAATTTCAAAACATAAATTATTTAAGGGGGTATAATTTAGTACTCAATATCATTCTATAATAGGTATAAATTACATCCATAGATTATTGCCCAATGCACACCGTTTTACTTTATCATTATAATATAAACAATTCATTGTTATTATTACAAGTAAAATTTATAAATTTTTGAAGTTTTATTATATAAAATGGATAAATTATATTGAGAATATAAGTTCTATTTTATATTAGGGTTAATTTTTGGGATTTTCCCAAAATATCATTTTTTTAGTGAATAGTGAAAAATGTTGATTTTTGAAAAACATTCATTTATTTTATTTATATCAAGTAATTTAAAGGTATAATTATGTTTTTTATTTTAATTTAAATTAATATAGCATTTATTTTATTAAATATAATATTATTAATTCTATATAAATCGTTATTATATTTGGTTTTGGCATAAGATTACTTTTATGATTAAAAACATATTTTTCGAAAAACACTATTCTACATTGTATTTTTTGAATTTATATTATATTTAATTTATATCACTTATAAGAATTTAATCATGAAAAAAGGATCTAATATTTTTAGTTATGTGGTTCAAATTTAGTACTTTCTTCAATTTCTGTTTTGGTCATTATGAGTTGTATTTTTGGTAAAATTATTGTCACCATGGTAAATGGGTAAAAGATGTTAACTAAGGTTAAAAACCTCTTATAAGGTGATAAAATATCAACTTAATTCTTATTTTGGGAAATTATATTGACCATTATTTCATTATCTTTAAAATATAATTTTTTAAGTACCATTTATTTATGAGTAATACCGTTATAATATTTAATGGCTATGAATAATTATCAGTGAGCCACTCACCTCACTAATGAAATGACACCTCCTATAATAAATTATTAACACCATATAATCCATCTATATTGACCAATATCTTACAAAATACCTTCCCAATATCCCTCTCTAGTATCTAGAGGTTAGGGTCTCCCCAAAATATGGCTTCAGGAACAATTAAGGTGCAGTACAAAGGAGGTTTTTCAAAGAAGATATAAAATTCTTACTAGAGTATTTTTATCATTATTTCTTATTTCATACTATTGAAATATTGTATAACTATTGTGATATGATAAAAAAATAATTTAAAATACAATACATGTTTATTTTAATATTTTTAGCGCCCTTTATCATCTCCTTTTCCATCCTATGGAAAATGTAAACGTCAATTATGCATACATACGACCTACTATCACCATATAGTGGTGTAATTAATTTACCATAACCAATTTACTTATATTTTTATATATATTTAAATAATTTATATATATAATATATATGAAATTAATATTAATTTTTTAATATAATATATCATCTACCTTTGGACCCTTCCACTTGATAAAAAAGATAAACTCTTGTGGGTATTTGTGGACTACCATATCTATGAAGCGATGTGATTCAATTTCAGTGTCAAATTTTCATAGATGATTATAAAATTTTAATAAATATATAGAAATTAAAAATAAGTGATGGTTAATTTTCAATATATAATTCAACCAAGACCTCGTTGATTACAGTGAACACGCCTATGCTATTTTGAGTTTATAAACTGAAGGCCCTCCAAAATTTCTAATGTGATCTTAACCAATTTACAAATTATAAAATAAATTGATGAAATAGAAGGGATTAATAAAAGTAAATAAACCTAAAAATGGTAATTGATAAATAATAAAATTAATATATGTTTATTATATTGGAGTTAGAGTACGTACGTGGAAATTCGGGCTTGTGGTAAGAGTTTCTTATACAATCCCATTTGTATTTGAGATTGTTTTTTTAGGTTTAAATTTAAGGAAATTATATTATATTTATATTTTAAACTCCATATATTTTATTATTTTTTAAATATCTATATATTTAAATGGGTTTCTTTTATTTTCCACACTTCAGAACTTATAATGAATAAGAAAAAGTTATTATGAAAAAATACCTATTTTCTTCTCTTTGTTATAAATATTTCTCCTTCACATCCATTTTCACTCAAATGTTTTCAAGAATATTTTTAATATTTTAAAATTATTATTGAAATTAATTTTCCACTGTATTTTACTTCTTTTAAAATGGTTTAAAAGTAATCATTTTGGTGTATTTTGAACAAGGTACTATTGATTTTTTACCAAAAGTGTTAATGAAATTGTAATTTTATCATTTAATAAATGAATGAGTTTTCCACCAAAATAAATATTATTTTTTGAAGATTAAATTACATGTTTCTTTGTTTTTTTCAATGAAAACCACTTCCTCATTTTTATGTAAATAATTATTTAAAATTTGATCAAAATAAAAGGATATTTTGAAAATGTTTTAAAATAATGGATTTAATATTAATTTAATGGTATTTTCGTCTATGTCAACATCCTTTAATTATTATTATGATTTACAAGAGATATACTCTAATGATACCATCCATATTATATCTATGGATAGATTATGATAATGTTGTTCTATTTATTTAATTGGGGAAATAATAAAATTTTGTTTTATATCATTTCAATATGGATATTAATGTTTATTATTTTTAAATTATTATTATTATATTTTATATGATGAATTATTTGTATTTAGTATGTTATGGGCGGGGCCTATTATATCCCCCAATGCAAAAATAGGTCACATGAGAAAAAACTAGTTATGGTATTTACTGTTTACCATTACTCTTTATGTGTGATGTCTTAAAACTAGGCCTTGATGGTAAGATTATAGTGTCCTGAACTATGGAATATATCATTAAGAAAATTGTTATTGTTATCAATGTAATTATTTATATTATTATGAGATTCATGAAAATATTCCCAGTTTATAATACTATTTTTATGGAATATTTGATTATGGTTTATCTCTAAAATATTATTCTTGATTTATCTATTATATGATAGCTTATGTTTTATGATTTTTCTTATTGATCATCATAAACCACCCTTTATTATATTTTCTTTTACCCATGATACCAATGATGGATCTATAAATAATTTTAGTGATATATTAGAATAAATAATAATGGACTCACTAGAATTTTAAGTTGAATTTAATGTTTTAAAAATTAATGTGAGAACCATGTATGTATATAGTCTCCAAAAATACTAATATATATTATCCTTTGGAATATAATCTATTTTATCCTGTTCCAATATACTAAAATAACCACCAGCTCTGGGTGATAGTAGTTGGGGTGTTACAAGTGGAACCTTTATAATTATTTTTAACTTTTAAATTTTATAAATTTCATACTCATGGTCAAGTGGAACTAAATATTTTTAATTTTAGAGATCAGGTGATCCAATCAGAAATCCTATGATTAAAAAATAATAAAAATGATATTTTCTTACCATACCATAGAATTTTAACCCTAAGTAAATAATTTCACCCTCTACTGGGGTGATAATTTTTTTGCATTGTTACTGTTCATTATGATCAAAAATAAATTTCAACCCACTAATAAATTTAAACCTGCTAATTCTAAAAATGAAATCCATTTTTATGATTCGATTTGTAGATGTCTCAAGAATTTATTTTTATATAGTCATGTAAAAGGCCATGAATAACATTTTTAAAAAAAATATGTTTTCAAGCCTAGAAATGAATTTATAACAAAATAAATTATAATGTGGATTTATTTGGAATTAATTTCATTAAATTTATTAAAAGGGTACTAACATTACATGAAAACCAATCTAAAATTGAATTGGGATTTAGAAATACAATAAAATAAATTATAATTTTTTTTTAAAATTGGTATTTTTCATTATTCATCAAAAAATCAAATTTTTTATAAAAAAAAACAAATCAACATAAAATATTTTATCATTTGATATAAAATATTAATTCCATTTTTTTAAATTAAATGTATAAAATTTATATATTTAAATTTTAAATAAAAAAATATAATACATGTAAAACACTGTAGATATAGTAAAACTATTTCTTTTTGGATTATAAAATTTACATAGAATCATTGGAATGAATTTGAATCCAAAAATAACTAATCCAAAATATTAATAAGATATTAAATTGATTTATTATTAATATTTCCTAGGTTTTTATATTTTTCATTGTTAAATAAATTGCATCCTTGCAATTTTATTCATTAGTTAAAAATGCATAGATATTTTTTCTTCATAACATTGTTGGATTTCCATGTTGCTTCCTAAATCATATAGTTTTTCCAAAAAAATATTAATTAGGTGACTTACCATATTATATAAAGCCTTCTCTCTATAATCTAAAATCTATGAAAGATTCTCCTCATAGTAATGATTTTCATCAATCTATATGACCTCGTGGATCAAAACATGAGATGCATCATGTATATGTTTCCTTAAGAATGAAACATGAAACACATCATGTTTCTATGATAACATTAGTGGTGAATATACTTGGTAATGAACTAATACAAAATTTTCTATAATTTCATATGAACCAATAAACTATGAGATTAAATTTACATTATTTTCTATATAGATATATATATATCACATTTATAAGGTGTTGTTTTAAGAAAAACATGATCTCCTGCCTCGAATGAAAGATCTTTCCTCTGGTTATCTACATAACATTTTATATTTATTTGAGATACCCTCATATGGTGTCAAATAATATTTACCATTTCCACTATATCATCTACCAATTATAGCCCCAATAACATTATTTCTCTAACTTCATCCGAAAATATTGGTTTCGGACATCTCATTTCATATAATTTCTTAAAAGGATCAACTTATATACAAGAATGAAAAATATTTTTGTAATGAGATTAAACTAATGAATGATATTAATCCAAAATTCCATGACAATCAAATGAGAAAGCCCGAATCATTTCCTCCAAAGTCTGAATTATTCACCATGACTGTCAATCTGAATGAGGATGAAAACTTATTCTGAAAAATAACATAGAACCCAATGAATTCTAAAGTCTTATCCAAAAACATTATGTAAATATAATATCATGATTAGAAGAAATATGGAAAGATGAAATTCCTATAACATCACTATCTATTTAAGGTAGAGTCTATAAATTTGTTCTAATATTTTTTTTCTCAAATAGAAATAAAATGAATAGATTGTGTTGATAGATAACTAGAAACCCAATATCCCATTATTACGTCAATATGTTTTTAATAATACTACCAAAAACCCATAGATATATTCTAATATTTCCATCCTACCATTTAAAATTTTTAATAATCCCATTATTTAGTTATCACTTAGCATTATCCTATTTAAAATTAAAAAACATTATGGTAAAATCTGTAATATAATTCTCCATTTCTTCCCCAAAATAATATTCCTATAAGAATTTGTACACATTAGCACTGCCAGGAACAATATAAAATATATATATATGAGTTTCAATCAATAATTACATTTTAAAATGGTGATCAATTTTCATAAACAACATCATTACAAATCTTAAAACACCTTCTTTGTAAATATTAAAATTTTGAAACATACCCTTATTAATAAACTCTTCTCTTTTATACAAACCACGATCTTCCTTATGATCATACTTAATTATTTGAGAAAAGATAACGATACTAACACCTAAACAAAAATATTTGGAGTTCTTATTTCATAATTTGTGTTCCAATATTCATTAAATCATTTTAAAAGGACCATATTCCAAATATAGAATAACTATTGATTTATTATGTTTTTTACTTAAGGAATGATATGTATTGTTATATTTACCAAGATAATAGTGAATCATGTTATAATAATATTTTACTAGTTCTAACCATATTCTATTCCTCAGGTTCAATTATTTTTGATTTAATATATGTTGTAAACTATTATGATCACTGTATATTTAATATGTTACCCCAAATAAAAGATTCCACATAATGTTCAAATAAAATCCCACCATATCAAACTTAAGATCATGTGTTGGATAATTATTCTCATGGAGTTTCAATTGGTGTAATGCATATGCAATTACCTGATCATATTGTATTAATACACAACTAAATATCTTCAAATTAACCTCATTGTAAATAATAAACTCCTATATTCATGATGTAAATAAAAAAATTCTACCATTAACAAGTATTCTTTTCAAATCCTTAAAACATTAATCACATTCCCTTATTTAAATGAATTTAACACTTTTTCATGTTAATATAGTTACTGGGATAGATAACTAAGAAAATTGTTTAAAAAACCCATTAGTAATAACATTATAATCCAATAAAACTTCAAATAATAGGGACATTTATAGGACATGTCCAATTTCCCACCACTATAGTTTTAGCAATGATAAATAGTTATGTCATATTTAGAAATTATATTCCAAAAATAAAGAAATACGTTCAAACAAAAATTTAAATTTGTTAAATATTGTATAAAAAAACACCTTTAATGTTTATAGAACCATCCTTATATGTTTCTCATATTCCTCAAATCATTTTGTATAATCTAAATTTCCATCAATAGACACAATAAAAAAATTATCTAAATGCTCACATAAAACTATAATAATAAGATTCATGAATATAGTGTGTACATTAGTCAACCACAAAAGGCATAACCACAAACCCATTAATTCCATTCCTTGTATAAAATTACATATTTGTAATGTATCTCCCATTTACAATTATCTAATGATATCTATACCTAAGTTCAATCATTTAAAAATATTGTATTATCAAAATATTTCACCACTTCATTCAATCGTAGTGAATTTCCTTATGTAGTCACAAAATACATTTTCACACCATTTTGATAATGTTCTTAATTATTCACATAATTTATGCTTACATTTTGACACATATCAGTATAATGGCCCATATCATTACATTTAAAACATCACACATTCTTATTATCGTAACTAGTCTAACTATTACCATGATTCTTTTCATTTTAATCATGAATTAAATTTCTCAACATACCAAATTGATGAAACTTTATATAATTCATTAGAAAATATAAAAAATATATTCTTAACACACTTATCACAAGAGGAAAATATAGACCTCTAACATTTATATTTCTTCAGTAGTGGATTTTCCATTACTTTATAGTTGTATCATTTCTTATCTATATAGTTATAAAAGTAAAAAAACTCCATCATGACCTTCTCAAGACTCTGTGCAGCTTTATCATAGTTTACATATTCATTAGAGTTCAATTATCTTAAAATACTTGGTTTCAATAATGTGTAAAACCTACTAATTTTAATATCATGGTATAGAATAAAATTTTGTGTATAACTAGACAATCTATTAATGTTAGCTCCATATGCAGAAGAACATCACTCCTTATTTTTTCTTATCTTTTAAAAAATTCATTTTCATCATAATTTAATAAATCTTAAAGAATCACCTCTTAATTAAAATATACCTAAATATCTTCCAATACATGTCATCAATATTATCTTTTTTCCTTTGTATTTTGAACCAATATCCACCACTGATCGACTCATCTAACAAAAAAATAATTTGAAAGAATTTAATTTTGATGTTTAGAAGAGAAAAATATTATAATATCTATTCTATGGAGTTGTTCCATCCATTTTCAACCACTAGATATGAGGTTCCAAAAACATTGTACACAATGTTGTTTCGTAAAATGATCCACAATAGACATGTTCTTATATTGGGAGTTAAGTCACTATCTGGTATGGGTACCACTATTAATAGCCCATATCAAGTAATTTATTATAGTTATAAACCACTAAATTATAATTCCAACCATTACCATTTACTAATTGATAAAGATATTGTTCTGATAATTCATTACCACATCATTCAAAATATTTGCTATGTGGAAAACCATTATGAAAAAAAATTTGATTAGAGAAAGTAACATGGATAACCTCTATGTTCTATCATGATAATATAGTCTATAGATTAATATTCCTTAAATTATTTTCTTTAATTTGATCATAACCACTGAAATTAACTAACCCTTGATTTTATACCAATTATAATGACTCATAAATCAGTTATCTTATAATTATGATTTTAATTACAATGATTGGTATTTATTAAATTCCCTTGATCTTTTAGGTTTAGATTTTTATCGAATTTTGAAAGACTCTTACAAATCAAACCATTATTATAAAAAGTTTACACATCAACTCAATATCCATTTTTTCATAAAAATAAAATTATTAAACGTAAACTCATTCTTTATTTAAAATATGTTTGTTCCCTTTATGATGAATTCTATTAGTGAAAATATAGAACTCTATATGTTTATTACTCATCCTTAAGACCTATAAAAATATCTAAGAATGTGGAATAAGAAAAAATCTCAATAAGGGATATAAGAAAAAATTAACTCATTAGTCCATTTTGAAAATCAGGAAATCACATAGAAAATTTATCTTTTATATAATTAACCATGAGCTCAAAAAATCATTAACTTAGTCATGAATTTTACTTTACTTCCAAAATATTTTCAGAAAATATCTCATAAGAAATATTAAAGGAAAAATCCTAATCAAGAGGGTTTCCTATACAACTTTGGTACTTTTGAAAAAAAAATCCATTAACCCTTAAAAGGGACATAACATTTCCATTAAACATAAGCTCACTAAATTACCTTATGAAATAAAAATAATTCAATAAAAAATAATTTTCAAGAATAGAAAATTCATTTATGTACCTTAGGAGATTATGTTCATATCACTCTTTCAACAACTCTTACAAGAACTCTTTCAAATGAAATAACCTACACAGTGAATTCCAAAATATATTACATAGAGAACAAAATCATTACCCAATGAATTATAGAGATATATTAGGTTGCATCATCATCATGAACAAATTTAAAAGGATATAACATATATAAAACATAATTTAATTCAAATTTATATTATAAAATATTATAAAATATTTGTTTCATCACATATATAGAAGAACCTTTTGGATTCATGTTAAAATAAGGATAAAAATATGTTTTCTATTGAAATCCCTTAAAATTATAAATTCCTATAAGAATAAGAAAATAGGTTATTCTTTGAAAAAACATGAAAAAGTATAAATTAATATTCATAAATAACATCCTTCATAATGATTTGAAATTATATTCTTTCTGTATACATTAAAAAATATTTTCTATAACACTTTAAAAAAAAATACCCATATGAAATATGTTGAAAAAATACAATTTCAAAAAACTAAAACAAAACTCAAATATTATTTTAAAATTACATTAAAAACCAATTTTAGTATATGATTAATAGTATTGAATGATTTTAAGAAACATGGATATGAGGGGATGGAATATTCATAAATAAAACATTAAATTATTTTAAACAATGTTTTAAAGAAAATCTAATACATTGAGTCTAACTTGCCAAATATTTTCTTTAACTCTTATTCATTGGAAAACCACCTTTGGATTTCAACTTATCTTATATTAGATTATTGTTTTGGTGAGAAAATTACCCATAGGATAAGGGGATGGAAGTTATGAAGTGATTTTATTGGTTCTTGGCTGAGCTATACTATTGAATGATTATGAATAAATGAGGATAGGTGGTTCCCATTTATAAGTGAGGGGAGTGACACTCTTAGAATTATATATTACAATTCAATGTTATAAATTTCTTTTTCATGATCAAGGGTAACTAAATATTTACAGTTTAGAATATAAGGTTTCAATTTATGAATTCACCAAATCAAATAAGAATTATAACCATATTTTATATCCTTATAACAAATTTTTAACCCTACTTAACATATTTTACCATTTATTGAGGTGATAACAATTTACCATGAGTAATATCCATTATGAACAAAAGTTAAAAAAACTAATTACTAAATTTTAACCCTGTATTTGAAATATGAAATCCATTTTTGAAAATTTATTTTTTATAATTGTTGGAAATTATTTTTAATGTAAGATTGAAAAACGCAACAAACACCTTTTTTAGAAAAATGAATTTTTAATGAAAAAATGAATTTATATCAAAATAAAGTATAACTCTAATTTTTATGGAATTAACTTGATTAATTTTATTTAGTGGGGATAAATTTTTTTCCCAACCAATACAAAATATAATTTATGATTTTTAAATACGTGAAAAAATGATAGTTTTTTTAAAGAAAAAAAATTGTATTTTCACTATTCATCAAAAAATAAATCATTTCAAAAAATCCATCAATTTCTACATTGATATTTAATTTATATGATAATATCAACAATGGAGTCCATTTTATTAAATTTAGTTTTTAATATTTTAAAAAATTACTTTTAAATAATACCATTAAACACATAAAAAACATTGTTTAGTTAGAATAAAACTATATAATGTTCAATTTCAAAAATAATATAAATTAATTATAATGAATGTGAATCCAGAAAATATAGTAAATAATATTAATAATACATAAAATTCATTTATTATTAATATTACCCATGTTGTCACAAAGTCACTGTATACCCATTTTTTAATATGCAATATACTTTATATGATGTATAATATTTTTATTGATATATACTGGAGAATGGAAAAACCATATGCACTATGTAAAGTTTCTCAAGTGGTGCTAAATATGAGAAGAATGAAATAAAGGGAATACCCTTATAGTTATTTTCAGGTTTTCCAAAATAAAATATGTAATATTTTTTCATATGAAATTCAAGGTTTTATCCTTTTTTTATTAGTGGAGTTACTCACATTATTAATTGAGGATTCACGCTATATTTTTATTCATATATCCATATAGTATTTTAACAACCACATGTATTATAATTCATATTAAAATAGTAATATATAACTCATAATTCAGTCAAATATGGTTATAGAACCCATCATATTTTTTTGGAGAAAGAAAACATTAGATCTTGAAGGAGATTGTATAGATAATGATATATTAAAAAGGTGGATTTTTATGCACCAATTTCATTGAAATTCTATATTTCAAATATAGAAATATTTAAATAAATGTTCTATGAATATTTAAAGATAATATAGATAGTTGGGAACTGAGATACAACCTATGAACTATGTAAGAGATAATTACTAATACTACAATGGTGGATATTAAAGAGAAAGTCAAAAATAAGAGAAAACATAATTTTGTAGTGTTGTAATACATTTTTTAAGTTCTAGAATAAAATCAGTTGTTTTTGTTCGAATTATTGTAATATATTTGAAGTAACATATGTGTTGAATTCAATTTTTAATTCTTTACCTTGAATAAGAGCATGAAAATTCAAGAAGAGGAAGTTATCTTCGAATCAACAATGCAGTTTTTCTAAACTTTTGTAACATATAAAGTGGTTAGTTTTTCCTCCTAGTACAGTAACACACCATCAACCTATGATCCTTAGATTATCACTTAGTAGTGAACCAAGTAAGACATTGTGTTCTTGAATTTATTTTTCTAAAATTTAGAGAGTGTATGTATCTGTGAAGGCTAGATGATTTTTCTGGGTACAACTAAGCTAAGATATAATTCCTAGATGTGAAGACAAATTAAACACCCAAATTTACCTAACACGTTATGTATGTTGGGATATAGTCACAATAGTTACAGATGTATGAAAAACTAAAATTTCAATTTTAGTGGGTTGGTGTGTGATGTAATTTTGTTGAGTTTATATACAAATACCTCATCTTTCACAATGTAAATTGAACTAAATTATAGGAGGTAAAACCCAAACCCTTTAGTTTCTAGAGTGGAGGTGGGATTTCATATCAATTGATTCCATGATTGGTCTTCCATGGTCAGAAAGAGGTCACAATTTTATTTTGGAAATCATTGACTGACGAATCATTTCAACCCACTTAATAGATATTCAAGAGTAGTGTTTGGTGGAGTTAATAGGACACTTTTAGATGGATGAGATTTTTTAGCTACCTTGATTACCCACAAGGATCAGTTTTTATTATTATTCTTGATTTATGTCCCAGCTACAGAGAGATTTTTAAGGATGCATTCATTAGAACATTACAGATGAGTACAACATTCCGCCCCTATATAGATGGATAGACAAAGGGAACCATTCTGGTTGCTGAGGATATATTGAGGACATGAGTGATGTATTTCATACAGATCTGGGAGGATCACATGCCTTTAATGGAGTTTATGTAAAACAATAGTTATCACTCCACCATTGGTATAGAACATTTCAATGTTGTTTCCCCAATACTAGACAAATTTCAGTGAGATATCCCAAATTGGGCTAAAGTTAGTTTTTTTAATGGTGAAGATGATGAAAGAAATCTTGGAGTGGATTGAGAATACTTAAAGATTCATAATTCTTATATAGACCAATTATGGAGGCCTATATACTTTGATGAGGGAGGTTATTTATTCCTAAAGGTCTCTCCATGGAATTATTTACAAAAACAAATTTGGGGAGTCAGGCTATCCACAAGATTTATTGGTCCATTTTAGATATTTTATAGGGTGGTGTTGTTATATAATACTTGGAATTGTCCCTACATTTGAAAATGGTATGAAACATCTTCAATATATCATAGTAGTGGAGATATGTGTATCAGCAATCAGACATTATAGATTGGGTTAAGCTACACATCATGGAAATTGCAACTTTCTCCGAGTACCCAGTGGTGATCATGGATAGGTGGAAGAGGACTATTCATTTTTTGGTTACTCTATTTGTTCAAATTCTTTCTAGAATGGGAACCTTCAGTAGATCTCATGGGAGTGTGAGACCAAGATGCAGTCTCAATATGGTCACCATTTTAAGTAGGTTATGATTTTTAGAGTGAAAGTTCTTAAAGGTGGGTTGGATTTAGAGGCTATAATTTTAGTTATTTGAGCCCATAAAACATTTTAAAAAATATTTTTATTCCTATTTTAAGAGCATACATATATCTTTTGGTGTTGTAGAGCCTCGATATTGAAATATTAAAAATAATATATTAATTTTAGTGAACATTTGTATTCATGTGAATTTTTATTTTACTTCAAAACGAAGCTTTTAATGGAAAATAATAGACTTCTTTTGAGTTTATAATTGTGGATTTACCCTAGGTGAGACCTAATTTATATTCACTTCAGTAGTTTCCAAAACTCGCCTAGGTATCAAGTATTTTAAGAAAAAACCATGAAACATGGGGTTTTACTATTTTATAATTCATTTTCCCTAATAATTAGTTTAGAAACCAAAAACATAAAATTATATTATGTGAGATCTAGAGAGTGACCAAGATATTTTAGAGATCTAGGGGAATACTTGGTGAGTAATCATGGGATATGGGAGGTTGTGTAAGTGTATAAAATCCATGAAAGGTAGGTTGAATGAAGGGTGGTGGAAAAAGTAAGTGCTAGGAGTATAGGTGAGAGGGATAGGTAGCTCGGTGGAGGTGGAGAACATCAAATTCATTGATGGTTTTTACGGTTAGAAAAGGTAATCATCATGAGCTGAGACATGTGTGGGGTGATGAACACTCGACCACTATAACCTCATCCAACAAGGTATCCTAATATCATGGGACTAGGCCATCCCATTATCTAGGAAAGGTGAGAGGGATAGTTCCCAATCACATGGGCCTTGTTTAATGGGCCTTGACACATAATTAAGGTTGCCCAACTCATCTCACATCTGGTAAGGCCTATCAGGCTAGTTCCTCTAACCTGACATGGTCAGGTGATGCATTGTGGTGAACATGGGTATCACTTTTCTATATAATGTGGTGCATGTATTGTGCACTCAAAAATAAAAGGTGCCTTCACCTTCTACCAATGTGCTTGATGGTGTGCCCTATGTTTTCCACATGGCCCTATATTCACATAAGTGGAATTTTTTCATATCATCCTCATATTATATTGGTTTTGATCAAATAAATATCTTATCTTAATCATTTTTTCATGTAAATTTCAATAATGTAGTTTTTTAATTCATCTATGGACATTTGGGTGGTTTAATTATTAGTTTTATGATTTGGCCTTATAGGGCTGACAACAGGGTTGAGGTGTGACTAATAGAGTGTTCTAAAGGTTGGTAACCCCCTGGTGGTGTAATTATATCAGGGAATGTATCCATTACATCACAAAGATATGTCCATTACGCCCCCACATAATAGGGTATATAGTCCTCTATATTTGGATTTAGTGAACATTTTATTTTATAAGGGGTATGGGTCATATACTAGGGTTGATATCCCCTAGATTGATACATTTCATCCAGAAAGTTAATTCTTGCACTACATTTTCAGTGAGGTGGTGTGGATTTTATGATTGGTAATTGTGATTCCAATGACTACATATAGTTTCTCCTATAAGTGTATTATGGAGAAAAATTACTTTCCATATGACATGAGTTCTCACCATTAAATCATATATGGGTTTATAAGGGTTATTCTATCCTTTATTCCATTTGGTTTTTAGAAAACAATTCTTCTATTATTCCTTTGTGGTTTTCAGGGTTTGTAGAACCCAAAAATTCTCTGAGAGGTGATGGGTGAATTAGGGTGTTAACTTTTTTTTCAATGATATGGATCATGTAATCACATTGGTAGGAAAATGTTAAACATTTCTTATGGAATTCTGATAATATTGAAAACCCATATACAGAAATAGAAAAATAATAACAATTCAACATGATTAACTGATAAGGGAAAGTCAAAGGATAATACACTAATAGTTTTTCAGAAATAACCTAATCCACTAATATTTACTAGATTATGTGGATTAAAAAATTCAAGACCAGGTCACACTATTCCACTCACACTTCATTTACATGAATTTTAGGGATTACACACTACCTCCATTAGATCACTTTCATCAACTCCCCCTTTCTCACTTCCTTGGGAAATGTATTACTTCATTTATTGACTTGAAGGTCACATAAACAAAATGGATAAATAAGTATTTGTATTTGATTAGTTGTAGACTATTCCTAAACCAAAGTCCTGAATTAATGCATTGAATGAAATTTTATCTCTATCCAAATGTTCAAAACATGCTCATTTTGCAACTCTTTCACTTGCACTAAACGTTTTCAATTTTGAAATACTCATCAATTTCACACAACTTTTTTACTTCTATGCAACACCTCAATTGTAGTGAAATGTTAATTTTGTTTTGAAAATACAACTTTCATAAAATATCATTGTTTCATGAATCTCACTTGGATAGACACACGATAATTTATAAAATATTTTTTACTTCCCATAACTCTACTTCACACAAAACATTCATGAAGAATAGGAAATAGTTTTACATATTGAAATTTGTAAAGTAGACTCAAGGTACCTGCCTATTTATATATAGCTCTATCCCTTCCCATAACTACCTTTCATTTCATCACCCTTGAGGAAAACTTATTGGTTCACTAAACATGAACATTTTGATGTCACCATCTGTGTTCAATTCTATCTGTATTTCATAGGTGCACATGACTTTGTATCCATGAAACTTCCAGACTTGTAAAAAAAATTGTTATCCATATTTCGATGAGGTGGACCTAAAAACTTGTCTGTGCTAAAATCTACAAAACTTCTATGACCTTTTGAGAAACTATTTTATTTACATGATACTCAATCCTTTACAAATAACAGATTTTTATATCCTCTATTTTTTTACCCAAAAATTTTCGAAAACACTCTGAAAGGGTACCACCTTAAACTCTAAATCCACCTACACCATAAGATAACTTTTTTTTAAATATAATTGATCAAAATAGTATGGATTGAAACTAAACATAAAATACATTTTTTTCCTTATATGAAAACTCTTGGTTCCAAAAATATCTCCTTTTTGGTTTATTGAAAATAGGTATAGAAATTTAATAAAGAACCAGCCTCAATAAAAATACTCAATGGAATGAAATAACTTATCCATAGCTCTAATTTTATGTTTTATAAGCTCATTTTAGAAAATAAGTGTTGAAAAAGAGATTTTCATTCCTCGATTGACCACCAACCTATCCACTTCTCCTGCAATTCATTGAATTTCATTCTATCCCGTAGGAAATAAACCTAAAGAGAAAATAATTTGACCTTAGTACACTAAATAGATATCCACCTAGATCATATAACTCCCATATAACTACAGCACACCCACAAAGTGATTAAAACTATTAACACAAATGGGGAAATGGGAACAACTGTAACCTCCTCCTAAACTGGGAGGTGTCTGAAAATTGAGGTTTAACTGATGCTTCCCATGCATTGGTACAACCAAAGGCTTTGTTAGGATGTTAGCCACTTAATCATTAGATTCAACATAATCCATTTTAATATAAACTTGTTAACCCATTTCTTTTATGACGTATTTTATCTCAATATTTTTTGTACATTAGTGTTGAACTACATTTTTCATAAGATCGACCAATCTCTTTTTGTCATAGTGAAAACCCATAGGTTATTTAACCTCATAACCAATGCCAGTTAGTTGTTATTTTATCAACAATAGATGATAGAATGTTTTTTTCACAAGGATATACTTCAATTCAGTTTTTTTAATATATGTTATTTATTCTTTCATGCTCAACCAACCCACATATTTATTTCCAATTAGAATGCACCCCTACTTATGGACTTTTGATCCACCACACCTCTAGACTAGTGAACATTAAAAAAATTTGATAATTCATTATATATTCATACTAAAAATAATAATCCAAAATAGATATTAACCTTAATATATCTCATGATTATTTTAACTAATTCATAATTATCCTTTTTTATATTACTTTGTAAGAGAGCCCCTAAACATGTTACAAAGATGTAATATGTCCATGTTCTAATCAAGTATAATATACTTCCAATGATCCTCTTCTACAAGGTGGTATCTATAGATTTCCAATCCTCGTGATTTGTAATTTTTTCCTTAACTGAATGAAGAATCTACATTGGATTGGATTTATTCATGGTGAATTTATTCAAAATATCTATTGCACACTTTTCTAGAGAAAAGAAAGTGTAGTCCTCATTTTGAATCACAAACAGCCCATAATGAATGTGAGTTCACTAATCATATACATTTCAATGTATCATTTCATGTGCTAAGAAAATTATTCCACTAATCCATGCTATATTTCACCAAATATAATATCATCATGATACACAAACACCCTAAATTGTTCTCCTTGAGAATTCTTCACATAGACATTATGATTGACACATCCTATTTTTAATTGTAACTTCTTCAGATAGGAATCAAGTTAATAATACCATAATTGTGGTTTCATTTTTAGATCAGAAAGATACTCCTTTATTCAAAAAACAATTATTTCATCATGTTAAATTAGAAATCCCACAGGTTGTTAAATATAGAATTATTATTAAAGGAAAACATTTCAAAATTCTATTTTGACATTCATCTAATAAATGGTGTACAATTTTTGAATTCCTATTGATAGGAAGTCCCTAATCCACTCTAGTAGAGATGCTAGAGAAAACCTTTCTTCAACATCAATTCCTTCAATATATATATAGCCTCTACAAACTAGGAATAACTTATTCATGATCACATTCCATAGATCATTGGTTTTTTATAAATATCCACTTTATTGAAATCATAATCCCTTTTTCAGTTTTCTTGAAAATAACCCAAGTATATTTGCTTATCAATCTGATCTTGTTATTCATTCCTGGACTAAACACATGATTCATCCTTTGATGCTTCATCAAATTAGGTTATTTCCAAAATTGATAGTAGAGAATAATTTGATTCGTTCCTTATTATCCTTATATGCATACGTATGGTTCAATCCCCAATGATGTTGTATTAATCAACTTATACCTAATTATTTTCCCAATGAGTTTATGGAATATTTTATTTAAAAATTCTTTCCACTTCTGATTCTACTAAAAAATCATCTTATTTTTATGAACCCTAAATATTAGGCAAGACATCCATAATTTCTATATTTTAATCCTTCTTTGTTTAAATTTTATCTTTATATTAAATCATATCAATATATGATCTCCTCGCATTATTCATTGTTTTTTCATCATTGATCTTGAAATTATTTCATTACACAATCTTTATGAGAAGATTATTGTATCATTTGTCTAATTTAGTATTCATTGAGTATACAAAGAATATTCCCTCATCTTTAGTATCACCATACTCTCCTTGGTTTCATTCTTTATTTTAGATGAAACATTTACATTAAAAAAACATGTAAATATTTTAGTGATAGACTTCTACCTAACCATAACTCATATGGTGTCCTGTCCTCTCTTATAAATATCCTTGATCAATTTTGAGTATAGATTGATACTTGAATAGTCTCATTCCAATAATGAACAGAAACACAACTATCGATCAACATAGTTCTGACCATATTATTCACCTATCAATTTATGCATTCAATGACCCATTTTTTTAGGTGTTCTCAATGAAGACTCCTCAAAGTTGATCCCATTTTTCAAGTTAAGTTTCAAATTCAATGGATGTATACTCTATTCTATTTTTAGATATTAATACCTTGATTATGAATCCAGTTTAAATCTAAAAACATAATAGATATTTCTTCATTTAATCAATCTATTTTCATTTGTGCTGCATAAAAATCACACATTCTATTATACAATATTCATCAGTAAAAATAATGAATTACCTCTCTCCATATGTTCTAGCCAAATTTTTTGGACCACAAACATCTGTGGGTAAAAGAACAAGAAGAATCAATTCCCTTTGGTTCCTAGACTGATAAGACTTCTTATCCATCTCCCCTTATATGAAATCATCACATGTCTGTTATTAATAATGATTTAGATTTGGAATGTTGACAACAACCATTAGCTTTGATATGTTTTCCATTCCTAGTTTATTAATGTAACGTAACCTCAAATTCAATAAAAAAAATTTCCCATCAATTATTACGAAACATGTGCTTTATTTACTATTTACATGGTATAAATTACAAATTTTCATTATACCTTTAATGAGAAAATTTCATATTCTACATTTTATGGTGCACCCATTTTTATTAAATTTCACTACTAGTACCGAGTCAAAATGTAAAGCCACACCTTAGATATTATAATGTGAATCGACCGTATAGAGTACTTATATTTTCATTAACTTATCATTCAATAATTCTTTATTTCCACTAAATTTTATTTTTAAGGAACCAACATTGTTGAATCACACAGTTCCATCAACCCTTTTCTTAATATTATTCATAAAATATGCATTTCCTATCATATTGGATCAGAATCCGCTATAAATAATTCATTTTCTACTATACTTTGAAGATTTTAGAGAGATTTCTATTATTTTAGATTTATCAATATTCTTATTTTCCTCCTATAAGATACCTGATTGAGTTAAGTAAAAAGATGTCATATCTAATCTATTTGTGACATGCAAGGTTTAATCATACTGATATTCTTATTCCAAATCAGAATCCATATTTTCAAGGGTAATTCTATATGGTTGATTGTTATTGACAAGTCTTGGAGTTCAATAGTTATTTTCCCACCATTCCCCTTCTTACAATAAATGGATTTATAGTCAATGTTAGAAATATAAAATTATTCATTAAAATTATATCTCTTAGGTGATGATGGATGTGGTCTAATTATCTTTTATTGACTTCCATGGATTTCTCATCCAAATAGATTTTTTCCTATTGACAATGAAACATGGTATGACCCATAAATCCACAGAATTGACATTTCATAATAGGATATGTCTTCTCACTTCCATTCCACTATATCTCCCTTTCTTTTATATGTATTTGACCGGTGATAATCTATATATAATTGAGGATTATTTTAATCTCCATTATATATTTAGTTCTAATATTTCTCAGTTAAGAAATCATGCCCCTTTGTGTTATATCCAACTATATACTTTCCTATTCTTTAGATTATCCCATTTATTTCCCTCGATGTTTCTATATCACATCCAATTCAATGATTTCCCATAAATTTATATATTTGATCATTCAAAGATATTTCTACTTATTTTAACCCATGTTTGAATCTTTCTAATAAATCATTATCTAAAAACCTTCCAAACTATAATTTATTCATATTTTTCATTGATTATTATTCAGTTTCCAATTTACTCTATAATTAAATGATTTCTTCTTTAAGGCCCTCAACTATCTTATCCTTTTCCGAAAATATCAATTTATTTTCATTGATGATTTTTTTCTTCTATTTGATCCTAACTGTTACACTACAATCACTTACGAGCTTTCAAGAGTTTTCAAAATTTCTTCTTCCTCTCTTTATAGTTAATAAATCTCTTCTTTAGCCGATCCAAATAATTTGATGACTATTTCAACCTAGATCTCATCTTTCAATTTTTATTTCAATGAATTTAAATATCATCGATATCACCCACATGCTCTACCTTGATATTTATATCCTTATTCGATTGATTTCCTTCATCTTTTATAGTTTCTTCCATTTCATCTATAGTCATCATTGATTCTTTATTATCATATTTAAACTCAGAAAATACATCCTATAATAATCCATCGTTATATTTTCCTATTTATAGACAAATATACTTCTATGTGATTTATTTCTCAATTTGAAGTATCCATTTTTTGGAACCTCTTATAAGGCATGTTCATGATTTCTACTTGACGTTCTACATCATCAAATATTTTTAAACAATGAGAGGCAATGCTCTCAACATTAACACATCAAAATAAATCCAAATGAATATTTCATTCAGATATCCCTTTTCCTCTATTTTTGATTTTGGAAACAAGAGAAATAATTTTGCCATCCATATCTTTTACATCATCACTAACATTGGAAATTACGTGGTTTAAGTGGATTTGAATTCCATTTCCTTTATTATTCATATTTTTTTGTATATTTTAGTTTTCCTATCATTTCATAAGGTACTAGACTAATTATTATATCAATAATAGAAAGATTATATTGATATATTTCCTCAAGGGATGATACTTTTTGATTATATATTGGTGGGATGCTTCTCTATATTTTCTTTAAAATTTCAATATACTTGATTTCTTCCCAAAGTCCTCGAATATCCCCAAAACATAAAAAATGAAATTAATGAAACTTTCTACAATTTCATCTCAATGCATTTCAATTTAATGATTACAGTATAAAAACATCAAGTCCTTCTTACTTAAATATCTTACCACCTTTATATATATATATATATATATATTACAGCTTCTCCCATATAGACTTGGATATAGTGAAAATAATCACCTTCAAATATATTTTAAAAGATACTGCTTTAGTAACAGTTTTTTGTGATTTGATGTTTACATCAATATTTTTCTTATATGTTTCTATAATAGAGATACATTTCACATTAGTAACTTAAATCCATTGAACTATGGAAAGGATAACTTGCATCCCAAGAGATCACAGATGATATCTTATTCTATTCATCCAAGGATGGATGTGTCTTCCATAAAAGAGGGTAAATCCTTTGATATTCACTAAATTACCCATGAAAAAAATAATAGAGGATAGAATTAACACCTATAACTTGTATGTTCTAATACCACTTTTAGGACCCTAGAACACCCAGATAGGGGAAGGGTGGATTAGGGTGTCACCATTTTTTTCAATGGGATAGATATTTTACCCACATTGGTAGGAACTCATTAAACATATATGATGCAAGTATGAAAATATTAAAAAACCAAATGAAAAAATAGAAACACAACATAAAAACATTTATTTGGTTCACCACTAAGGGGTAATACAATGAGTATACACTAATAGTGTGTTGGTTGTACCTAAATCCACTAATCATTACAAGATAATGTGGATTAAAAAAGTCTAGATATAATTACTATTTCCTTGAAACATTTAATTATATTAATTTTATTCATACAACAAAGCCTCCCTTGGATCACATATGTCGAATCTCCCTTGCTCACTACCTAGGGTGAATTATTACCCAGTTATCAACATTAATGTCACAACAACAGATTGGGAATATAAGTCTTTTTCCATTATTAGCTTGAGTATATTTTTGTAATATAGTTATAAACTAATCCACACGAATGCACTATAAAATCTAACCAACTTTTCAAATCTTTCTAATCACACAACTATTTTAATTAAATGCAACATTTTATCTTTCACACAAATCCTCAGCGTCACACAAAATTCTAACATTCCCACAACACCTTAATTGCCTTGAAACTTTATTTTGGTTGAAAAAATAAAACATCCAAGAAATTAAATGATTCATGAATCTCACATGGACTGACACATGGTTCGTTATACACACAAAATTAATTTACGCAACTCATAATTGTGCAACTCTTTTATAAATCCTAGGAACTGGATATTCATTTTTAAAGTCACAATGTACACTAGATGTACACAATAATTTATAGACATTTCTAACAATTCACACAACATCCTTACATGTCATCACCCTTGCACATAACTTGTAGGTTCTCCAAAATTAAAAATTTCTTCATTTCTAATTACATTAAACTCTATCTTTATTTTGTGGGTAAACAAAACATTGATTTTCACCCAACATCAGGACTTGTACAAAACACTTTCCTTAGTTGTATTTTGACAAGTTGGTCCTAGAAAATCATTTGCGTGCAACTCCAGAAAACTTCTTCAAACATTAATGAAAATATTTTATTGTCATGACTCTATTACCATTTCCAAAAACTAATTTCTACATCGTCTAAATTTTGGACCACAAAAATTTATAAAACACTGAGAAAAGATGTCAGCCTCAAAATTGAAGACACTTTCACCATAAGATAACTTATCTTGAAATATTTTAATTAGCTGATTATAGATTGAAAAAAAAACACAAAATAAAATTTGTTTCTATTTGTGAAAACCCTTGGTTCCAATAGGGTTTCTTAAAGGGAATATATATGCACCCTCATACATGGGAATATTTTCCTACATGTTTCATGTCTTACACAAATTAAATACAATTTTGTGATGATCTTGGTGGACCTACTATTGTTAGAGATTAAGGGTTCCTTGAAGATTTTTTAGTTGAGGAAATTCATTAAATGAGTAAGTTCATCATAGGGATATTCTCACATTAGATATTTAGTTTGGTTTAATTTATCTGCTGTTGGGAATACATCATGATCCTTTTTATTTGGTACTATGTTATGTGTAAGAACCCAGTTTTTGACTCAAGTATTGATCCTATAAATTTTGGTCTAATTTATTTTAATGTCCTAAACATGGATTCCTAAGGAGTTACCAAAGGTCTTGTGACTATCCAGGGCTTGTTTGGAGCCCAGAGCCCATATTTTTGGGAGAAAATGTCTTATCACACTTTTATAATAAACTATTTGATATAGGCCACATGGTTAGTTTTAAACATTCGAGTCAATATAGTGAATAGCAGAATGACACACAGTTTTCTATAACAATGTGACTTGGACTTCATGGATGTGAAAATTGATTCATAAAAATTGTAGAGTAACTTTACATGTTTGGTGCATGGATTCCCCAAATGTGTGACCTCGCCTTGTTGTATGACCCTTATTACAACTAACCATGCACAATTTTCACATAGTTTTGCCAAACCATGAATCCAAACTGTGAGAAGGATAATTATTTGGGTCAAAGGTGATTTTTCACTTTAAAATATCTTTAAACTTACCCCTACCGTAGTTTTCAAATTCAAGCATATAGAAAAACCTTCTTCCTCTTTTTTGAAGCCAAAACCCCTTCTATACTAGAATTTGAGCTCGATCGTCAATCTAGTGTCTAAATTAGCTTTCGTTCATCTCGTTGGATTCGTAATGGTAAGTTCTCACTTCATATTTAATCGGTCACCATTGTTCTTCCAATACATAATGCTATATAGATGATGGATCATATGCCCCAATTTAAGGGACTTGATCTATTCATCAGATATACTCCAATCTAGGTCGAACTAAAGGATGATACTGGATGATGGGAGTCATATGAGCCTAAGGTAGGTGGCCTAGAACTCATTCCTAAATTTCATTCATTTTATAAAATGTTGTTCCCTCATTTAGATTTCATCAAGCATTGTCTTTTGAGTTTATATGTATTTATTATAGTCTCTAGGACTGTGTTCTTTGACCCTGACCATATATGATATATGTTGTTTCTGGTTACGTCCACAATGTCATCTACTATATGTAGGGTGAGTTTCCATATTTGGGTTCTATGAACTTTGAAACCTTTGATCCACCATTCAGGTGTTCTTGAGCATGACCAATTTAACGGTAATCCTTCTAATATTAAATGTCCATTGAATTTTTGAATGTCAAGAAGCAAGTTGATCCCCACTTGTCCTATTTAAGGTAATTGAATAAATCCTGATAAATCTATGTTAAATTTGATGTTAATTATTTTTTATATAATTGAATATTCATTCTTAAATGAAATTTATGTTGATTTCATGATATATAACCCCTTAACACTCATGGGGGAAGGTATAAAATCTAACTAAGATAAATAATTATGGATTAAAGTAATTAATGATATAGTTTCATGCACTATGGCCTTGAAAAATAGAGAAAGGAAATGGTTTGAACCTTATAAAATGTTAAAATTCCATAATTATACAATGGAATAATTGATTAATTGAATTACATGTATGGTACCTAATTACATATGTACCTAGACATAATTATATGGTTGGTTTGACTTGGTTTAGCTTTTGGGTTCTCGAGGGAATGCCTTGAGCACTCGAGGGCATCATTCTAATTAAAGGATGTTGGTTTCCTTGGTTTAGGAAAACTTGGATTCTGATCCTCGTGTATCAATAGATTCCTAGTATGAAACTATAGGATCCCTCCTTAAATATTATATTATGCCTTAGATACAATCTTTAGATCCAACATGGCTTTTATGTACATGATGTGCCTTGGTTATATCCTTGGTCCTAACCATTTCTTATCTTATTTCCCCTTGGATGTATTCCTTGGAATCGGTTAGATCATACTATTGTAGAATTACTTGGATGATTCTCCTTGGATTACACTCTTACTCATTAGCTAGGATGTGATTACTACTGAGTTGGTGACCCTTGATTTCTTGGTTTCCTTGGTTATTACCTTGACACCTTTCGTTATTATTTTCATCAAGGTTTCCTTGTTACATATTAGAAAATTACTAATACTATCAGGAGGTTATTTCAATGATTTCAATTCCTCATGTGACCTATTTATAAAAACAAGAACTTATATAATTCATGACATGGTTACATGTTTCGACACTAGCTGAGGGCTAATTCTTGTACTTGGGAATTTACATTACCTAACTACTTTAATTTTATATATGCATGAATAAAACCTTTTTTAGTTTATATTACACAGATAGAATTTCATAGGAATAATTGGTTGTGGCATACTGAGATTTTTCTCACACCTTTTATGGTCCTCCATTGTTACCCTTGAAGACTAAATATAGGTTGGTGTTGACAAAGGTGAGCTATTTTCATCAGACAGTTGATTTCTTGATTGTTTAGAATGGAAATAGTAGTAGATGACCGAGATGGAGCTCGGGATTATGGGGATAGTTTTTGTTTTCATTTTAAACTATTGTATAAAATTCTTTTATTCTAATTTGAATCCATGTTTTCCATATTTCCAGTGACATGATATATCAATATCAACTTCTGTATACTATTATTAGTTGTTCCAGTTATTCCTAGTGTTATTCCTTCTGTACGTTTCTCATGTTGTTTCACATTACTTATATTTCATCCGATAATTATTTCTTATTATTTAATATGTCACCCATTATTCTACACTATGGTAATGAGGGAATATTATCCCCATGAACACACCCTAGGCCATCACTATTAGTCGTTAGACTCAGACGTTTGGGGTGATGCACTTAAGTCCATGTGGTGAACCGGGATCGGGGCACTCATTAGTGTAATTAGGGTATGGGAAATAAAAATGTTTAATAAGAGATATTCATTTATTTATTTAATATTTGGATATAATATATTAGATATTTGATACACTTGGAACTTGGTCATAAGCTTTGTTTGGGTGTTGTGAACTCGTGTTTGGGAGAAAGGCTGAGTTTCCTAAATTACAATTGTTGTTCTGGTTTTTCCTATTACAATTGAAATCATTTCAGTATAGGGTGACAAAGATGAAATTTGTTTTGTTAATTATTATTATAATTATGACTTCATTTCTCCATTGACCTGATGATATGAGGGAAATTAGAATTGTTTCATTCATCATTATAGGAACCTATAATTCGAATGTCATGCATATTACCATGCCATATATGTGAATTTCAATGTTTTTGATTACTTGATTTTACTTTGATTATTTAGTAATGTTTTAATAGTTATATTATTAATGTTCTTTTAGTTTTTCATGATTAAGAGAGTTTTTTTAATTCATGAGGTGTTATGGGACCTCGTGGCCCATAATTTTTAACACACAGAGTTTAGCCATTCGATTAAAATAAAATGGGGTTCATTTTCAGTGATAAGGTGTATGGGCCTTGATTCACTTGGAATAGCTATCCATTCTGTTTGAAACTTGATATATAGAAATAAGAAAATTCAAATTGATAGTGAAACATGACTTTTAAAATGTAAAGGTTTCACTTCCTTATCCCACCTTTTCATGTTTATGAATGGTAATGGAGTGAACCTAGAAATTACACATGAAATGGATGAAATGGTTTCTAATTAGTGATGGGGTAAGGTGTTATTGACCCTCTATCTAATAAAAACCCGATAACCAATACTTTAGAACATACCAATACATGGCCATATAATTGGGTTTTTGGGGCAGTATACCATGGGTAGTTATCCCTTTCTTACTTCCATATTCCACTAGTGTTGCTATCTTTTAGCTTAAATATTTTACTGGGGTGTCTGATTATAATTTGTAGACCAATTCCACCACCAATTCCACTTATCATGTGCCTAGAGGGTGGCAATGACCATGCTCCAAACATGGTGGGATCTAAACTACTAGTCTTACCTCCAAGTGTGACACTTGAGGCACTGCCTTCTATACCTAAATTAGTCACTAACACTCAAGTTCAAGATATTTTCCTACATGTGATGTAGTCCATGCATGGTGCTCCATGAGATACACCTATGATGGATATTCCGACTCATGAATACCAAAAAAAACATCCTCCTACCTTCTTGAGGGATGAAGGTCCATAGGCTATTGAGTCTTGGATATAGGCCACCAAATATATATATAAGCATATGGAGATGCCTACAGAGTGGAGGGTCGCGATTGATATGCAAAAGAAATGTTATTCGGCCAAGCGCTGGTTGATTATAATTACCCAGGTTGATCACCATCAGGGCATGGTATGAGATTATTTCCAAATTTCATTCTTTGCTCAGTTCTTTCCATAGACAATGAATGCTAACTGAGAAAGATATTTTATGCATCTTGAGTAGGGTTCTTATTTAGTTATGGAGTATTGAGCATGTTTCACTGAGTTACATCTCCTTTCACCACTTCTGGACCGTGATGAGCTTTCGCATGCTAGACGATTTGAGGATGGACTCATGTATTCTATCTATACTTAGGTGAATGTCTTTCACCTTCCAAATTTTTCTAAAATTGTAAATAAAGATATTATTAGTGAGTAAAACCAACAGGATGGTGATAGTACCTGGAATAGAGGACTATTTCCATGTCAGGAAAGAGTTCTTCTAACTACTGGATGTGATCCCTCATTGTTTCTCATTAGGGTGTGGTAGTAAGAGTACCCAGTATGGTAGCTTCATGTAGTGTCACCAGTGTGGATGATAGGGGGACCTGAACCCTCTATGTGATAGAGACCCTCTATAGTGTCTGGATTATGATCGTATGGAGTATCTTTAGATATTTTGTTATACCTTTCCAGTAGATTCTAGGGGAAGATATTCCGCCCCAACTCCACCTTTAGTGGTATGTTCTTTTTCACCATGATAGGAAGGGAGTTTGAGTATCACAAAAAAGAGTAGATGAGGAGGAGTTTTTGTTCATGGTATCCAAACACTTGATCACTAGTAGTACCAAGAGAGCAATTTTGATCATGGTAGTCCGTCTATTATATAGGACTGTGGATCAGGTAAGGTGCATGCATTAAAGTTAATACCTGAGAACTAGTATGAATGACCCTCTATAGTAGGAAGTACTATTCAAGTAGCCTCTATTATAGTTTATTATTTAATTGATATAGGGTTTTCACACTCTTTCATCTCCTAATCCTTCATGGAAAGCCTTGGGCTATAAATATAGTATTATTATGGGGTAATGACCCTAGATACGTTGTTGAGAGTATGGTCAGATGGAATAAACAGATATATGGACTATTTTATTAGGGTTGGAATTCACCCTTTATTATGGGACCTATTTGTTCTCGAGATGATGGGATTAGATATCATTTTTATGATGCATTCTTTCTTTCTATATCACACGTCTGTATACTTATATCGCTGAAGGGAATTTTTCATATCACTATAGGACAGAAATAATCTACACAAAGGTGAGTTGGATGTCATGTCTAGTAGAGATATATTGGAGCATCTTGGGCTTGGTGGAGTAACTTACTATATTTAAAATTTACTCATATTGGATTAAGGATTAAATATATTTTAATTCCCTATATTAGTAGATCATTTCAAGATGTCTTACAATTCAATTTGTTGTCTTACCTTCTGAAAGGGTGGTATAATTTATTTCCAGGGGCAGATCCAGTTTACATTCCTCAAAATAATATAGAACCAACAAATATCTATGAGCTCGAGAAATAGTTTGGGGACTTGGAGGCCAAAGGTTTTATATGTAACAACACATCCTTTTAGGGTTATCAATTCTTTTCTCCATTAAGTAAGATAGTATACCCCATCTATATGTGAATTATAGATGGTTGAATTAGCATATGGTTAAGAACCAAGATCCAGTACCTCAGATAGATGATCTCTTCGACTAGTTCTAAGGAGCTAGGGTGTTTTCAATGACTGGCCAGAGATTGGACAATCATAAGGTGCGATTCAGGCCATCATACATACATCGTACAATTTTTTCAAGTAGGTATGGTCTATATAAGTACCTTGTTATGCCATTTTGTCTCACAAATGCACCCGCAATTTTCGTGGCTTTGATGAATATTGTTTTCCACCCCAATGAAGATTCTATTATCTTAGAATTTTTTGATGAAATATTATTATATTATCAAACTTGTAGAGGCCCAGATAAACACCTTGATATAATTTTGAGTACATTGATAGAACGTCATATTTATGTCTTGATTGATAAGTTCCACTTCTGGATTGAAAATTTTCACTTCTTAGGTCATATTATATCAAAATCAAGAGTTTCTATTTACCGAGAGTAGGAGAGTGTTATGGTTTCCTAGGAGAATACCATGAATGTGTTTGATATATAGAGTTACTTGGGGTGGTTGGATATTGCATGAATTTTATAAGGATTTAACATACCTTTATTGACCTATTACTGGTCTTACCAAATGGGAGTTTAAATTCATGTGGTTAGAAGCATGTGAGAAAGACTTTTAGGAGCTGAATGAGAGGCTATTCTTGTCACCAATACTGAATCATCTAGAGATAGGAAAATTCCAAACCAGGTTTTTTGATGCATCAATTATATGACTAGGAGTAGTGATGATGTATGAGGATAGATTCGTTGAATATGGATCTCGGTATTTGAGGTCTCATGAATGAAATTACTCGATACATGATCTTCATCTAGTATCAGTTATCTCTACCTTATGTTTATGGAGGCACTATCTCTTGGGTGAGTGATTTGCGGTGTATACTGACCACAAGAGCCTCAGATATATCATTACACAGTGGTACATGGATCTCAGATAGTGAATACGGGTTGAATATCATCATTCCATTTATTTTGATCTTACATACACATCTGGAAAGGGTAACATAGTCATAGATACGCCTATCCAAAAAACACAGGCACAAGCCACACATAAAGCTAGTGATAAAAGGAAATTGATAGAACTATTCTCTGAACTAGTTCTATAATATAATGATAGTCATGATAAGTACTATCTCTTATATTTTACAGTTACCTCTTCCATCTTGGGGAAGTTTAAGAGTAGAAAATTATTAGGTATTGAGGGCCTGGTTCTCTATGAAATTATTTTAGGGGATAACCCCGCTATGGGTTGGCCTTTAGACAGAGACAAAATCATTCATATACATGGACATGTCTGGGTTACTATAGATATGAGAGATGATTTTATGTCATAACCCCACATTTCATAGTTTTCAAGGCATCAATGCATATCCAAAATGTATCGAGACATGTGATGCCAGTATTGGTGTCCTAGGATGAAGTGTAAGATAGTAGGCTTTATCACTAGGTGTTCCACCTATCAACAGGTGAAGGTGGAGAACAAGGAACCTTCATGTTTGTTATATATTCTCCCAGTCATAGAATATAAATGGGAAGATGTTTCTATGGAATTTCTAGATATTTTACAGATACATCCTAGAGGAAGTGACATTGTATGGGTTTTTATTGACCGATTGATGAAATTAGAACACTTCAATACTATCCTAGAGACTTTCTCAGTTCATCATAACTGATGATTGTATATTCCTGAGATTATATAACTACACAGGGTCCCTCATATGATCATTTTAGATAGGGACACTCTTTTCATGTCATAGTTCAGGCATCAGTTTCAAAAATCTATGGGTTTATAGGTGCTTCTAAGCATAACTTTTCACCCTCAGACCAATGGAAATTTAGAATAGATGATACAGTTTCTTGAGTACATGATAAGGGCATGATTACATGATTTTGTTGGTTCTTGTGTGAATCATATCCCTCTAGTCTAGTTTTCCTATAATAATATCTTTTGGGAGACAATTCAGATGGCATATTTTTTAGGCCTTATGCGGTAGGCCATTCTATTTAACTCTATACTAGATAAAGGTAGATGAGGTATCCCTATTGGTTCCACATCTCATTCAAGAAACTACAGAGTAGGTTCAACTGATCAGGAATCTTATATCTACTACTCATTCTAGATATAAATCTTATGTTGATCACCATCAGCAACCTCTAGAGTTTGAGGTTGGGTTTCCTTTAGGAATCACCTAAGATAAGGCATAGATTGATATAGAGGAAAGATTAGGAATCACCATATTATATAGGGTTATTTGAGATCTTAGAGAGATTTGGGACAGTATCCTATAGGTCTCTAATACCTCAATGTTATCATTCCATTCACGATGTCTTCAATGTTTTACAACTTCACCATTATCATGACGACTCGTCTCATACTTTTGTTCTTGAGGAAGATGTTCTTGATATCGATGGTTCTTTTGAGGAGTGAAATATACACTTCATTGAATAGAGCATGAAGGCTCTCCAATTTTGTTATATCCCTCTAGTACATGTGTTATTGTAGTACTAACTTGATAAGAAGAGACATGGGAGTAGGAGGCTAACGTACAATCTCATTGTCCAGAGTTGTTCTCAGATAGTGTTTCACCTACCAGAGAAGGTGAACTCTAGGATGAGTTAATTTAAGGGGGGAAGACTATAAGAACCTATTTTTTCACTTAGGTATGGAACCTATAGATTGGTGCTCTAATTTCCTCTTATGGTACTAATATAGATTGATAATGAGTTTGAAAAGGTCTTATGGGTGTCTGGCGATTGTTTAGAGCCCGAAGCCCAAATTTTTAAGATGAAGTGAATTATCGCATAGTTATAAATAACCTTGCGAGTTAGGGTTCATGGTTCTTTTTTACCAAGAGATTAATTATAGTGGGTAGTAAGAGGGAACATAGTTTTCCTTAATAGTGAGGCTTGTGCCAGACAAAAATTTGAAATGTCACAAAAATTTTATAGAGTCATTTCACATGTTTGGAACCTAGTTTCCTAAAATATGCACCCTAACAATATGGAATGCCCCTTCATACAGATAATCATGCATGGTTTTAAATTTTTTTGGAAAAATCATGCTGCCAAACTATGAAAATGATAATTTTGGTGGTAAAAATATAGGGTTTCCCATAAAATATATTTAAACATAAACCTACCTTGGGTTTCTAATTATAGTGGACAGAACACCATTCTTCCACCCTTTTGAAGATGAAAAAACATCTACACTAGGATTTTAGGTCGATTGTCAATCCTAAGTCTGAATCAATAGTCATTTATCTCATTGGATCCACACTTGTTAGTTCTAGATTCCTTTTTATTTTTCTTTGTTCTTATTCCTATCAGCGATGCAATTTATATGCAGGATCATATGCCTCAATATCAAGGAATTGATTTCTTCTTATGATGTACTCCAATATAAGGTAAAATAATGGTTGATATGAGATGAGGAGATTCACACAAGCCTAAATAAGGTGGTATATATCTCATTCCCCAATTTCAATCATTTTATAAATTATCTTGTTGTCCTACCAATTTCATCGAGCATCATCTATTTAATTTTTAAATCTTACTAACGATCAATATGACCAAGTTCTATAACCCTTTCCATACATGATATTCATTATTAGTGGTTATGTCCCCAATGAAATCCACCCCATATAGTGTTTTGAAACCTTTGAGCCACAATTTGGGCGTACTTGGGCATGATAAATATAATGGTAAGCCTCCATATATTTAAAGGCTGTTAAATTAATGAATGAATAATACTTTGTAAATCTACACTTGAACTACCTATAGTAAGTTCTTAAATCTTGATAAATCAATTATAAATGTGATGGAATGTAGGTTTTATAAAATTTATAGGGCCTTCATAATGAAATTAATTTTGGTTTGATACTATAAAACCACTTTCAATCCATGGTGGAAGGTAGTGGAATGAGCCAGGAAAAATGATTATGCCTTAAATGAATTAATGATATGGTTGTATGCCCCTTGTCATTGCTAAACTAATGAAAATAAATGAGTTTAACATGATGGAATGTTAAAATGTATTAATTATAATATATCCTAATTTATTAAATGAATTACATGTAAGGAGCCTAATTACAAATGTAATATAACATCATTTTAGGGGTTGTTACACCCTGGTTAGATTTTGGATTCCTAATAGAATTTCCATAACACTCAAGGATGCCATTTTGATTCAAGGATACCAGTTTCCTTGGTTTATACCAACCTTGGAACTTGATCCTCATATATCATTGGATGCTTGTGATGAAACCATAAGATCCCTCATTCACTATTATAGGATTCCTCGGATACACTTCTTCGATCAAGCATGACTACTATAGACCTGAGGTGCCTTGGTTATATCATTGGCACTAGCCATTACATATCTTGTTTTACCTTGGATGAATTCATTGGACTTGGTTAGATCTTACTATTATAGAATTCCTTAGATGATGCACCTTGGGTTACACTCTTACCCCTCAGTCATGATGTAGTTACTACTGAGTTGGTGACCCTTGAGGTCTTGGTTACCTTGGCTATTACCTTGGAACGTTTCATTATTTTTTTCATAATGGTTTCCATGTTACATCACAGAACCATACTATTACTATCACGAGGTGATCTCTATGATAGTTGTGACTCACAAGACCAATTTATATAAACGAGAACCTAATTAATCAATGACCTTGTTACATGTTCATAAACAAGATGAGGGGTGAAGTGCGTATTGTGTAATTTACATTACCGTACTGCTTTACTTTTATATATGCATTCTTGTACACTATGTTAGTTTA
The DNA here is from genome assembly GCA_963277665.1 of Viscum album. Taxonomy (NCBI): domain Eukaryota; kingdom Viridiplantae; phylum Streptophyta; class Magnoliopsida; order Santalales; family Viscaceae; genus Viscum; species Viscum album. The sequence continues at coordinate 1,330,044,831 of OY728166.1, read as the reverse complement.
TATTAAATAGAAAATATGTTATAGTTATTATTATATCTGTCCTACTAAGATTTATATCACACCCTATTCAGTCCATCATCGGAACTTGGGAAGACTATATGTATACATGTTTTGAAAAAGGGAAGTGAGTTGCTTCACACACTTGACTGCATGATTTTTTGGGATGGATTTGGTAGTAGATGACCAAGTTGGAGCTCAATATGTTGGGGATAGTTTGTGGTTTCTCTTATTACTATTGTATAAGATCCCTTTGTTTTACTTTGTATCCCTGATTTCCTTATTTATAGTAAAATGATATATCATCATCAACTTTTGTATATTGTTATTAGTTATTCCAGTTATTCCTTTTGTTTTTCATTCTATATAATATTATTGTTGTTTAGGTTTACTTATATTTATTCTACTTCTTATCTCATGTTGTTCTATATGTAATCCATTTTTATATGCTATAGTAATGAGGGCATAGTCTCCCCAAGGACACACCCTAGGCCCCTCATGTTAGTTGACATCCTCTTATGTTTGGGGAGACGCGCTTCAGTCCATGTAGCCCACCGGGATCAAGGAACTCCTAAGTGGATACGGGTCTAGAATTTCACATTGTAGATTACTCTTGTATATATTAGTGGTTATCACATTCATTATATTTATCATAGTTATTTTTATTTTTTTACAATCATTGTTTTGTCTTATGTGTATATATGTGTTGTATATAAGTGTGTTAAGAAAAATACTCCCATTATATGTGATATTATAAACCAGTGCTAGTCACCATCCATTAACCTATAAGAGGTGGGCTTGGAGGGGGCATAATCATATTACCACCTCTTAGGAGGGGTCTCAATGAGTCTCGTCATGTCAACACATAATCAAGAACTCTATATGCCTCTACTAGGTACCTAGTGACCACAATCGTTTTAAAATACATGTCCCCAACCAAAGGAATCCTTAATATTTCAATAATATTAAGTTTTTATACTTAAATTAATTATTTAAATAAAAAATTAAACATTAATTATTATACTCCGAACATTACCCATCACAAACACCCCACCATGGCACTTTTCATCCCTAGAGCGATAAATTAATATTCTATCAAATAGATCCCTTAGTATCTCATTCCCAAATTACCAACTCAATAAAGTATCTACTATGATACCAAACACCATTATAATTCCCAACTATCAATAAAAAATACCACTAAGGAATCTAGGTTTTAAAAATGATAAATCTTTATAGAACCCTTATGGTTCTAAAAATATTAACTATTAATTGAATTTTATCATTTTTGTGGTCCCCAATAATGTATCTAACTATGGTTTCCCATTTATATTCAACCACTATATTTTTAGATTACAAAAAAATATAATTTAATAAAAATATTTTAATTAAATTTTAGCATTATTCCAAAAAAACTTGTTTTTAAGGTTTACTTGTAACACCATGAAATTCTAAAATAATCTTATTATATTTGATAGCATATGTGACACATGACACCGAGATTATAAGAAAATTTAACACCCAAAGAATTTATCATACATATATTTGCAGTGAAATTCAACATATTAAATATATTTCATTATAAACAATGCGGATCTTAGCTTTTGTTACATGGAACACTGAATTTTCCTTGTGTTACATGCAACACTTGGTTTAGGTTGTGTTACACACTACACCGAGTTTAAACAAAATGTAAAATATAATTAAAATATAATTATTTAGTATATTAGTTATCACCTTGACATTGGAATTGAGGGTATAAATATTACTAACTAAAATATAAAACATATGGTTATATAATTATTAGAAATTAAATAATAATCATTAATAATAAAAATATGTTTTTTTTGAAAAACTGCATTTTTCTAAAGGATAGTTTAGTTGCGCTTTACACACATAATTTATAATTAATTTTTCACACTTTTAAGAAACATATTTTTCAGGATAAAAATAATTTTTAAAATCATCATATAAAAATTATCTAAGGTTTAATTGTTCATAATTTTCCAAAAAAATCATTTTATTATAGATAGTGAAAAATAATGAATTTTAATAAAAAACTATATTTATTTTAAATAATTTAAAATGTTTGATTTTATTTTGAATTGCTTTTAATGTAATTTTTATTAAACAATTTATCAATTAATCCAATTTATTTCATTTTAATCATTTTCATATTGAATATTGATATATAAGCATTGTAAACCTTCGCAAATATTCTCTTCAAAACCCTGCTTTCTCATCACGTCTGTGAGATTAATTTTAAACTAAAATTTTCATCTAATGTGAATGTAATATGGAAAAATGAATTCCATATTTGGAATAATAATAATTTATATTATATAATAAGGTAAAATTAATTATTATCCTGAATGAATAGTGAAAAAATAATAATTAATTACATTGATTAAGGTAATAATAGATTTACCAGTGGTTAAACATAAATGATAAGTGTTAAATTGACCTAAAACAACTCAATAATATATTTTACTTAAATATTTATACCTTATATATTATATTTTCTAAAATGAACAATTTTTAAAGATTTTTGAATTATAAAACATTGAAATGATTGAATCTTTTCAAAAAATTATTTATGTGCCATTCACCTCACTTATAAAATGCCACACACTCTCATCCCTTATACACATATTAAAACTTGTTTTTCAGAAAATATATACCCCAATAACTTTCAAAATTCCCTCTTATCATCCTATAATCCTTATTTTGGTAATAATTTCAACCTAGGAAGAATTTGGTGAAAACAGAAGAAGGGTTCATGAAGAATAGGTAACGTTCTTCAATGAGAATTTTTATTTTATTCCTTTCTGCACCTCCTTAAATTATTATTAAAACACAATGATATAATAAAAAAAATTATATTATATATACTTATTTGTTTTTATAATATTTTCATGTCCTCAAACCACCTCCACATCCATCAAATCAGTTATGAAATCATCATTAGTGTGTATGGAGAACTACTTCCTCAAGAACTGATATCATTTATTTTTACATTAATGCCTATAACTATTAGGTAAGATGATGGAAATAAAGTATTTATTTAATAATTATAACATAATTATACTTATTTATCCATTATATAATATATAATGTTTTACCTTTTGTTCTATAGGGGATACGATAGCGTTGCTCGTGTGTACGGCAGACCACTGCCTCGTAAAGCGATGTGATTCTCCTTTCGCTAATGCTTTACATAGAAGGTAATAAAGATAATTTTAACTAATATATATGATATAAATGAGATAATTATTATATTCAAGAAATATATAACATTATTAAAATATAATATTTCATTTTATTTCTTACATTTTAACTCATATAAATATGATAACATCATACCTTTACTTGTGGGCTACCACCTCCACGAATTAATGAGACTTTATTTTCATCACCAAACCACTTGTATGATGTATATATTTATACATAAATAAATAATATGATATTATAATCAATATTTGAAGATAAAAGTTTGATTACATACTTTCCACAGTGAACATTGGAAAATTGAAATGTTACTAATGTGTACGTACAACATACCATCCACATGATTGTAATGTACCTCATTCTTTATAACAATAATTCAAAACTCGTTTTAAAATAAAAATTTATGTAAAAATATGATAATTACATAATAATTATTAATCTATGTATTATATAACTATATAATATGCACAAGAACTAGATCTTTCCTGAGAAAACATGCCTGAAAAAACAAGGAAATTAGCACAAAAAATAATTAAAATAATTAAATATAATTAAAAAATTATTTATAAATGTAATAAGAGGAACAAATATTATTTAATAAATATTAATATTATTATTTTATAAGTTAATAACATGTTTTTAATATCTATACATGATATTAATTCACATTCAACCAAAAAAATCATGAGGTAAGGAATTTTGCCTTAATTTCATTTCATTTAGGCATATTATAATGCACTGAACCTTGTTTATTTTTTATAGTGCATATACTTGTCCTTTGATATGTAATAGATTTAAAACTTAATTATTAAAGGTATTAAAATTTTAAAATTTAATTACTTTATCAAAGGTTATTTTATATAAAATTTATCGAGTAGAACATACTCCCATAACTCAATTTCTTTTCATTGGGTTATATTAATTCATAGTTCTATTTGATATTCTAGGAATACATATGTAATTAATTTTGATAATATAATTCTTTATTTAAACTTTTTTTATTTGGTTTTAAATTTTACACACATAATTGCTTCATTGATAAATTCTTACTTCAATGTTAGGATATTTATGAGGGTTTATTTGAAAATCTCATTCTTGTTGATATTTTTTATACATATATTTCCATTAAAGGAAATTATTTGATAATTATTTAATAAAAATATATTATTTCACGCTACTCTAGTTATTTATTATATATTCATGTAATAATAATATTTCCCACTCTTTGGTAATGAAAATATTTGAGAAAATTTGTTTCCAAAAAATTTTATTCATTTCTCACTTCGATCAGAAATATGTCTTCTTCAAAAACCAAATTCTCAAAAATTTTATTCATAAATGTATTTATTCTTTTAAAAAATATTTTTATAATGATTTTTCACCCATTATTATCTTTTAAAAAATTCAAATGGATCTTTATTAATTTTTCAAAATAATTTTAGTTTGGATTTTATTAAAAATAGAAAAGAATTATAATTTTAACATGTATTACATGAATGGAATTTATAGAGTTAATGTCAACTCAAATGTTTAAAATATTCCTTTAAAAGTTTAAAATTTTCTTTGAAAAAATTTATTTTTAAATTTTTTGTGAACGTTTAGTTTTAAAATATTATTTTTAAAATGAAAAGGATATTTTTTTCATGAATGTTTTTAAAGTTCTTTTTATAGTATTTATATTCATAAAAATCCCCTTTACTCTTACTCCAATGGGTATATGTTGTGTTCATATCATCCTGGTTCATTTACTTCCCCTTAAAATATTCACTTTTTAGTGAGTAGTGAATATTAAATTTCCCATAAATATCCATATTAATTTTCATGTATATAATTTATTTTATAAACAATATCACATTTCTATATAAGTTGTTTTACATTGAAAGGTATTTGGTAGATTGGGGAAATATTGATAAATCTTTACCCTTTACTCAATATGGATATTTTATGTGAATTCATATTGATTCTAGAATTAAATAGATTATTCGATATATAAGAAATGCTTTGGACCTATAATTATGGGTGGGGATCGGAATAATATATCCTCTTGATTCATCAGTTGGTATCATGAGGAAAATTAATTTGGCTAAATTATATGGTTTTATATCTTTTATTTAAAATTTCTTATGAATGATCTTGACTGTAGAGGAATCATGTGCCTGAGACATGACATCCAAAAATTAAAATATTCTTTCATTAAGAATTCAGTTATTATTATCCATGATATTTTCATAATGATATTATCTCTAGATGAATTTTATTTATAGTTTACTGATTAATTTTCATGTGTGTTCAGTTATTTACATTAACATATTGATTATTCCTTATATTATCATGATTTTCAATTTATTAAAATGGGATGTGTGTTTAGTTATTTACCTTTCCATGTTGGCAAGGCTTATTGATTCATGATAGCTTTTGTTGTACATAACCCTTACTGAGAATTTGTGATCACCCTTATTTTTTTAATTCTTAGAAGTTTATGAATATTCCTATGATTAATATTAAATGATATTCAGGATAAAATAAACTTATTCTCAAAAAAATATAATTTGTGTTTTCTAATGTAATGAAATACTTATGTATATAGCTATTTTACCGAGACAACTAAACTATTTGATCCTTTAGAATGACTTTCCCATTATCTTATAATAGTGTAATAAATTATACACTGGATATAGGTTGTTGGGTCTGGGGTATCTATATTTGGTATCATAGGAAGTTTAATAGAAACCATAGGAAATAGATTTAGGAAAACATACATTAGGGAAAGTAAACCTTTGACATATTTTGGGGATATGTATAGAAGAATGTCCTAAATTTTTGGTAATGTAGAGAATATGAGGTTTTTCCATGAAATAAATCTATTTCTAGATACTAAAAGTGGAAGTGGTTTAGGCACAAAGGCACCTTGGGGTAATAACTTTGAAAAGGGTGCGTTGGGATTGACCCGATTTTCACTTGGTGCATGATAAAAGGCCATATTATGCACCTAGTTTTACTATCCTATGTGATTTTATTATGATAATTTATATTTTCTTTACAAATAAGTTATTAAGGGTTTGAATACATGATGACAATTAATAACCTAGTTTAAAACGAAGGTGTCTAAGATTGAAAAGAAGGTATCTAAAATGAATGGAAAATTTTTTTTGTGGAAAAGAAGGGAATAAAGAAAGTAATTTCTAAGGAACAATAAAGAGTATGATGGAAGGAAATAAATATCATCTTATAGATCCATTTATAATTTTTTACCTCGTATATGGAGAACCACAGAAGTATTTGAGTCCATTCCCTCATATAAAGGTTAAATACGAGACCACAAAAGGACACACATTGAAATAAAATGGTTGAAGTATTTATTGGGATTATACAATAATACTATAGAAGTATTTTTAAAATTTATAATTTTTAATAAGAATCATGAAACATATAATGGTTGTATTGAATTTTTGATGCATATGTGTATTCATTAACAGAAGAGTTATGCATACTATAATGGGTTAATGAGGTTAGGATTGATCATAAATTCAAAATCCTAAACACCTTTATTAGGTTTCATATGATGGGATTCAACCATGATTAAGGATATTTTGGGTGAAATTTAAGTCAGTTATATGTTTTAGTGGAACATTTATTTGAGAAATATTGTCTTTACCTTTTATAGACATAAGTTTAAAGTTATTTAAATCCTATATGACTAATATGATATTAGTGATATTGTAAAATAGTCAAATTATATTATTAGACTTATTTAATAAATGTGACTTATTGAATACATTATTATGAAGATTATTTAATGATTAATTTTATTAAATGGATTTCCATGATATTGTTTTTGTAATGTTATAGGAATTATATTAAAATATTTAAAAAAAGGAAAACTCGTAGGCAAGGTGAAAACCCATCGTATTCAGAAAGGCTATAGGTATTGAACCCAATATTGATGGAGGAAAAAGTTTTAACACCTACCAATGGCCAATGTGATGTCTTAGTTTATATGTCATTGATTTTAGTTAAACAATGGGAAAAATAAATAATAATGACGTACTAGTGGTTTTACTTTTAAGCATTAGTGGTTAATTTATTATATTTGATAACTTGTGTTAACCATATTTTTTTTGGAGAATAGTTATAGAAATATAGAAAATTTTACACTTTTATGGATCATATCATCGATTAGAAGTGATTTTTTGTTCTTCAATAATAATAAAAATTCATTTTGGGATTTTCATTTCAAGGAGTAAGTGATGTATTGGAAATTGATTGAGCAAAAACCAAATGATTATATTATACTTATACAATAAAAATTATCATGTAAGTATAATTAGTAATATTCTTAGATAGTAAAATAATACTTCAACTTTAGGAAAAATTTATCTCAGAACAAAAATGGTCTCATATTACATTTATATCTAATGAGTCATATAGTCTTTTAAATCATCACAAATTTATGTATTTGAGGCAACTTTTCATTGATAATTCACTTTCTTATGATCAACTAATTCAATATACCTCTATAATTATTTACCCTTTTCTCCCATGTCCATATCTTCACTTGACACCATTCTTCTCCTACTTGGAAACCTTGTTATGTTTTATTCCATATGAACTTTGTACATCCCTTTCTATATTATTATGTGGATATTTTATTAACCCACTTATAATGTGGGGTTTTCAACAATGGTATTTCCAAATACAAAAAATTTTATTACAAAGATCAATTTTAAATTGAAATAATTCAATTTATTTAATTTGGGGAGAATGTAACACCCCAAAATTCTAAAATAAGAATATTATATTTGATAGCATATGTGACCCGTGACAACAAGATTAGAAGAAAATATAACACCCTGATCCTTTATAATATATATATTTTTAAATAAATTCAATATATTATAAATATTGAAGTAAATGAAACATGGTTTTTAAATAGAATTACATGAGACATTAGGTTCAGCTTATATAACCTACAACACACAGTTTAGCTTGTGTTACATATAGCAGCTAGTTTAAAAGAAATGTGAAATATTGTTAAAATATTATTATTTAATATAATATTTATAATATATCCATTGTAATTGATGTTATTAGTATTAATAATTATAAATTTAAAGGTATAATTATATATTTATTAGAAAAAATAATAATCATTTAAACGAAAAATAATTGTTCTCTAAAAAACTGTATTTTTCTGAAGGACTGTTCGTTTGGACTTTTCCCACATAATTTAAAATTAATTAAAAAAATTAGATATTTTCTTTAAAAAAATAATAATCATTTTTTAAACCTTCATATCAAAATATTAATATGGTGAATTTTTAGTAATTTTAGAAAAATCTTCATATTTTTTGAATAGTGAAAATACTGAATTTTAATTGAAAACTACATTTTTTATTAAATTATTTATAATTTTAAAATATATTTTTAAGAATTTTTATTGTAAATTTTGTTTCATTTTATATAAATTAATCTAATATAGGTCTTTAGAATAATTTTTATATTGATTATTGATATAAAAACATTGTAAAATTTTGAACATTTTTACTTGTATAACCCACTTTCTCAGCATGTATATGGGATTAATATTTAATTAAATTTTAAAAATTATGTGAATGGAATTTTAGTAAATAAATTAAATATTTTTAAAAATAATAATATATATTTTATAATAATTTCATCTTAAATTTTGAAAAAAATAATTGTTAAAATAGTAAAAATTAAGTACCGCAAATATGGTAAAAATGGACTATGCAAGGGTAAAACTAAAAATACAAGGGTTACATTAAAATATAATCATGAATAAAATCTATTTTATGGCCATATTTTGACCTCACATAATATAATCTCTATAATAACAAATTTTTAGGTTTTTGGAATAATAAAAATGAGGGTATTAGTGAATACTTTCAAAACATTACAAGTGTCACATTCACCTCACTTATAAAAGGCCGCTCATCTCCTCACTTTTTCACACCTTCAAAACAATTTGGTTAGAAAATACCATAAACAAATCACAAACCAAATTATCTCATATCATCATAGAAGAAATATTTTTGGTATAAATTTTTCCTAGGAAGGATTTTTTACAAACATAATGGGGATTATTGAAGAATAAGTAACGTTCTTCAATGAGTATTTTTATTTTATTTCTCTATTAACCTCCTTAAATTATTATTAAACCATGATGATATAATAAACATAGTTTATAAGATATAATTATGTGCTTTTATTATAATTTAATTTCCAAAATACACCTCCACTTCCATCAAATGGGTTCTGAAATCATGGTCGTGAGTACAGTGGACTGTCGCCTCGTGAACCGATGTCATTCATCTTTTCTGTTACCACCTATCACAGTAGGGTATGATTATTGTTCTAAATTATATGTAAAAAATTTATAAATTAATTATACTTATGTATTCATTATATCATATTTTCTTTTTTTTACTTTCCATATCAAAGGGGATATGATAACGTTGCTCATGTGTACGGCGGACAACCGCCTCAAGAAGTGATATGATACATCTTTCACTAATACACTACAAATAAGGTAATAAGGATAATGATAATGAATATATGGGTAATACATGAAAAAAGTATTATATTAATGATGTATTTATCAATATGAAAATATAATATATCATATTATTTCTTACCTTTTCACTCACTTAAAGATGATAACATCGTTCGTGAACCTGCAGACTAACACCTTTACAAAGAGATATGACTCTCTTTTAATCACCACAAAAAATGGATGATGTATATAATAATATTTAAATAAATAGTATTATATTATGATCATATATAAATATATAATGTCACTTACTTACTTTCTATAATGATCATTGTAAAATGGAAATGTTACCTAAGCGTACATACGGCCTACATCGCTATGATCGTAACATATTTCTTTTTTGGTAACCATATTGCATGACCAGTTTTAAAAGTAACATTTTTGTAAAAATATTATAATTTTTTCATGATTAATATTTTGGATATTATGCAACTATATATTATGAAAAAAAATAAATCTTTCCTACTGCAACATGCATGAGAAAACAAGGCAATTTGTACCTGAAACTTTGAAAATAATGACAGATAATTAAGGAAAGGGTGATAAAATGTTATAAAAGGATCATATATTATATTATAAATATTAATATTGTTCTATAAAAAGTTATTAACATGTTTATAACCATTATAAAAGAGATTAAATCATGTTCCAACTAAAGGAAAGGTGAGGTAATGGATTTGGCCTCAATTTCATTTCATTATGGAATATTCTAATGTTATACACCTAGTTCTTTTTATATTGTTTATATTCTTCTCCCTGGACATGTGACATTATAAATAATTCATTATTAATTATATAAATTATTTTATCTAAGGGTATTTATCTTAAATGTAACCAATTGGTAAAGAATTTCATAACTCAATTTCTTTTCATTAAGTTATATTACTTGCTCATTTTCTTTAATATTATATTATTATGTGTGTATTGAATTTTTATCATATTATTTTTTATTTAAAAAAATTATATGGGTATTTATAGTTTACACACATAATCATTTCATTCATTAATTCTCATTTCAATGTAATGATCTTTGTGAGGGTTTATTTCACAATCTCATTCTTATCGAGATTATCTATACATGTATTTCCAATGAAGAAAATTAATTGAAAATTTTATAATAAAACCAATTAATTTTATCCCCCTAAGTTTAGCTATTATATTTTCAATTGATAATTAAATTTTTTTCAATATTTTTTACATAAAATAATTTAGTATTTTTTTTATTAAAATTCGACTTCATTTTTCTCTTTGGTTGAAAATATGTTTTCTTCAAAAAACTATGTTTTATTTTAAAAAAATCTAAAAATGTTTTAAATTTATTTACCTTTTTCAAAATTATTTATCAATGAAATTTTCACCCATTTTTTTATTTTTAAAAAACGTTTTCAATGGAATATTAACATTTTTTTCAAAAAAAATGTCGTTTGGATTTTATAGAAAAAGTGAATGGAATATTTGTATTAATATATATGGAATGAATAGAATTCCCAGCCGTCGTGAAAACTAAAATTTTTGAAATATTAAATTATAATTTTTAATGTTTATTTTAAAATAAAATTATTTTCCCATATTTTAGTGAACTTTTTTGTTTTAAAAACAGATTTTTAAAAAGAAAAGGATATTTTTATCAAGAATGTTTTTAAATATCTTTGTATGTTATTTCAATTCATCAATGACACCAAAACATTATTCTTACTCTAATGGGTATATGTTGTATAAATACCATAACTATTCTTCCCTTGGATTGTTAAGTATTATTTTGACCTAGGATAGTATTAACATTCACTCTTTTATTTCATTTTTTGTTTTCATTTATTTCCCCTTGAAATATCCACCTTCATGTGATCATTAAACATTAAATTTCCCCTAAATATCCATATTATTTATCATAGACATAATTATTTCTTATAATATATATCATTTGTACATACAACGTTTTACTATGAAAGGTATTTTATTGAGTAGAGAAATATTTATAAATCCAAATCACTCACTCAAAAAAGATATTTCATGTTAAGGCATATTGATTAATGAATTAATTAAATTATTTGATATATGAGGAATGCTTAGACCCGTAGTGAAAGGTGGGGCCTGGTAAAATATATCCCCTTGATGCATCGATAGGTCTTAAGATATTGATTGAATTTTACAAATTAAATTTGATTTTACCTATAGTTTAGATTGTGTTTTATAAGATATTGATGGTAGTGGTATCAAGTGCCTAAGACATGAAATACAACAATTAAGCATTCCCTTCATTAAGAATTCAGTTTTTAGAATCCATGATATTTTTAAAATGGTATTATCTCTAGATAGATTTATTTCTCATTTTATTGATCAAATGGAATTTTTATTGAGTTATTTACATTTCCATATTGATTATTATTTATATTATAATGAAAATAAAGTTATTTAAATGGAATGTATGTTCAATTATTTACATTTCCATGGTGATTATTCTTAAGGATTCATGATAACATCCATTGTACTTAAAAATTATTGAAACTTTATCACACCATTATTTTCATTCCTTTCTCATGAATCTATTAATTTTATTATGATTTATATATAAGGATATACTAGATAGAATAAATTTATTCTCAAAAAAAATGTGTTCTAATTTGTGATTTCAATGTAATACAATACTGAAGTATGTATCTAGCTTCCAAATACTACTAAACTATTTATTCCTTTAAGATGTGACTCCAAGTGTCTTATTCTAATTAAATAAAAGAGATACCGACTCTGGACTACTAGGGTCGGGGTCACTATGTTACATAACAGTGATTAAAACCTAAAAATTTCATTATAATGAATCTGAATTATATAGTGTTGATGAAAGTGTATATTATAATCTAAATTCAATATCAGTTAACTAAATCATGTGTATTTCAAGAAATAATAATTTAAAATGGTTCTATAATTTTATATGGCTTTTGATATGTCAGAAATAAATATTATTGCTTCTCCAGGTATTGAAAATATTTATATGGTGAAGTAAAATACTTTTAAATCAATGTTAAACACTTTTATAATATTTTATAGAGATAGTATCACTCATATCAATTAGGTAATATATTATATAGTAAAATTTTTATTTTTTTAGGTGACGTGGTACTAGAATAAAACCATTATTTGAAAGCTTTAAGAGTTATATATGCTCTATGTAGTGGTGTATCTACAGTAATTAGATAGTCCAAACCTATAAAAAATATAAAAAATAAATATCAGATTGGAACACTCGTGATGTATGAATATGAAATCTATTTGAATATAATGAATTCCTATTATTAAATAATGAGAAAGGTTATTTAAAATTACTTACATTAATGGATGATACAAAGGATAAAGAAATATTTTCTGGCTCATTTGATGAAGATAGATATAGTTATTCAACTTATAGAGATAAACACGCTTAAATTTATAGAAGATTGGATAACATTTGTTGGAGGTGAAATATATTCAGAAATATCTTTAAAAAATGAATATCAATGATGGAAATATAATGGAATTGAGATGTTATTAATACCGGAAGCTTATAAATATGTAGTAAGACTATCATTAACTGAAACAAAAAACATAAAAATAAAAATATATTTTATATAAAATTAGTATATGAAAATAAAGGAAAATGATATATAAAGGATACTTGGAATACTTCTACGAATTATAATAGTGAATATAATTATAATGTTGATAACTTAAACAAGAAAACTAACTTATGTTTTATTGCTCAATATAAAGAGTTATAGTAATTACACTCACCAATATCTGAATCTGAAAATTATTATTATAATGATATTAATGAGTATTGTTCTATTCATATAGATAAATATGTTAATTTTAAGGAAACCCATAAATATATTAATAAATGATAAAATTATTTAATTTAAAAAAAATTCTTTTTAATCAACTTATAGAATTAAAATCAAAATTTGACAATGATAAAATTGCATATGTTGTAAATAATACTAATGTTAATGAATTTTTTTGATAAAATCCAAACCTTCAAATTGGATACTATTGTTAATTGTTTTTTTTTTGCATCTTAAAAAGAAAAATCATTTCTATTTTAATATGTATTTACTATGGTATGCCTAGAAATTATGATAATTATTGGAGCATTAAATTACCTCGAATATATATTTTTAATAATTTATCATTTCAAAAAAAATTATCAAATTTCAATGTTTTAATTTCTATATGTATCAAACAAATATGGTTATCGATGCCACTAATTTCAAAGACATCTTGATCCAAATGTTTATACATCCTAAAAAGCCTAATTGATTGATATTTTTTAGTGAAGGAACCATAGAAATAATAATGTTAAATTTTATTTAGATAGTATTTGTCCATGATATATGAGTTTAAATCCCTCACACTTATATTTTTATTAAGAATTAATGAAGGACATGTCAATTTTAGAGATAATTATATAGGAATGATTATTAGAGTTTTATCTTTTCCAAATACATAATTTATCTTCATAAAAAGTATCAATTGTGGATGTTTCAATTCATAACATGAGTAGTATTTCCCCAAATGTTTTGATGTTTATTTAATTCATTTTTATGATCATTCAGGTATTATTCATAAGGATAAAACCCTTAGATTTAAAGAATATGGATATAAGAATATATTTATTTTAGATATTAATTATTTATATAGAAAAAAATTAAATTTTTTAATTTAGAAATAAATTATTTTTTTATTTGGTATAGAATAGTTTTAATTTTAATGATTATTCTGTTAAAAAATTGTTTAAGAGGAATATTATATCATATTTTCCGTATCTAGTGTTTAATAAAAATAGGCTATATGTTTCATGCAAAAAAAATAAAGCAAAATTGATATTATTTCAAATCATTCAATTATGTGTCTACTTCTATACCCTTTTAACTTATCTAAAAGAATTTTTTGGACTATATAAAATAAACATCCTTTGAGGATTGTTTTTTTCTTTTAGTTTAGATTATTTTATATTTACATGGGGTTCTTTTAAGGTTTTAAAATAAATATTTTGTTTCGTCCATGAATTTATGTACCCCTTTTTAGAATTAAAAATATTCCAAAATTAATTCCTTGAAAATTGATGATAGGAAAAAATATTAAAGTAATTAGTTTAATTTATTATTTTCAAATCACTGTATTATAAATAAATTATCTTCCCCTAGAATATAATGGTGTTGTAATATATCAGAATGAAACTTTGTAAGAAATTACTAGATCCATGTTATGTGAATATATTTCGCCTAATTTTTTTTGCCTAAGGCTTTTAACAGAACATGATGTGTTATTAATGGAGTTATTATAATTACTATATTAAGTAAAACACCATATAAGTTATTGAATAATTTAAAACAAAAATATAGATACTTTAATGGTTTGGGATATGATATTTATATCTTGAACACGATGGATATTCTTTGTAAGTTTTATCCAAAGGATGAGAAGTTAATATTTCTTACTTATTTTACTACTTCTAAATATTATCATGTTTTTAATAAAAATTCCATGATAGTTAAAGAATAGATTTCATGTAAATTTGATGAATGGAATCCATTTACTCACAAGAAAACTTAGATTTATAAACATAATTATTCAATTAATAACATAAAAATTAATTCTCCTATAAATACTAGAATGTTCTATGATGAGAAACATGTTTATGTTTACA
Source organism: Viscum album (assembly GCA_963277665.1). Taxonomy (NCBI): domain Eukaryota; kingdom Viridiplantae; phylum Streptophyta; class Magnoliopsida; order Santalales; family Viscaceae; genus Viscum; species Viscum album. The sequence goes on along the minus strand of OY728166.1, from coordinate 1,330,029,352 downwards.
ACATACATGAAAATTTAGAAACAGAATATGCAATGACCCGGACCTCTCTGGTCTAATACTTTGCTAAAATGTGGTGTTAGAGGTGATCTGAAAGGTTAAGGTGTATTGGGGTGCGTTTGGGTGGACTTCTAAGGAAAGCTAAAGGGTAATAGCTTTCACACTGTTGGTGCATGATTTGCCTAAACCGTGCGGCCAAACCATGCAAGGCTGGTCTTGAAGGCAGTGGCTAACGCATGGTTAGCACACCGGTTGTTTAATGGTGCAGACTAATTGTGCTAGGAGTGTTTGGAGAGGCATAAGCTAACGCACGGTTAGCGCACAGTTTGTTAAACCATGCAGACTAATCATGCGGGCACTTAAAGTTAGATCCTAAAATTGTGGATCTAACTCGTTTTGCCTTTAATCACCTTGTTTAAGCCCTTAAGCAGCCATAACTCAGGAATAATCTCCCTTAAAAGTTAGAAAACCTCTCTCATGGATTTTGGAGGCGATCTGGAGGCTTTTCTTGGCGAATCGAAGCCGGTTCTTGAGGTATGCGGTCGTTATTGCTTGATTTCTTAGATCTACTTAGATATACTCCTCCTATTCTCTCGGTTTCTTAGATCTACACCTGTTATGGGTAGATATAAGCATGTGGATGTCTAATATGATGATATTTGGTCTTGGTTGTGTTAGGAGAGGAGATCTAAGGAGGATTCGTAGACAATCGGCCCGGACTTCTTTGGCGTTTGTCGACCGTTGTGGTTTCCATCAAAACCGTTGAGGTAGGGGATTTGTGGATTCTCTAATTATTTATGTGCAATCATATAGTTTTCATGATTTATCCCTTTGGATCATAATATAATTGACCTCATTAAATACTAGAACCAGATTAAAATAATTTGTTTGATTTCATGTTGTTGCTTTGTACCATGATAATGGTTTGCCTCTTGATTTTCTAGATAGTGTGATATCTATGCCTTTCTTGTTAGCATGGGGTTATTGATGAAATTTATAAAGAACATAAAGCTAGAATTAATTGATAATTAATTGGATAAAGATAAAGAGGCTTGTAAACGAATATGGTTGTTGTCGTTGTGGTTGTAGATCCAAATTGATGTTAATCAAATTGATGCCGATGTATGTGTTTAATTCAGTTAGTTGGTAAACCTGAAATCTATTGGTGCTTATTGTTTGAAGGCTGGAAGCCTTATTAAAGGGCCAAGATCCCAATTTGATGTGATTTTTGTTTTCCTGCTGCTTGTGCGGTGATGCGACCCTGGGAGGGTGTTGTGATATGTGGGGGCATGGAGGTCTTGTGGTTATGGCAGCGAATGATGACTAGAGAGGCGAGATGCATCGGTTTATGCATGTGGGTGTCAGGGAGGACATCGGGGATGATGGAATGGGATGGATGTGATTGTTGGATGCCTTTTGATTCTTGTTTGTTTATCTGCTTTACTTTTCCGCACTTCTCAAGGAAGCTAGTCTTTCTTACCCTTCTTCCGAAGGAGGCGAAGACACGCGAGGTATGCCACGTGCTTTTCATGTTTATCCTCTTAAGGGAGAATGGGTCCGCGCTCTTGCTATAGGCGGTAAAGACTCGATGGGTAGTGTTTCTACTCACCGTGTTAAGCCCCCTTGTGTATAGTAGCATAAGTTTCTTTTTCTAGAATTCCTGGTAATATGGGAAAGATATTATATAATGAATGTTTGAATAAATGATGTTAACCCATGGGGTTAGAGTTTGATGAAACTTAATGATGAGGTTGAATGATTTTTAAGGGACAATGGTTTTTGGATATGATGTTAATGGAATTTAATCTGGAATTGTTCTTGGTTAATTAATGTTCGAAAAATTAATTAACGTAAAGTGGAATTGATAAAAAGGGGAATAAAATAACCTAATAAATCCCTTTTAAATGGTTGTGTGTTTATAGGATATCTAGCCTTAGAAGTGGAAGCTCAGAGTTCAAGAGACGTTAGCTGCAGTCGTGTCTAAGTCTAGGTTATGCCCATAATGTGGTTGTGAGTTATAATATATTCTGTACTTTTTGTGTTTCTATACGATACTTCAACCTATCAGTAAGGGAGACTGACACCCCAAGGATTTTAAGCCCTAGGGGGTGTTTTTTCCAGCATTCTGGTGGGAGGATGAATGGCTGACTACCCCCTTTGACCCCGCTCTCTTCTATTGGTAGATACTAGTGCCATGAGGCACAGCAGTTAGTTTTCCCCATATATGTGTGTAGAGGGATGTAATGGCTTGTGGTTATTCACACACATATATTCTGGATATAGTATCCTATGGACTACTATAGGTGTAATGTTTAAAGCTGTGATGGCTTGATGATCCTTACTCTGTGTATGGGATGTAATGGCTTAAGGTACAATACCCGATGTATGATACACGTTATGCGAGCTATGGTGGCTCCCAGAAACTACCTGGTTACTTTTGGTTGTGAGGATGGTGTGGTGCTTAGCCCAGGTGTCTGTGGGCAAGCCTTTGTGGTGCACGTGGTGCATATTGTGGAGCTTAGCCAAGGTGTATATGGGCAAGCCATTGGAGAGAGATGCACAGGACATATGTCATTGGGGAAAAGCAGAAAACCAGTGGGGAAGTAGTAGCGGGGTACCCTTGATATCCTTTATTATATGATATATTCTTGTTTGCGTTACTTGGTGAGAGTAGCCATGGTGAGGTTGGGAACTTAGTATACCTTTTTAGGTGACGAGTTAGTTTTACTTGTTGTTCACTGTGCTTTATCTTGCTTTATTTACTTTTGCATGAGAGGCTTCAGGAAGGATCCTACTGAGTATACTATTATACTCACCTTATGTATATATAAATTGTTTTTCAGGTCACTTGGAGCAGGTTGGAGATCAAGATGGTTACTACTAGCCTGTGGTTGGAGGAGCTGTTCAGGCTTTTGGTCACTGTCGTTTTACTTTCTTTTGGGTACTTGTAGTTTTTCCTTTCAGTTGTAGTACTTTTGCATGGAATTTCATATATGTACTTGGGTTTCTTCTATATTTTCAGTTCTGAGTTGGAGTTGGTTGGTGTCTATCTTATCTCTCTTTTCCGCATGTGTTCTCTTAGAGGGTAATGTCTCCCATTTGTGTGTTTATTATACCCTCGGTGATAGTTTCCAGCCTGGGGCCAACTTGAGGTGGGACTCGGGGGGTCATTATCTCCTTTCTCACATTACCGGCCCAGGAGGGGTACACTTTGTGGGGAGGGGGTCGTGACTGAGTGGTCTCAATGGTCTGGTTGAGGGATATGATGGAGTTTGGAGTTAGGTACATGTGAGGTTGCATGGGTTGGTAGGACAATGGCGTCATTCATGTTTATAAAGTGAGGTAAACACTAGAGACCGGCTGAGACATAGGCGTTTAGGGACCCCTATGATCCAATGCATAGACCTTTACGTTTACAATGGCTACTAAACAAGGTGATACTAGTTGCAGGGTAGAGACCTAGGAAGGGATCATGCATCATTCTTCTTTGTGATTATGTTTGAATGGGTAGACCTTGGGATATGTTAGCCTAAAATGAATAAAATGAAAACAATTGATTAATAAATGTTGAGTCTTCCATATTACAGGATTAGGAGCTCTATGTGTTTGTTATTTTGCATGTATGGCTCCAGGTCGACGTCCTTGTCAGGTTTGTGTAGAAGATATCTAGCAGGCTATTCCAGCAGGTCGCCGTAGGGTAGAGGTTGATGAAGACAACACTTGGAGGAGGACACTTTGATAGTTTCAGCGCAAGAGTTTGTAGAAGTACGAGGGCTCCGCTTTAGATGTAGTCATGGAAGACTGGTTAGAGGAGGTCAAGATAGGCTTCCGCTCGATCTGTGCTCGGAAGGAGCACTGGGTGTCCATGGTTGTGACGATGCTGCGTGGAACAGCGAGGCCATGGTGGTTATTGTTACTCGAGGATCGTGAGGAGTTAGTGATCTCATGGGAGGAGTTCCGAGACAAGTTTAGAGTTGAGTTCCTTTCCTCGACTGCGAAGGCGTCCAGTCACCAGGAGCTTCTTACCCTTCGACAGGGGAGATCCAGTGTTCGAGAGTTTGGAATCCATTTCAGGAACATTTAACGATATGCTTCGGACCTGTTACCAGATGAGGAGGCCAGGGTGAGGCATTTCGAGGAGGATTTGCATCCAGAGATCCAATGTCAGGTCACCCCATTTATGATGAAAACATATCTTAAGGTGCTGGTGAGGGCAGAGGTTGTCGAGAGGACTTTTTCCAGGACCAGATCATCATGAGAGGGGAATCGAAATGATTCCTTATGAAGAAGAGATATGGTCTGGGGTTCACGGTTTTCAGGGCATAAGAGTTTCCGTTCAACCGGGGGTAGGTCCCAGCCCTTCACGTCTCGTTTCTCCGGAGGTAGAAACTCTCAGGCCTATGCTAAGGGATCAAGTTATTGTTTTTATTATGGTGGATGTGTCCATCAGAAGCAGGAGTGCCCGACCTTTCAGAGTGGTCATCGTGCACTGGGTGCTACGCTCCAGGTTCCTCCTTTGAGACAGTTCCAGCCGAAGCAGTAGCAACAACAGTTTGCACCAGCTTTACATCATCAGAGAGTAGATGGTGCAGGTAGAGGACAGCCCCATGATGCTCCCCATCCTCAGAGATCAGAGTGTGGCCATGGTGGTGGATGTCATTAGGGTCAGAGAGGCAGTGGAGGAGGTTGTGGTCAACTTCATGCTCTATCTTTTCCTTCACCAGATGAGCCATATATCATTCGAGGTACCCTTTGCTTGTTTTCTACCTTGGCATATGCCTTGTTTGAGTTAGGAGCGACACACTCCTTCATATTTCCTACCCTTGTCCATGCTTTGGGAGTTGAGGTAGAGAGGCTTCCACTGCCCTCGGCATTGACTACTCTAGTTGGAGGTTGAGCTGACTTGTTTGAAGTATTTAGAGATTGTGAGCTAGTGCTGGGGAAACACCGCTCTGGGGGAGATTTCATATGTTTACAAATACAACCATATGATGTCATCCACGACATGGATTGGTTGTATTTGGTGCAGGATATCATGGATTGCTTCAGGAATAAGGTTGTTTTCTTTGGTACAGATGGAGAGAAAGTGGTGTTTGTTGGTGAGTGAGACCCTCGGATGGGTCATAGGCGTGTTTCATCCTTATCATCCATGGCGGCTAAGATGATGCTGATTTATTCAGAGGTTTTATAGTTGAAATTTCCTAGCGTCTTAGAGGAGTACCCTGATGTCTTCCCAGAAAAGTTTGTAGCATTACCCCCTCGACGAGAGATTGAGTTTGGGATCGAGCTACTTCCAGGAGATTCTACTATCTCTATGTCTCCATATTGGATGGCCCCTTCTGAGTTACAAGATCTGCATATACAGCTTGATGGTCTGTTGCAGTGCGGTTCTGTTTGACCAAGTGTGTCCCCATGGGGTGCACCAGTTCTATTCGTGAAGAAGGCCGATGGAATTTTTCGGTTGTGTGTCGATTATAGTCGCTTAAACAAAGTGAAAATAGAGAATCACTATCCTCTTCTGCAGATTGATGATTTATTCGATCAACTGAAGGTCGCAAGTTGGTTCTCAAAGATCAACTTGAGGTCAGGATATATCACATGCATGTGAAGGTGAGGATATTCTGAAGACTGCTTCCTGTTGTCATCATGGGAATTATGAGTTCTTGGTAATTACGTTTGGTGTGACGAATGCTCTAGCTATGTTCATGGGTTTGATGATTGTTGTGTTCAGTGAGTTCCTAGACAAGTTCGTGGTTTTTTTCATCGACGATATCCTTGTGTACTCCACATCTGAGTAGGAGCATTCATAGCATAGACGATCCATTTTCGGAGTTCTTTGTCGACATCATCTATTCGGGAAGTTGTGGAAGTGTGAGTTTTAGGCTCAAGAATTCTGTTTCTTGGGGCATGTTGTGTACCAATAGGGAGTAGCTTTAGATCCATCGAATATTGAAGCAGTTGTGTCTTGGGAAATTCCCAAGATAGTGTCAGAGGTGTGAAGTTTCCTTGGTCTCACAGGCTACTACAAGAGGTTTGTATCCAATTTCTCACAGGTTGCGACTCCTCTAACAGCTTTGACCAGGAAATATCAGGCTTTCATATGAACTGATCAGTGTCAGGAAGAGTTCGAGTATCTAAAAGAGAAGTTATTAAGTGCTCCATTGCTTTGTCTTCTAGATGAGGGAGTTCAGTTTGATGTCTTCTGTGATGCTTCACATCAGTGGTTAGGCTATGTTCTCATGTAGTGGAGGTCATTTGGTTCTTATGGTTCTCAGTAGTTGAGTCCCCATGAATGCAACTATGACACCCATGATCTTGAGTTGGCAGTTGTGGTGTTTTCTCTAAATTTGTGGAGACATTACCTCATTGATGAGCGCTTCATGGTTTTCACTGATCATAGTAGTTTGAATCATGTTTTCTCCCAGTGTGACTTGAACTTGCGACATCATCAGTGGATAGAGTTCTTATAGGAATAAAACATTGAAATATCGTATACACCTGGAAAAGGAAATGTTGTAGCTAATGCACTGAGATGAAAGTCACGTAGTGATGTTGTGCGTGAATCAGGTGATTCCTGGAGAGTAATGGAAGAAATGTCAGCTTTGTATCTTGATATGGAAGATGTTGGAGGTAGAGGTTGTCTTTTCCAGATGACGGTGTATTCATACCCGATGCAGAAGGTGGAAGATTCCCAGTTGGGTGATCTTGAGGTGGAGGTCTGGAGAGATCGAGTTGTTTGTGGTGAGGCTCATGATGGTTGGTTTGAGGATGAACATCACTGAGTGTTGTATTGTGGAAGGCTTTTTGTTTCTTTGATGATGCATGATACGGTCCTCAGAGAGTTCCATAGTTCACCTTTAGTGGTACATCCTGGCGTGACAATGATGTATCGATCCTTGAGGATCCAGTTTTGGGGGCCTGGGCTGAAGCGTGCGGTTGCAGATTTTGTGTCTCGATGCTTAGTCTGCTAGAAGGTGAAGCCCAAACACCTTGTTCCTAGTGGTCTTCTCCAGCCATTAGAGATTCCTCAGTGGAAGTGGGAGGACATCTCAATGGACTTCGTTACTAGCTTACCTCGAGCTTCGGGAGGATATGATGCTATTGGGTGGTAGTGGATCATTTAACAAAATCATCCCACTTCATAGAGATCAATGAGTCGAGCTCAGTAAAGGTGTTGTCGAGGCAGTACCTAGAGGAGGTGGTGATACTTCATGCATTACCAAGGGCGATCATTTCTGATCGAGATCCTCATTTTACCTCCAGGGTGTGGAGAGGTCTCCAACATGCTTTTTGTTCTCAACTATGCCTTAGCACTGCTTTTCATCCTCAAACGGATGGTCAAACAGAGCTAACTATCTAGAATATTGACGACATGTTGTGCTCTTGTGTTCATGATTTTGGAGGTTCATGGATTAGGCACTTACCCTTGGTGGAGTTTTCTTATAATAATAGTTTTCACTCCACCATTGGTATGGCGCCATTTGAATCCTTGTATGGCCGACCTTATTATTCTCCTTTGTGCTGGACTGGGGTCAGAGAGTCCGCAATTCTCAGATAGAAACTAGTGCAGAATACAACAGAGATGGTTCAGGGGATTCGTGAGAGGATGAAGGTAGTGCAAGATCATCAGAAATCATGTGCTGATCAAATGAAGAGACCCTTAGAGTTTAATGTTAGGTATCATGTATTTCTGAAGGTGGCTCCCCGTCGTGGGTAGAGAAGCTTTGGTCATGGTAGTAAGCTTTCCCCCTGTGTTTTTGGGCCTTTCGAGGTGTTAGCTCATGTTGGAGTTGTGGCATATCAAGTAGCACTTTATCCTCAGATGAGTCGGATACATGACGTTTTCAATGTATCACAGCTCCGTCGTTATCTTCATGACGACTCTCACATAATCGATTGGGGAGAGATCGATGTCGATGATGATGAAAACTTTGAGGAGCAACCTATGGAGATCCAAGACTGTAAGGAGAAGGTGTTGCACAGGCGTTCTATCCCCTTAGTTCGTGTCATGTGGTGACATGGTGGCTTATAGGAGAGTACATGGGAACGTGAGTCACAGATGCATGTCCAATACCCAAATTTGACTGATGTTTGAGTCTTTTCATGTATCATTGTAACTTTTGTGGTTATGAAACATTCATTTTTATGAGATGGCTCCCTTTGTTTCTTTGGTGGATTGCTCTCTTTTGAGAGGTATCTCGAGGGGTGGTTGTTCAGACCCTATTTCATTTTCACTTTTGGTGGGTTTTGGATTCTCGATGATGAGAATGTTTTGAGAGGTATCTGATGTAATGGCCCAAACCTCTCTGGTCCATTACTTTGTGAAAATTTGGTGTTAGAGGTGATCTGTAAGGCTAAGGTGGATTGGGGTGAATTAGGGTAGACTTCTAAGGAAAGATAAAGGGTAATAGCTTTCACATGGTTGGCACACGGTTTGCCTAAACAGTGTGGCCAAACCATGCAAGGTTGGTCTTGAAGAAAGTAGCTAACACATGATTAGCACACGGGTTGTCTAACCGTGAAGACTAACCATGTGAGGTGTGTTTGTCTAGGCAGAATCTAACGCATGGTTAGCGCACAGTTTGTTAAACCATGCGGACTAATCGTGCAGCCACTTAAAGTTAGATCCTAAAATTCTGGATCTAACTCGTTTTCCCATTAACCACCTTGTATAATTCCCTAAGAGGCCATAACTCAGGAATACTCTCCCTTGAAGGTTAGAAAACATCTCCCAAGAGTTTTGGAGGTGATCTGGAGGCTTTTATTGGCGAATCAAAGCCAGTTCTTGAGGTATGCGGTCGTTCTTTCTTGATTTCTTGGGTCTACTTAGATCTACTGCTCCATTTCTCTCAGTTTCTTAGATCTACACCCGTTATGGGTAGATCTAAGCGTATGTATGTCTAATATGATAAGATTTGGTCTTGTTTGTGTTAGGAGAGGATATCTAAGGAGGATTCATGGAGAGTCGTCTCGGTCTTCATGGGCATTCTTCAACCGTTGTGGTTTCCTCCAAAACCGTTGAGGTAGGGGATTCATGGCTTCTCTAATTGTTTATGTACAATTGTAGAGTTATCATGATTTATACCTTTGGATTACAATGGAATTGACCTAATTAAATACATGAACTGGATTAAAAGAATTGGTTTGGTTGCATGTTGTTGCTTTGTACCGTGATAACGGTTTCCCACTTGATTTTCTAGATAGTGTGATATCTATGACTTACTTGTTATCCTGGGGTTCATGATGAAATTTATAAAGAAAGTAAAGCTAGAATTAATTGATAATTAATTAGATAAAGATAAAGACGCATGTAAACAAATCTGGTTGTTGTTGTTGTGGTTGTAGATCCAAATTGATGTTAATCAAATTTATGCCGATGTATGTGTTTAATTCAGTTGGTTGGTAAACCTAAAATCTATTGGTGCTTGTTGTTTGAAGGTCAGATTCCTTGTTAAAGGGCCAAGAGCCCAATTTGATGTGATGTTTGTTTTCCAACTTCTTGTGCGATGATGTTATCCTAGGAGGGTGTTGTGATATGTGGGGGCATGGAGGCCTTATGGTTGTGGCAGCGGATGACACCTAGAGTGGCGAGATGCATCGGTTTATGCATGTGGGTGTTAGGGAGGACATAGGGGATGGTGGAATGGGATGGATGTGATTGTTTGATGCTTTTTTATTCTTGGTTGTTTATCTTCTTTACTTTTCCCCACTACTCAAGGTAGCTGGTCTTGCCTACCCTTCTCCCGAAGGAGGTGAAGACATGTGGGGTATGCCACGTGCTTTCCGTGTTTAGCCTCTCAAGGGATAATGGGTCTACGCTCTTGCTATAGGTGGCAAAGACTCGACAGGTAGTGCGTCTACTCACCGTGTTGACCCCCCTTGTGTTTAGTAGCATATGTTTCTTTTCTAGAATTCCTAGGAAGATGGGAAAGAAATTCTTTAATTAATGTTTGAATAAATGATGTTAACCCATGGGGCTGGAGTTTGACGAAACTTAATGATGAGGATGAGAAATTTTTAAGGGAAAGTGGTTTTTGGATATGATGTTAATGGAATTTAATGTGGAATTGTTCATGGTTAATTAATGTTTGAATAATTAATTAATGTACAATGTAATTGATAAAAAGGGGAATGAAATAACATAATAAATACATTTTAAATGGTTGTGTGTTTATAGGATACCTATCCTTAGAAGTGGCAGCCTGGAGTCCGAGAGATGTTATCTGTAGCCATGTCTAAGACTAGGTTATGCCCATAATGTGGTGGTGAGTTATAATATATTCTGTACTTTTTGTGTTTCTATAGGCTACTCCACCATGTCAGTAAAGGAAACTGACACCTCGGGGATTATGATCCCTGGAGGGTGTTTTTCCCAACATTCTGGTGGGAGGATGAATGGCTGACTACCCCCTTTGACCCCTCTCTCTTCTCTTGATAGATACTAGTTCCATGAGGCATAGTGGTTTGTTTTCCCCATATATGTGTATAGAGGGCTATAATGGCATGTGGTTATTCACACACATATATTCTGGATATAGTATCCTATGGACTACTACAGGTGTAACATGTATAGGCTGTGATGGCTTGAGGATCCTTACTCAGTGTATGGGCTGTAGTGGCTTGAGGTATAATACCCAACGTATGATACACGTTATGCGAGCTGTGGTGGATCCCAGAAACTACTTGGTTACTTTTGATAGTGAGGATGGTGTGGTTCTTAGCCCAAGTGTATGTGGGCAAGCCTTTGTGGTGCTCGTGGTGCAGATTGTGGAGCTTAGCCCAGGTGTATACGGGCAAGCCTTTAGAGAGAGATGCAAAGGACGTATGTCATTGGGGAAAAGCAGAAAACCAGTGGGGAAGTAGTAGTGGGGTACCCTTGATATCAATTATTATATTATATATTCTTGTATGTGTTACTTGGTGAGAGTATCCATGGTGAGGTTGGAAACTTAGTATACCTGTTTAGGTGATGAGTTAGTTTCACTTGTTGTTCACTGTGCTTTAGCATGCTTTCTTTACTTTTGTAGGAGAGGATTCAGGGAGGATCCTACTGAGTATACTATTATACTCACCCTACATATATATAAACTATTTTTTAGGTCACTTGGAGTAGGTTAGAGATCAAGTTGGTTACTACTAGCTTGTGGTTGGAGGAGCTGTTCGGGTTTGTAGTCACTGCCATTTTACTTTCTTTTGGGTAATTGTAGTTTTCCCTTTCAGTTTTAGTACATTTTCATAGAATTTCATATATGTACTTAGTTTTCTTCTATATTTTCAGTTCGGAGTTGGAGTCGGTTGGTGTCTATCTCATCTCTCTTTTCTGCATGTGTTCTCTTAGAGGGTAATGCCTCCCATTTGTGTGTTTATTATACCCTCGGTGCTAGTCACCAACCCGGGACCTACTGGAGGCGGGACTCAGGGGTCATTATCTCCTTTCTCACATTTCCGGCTTAGGAGGGGTACACTTTGTGGGGAGGGGTCATGACAGAATAAACTGTTAGAGTATTTCTTAGATAAACTAAAATATTAAAATACCATCCTATAGAAATTATTATTTGAGATTTAGATGAATATATTAAAGGTAAGAAAATTAGTGGGAATATTACCTAGTATTATTTTTAAATTTAATATATTCAATATAAAACCCTAGAAGAATCATTGAGTGGTGAATGATGGGTTTTATCCATGAAATATGGGCTAATCTAATTTAATGGTTACATGGTTAGATAATTAGTTAATAGAACTTATCATTGTTGTGTTAAATTTATTATGTGGGTTTATAATAATAAGAATGTTCATTAAGGAGTGACCACTATGAATAAGGATGGGTTAGTGGATAAATGTCATAATCATAGTTAAGGTATATTTTATCAAGATACCATTAAACCTGTAGCAAGATTAGAATCCATTATAATTCACTTTGACTACGCATCACATATAAATTTTAATCTTTTCCAAACAGAAATTATGTTTTCTATTACAAATAGTTTTATTTTGGAAGAATTATATGTTGAATAATATCATAGATTCCAAAATCCTTTTTTTCCAATTCTATTTTCAAACATACCAAAAATTTATATAGTCATTAATATGGAACTAGAGAATGGTATGAGATTCTTAGTTCTTTTATTTTATCAAATATATTTTCTCAAATCTTGGAAGATACTAAACTATTCAATAATGAATTATATTTGGTTATCTGGTTAGTTAAAATATATGTTTTTGATTTTGTTTTTTTTCTATAAAACCACGACTAGGAAATGAAATTTATAAACATGTGAAATAATATCTTTAAATGAGTATGTAGGGATAATTAAAAAATTGGTCTTAAAATATTTTAGAAATAATTTGGTAATGTGTTATTTCAAATAATTTAAAATTATGTCTTATAAATAATGTTTGTACTTGAAAACACTAAATCAAATATAAATCTTATGAGACATAATACTAAACATGATATGGATAATTCTAGGAAACCAATAGACAGTAAGTTATATAGATTAATAATTTGATGCTTTTTATATTTAAATCCTTGTATAATAGAATTATTTTTTTTATTTCTCTATGTGGTATTTCAATAAACGCTTAAGGAATACCATTAAAAAGATTACAAAAGGGATTTATGACATCACAGTGGTTAAATTTTTCTTTTATTATAGTTTCCTAAAACCTCAAAAATTTATTTAATTTTATATTCAGATACTAAATTTTTCTATTTTATACTAGATTAAAAAAGTACCTCATGAACCATCTATTTCTTTGGAAGATCTTTATTTTATTTTTATTTTAAGAAATTACTTTTCTTCCTTATCAACTATCAAAGTTGAGTATACTGTGGCTTTTTGTTATTTTATGAATGTTTTGGGGATGAAATCAATTTTAATGGATTTGGGTTTTAATGTTAAACATGTACCAATCAAATTTGATAACAAAAGTTGAATCCATAATTCCAAAAAAAGATGGTATTTCATTAAAGAACCAAGAATATAATTATTAGGCAACATTTCGTGAGAAATAAATTTAAAAAATGTGATATTAATCTTGATTTTATTGATATTTTACATCAGTTAGTAAATATATTCATTAAGAGACTATCTCATTAACTTATTGATGTTATTAAGGTATAGTTTGGCTTATTTAATTTTAAATGTTTTTAATATGTTTTTACTGTGTATATTTTGTTTTAGGATTTATATTATGTGTTTTATATTATGTATCGTTCAATATTTATTACACATGAATCTGGTAATATAAAATAACTTAATGTGTAATATAAACCACTAAATATATAAAATAAATATCTTGTGTTATAATGTATATAGCTTTTGATATGCAATATTTACTTTGTGTTATGTAATTTAGTGTTTGATTTGTGTGGCTTTTATCTATTATAATCGCATTTTTTAACATCTGTTTTCTTACATGTAAATTCCATATCAAGTGATGATTTAAATTCTCATTTTAATTTTCTTAAATGGTCTATTTTTTTATTAGAAGAAAATAAATTAAATTAAAACCTAAAATTTTCATTTTCATCTCCAAACCCTGAATCTCAATCCTCATAATAGTTTTTGATCATATGAAAAATAAATAGGGTTGTGGCTTGATCTTCATCTTTTAGGAAAATATCCAAATGCAATTCATTATAATCTAGATTTATTTAAGGTTATGTTATCAATATCTTATGGCTAAATTGAATAAATATTCTTTTTAATTGAGATTTCATTTGTCAAGAATTGGAATTTTTATATTAAAATTATGATGTCATATTTGATATAAACAATTCCTAGAATTCTATATCAAAGCTCAATTTATGTATCCAAAGGATAAATATTTATTGATTCCATTGATAAATGGAAATAAAATTTCTTCTATATCTACTAAAATTGATGATATATTACAGTATCCACTTGTAGGAAATTTTATGTGTAGTCAAAAACACTTAGTGATGATGTCATGTTCCCTATAGACACCATGTTATTTCTTATTAGAAGTGATTAAATTTAGATGAAGATTCACATGTGTCTAAAACCAAACAATAAGATTCTTTTTAATTTTTTTTCAAATAGGAGTATCCTAAAGGTATATAGTGTAACATCTCGAGTTTTAATAAATAAATACAATGCTCAATAGTGTACATAATACACTACATCAAGCTTAAATGAAAAAATAAATATTATTATTTAAATGTAACATTATAACCTATTTGTTGGAATGGATAGAATGAATAGTACAAACTAAATTATGAAAATATGTTTTACAAAATTTCAAATAATTATTCATTGGTTTCAGAATTTTTTAGAAATGGAAATGACAACCAATTGAATATAAAGGATGTGTTTTTATGAAAACCTATTTATAATTGAATAATTGTGTTTATAAAATCATATCACACCTTATGTATTTTTATTTAAAGAAAAATATTTGTTATATATTCAATTTAATGTTTTGGAATTCATCTTATATGTTTTCTAGATAAGATATAAGAACAAAATCAATTTTAAGCAAAAAAGAAGTATTTTTCAAAAGGGGGATTTTTACAGCCTTTTGATGGAAACCCCATTTGAAATCTAGTTTTTGGAACTTTTAGAAGTTATATTTGACAAAATAAACTTATTATTTATAATAGGGAAATAAATATTTACTTTTGTTAAAATTTTGGTATTTTTTGGTTAAAAATTATATTATAATTAATAGTGAAAAATAATTAATTTTAATTCAAAACCACCTTTTTGTCTGATTTATTTATATAGTTAGATTAGATTTTTAATTGGATTAAAATTTTAATTGGATTAAGTTTTTTAAATGATAATAAAATTATGGTAATTTTATGTAATTTCACATATAAATTTGATGCAAACATGTGTCAATATTTTGATTGTTTGTACTTAAAAAAACCTATTTTCTCATTTTGACAAGAGGGTTTATTATTAACTTAATTACTATAACTTTTTTGTTTTGAATTTTTTAAAATATATTCCATATTTTGAATCATATGGTCCAAATTGAGTAAATAGGTACCTTTTATTTTTGAACATTATGAATAGTAACTTCATTAATTATTAATTTTTACCATGGTTAAAGGGTAAATTATGTAAATGAGGATAAAAATAACATTATAATTATATAAAACCACCCTAACACATGACCTAATTTTATTGGATGATTCATGGGAAACACAAAATCCATATTCCAAACCATTGGCATTTGGGAGCCACTTGGGTGTAAACATGACATGTTATAATAAATAATTTAATGTAAGTGGTAATATAAAATAAACATGTACCTTTTTACTAAAACAATTTTATTGTGGGCTTATATAATAAATCACTTTTACTATAAATAGTAATTATAAAGCAATAGATAATTCCTAAATAAGGGTATTTTATTTATAATTTTTTTAAATTAATTAAAATTTTTTATTTAGGACACAATGATGATACAGTGATTACCTTATTAATGAAATATTCAAATAAATAATATTATAAATATTAAAATAAATATAATATGAAACTTTTTTTTCAATGAAAAAAACTTTATGGATTATTATGACATGTTATTTTTGAGTTAATTTACTTTTTTATAATCAATAATGTTCTTATATATTTAATGAAAAACAAATACTAAATAGTGTCAAAATTAACATAAATGAGTATTAAAAACAAATACTTTTTTATTAAATTATATAACAGTAATAAATATATAATATTTATGTAAATGAATTATATAATGTTAAAATGTAATTATTGATCTACTTGAGGTTCTCTTATCATTTATTGTAACTATTTTGACCTTATATTGTAAAAATACAAGAATACAGGGTAAGAGTTAATTTATTTAACTATGAGTTAAAGCAAAAAATATAAGGTTATATTTATGACATAAACATATCTAAATCCTATTAGTTGATATTATTTCGACCAAAAGCCATATTAATGTTGAAATATATGACTATTTAGAAATTATAATTCCAAAATATATTAATAATAAAATAATAATTCAGGACATTCCTAATGTGCCCCTCTCCCTCTTATAAAAGGCCACCAACTCTAACTAGTTATTCACACCTCTAAAGCCCCTTGGCTCATAAAACTAGTGTAAAAATGATCTCCCAAAATACCTAAATTCATCCTATAATCCTTAACTTTGTAAGAAAGAAACTCAAGGAATCCTCTTCGCTCAAGTCAAAAAGACTTTCCTGATTTAGAGGTAACATCTTCTCTCAAGCGTCTTTCATTTATTCTACTTCTCCAACACCATAAAATCTCTTTATTATATTATTTTATAAAAAACCAATATCCTAAATATATTAGGATATTTTTATTCTATATTTTCAACATAAAAATACACATACCACCATCAAATAGATATAGAACATAATGTTTCTGTGTATGGTGAACTACTACCTCCCAAAATGATGATTGTTCAATTTTCCCCTACCACATATCATGGTGGCCATTATGATGGAACTGTATTTATATATGAGATATATTATATTTATATTTTCTCTATGATTCTATAATTTTTATTTACAACAAATATTTATTCCTTCCATAATGTGTAAATACGATAATTTTATTCGAGGAAGTGTGGACTACCGCCCCCTCAACGTGATATGAATCGTTCATGCCATACATGGAATGTATAAAAGATGGAGTTAATGAAAATATATTACATATATAAAATATATATTATATTGTAATTATTATATAGATATTTATTATTTAGTTTTCATTCCTTTAATATGATAAAGAAATGAAAGTAGTGTCCATGCGTACGTACGACCTATGGTCTCCATGAACAGTACATTTATTTTCTTATCTCCAAATGTTATGGAATAATATAAAATACATATATACTCAAAATATATGACATTTAAATCATTAATAACATTCTTGAGATGGCGTAATTTTGACCACATGGATAATTGACATCAAAATAAGTTCATTTTTACTCAAGTCCTAAATATCGACAAAACAACTGATATTAACTTAAATAATTATGTAGTTTTTATAACATGGTAATAAGTGATATATAAGGAATAATAAAAATTAAAACAGTTCTCAATCAAGTAGAAATTAACCTAATTTTATTATTCAAGAACATAACTATTGTACGTGATGAGTCACACTCAAGGTAAGGGAAATCTTCACTCAATATCCATTTAGTGAGTTAAATATCTATGCCATTGGTTTTATTTTTCCAAAAATATACATGAATAACCTCTTATTGTTCTAAACATAATATCAACTTATATTGGGTGTATTTAGATTTTTTATAAATATTTATGTCATTGGTTTATCTTTAATCTAATGATGTGATCTTTGTAAGGGACTTCATCTCAATCTCCTTTCATTAAGACATTTCATAATGATATACAACTTTATATCTTTATAAAGTGTATATAGGCCCCCTTTAACATTAATTATCCATTTTATATATATAATCATGATATTTAATGTCCTTTAAAATATTCTACTTTCTAGTTGTGTATAATTTAAATTTTCAAAATTGTAAAATACTCTTTAACTAAAAAAAGGTTTAAAATGTTTTAAATATTTAATATTCTAAATCATTTTATTTTATGTCCATGTTTTTAAAATGATTTTAAGGAATTATTTATATGGACATGACTTTTTTAAGTGTAAATTATTTTCATTACTTTTAGAGTGGTATGGTACAATTTGAATCAGAAATATTTTTTAAAAAATATTTTAATTGTGTTTTAAAAGGGATTGATTATTTCAATAAACTTGAATTTTTTATATATATGTCATGAATGTAATTTTTCTCTTTAAGTTAACTGTTATGTATTGATGTTTACTTTAAAATTTTAAAATTTTATTTTAAAATAATGTGTTTTCATTTATTAGTGTGTGCCTCATAAAGATGAAATGTGATTTCAAAGTGGAAATGTTATTTTTCCATTATGTCTTGTTTATGTGTTGTGATAAGGTTATGGTTATTTGTAATTGCCTGATTATATGGGTGGTTATGTGATAAAACACAGGAGGGTGAGCCGTGATAGCTATCCAATTCATTGGGTAACATGACGGAGGTAAACATTAAGGTGTCTCCTAATATATTTTGGGAATATACTGTGATGGGTATTCCAACATAACCCCGAAGGTTACTCACTAAATTGTTGTAAAAGATACAAAGTATGTATGATATATATGCCATAATATACCTTTATGTTTTATGATTTCTATTAATGTTTGTTGTAATCTTATTATTACATGATTTAAGCTATGTAATTTATGTTTTATGGGTGAAAAGTATGATTCTTTGAAAATGTTTTCATGGGAATTAAATATTCATGGACTAATAGTTTTATTCCCTATTTTATATTACGCAATGAGCTTTTTATTCTCATTAAATTTTTTTGAAATGTTTTCCACAAGGTGTAAGGATGTGTAAGAGAATAGAAGATGTCAACAATATTTTTATCATGAAAAATAAATCATGTTTTGTTTAAAGGGTTTCCTATGGTGGAAATGTGGATACTAAGTTTAAATGTCCACATGTAACGTCTGGGTATATTATGTAATAGTTATTTCCTAATTATCTAAAACTATTAGCATGAAAATATCCTTAATTTGAATTCTCAACTTAACTCAAGATTATGTAATGTTTATGGTTGTGTCATTATAGTTGGTTTTAGAGGTTGGTTTAGACATATTTGGAGATTATGATGTTTTCTTAAGATTAGGGATACCATCATGGGTTTATAATTTTAAGGTAGATAATATGTAAAATGTCTTAGAAACACCTTTTTAGGATTTATGTTCTGAAAGTTTAATGATTATAATGGATGTTTAGGATACATTCACCTTTGATGAAATTATGGTATCAATAGGGCCATATAAATATATTTTTACTAATCCATAATGCCATTCAAATTGAAGATGAGGAAACTGAAAATGTCCTATGAGTGGTATGGATTATTCCATACCTTATGATTTAACCTTATTGAACATTAGAACACGATTCATGTTTTTGTTTTAGGAATTAAGTATTATTGAATAATGTGGTGAATCATGGTTTAAGGATCATGAAGGATACTGAATTATTATAAGATAATTCAAGAGTTATGATAGATTGTAGGATAATGAATGTTTAAAAGTATTAATTATCTTTTGATGATGAGATTACATTAGAAGACATTCTCAAGTATGTGTAACCCTTAATTTTGTTACATGAAATTGTTATCTGAGGAACACTTGTCATTTTTTATGGACATAATTATAAAGAACCTTTAGGGTTTATATGATCCTTTATATTGATGTAATTATGGGTTATTACTTTTTGCGATGAAAAATTAAATTCATGAGATAAAAATTGAGGTTAATATATGTTATGGTTATTTTGAAGTATTTTATCTCATTTTTTGGTAATTTTATAATAATTATATAGTTTTTGAAAAAGTACAACACACAAACCATGTGAAATTCCGCCACATTGGACAAGGCTACGAGAATCAAACTAACAACCAAAGTGTGATTGTTATTTATCACCTACCACTGGCCTACGTGAAGTACCTGGTTATTATGACTTTTTATTTTTAGTTAAATTATTTTATATATTAATAATGAGTTTATTTTGGGAACTTATGTTTTATAAAAAGGATATCCTTAGTATACAAATCTTATTTGGTGATTAAGTGATAAATGTTATTTTGGAAGACCTTCCCTATTTTGGGAACACTTTATGCCAATGAAAAGTATAATACTATGTGATTTCATTTGAGGTGTAATGGTATAATTTTATTTTGGAAGAATCTATGTTTTTATTATGGACATATAGATATTTGGGTTATTTATTGAAATGATGAACCTATCATGGAGAATATGTGATTGGTTTAATTAATCTTTAGTATGAGACTTTAAGAGTATCCAAGTGCTATTTGGAGATAAATGTTATGATTTATTGTCGAATATTATGTAATCAAATCCTTCTGAATTGCGGGTTTCAATATTAGTTTGGATTAATTCAAGGAATTTTAAGGGCATTTTTTGGAATGGTCTGTGTAGAACTTTGCTATTATTGTTGAATTTTGGAGATTAAAAGTTATCATTCTATTTATAAAGTATTATTATTTTTGGGGTATTATCTGATCTTCTATTGACCATTATGATAGTAGTTAATGCCTAAATACATGGGATATATATGGTTCATATTTTTTGTATTATGTGATTCTCTAGAAGTTGATTCTAGTGCTTCAGGAGTGACCAAGTCATCTAAAATACTCATATATTTAAGAAAAAGTTGATTTTGTGGTGGAATTAGATTAATGGATGAGACACTAAATTTCATGTATGTATATTTACTTATGTTATTATTATAGTTATTAAAATAATTCCTCAACACTATTAAGTGGATCTTAAATCAAAAATCTTTTATGTTTACATTTTCCTACAACAAAATCAAAGATTGTTTAACCCATCACAAGTTTGTGGTTTTATAGTTGTTAACTATATCCTGGTTATGTTTTCTATCACTCACCTTTATAAATTGAAACTTAGTTTTTCTTCAATATTCATATTTTCTTATATGTAACCCTAATATGTGTTTTCTTGGGTGAACTTTGTATTCACCTTCTAGCTTTTAATGTGAAGTTCTATTAACCCTTTTTTATGACATGGGTTTACAAAAAAGGTATTTGGAAAATTCATACCCTACTTACCGATCCTAAATAAAAATTTTTAGGGAATAATTTATTAAAGGGGGAGGATTTAACATCCCATTTTTTATGAAAGAAACACTATGTTCAATAGTGTACATGATATGCTACATCAAGCTTAAAAGAACAAATAAATCTTATTAATTAAAGGTTACCATTATAAAAAAGCTAATGGAATGGAATGAATTAATAGTATCAACTAAATTATAAAAATATGGTTTACACATGTATAAATAATGATTCATTGGTTATAAATTTTATTATTAATGGAAATAAACACTAATTGAATATAAAGGATGTGTTTTCCTAAAAACATATTTAAAAGAGAATAATTGTTTTTATAAAATCATATCACTCTTTATGGATTATTATTTAATGAAAAATATATGTTACATAAAAAATTTAATGTTATAAAAAGCATATTATATTTTTTCTAGATATGATATATGAAAAAAATCAATTTTAAGCATAAAAGAAATATTTTTAAAAAAAGGCATTTTAACCGCCTTTTAATGGATAAGCCATTTTTAATAAAGTTGTTGAATCTTTGATAAGTTATATTTACCAAAATAAACTTCTAATTTGTAATAGGGACATCAAAATTTACTTTGTTTGAAATTTTTTTTTCTGATAAAATTCATATTTTAATGAATAGTCAAAAAAACTGCATTTTAATTCAAAACTCCCTTTTTGTCTAATTTATGTATATAGTTAGATTATTATATTAATTTTTTCAAAATTTAATTAGATTTTTTTATCATTTAATCAAAATATGGTCATTAGAAGTAATTTTACATTGAAATTTGATATAAACACATTTCAATCTTTTTATGGTTCTTACTTAAAAAAATGTTTTCTCATTTTGACAAAGTGATTTAATTTTAAATTTATTTCTAAAACTTATTGTTTTTGAATTTGGAAAAATTTATTCCATATTTGGAATCATAATGTCCAAATAGAGAAAATAGGTACCTTGTATTTTTGGACATTATGAATAGTAACATCAGTAATTATTGTTATTTACGACGGTTAAAGAGTAAATTATGTAAATAAGGGTAAAAATAATTTTATAATAATATAAAAAACCCTAATACATATCCTAATCTTATTGTATGAGTCATGGGAGACCCAAAAATACATATTCTGAAAATTTGGCATTTGGGAGCCACTTGGGTGAGAAAATGACATATTAAAATAAATAATTTAAAGTAAATGAAAATATAACATGACCATGTATCCTTTTACTAAATCATTTTTAAGGTGGGGTTATATAATTCATCTCTTTGAAAATAAATATTCATTATAAATCTAAAAATATTTCATAAATAATGGTATTTTATTTATAATTTTTACACATTAAATAAAACAAATTGATACAACGATGATTGAGTGATTAACTGATTAATGAAATATTAAAATAAATGATATTACATATATGAAAATAAATATAAATTGAAAATATTGATTCAATAAAAGAATTTTATAGATGATTATGACATTATATATTTAATTTAATATAGTTTTTTTAATCAATCAAGTTGTTATAGCTTTAACAAAAATCAATTACTAAATAGTGTCCAAATTGATGTAAATTAGTTTTTAAAACAAATACTATTTTATTAAAATATATAATATTCATAAAAATCTATGATTTAGCCAAAATACATAAAAATTTCAAAAAAAATCATTAATTTTCCACTTTAGTTTCTATTGGAATTTTATAGTAACTATTTTTACCATATATTGTAAAAATACATGAAGATATTATAAGATTTAATTTATTTAACTAAGGCTTAAATCCAATATATAATGTTAAATTTTTTACATAAACTATTACGACCCATATTGTTTGAGATGATTTCTACCCATACCAATATTATCCTAGAAATATATCACTTTGGATCTTTTAAAATTAAAAAATCAACTTATAGTAAAATAATATTTCAAGACTTTCCTAAAGTGCCCCTCATCCATCTTATAAAAGGCCTCCAACACTATCCACTTACTCACTCCTCTCAAACCCCTTGGATCATCCAAATTATACTCAAATATGCTTCCAAAATCCATAAATCCCTTCTATAATCCTTACCTTTGGAATAACGAAACTCAAGGAAGCCTTTTGGCTCAAATCAAAAAGAGTTACCTAATTCGGCGGTAACATCTCTTCTCAAGCACCTTTCATTTATTTTCCTTCTCCAAAATTATAACCTATCTTTATTACATTTTTTTCAACCAATATATTATCCTCAATATACTTTTATGTTTTTATGATATGTGTTATACCTACACTTAAACATACCTCCATCTAATAGATATAGAACATATTGTTTCTGTGTATGGAGGACTACTACCTCGAGAAATAATTATTGTTTAATATTCTCCTAAAACCTCTCATGGTGGACATTATGATGAAACTATATTTATATATGAAATATTTTATTCTTATATTTTTTTTCTTATGTAATATTTATGTAGAACATACATTTATTTTTTCCATAATGTGTAAATACGATAATTTCATTTGAGGAAGTGTGGACTACCGTCCCCTCAAAGTGATATGACTCATTCATGCCACACATGGAACATATAAAGGATGTTATTAAGGAAGTTATGTAACATATATTACATATATATTATAATTTAATTATAATATACCAATGTGTCATTTAGTTTTCATTCCTTTAATTTGGAAAAGAAAATGAAAGTAGTGTTCATGCGCATGTACAGCCTACCGTCTCCATGAACGGTGCATTTAATTTATTATCTCCAAATGTAATAGAATATTCTAAAATAAATATATAAAGGATATATATGATATTTAAATCATTAATAATTTTTTTGAGATGATTTAATTTTGACCACATGGAAAATTTTCATCAAAACAATTTCATTTGCGACTCAAGTGCTGAATATCGACAAAACAGCCAATATAAACTTAAATAATGATGTAATTTTAATAACATGGTAACAAGTGATATAAAAGGATTAATAAACCTGGAAAATGTTTTCAATCAAGTAGAAATTATCCTATGTTTATTATTCAGGATCGGAACGATTGTATGTGATGACTCGGACTCAAGGTAAGGGAAATCTTAACTCAATCTTCATTCATGGAGTTAAATATCCATGTCATTGGTTTTGTTTTTACAAGAATATTTTTTAATGAAATATGATTATTTTACACTGAATATACACTTATATTGGGTGTATCTATATTTTTCACACATACTTATGTCATTGATTTATCCTTTATCTAATTATGTAATCTTTTTTAGGGACTTTGCCTCAATCTTCTTTCATTGAGATATTTTTTGATGATATAAACCTTTATTTATTTTTAAATCATATATACAACCCCTTTGACATTAATTATTCATTTTATATCTATAATTGTGATATTTAATGCCTTTTAAAATATTATTCTTTCTAGTGGTGTATAATTTAAATGTTCAAAATTGTAAAGTACTCTTTATCTAAAACAACGTTTTATATATTTCATAGATTTAATAGTCTAAATCGGTTTCTAATAAGTACATATTTTCAAAATTATTTCATGGACTTATTTATATATACATGAGTGTTTTTTATTGTAAATTCCATTCAAATTTTTTAGATTGGCATGAAACAATTTGATTCCAAAATATTCTTTTAAAATGTTTTTATTGTGTTTTAAAAGGGGATTGATTATTTGAATAACATTGAATATTTTTAAAAATATACTTTTTGAATGGAATTTATCACTTTTATTTTTCCATTATGTATTTATTTTTTCTTTAAAAGTTTACCATTTTATTTTAAAATAATGTGTTTTCATTTATGAGTGCTCAACTTGTAAACAATAAATGTAATTTCAAAGTGAATGTTTTTTATTAATTTATGATTGATTTATGTGTTATGATTATTTTGTGGTCCTTTAGAATTGCCTAAGTATAGGGGTGGTCCCATGATAATCTAATGGTGGGTGAGATTGTGATAGCTCTCCAATTCATTGGGTAACATGACAGAGGTAATCATTAAGCTTTCTCCTTAGTGATTTTGGGAATACACTGTGATGGGTATTCCAAATGTTACCATTAAGGTTACTCCCTATGTGGCTGTGAAAGCTAAAAAGAAATTATGATATAGATGCCATAAGTTACCTTTATTTGTTATTATTTCTATTAATTTTTTTAGTAATCATATTATTACATGATGTAAGATAAGTAGTTTATGTTTTATGGGTGAAATGTATGATTTTGTGAAAATGTTGTCATGGGTTTTAAATATCTTGGACTAACAGTATTATTAATTATATTAGATTCTTTACTTATATTTTTATTCTCATCCCTAGTTTTTGAAAAACAATTCATAGGGTATAAGGATGGGTAAGAGAAAGTAATAATTCAAGAATATTTTTATTAATAGAAAGAAATCATGTTTTATTTAAAGTGTTTCCTTTGGTGGAAAAAGTGGATACTGAGTGTAACTGTCCACATGTAATATATGGGTCTATTATGAAATTGTAATTTACTGATTATCTAAAACTATAAACCTGAAAGGATCCTTAATTTTAATTCCCTACATAACTCAAGATTATATATTGTTTAAGGTCGGGCCCTTATATAGAGAACTGGAGAAATTTATTTTTCAACATATTTATTTTCTATATTTTCTATTAAATGAGAATAAAATAAATATGGAAAGGTATATATTTGAGGTACACACACCATTATAACCAATGGATAATGAAATAAAATATTTATTCTTATGTAAATCATACTAATATATTTTTTATAATAAATAAGTTTCTTTGAATCAGTTGGAATATATTAAGTGTTATCATCTAAACACCATGATAGTTGGAGTTATAAAGCAATTTCGACATATTTGGAATGTATCCTTGACAAAATTGGTTATTCTTAAGGAATGTGTTGATCATGTAAAATTAAATAGGAATATAAATAGAATAAATAATTCATTATAACTAATAATGGGGAGCATCAAGATTATATACCAAATATAGAGTTAGAATATTCTAACATAAATTTCATAGATTATTTTGAGAAATTATTATCTAACAGAGTGATCATTCTACATCAACTAAAAATAAAAAGGAATACATTGAATTATATATTCATTCTAAAATTATTGATCATAGTTTTATAGTAGAACATGATGTTGGTTTTCATTGTAATGGTAATTAAATTCCAACTATTGGAACTAAATCTGATAAAGGTGATAATGTTTTGGATACTAATAAAAAGGTTTAAATAATGAACAAGACTATTGAATAATTCCATAAAGATTTTTTAAAAAAAAAATAAACTATTTATAGAATACCATGATGCTACTAAATATAAAAAAATATGGAGGATGAAGAACCTCAAACTACTGATGTTTAAAATTATATTTCATTTTTGAAAAGAGAAAAAAGTTATGTTAGTTGAATAAATTAAGTAACTAATCATAGATTAAGATAACCATGACATTGATGAAAATTTATATCAATTTACTGATCATATATTCAATAACATTCAATAACTAGAATATGTAATTAAATATTTTAATCTTAGTTACTGTCGTCCATAAACAAGTTGAAAAAGTTGAAATATAATTCAGTTCTAAAAGAAAACATGGAATATATGAAATATTGGTTAGTTTCCAAAATATATTTTCATAATTTGAGAGATTTATTAAAGGATAAAACATATATGGTAAGGAGTTCTCAAATTTTTTAGATAGGAAAGTAAAGGTAATTAATGGATGAATTTAGAAAATTAATGTAATCTTAATGTAATTTTATGAAATAATAAAACCCTATTAAAATTGGATTGTATAATTTTTTAATAAATGAGATAAGGTAAATGTTAAAATATCGATCTAATTTGGTGAAGTAAGGATAGTAAATTTAAATATAAATTCATATTTCTATTTTAGAGGATATTTAATCCATAAAAGATCAATTGGATGTGTTAATTTTAAATTATGATATCAAAATGGTAAATCAGATGATTGATTATTTGAAATTTAATATTATAACTTTTTATAAAAAATAGGATTTTAGAATAATGATACATGTTGAAGATAATTAAGTGAGAAAAAATAAATCAATTATGAACATTGAATATTGATCGTTTGAGGTATAGTTGAGTTGGCCAAATTTCAAAGTGAAGTCAATCAGATGATTTATAAAAAATAGTAATATCTAAAAGATGTAAACATATTTTTTATTTAAGGAATTTATAATATATTTTGAAGAAAATAATCCTTCATTTAATGAAATAGAAAAATAAAATTGTATTAAGTCTCAAAGAATAAAGATTGTGGTGAAATATTATGAAACCCCGTTAAATGAAAATTTTCATTTTTTGGTAGATGAATATAAACTAATTATGGAAAATATGGAAGATTTATATTATTCTAAATTTGAGTCTTTTGAAATTAAAATAAAGTTATCTGGATATGAAATATTATAACTATCAATTAAATAAAATTATGTTGTTGTTTATAGGCCTTATTATTGAAATATCTAGTGTAACTTTTCCTCAAGTTTCTGAGAATATGCTTATTATATTAAATAAATTACTAGAATATCTTTCTTGATCATTAAAACTAATGTATTATTTAAGAGTGACCATGAAAAATAAAAAATTAGTGAGAAATTATATATATTTGATATATCTCCAAATTGAAAATATTTTATATGAGATAAAAGAAAAAATAACCAAATGATGGGAACAAAATCTAGAAAAGTTTTATATTTATTTTGTTGTGTGGGAAGACATGATGGATCGTCACCAACATAGAAGGAATTATTTTATTAATCACGATGAAAAGGGAAGCAATAAAGTCAAGGATGACTAAAGTAACGAAGTCCATGTGCAACTGCCCTTATAAAATTAATACACATAGGGGGAAGGGATCCCAAACTAGAAAAAAGTATATGGGTATCACCCTGATTACCCATTGATATGGGATATTCCCCCATGAAATTACATTTACTACAGATATGGTTCAATCATTCCCAACCAATGAGATTTTTGCATCACCAAATGAGATAAATAGTGGATCATGGGGAGATACCTTACTTGGAGGTAATTAAATATTACCAAGGAGTCTGTTTCAATTTTATATATCTAAATATTAGAGGAAATAAAAATTTCCATGAAATTGAGAAAATCATTTACCCCTACCATAAGAGATTCACATTGGACATAGAAGATAATTAATGTAATGACCACTAATCCATTAGAGTCCTAAAAAACACCTCCCCCTCTCATGATATAATTCATATAGGAACCATAAATGTTGAATTTGTATTCATCGATATGGGGTTTTAACGAACACATGTTCTAGACCTAGTCACCTTTTGAAAAGTAGGTGTAGGTATGTTTCCACTCATGACCATCCTCATGGAATGTGAGTTTTTCCATTATGTAAATAGAAATACAAGATCAATTTCAAGGAACATGGACTAGATTTTCATGGGTAATATTGAGCTTGAATTTCCTTCCACCAACATTTTCCTTTTTGATGTCTAGATGAAACAACATCCTACTGAGATAAGAATGGACCAATCCTTTTGCTCCAGATCATTCACATCCATTACTTAAAACTAGTACTTAATAAAACTATTTCCTTTTACTTCTAAATGATCAATTCCAGTTATATTCCTGAACCCTCCCCACAAATTTATTGCCTACTCAATATAAAAAAAATTATTAGTTATTTAGTATTTGTATCTACGATAACATAAACATTTGGTCATAATAGAAATTCCATTATTCTTGATCAACTCGTAAGTATAGATTTCATGATTCGAAATACACCAATTTAGAAAATTAAACTTCCTTAGAATATCCATACACTAAATATTCTTTCAGATTCCTACTTCAATACCATCCTAGAAAGACATCTAGTAATCCTTGGCCGAAAAATACCCCAACGATGTCTCGGTGAACACAAGTCTATCTTTTTATAATAAAATGGATTTTTTTGGAATTTGTATCACTGAAGTTGGTCAAGTGTGTCCTGGATGAATGTTTGAAATGCACAAGATTGTGAAAAGGATATTTCAATTATAAAATGTCTCAAAAAACCAAGGGAGACTCCCACCAATTTTTCAATCCAGTAACTGATCTCAATATGACCAAAAATCCAACGGGGTTGACTTTTAATCTCTAAAATAATCCCCCAAAAAATTGAAAAAGTCCAGAAAAATTCCCATTCAGATTTCTTAAATCAGTTCTATAGTTCCCCATAATAAAATCTCTCTAAATAGACATCCCTTCCAGAACCTCTGACACCAACTTGGCTTGAAGGTGTTGCATGGTATCATCCACACTTCTAATCCCAACGGATCCTACCTTAATTAGTTTGTCCATTCTAGGAAATCTACTCAGTGATAGTGGACACCAATATAGACATCCAAAATAAAGGATTTCGTGATTATA
This sequence comes from Viscum album, assembly GCA_963277665.1. Lineage (NCBI taxonomy): Eukaryota > Viridiplantae > Streptophyta > Magnoliopsida > Santalales > Viscaceae > Viscum > Viscum album. The sequence goes on along the minus strand of OY728166.1, from coordinate 1,330,000,240 downwards.
TGAATGTTTTTAGTCAGCATTTTTTGGGTTTCGATAATTGAGAGTACATGCATTAGAATGGTAGTGATAATTCCATTAAACAAGGTAATCCATACTCAAAAGGTGAAAAAATGACTCTTACAGTGTAACACACCAAGCTTAAATGGTACGTTTCTCTTTGAATAATGCAATAGCTTTTACTGTACAAAACATGGAGTTTTAGCACACTACGACCAATCAAACAAGTTGTTACGAATAGAAATACCCACTTTTCAAAATTTTGTAAATTTAATTTTTTGAAATGGAATTCATTTTTGGATTTTTAATATCAAAATTAACTTAGTGTAAATATTTGATATTTTTCTGAAAACATTCCATTTTTTATGAATATTGAGAAAACACTGTGTTATTGTTTAAAACCTAATTTTTATTTAAAAAATTATTTATTTTATTTTAATTAATTTTATTTCAAAATAGATACGTAATACCTACATAATTTCAATTTAATTCATTGGAGTTATTTTATAATAAGATTACAAGTATAAAATTTTATTGATCTTTTAACCGTCTTTTACCCACCTTCTAAGAACATTTGAAAATTTTCATAAAACATAATTATAAAACTTTTGTGAATTGAATTTCAAAAATCCTAGAGACATGATTTCCATAAGTAAGTAAAATGTGGTTCAATAGGATGAAAATATTTTTTTGTGAATAGTAACTTTTGAATTTTATATACCACTGTTAAAAGTAAATAGGGTAATTAAAGTTAAAAATAATATTATAATTAGCCTAAAACATGTCCTAATTATATTGGATAAGTGTTTTACGACCAAATTCAACCTTAGGAATAAAATATGATCCTTTTGGTCCACTTGGATTATATTAGGACATTTAATATTATTTTATTTAAAGAAGAGTTAAAAGTGTAAAATTCAAAGTTTAATAACTAACCCATTTTTAATATAAAGTTATACATAAGGTAAATTCAATGATAAATATTTATTATAAATATAAAATGATTTCCTTCATAATGGTATTTTATTGATCATTTTTATATATTAAATTATTAAATTTATTTATGACACAATGATGATGCGCTAATTATCTAATTATTGAAAGATTAAAGAATTGATATTATAAATATCCAAATAAATTTAAATTGAGACATTTGATGAATTAAAATAATTCTATAGGTTAATATTACATTTTAGGGTTAATTAAATAAATTTTATTCGAAGTGATAAAGTTGTTATATCTTTCAAAAAACAAAATACATAATAGTGTCAAAATTGACATAAATGAGTTTTTAAAACAAATACTTTGTTATTAAATGATATAGTATTCTTAAAAATATAAGGATAGGCTAAAATACTGAGATAAGGTTATATATATTAATTATTAACCACTTGGGGTTCTCTTGGCATTTTATAGTATGTTTATTAACCATTGATTTTAATAATACAAGAATACATGGAAAAATTAAACTATTTAACTGAGAGTTAAATCTAAAAGATAATGTTATTATTGTAACATAAACCTGTCTAAAACATATTGGTCTAGAGTTTTTCATCTCATACCTACCTTATCCCTTAAATAAATCATTTAGGAGCCATTATAAACTGACTATGATTTTATAATAAAATAATATTTCAATCTTTTCCTAAAGTGACCCTCACCTCTCTTATAAAATTGTACTTCCCATTATCTCAAAATAAAACATCCAAATCCATTTGTCTCAGCCAAATCCTACTCAAGTAATCTCTATACTACCCTACCTTCTACCTATATCCATTACATTGATCATAATCTAACTTAAATATCCCTTTTGATCAAATTAAAGGAAACACCCGAAGAAGATATAATAATTTCATTACCTCTTTCATAGTTCTTTTCTTATTCTACTTCCTCTTTATTTGTTGCTTACATACCAAAATAATAACTTCAGTACCTTCTACATACTTTTATGTTATTATAAATATTGTACAACTATATTCATTATTCTATTCATCCTATGAATGACAAAATCACCATACATGCGTATGTACAGGTTATCGTCTCCACGTCGTGGTGTTGTTTGTTATTCAACACATCTTTATTTGGGTGGGTATAATAATGAGTATAATTGATGTAAATAATAAATATGAAATTTTAATGATTCTATATATATGATATACAATCCAATTATATACATTTTCACCGTCAATAGAATGGTATTGCTGCTCATGCGTATGTACGAATTACCGTCTCCACGAAGGCGATGAGATTAATTCCCCTTTGTAACCATTCAAGAATACTTTTCATTTTATTATTAAAAATAATGTTTAATAAGATAATATAATTTTGTATATGAATCAAATACATCTTCTCTAAAACAAATATGACTTATGTAACAAAACATATAAAGTAAAATGAATTAGTTAACACCTGAAACAATGATACTACTTAAATATTATTAACAAAGAAATATTAGAAGATCATATATTATATCCTATTTGTGTTTGTTGTTATTTTATAATTTAATAATAATGATTTAACTATTACATAAGAGTTTAACGTACCCTCGACCAAGGAAAAGTACAATATAAGGGTTAATTTTACAATCTCTTTATTATCTGAGGTTGTTTATACGAGAGTATCTATTGGGACCTCTTTATCATGCACATCTATGTTTCTTAAAAATGAATTTCAAATTTTTCTTACTATATCAATTATTATGGAAAAACGTCATTTATACGCTTGCTTTACTTTTTATAAAAAATTTTGAAATAAATTTTTTTCACCTTCCAAAGAAGGTACTTTTTGACCATTTTGAAAAATTGAGGTAAGAATGGTTTTTTATCTTATACGGAAGGTGCAACTATTTTCTATCATTATAACACCTTATAAGATTCCCTTACATTATTATAAGATTATTTTAAAAATAAATGTTTTCTTTTATAATTTTTTTATTTTTAAATGATTTCAAAATATAAAGAGATATTTCTCTCAAATAGTTTTGATTTAATCTATGTCAACATCCTTTGATGGATTTTACACTTGTTTAAAAAAATTTATTTTGATATGATCTTCAATATTGTATTGAAGGTTGTGTTATAGGTTTTACTATGGATGTCTTATTTGTATACAATTCATGGTTTATGGTTAAATTATTAACATTTCATATGATAGTTTTAATAAGAATATTTATGTTATGTTTCAACCTTATCATATAAGGAATGCATTGAACTTAGTAAGTGATGGGTGGATCCCGCTATAGCTCCTTGATGCATTGGCAGGTCTCAGGAGAAAAACTAGTGTCTTTACGCAAGGCCTTGAAAAAATATTATTTGTAGTCTTGGCATGAGGCCTTGACTATGTGGTTATGATGTCCAACATTATGCATTCCATCATTATAAAATTGGCTATTGATATTACATGTGATTATTCTACTAGTAGAATATCCATGTGAATAAGTAAGTGGAATTATTTGGTTTATATTTTCTATATTATTCCGAAGTTTCAGTTTAAAAGGCTTGTGTTTTAGTCTTATACATTTCCTTAAATGATTATGATTATTTTTGATAGTTTTCGCTATATTTTTATCCTTATCGAGCATCTGATCTCACCCCTTTCTACATTTTATTTTTCCAATGATGTGAAGAAGTATATTATGACTGACCTATAGGGATAGTCTAAGGGAGATGACTGTGTTCGAAGGAGACACAATGTTTTTGTTTTTAATTTCCTAATCTAATGTAAAACTTATGTATGTATCTAGTACTTCAAAAGCTACAAAACTGATAATTCTTTTGGGATTTGATCCCTTGTGATCATTCCAATATTATGTAATATTGCACCAACTCTAAGAAACTAGGTTTAGGGCATTACAGTTGGTATCATAGGAAGTTTAGTACAAACCTTGAAAGCTAGATTTAGAAAAAATATGATTAGAGGACACTATCCTAAGATAGAATTTGAGGATTAGTATAGAAAAACTTATTAGAATTTTGGTTATGTAGAGATTTTGAAAATTTTCCAAGAAATATATCCACATATGGATATGAGCATGTAGAGGCAACTCTGTCACATATGTACCTATAAGTGAAAAATTTGACAATGAGTTTCGAGCTTGACTCGGGGTATCTTGGTACACAACAACGGGCTGTGATCCATTCTTGGTTACAATACTCATGGGGGGATATATTTACGATAATTCAAATTTTCTTCACAAACCATTATGAATAATTTATGATTAAATAATTCCTCAAAGAAAACATTTTTTTAGGATTATGGATTGAATGCATAAACTTTTCAATTTATGTTAGGTATTTTACTAGTTTGGAATTATGTATTTTGATTCATAAACTAATATAGTGTATTCCATTATTTAGAAATAGCACCTAGTAGAAGGAATGGAAAACATATCAATACATGTAATTCATGTTGGGATTTCCCTCCTACTAAAGATAATTATAGTGGAGGTAATGATGCTACCGGTGCTGAACAACTTATAACCATACTAGGAAAACTCTTTCAGGTTATGAATAATAAACTTACCCATATTGAGCACCCCGATCTAAAACACGGAGGATCAATGTTACACTGCTTCATGAGGAAAGAACCACCAAAATTCAATGAGATTAAAAATCCATTTGTATCTGAGAAATGGATATGTTCCTTAGAGAAAATATTTCATGATTTGGGTAGTAGCGAAAGGGAAACAGTTTTCATGGAATTTTATCGCCTCACAAGAGATGTGGATCAATGTTGGTCATTAATTCAAAACACAAAGGAGGATGAAGAAGTATCAAATATGGAATGGAGGGAGTTTAAAGATATATTCTTAGAAAAATATGTTCCTCGTGACCATAGAGTGGATATAGAAAGACAATTTATAAGACTGAGGAAAAAGTAGGATGAGAATGTCACAAAGTATGAGGCTAACTTTACAAGGTTATAAAGGCATGCAACAGATTATATACCTAACCCAAAGATGAATACTGATCGATTAATTGATGGGTTAAAACCATTTCTCCATCGAGAATTAGTCTCGTAATGCTTCTCATCATACCAAGATATCGTCATGTGTGCTATCAATACGGAAATGAAATTCTCGAATTCATATTACTTTAAAGAAAAAAAGAGAAGAAGAAAGATGATGAACACTCTGGAATTGGAAATAAGGGGAAGAATGAAAAAGTTGAATTTATATCCTATAGTAAATGTGAGAAGAAACACCCTGATACTTGCCTGAAGGGAATGGGAGTCTGTTACAAGTGTGGTGAAAAAGGCCACCAAGCACGTGATTGCAAGGGAAAGAAAGAGGTTGTCAATGTTGAATGCTAAAATTTTAGAGAAATAGGGAATTCTGAAAATGAATTTCCTAAGATCCAAGGAAACTTAACTCAGAAAAGGCCAAAGGAGTAATGAAAAGCTTATACAATCCCTATTGCTGAGGTTAAAGCTCTGAATGATGTGGTGGCAGGTAATTTAATGGTTTCCTAAAATTTAGCCAAGGCTTTATTTGATTTCGGATCATCGCATTGTTTCAAATCTTCCCAGTTTTCTAAGAAAATTAGATATTTCCAATTTTATTTAAACAGGGATTTGTTAGTAAAAAATCATAAGGTAACCATCATTGAAACAATGTTTTGTAAATCAGTTACCATTAGGGCATAAAAATGTACTTTATTTTCTGATCTCATCATCATACCTAAGATTGAATTTGATAAAATCCTCAGTATTGATTGGATTTCAGACCATGATAAAAAAACTTATTATTAGAAGTAGGTGGTTACAATTTTTGATGATGATAAGGAGTACCTTATCTTTATATCAAAAATTTCACCATCTGATTCTCATCTAGATCCACCCCTAGTAGCTCTACTAAATTTAATTATTGGAGAGGAGTAGAATTAAATAACTATGGTTTAGGAAAGGAATGTTTGAATAGAGGACGTAAATATTGTGCAAGAATATGTCGATGTGTTTCTAGAGGATTTACTTGGACATCCTCAATAATGAGAAATTTAGTTTTCCATTGATTTAATTCCTAGTTCAAGGCCCATATCGAAGACCCCTTATAGAATGTCCAATTTGGAATTAGTGGAACTAAAGAAACAACTAGATGAATTGATTAATAATGGATTTATTATCCCTAATGTTTTTCCATGGGGTGCCCCGGTTCTTTTTGTTAAGAAAAAGGATGGATCTATGAGACTACGCATTGACTGCAGGGAGATCAATGATATAACAATAAATAACAGGTATCCTCTACCTCACATTGATAATTTATTTGATCAACTTCATAGTGCTCAATATTTTTCAAAGATTTTCCTTCAATCTGAATATCATTAGTTGTGCGTGAAGATGGAAGGCATTTCGTAGACATCATTTAATAACAAGTATGGGTGTTATGAATTTACAGAAATCCCTTTTGGACTAACTAATGCACCCTCTGTCTATATGGATCTAATGAATATAGTTTTAAAGGAATATCATGATGACTTTGTAGTGGTATTAATTTATGATATCTTAGTATACCCCAAAAGCTATGAAGATCATGAAAATCAATTATGTGCTATTCTAAGGACTCTTAGAAGAAATTAATTATATGGGAAGTTTAGAAAGTGTGAATTCTGGCTTCAGGATATTTCTTTTATTGGACATATCGTCTCTATGGATGGAATATCTGCCGATACATTAAAGACCAAGGCAATCCAAGAATGGCCAGCACGAATGAGTATAACTGAGTTACACAGTTTTATTGGTTTAGCAGGTTATTATTAGTGTTTCATCCAGAATTTTTTCCAATTGGATAACACATTAACCAATATCACATGTAAAGGGGTTAAATTTGTTTGGACAAAAGATTGTGAATAATGTTTTGAAGAACTGAAGAAAAGATTAGTTAATGCTCTTATCTTGACTCTATCATTGGGGAATGATGGGTTTGTTATTTATCGTGATGCTTCAAAGAAAGGACTTGGTTGTGTCCTCATGCAGAATGATAGAGTTATTACCTATGCATCACGACAGATAAAAATCTATGAACAAAACAATCCCCCTCATGATATTGAGTTAACATCTGCAATATTTGCATTGATGTTATGGAGACACTATCTCTACGGTGAAACATGTGAGATATATACTGATCAAAAGACTTTTAAGTATATTTTCTCACAAAAATAACTCTACATGAGGCAAAAGAGATGACAAAAACTACTTAAGTATTATGATTTCACAATACACTACCACCCGAGGAAGGAAAATAAGGTGGTGGATGCTTTGAGTAAAATAAATCATGGATTTTTGAACAAGATGAGAATTGAAAGGGATACAATTTTCATGGATCTAGTAAAAATGGATATGGGAATAATCATGGAAGGTGAAACATCAATACTTTTTAAAATTGTTTCCAAACCATATTTACTAGAAAAGGATAAAATGATCATAGATTTATGATCAGAAGTCTCAAAAGAAAATTAAAGTTATGAATGATGGAATATTGATTGACTTCTTATGTGAAGATGGAATTTTGAAATTTGGGAAATGAAATTGGGTTCCTGATATACCTAATCTAAAAATGGAATTATTAGATGATGCTCATAGATCCAATTTCTCTATACACCCTAGTAACACTAATATGTATAGAGATTTTAAGGAACCATTTTGGTTGGACAACATAAAGAGAGAGATTGATGATTATGTGTCAAGATGTATGGTTTTTCAACAAGTTAAAGATGGAAGATGATATACTAGAGGAATCATCCAACCTCTTCCCATACCTGAGTGGAAATGGGATGATATTATGATGGACATTGTTAAGGAACTAGAAATGACTCCTAGAAGGAATGATGCAATATGGGTTATTGTTGATCGTCTTACCAAGTCAGCACATTTTCTTTCTATAAGATAAGATTTACCACTTGAACATTTAGGAAGACTATATATTAATGAAGCTGAAAGGCTTCAAGGAGTACCCCTGTAGATTTTTTGTGATCATGATCCCCATTTTACATAAAGATTCTGGAAAAGTCTTCAGAAGGTCCTAGATACGGAACTTCATTTGAGCACTGCCTACCACCCTCAAACTGATGGACAATCAGAACAGACTATTAAAAAATTAGAAGCATTGTTGAGATCTTTCTCACTTGACATTCAAGGTATGTGGGATCAATATTTACCTATGGTAAAATTTTCATATAACAATAGATTCCATTCATGTATTTATATGACACCATATGAATTGTTATATAGAAAGAGATGTCGCACAGCATGTTTTTGGGATGGTGTTGGTGAAAGAAAACTTGTAGGCCTAGAGATTTTTAAGGAAATAATTGAAAAGGATATGATTATTCAAACCCACATCAAAGCAGCTAAAAGTATTCAAAAGATCTATGCCAATAACTAAAGGAAGGATTTATAATTTCAAGTAAGACATCATGTTTTCTTAATGGTATCTCCATGGAAGGGTGTTTTATGATTTGGTAATAAGGGTAAATTAAGTCTCAGGTACATCGGGCCTTTCAAAAATTTTGAATGAATTGGAGTTATAGCTTACCATTTGTCAATGCCTCTAAGTCTCTCCAAAGTTCATGATGTGTTCCACGTATCACTGATGAGAAAATAAATGTTTGACCCAATGCATGTACTCACCTATGACGAAATGGAATTGGAACCCGATATGTCTTATTGTGAGGAGCCTATCAAGATTCTTGGTATAAGAGAACAAGTGTTGAGAAACTGGAGGACTTGTCTAGTAAAATTTCTATAGAGAACCCATAAGATGGAAGAGGCATCGCAGGAACCTGAGGAACTTATGATAAAGAACCACCTGAATCTTTTTATGCAGTTGTATTATAGAAATTTAATGGACGAAATTATTTGAAGGATGTAAGAATGGAACACCTCAAGCTTCCATGGTATGTTTCTCATTGAATAAAGCAATAGATTGTGTTGTACGCAATATGGAGTTTTTCCACACCACGACCAATCAAACTAGCTAGTATGAATTGTAATACCCACTTTTTAATTATGTTGGATAAGTTTATTTTGACAAAAATAAACCTTAGGAATAAAATATGATCCTTTTGGTCCACTTGGATTAGATTAGTACATTTATTATTATTTTATTTAAAGAAGAGTTAAAAGAGTTAAATTAAATGTTTAATTAAGAAACCATTTTTAATATAGGGTTATGCATCAGATAAATTCAACTACAAACATTCATTAGAAATATAATAATATTTTCTACATAATGGTATTTGATTTATAATTTTTAGACAATAAATATTTAAATTTATTTATGAAACAATGATGATGCAGTAATTACCTTATTAATACCTTATGAATTACACAAATTTTATAGGTTAATATGAAATATTAGGGTTTATTAAATAAATTTTTCTCTAAGTGATAATTTTTTTTGACTTTCAAAAAAACAAAATACCAAATAGTGTCAAAATTGACATAATTGAGTTTTTAAAGCAAATGTTATATTATTAATTGATATAATATTCCTAAAAATCTATGGTTCAGCCAAAGAACTTAGATAAGTTTATATATATCAAAAATGAATAAATTGGGGTTATCTTGGATTTTTATAGTAAATTTATTAACCTTTTATTATAATAATACAAGAATACATGGTAAAAGTTAAACTATTTGACTAAGAGTTAAATCTAAAAGATAAGTTTATTATGGTGACTAAGCCTATCTAAAACTAATTGTTTGAGAGGTGTTTTTCCAGACCCACCTTATCTTTGATATAAATCTTTTTTTATCCATTATAAACTGAATATGATTGTATAATTAAATAATATTTCTAGCTTTTCCTAAAGTGAACCTCACCTCTCTTATAAAAGGGTACTTTTCATTCTCTCAAAATCACACCTCCAAAGTAATTTGGGTTACCCAAACCCTACTCCAATATCCTCCCAGCTACCCTCTCTTTATCCTAGAGGCATTACTTTGATTAGAATCTAACCTAAGGAGACATTTTGATCAAATCAAAAGGAAACACCTGAAGAAGTAGTAATAATTTCATCACCACTTTCAAAGTTCATTTCTTCTTCCACTTCTTATTTCTTTGTTGTTTCCATACTAAAATAATAATTCCAATACCTTCTACATATTTTTATGTTATTATAAATATGGTACAACCATATTCATTATTCTATATATCCAATAAATGACAAAGTCACCATACGTGCGTGCCTACGTCTTACCGTATCCACGTTGTGGTGTAGTTTGTTATTCAAAACATCATTATTTGGATGGGTATAACGATGAGTATAATTGATGTAAATAATAAATATAACATTTTAATTATTCTTTATACATGATATACCATCCAATTACATATGATTTTACCATTAATATAATGGTATTGTCGCTCGTGCGTACTTACGGATTACTGTCTCCACAAATGCGATGAGATTCATTCCCCATCGTAACCATTCAAGAATTATTTTCATTTTATGATTAAAAATAATGTTTTAGAACATAATATCATTCTGGATATGAATCAAATGAATCCTATCCATAACAAACATAACTTACGTAACAAAACATATAAAGGAAAATGAATCAATTAACACCCGAAACAATGATACAACTAAAATATTATTAACAAAGCAATATTAGAAGATCATATATGATATCATATTTATGTATGTGGTTGTTATATAATTTAATAACAATTATTTAACTATTATACATGAGTTTAATATACCCTCGACCAAGGAAATGTACAAGGTAGGGGTTAATTTTACAATCTCTTTATTATCTGCGGTTGTTTATACGTGAGTATCTACTGGGACCTCTTTATCATCTACATAAATGTTTCTTAAAAATGTATTTCAAAACAATTTTACTATTTCCTATATTATGGGTTAAATTAATTTATACCCTTGTTTGATTTTATATAAAAAAATTTGTAAGGAATCTTTCTGTTTCTTTCCAAACAAGGTACTTTATGACCTTTTCGACAAATTGAGGTAAGAATATTTTTTTAACTTATATGGCAGGTGCAGCTATTTTACACTATAATAACACCTTAGAAGCTTACCTTACAAGATTATAAGAGTATTTTAAAAATAAATGTTTTATTTTATAATTATGTGACTTTTTAATTATTTCAAAATATAAAGAGATATTTCTCTCAAATAGTTTTGATTTCATTTATTTCAACATCCTTGGAAGGATTTCACACTTGTTTAAAACTGATTTATTATGAAACAATCTTCCATATTGTATTTAATGTTGTGTGATAGGTTTAACTATGGATGTGTTATTTTTGTAACATTCATTGTTTATGGTTAAAGTATTAACATTTCATATGATATTTTTAATAAGAATTTTTGTGTTATGTTTCAACCTTCTCGTATGAGGAATGCATTGGACATAGTAAGTGACGGGTGGATCCCGTTATAGCTCCTCGATGCATCGATTGGTCTCATGAGACAAAATAGTGTCTTGGGAAAAGGCCTTGACAAAAGCTTATTTGTATTCTTGTCATGAGGCCTTGACTATGTGGTTATGATGCCCGGCATTATGCATTCCATCATTATGAAATTGGTTGTTGATATTACATGTGATTATTTGACTAGTAGAATATTCTTGTGAACAAGTAAAAGTAATTATAATATTTATCTTTTCCATATTATATTTAAGTTTAAGATTAAATGGATTTTTTTTATTCTTATACATTTCCTTAAATGATTATGCTTATTTATGATAATTTCCACAAAATTGTAATACTTATTGAGTATCTGAGGTCACCCCTTTCTATGTTTTATTTTTTCTATGATTCAAAGAAGTATTTTATGACTGACCTTCAGGGGTAGTCTAAGGGAGATGAATGTGTTCAAAGGAGGGACAATGTTTTTGTTTTTTATTTCATAATGTAATGTAAAACTTATGTATGTATCTAGTACTTCCAAGGATACTAAATTGATATTTCTTTTAGGATTTGATCCCTTGTGATTATGCCAATGTTATATAATATTACACCGAATCTGGGTAACTGGGGTCACGGCGTTACATACAATTAATCATACTTCCATTAATTTTAGAAAGAATGATATCAAAGTGGTTTATGAGAAGGACTATATGATAGATCGGGGCTCCCAAGTCATCCATAGTAATGGAGTTCCTCCTAAAACTCAGTAGGTATTCAATACTTTTTTCCCGGTGATCTGAACATGAATTTGGAATATAAACACTACTCTTCCCATAGTTGATTCCTTGACCACTCCATTTGTAATATTTCCATATAATATTTTTGACATGTAGATGATATCGGTTGCTTTTATTGATGAATAGAAGTATTTCATCTAAAAAATTAGGTGATAGATTTCATGAAAATGACTCCTACATCTGAAAGGGTGTATTCTTATATCATGAATGTTGCTGGATAGTAGTCTTCTTATGGAGTCTTGACCCATAATGAGGAGACACAAAGAAATAGGGCCCCCTGTCTTATACCTAGAACATATTTTAATAAACCACACATCTTACCCATGAAATTAATTGTAAACCGATTTTATTTGAAGCACTTCAGGAATAAGTCATCCACCCATCCAAATAATCCCATGCAAGACATATCCTTCATAATAAAGCCGCATTCAAGTCTTTCATGTGCCTTTTCCTTTTAAATTTTAATACCAATGCAGGAACCTTGGGTTTTTCAAGTAATTTATCCAATAATCTCTTGTGAAATACCTAATGAAGCCTGGGTGGACCTCCCATTGATGAAACCATGTTGTTCCTCTATAAAAGACTAATGGAGATGCATTGAGAGTATCATTATGAACACACATGAAATGAACTTGTATGGAATGTTACATATAATAACTATTCTATATTGATTAATATAATAAGGTTACATCGCCATAGGAATAATAATATGTTTTGTTGTACAAGACATTTGAGGTAATATACCTCTATAAAAAATTCATGAATGTCATATATAAGCTCTAGTTTAATAGGATTCCAATATTACACATAAAAGGAGTGTGAACACCCATATATTACTAGAGAGATATTTGGGTTGATATAGACCACCACATTCTAGATATTTATCTCATCATGCATTTTCTCAATCCCTTGGTTCATTGCATCAGACATCAAAGTATGTAGAGCATTACATAAAATGGATTGTCCCATTTTATATCTCTCATGATTTTTTGGGTTGAAACTTGAAAAAATATTTGAAAAGTGTTTTTCCATGAAGTATCCCACCATATTAGTTTCATTGGTAAAATAACCATCCTCTAATCAGATGTTGGAGAAAACCTCATTATTTTTATCTTGGATACAAGCCTGAAAAAATGTTTTGTTTCTATCTCCAGACTTCAACAAGTGTTGTTTAGATTTTTCTAGGCAAATATGCTCATGTTCAAGAAGAATTATAGGAAAATGTTTCTTATTTTTGACCAGATCATTATACAAGTCATCATTCCAGTATACATTTAGTTTGGAATCAGCTCATTCAATATCATGTTTCATAGTTTCTAAATCCTAGAAGCTTGAGGTATGGTTCTTAATCAACACATAGAGATCATATTTGAGCCTCTTGAGATTTTTAGGAAAGCTAACCCATGATAATTCTTGCATGGGTTAACTACAAGATTCTTTAAACATAGAATGATAGTATGTATCTAGCATCTATTTATTGTATAATATGAAGTTGAAACAGGTTTCTTATCTTGGAAATAAATGAACCAAAAGTGATGAGTGGTCTTACAAGGCCTATACTAGATGAGTGAAACTATAATTTTGATATGTAGGGAGGCTTGAATGTTGTAAAAGCACTAATCAAGCCTACATCACATATAATGATCTCATTTTTTATTGTTACACTAGGTAATCCTTTACCTAATGAACTCCAAGTCCACTAGACCTTTCCGAGCCAAAACAATGATAAATCTTGCATGTCAAAAAAATTGATATTAACCTCCACTATTTTTCTCAAATGAATCCATGATCACATTGGTCCTATCAACCAAGATTATTTCACTAGATCAAATCCATTATGGTCATACCAAAAATAGTATCTAGCCTTAAGATCACATTTTTTATAAATGAAGGATAAGAAACACATAGTATTCCCATCACTAACAGTCCCCATGATATGATGATTCAAGACTTCCATAAGTTCAATTGCTAAGAAAACATTTCTAAATATTCAAAAATAAGTATTTATGGGTTCTCCATGCATGATGTTATGTAACCACATCCATTAAGAAAGAACCTGAAATTTAGAGGTATCCTGTTTTGGATTGAGCACTACGACATGAGAAATTGTATTCCTAGATAGTTAATTAGACAGGAAGTCCATATTCACTCATGCTTTAAGGATGGAATAATTACAAATAATGAATGATATCATATAAATAGGAAGTTATCAGTTTTTTCCCTTGTAGTTGAATAACCAATAGACCAATGAGAAGGACACGAAAAAACATTATCGGAATGGGATCTCGTACAAACCCTATTGGAAATTGAAGTGGTGGAAGAAGAAGATTGGGAATCATCCTCTTGGACATGTGATAATACACTGTAGGGGTTTGATATGTGGATAAGAGCACTACTTGAGGTCCTTGAGTCACTGGTGCAGAGAACTCCAGACTCAATATTCTGGGAATGTAGGGAAGATATGTGCCAATATGAATATTATTATAAATATATGCCCAAAAGACCTATCCCACATTAAATGATGGAATAGGGATGAGAAACTAGAGGTTTGGACTTCATGCCACAAAATCTGGTCCCATTTAGAATTGTTAGCCTGATCAGGACCTCACTAACATGAGAAATACAAAACATTGAATGCATGAATGATTTTCCACTGAGATTTTTTTATTCTAGTAATTATTCTATTTGATTTTTTTTATGTTACGGAAAGGATTAAATAATAACATTAAACTAAAATTGACATATCTATATACTACCATAAAGATCAAGATATGATTGAAGACCTATTTTGATTCAATATTTGGATGCATATGTTTCCCATAAAAAATATTCATTTTATTTCAATTAATAAAGAAAACTTTTAGCTATTAATTATAATTTAAATTTTATATATTTTTTATTTTCTAGAGTTCACACATTTTATGATAAGTTTGGGAGTGATTCCTTGTAAAATCCATAAGAAAATGTTCCTATAAAAAAATATTTTAAATAACCAATAGACTCGGTTTCAAAAGCTTTCCCTTCATTCAATGATCCCTAAGAAAGAATATAAATAAAAATAACCCTTAGTTTATTGGGGGTTATTGGACTAATTAAGGGGAATTTTCTTGAAAGCCTTGAACCACTACAAAAAAATATTTTGGATTACTTTATTTTATTTAATTTATAATATATATCTTTTTAATTGAAAGTGGAAAGATTAAACAATTTATTTGAAGAGGTAAGGTTAAAATGGTTAGAATTATTAGAAGATGAAATTGAAGAACTCAATTCAACCCCTATTTATTAATTATAACAAAAAATACTAGAAAATAGATCTTTGATCCATATGGATCATTTATAAGATAATTATTATTATCCATTCTAACCCCAACTATATTGGGTAGAATTAGGTGGAGCTAGATTTCTAAGATAAACTGCCTTACATGAGGTAACCAATGAAATTGAAACAACTAAAAAATATTTATTGACAACCAAAAGATAAATGAAATATTTTTGGGATCATCATCAAAGACCATTGTATTTTTTAATGGGTGATCATATTTTCCCCAAAAGGGTCACCATGACATAGACTAATAATATTAGTGATGAAAGGTTATCTATGTTTGATTTAGTTACCAATAACTAACTTCTATGTACTTTATGATAACCTATATTCATAGTTTTTTATATTAATACACTTTTTACCACATCATCATTATTCTTATGTGTGACATAGTATGTGCTAATGTCCACAGTGTAGTTTTCACACTAAAAGGTCATAGAATTTCCCTGTTGTGATGAAACTCTAAATTGTAATGAATCTATTTTAAATATATGTTCTATAACCTGATGTTACCATTTGAGGGACACAAATGATATGGTCTATCAGGGGTATAAACTCATAGGACCTTGAGGCACCCTCTCATGGTTTATGAACTTGGTAATATCTAGTAACATATTAAGACAATGGAAACCTCTAGTAGAAAATAAATATTTATAGGGTTCATTGGATGTTCCTATCTATGGATGTGTGTATTATTCATTATACATTAAAGTTATAATTAATTATTATTATCAGTCACATAATATATTTGTTGATAAATACCAGGATGAAAGATGTTTGTGCTAAGGTAGGACATGTTGGGTTGGTCATGAGGGATATTACATTAATGAATAATGTAAGAAAGGATTTATCCCTTCCATTCTTTAAAGAAATATAATATCTCAATCAATTTGATTGAAATGATATATCTTAAATAAATCCATGGGTATGGAGTTCTATAGGCAATTATATTTCTGTAAAGTCAATAAAAGATACATTGAGCACATAGGTTTATCAAACCAGCATGAAACCTACTTGATTTGAGATATTGTGGTAAAGGTTATATTGAATAGTAAGCATCCGTATGAGGTATTTTGTTATTAAGATATTAAATTCTTTCTCTATGGGTTCCTTGAAATTTTTTAAGACACTAACCTAATACTTTAAGCTAATTCTCATAATTCCAATGAGATAGAGGCCTAGAGGGTCACTCAAAAAGTGTACCCAGAATATCAATCAAATAATATAGTATTATTTATTATTTAACAAGTTTAATAAATATTATCCTCATATCTTGTTTAATAACTATTCATTTTTTCATGATCGCTTTTATTTCATCACCAGTTATTCAAGAGAATAAAATGTTATAGGAATATTCAATAAATATTTATTTCATATTTACCGAATATAATATTTATTTATTTATTAGAGAATAATGAAATCAAATTTAGATAATCAAAAAGTAGTCATTATTCAAGGCATGATAAATATTTCAGATGAACGGAGGACCAAGTTTAATGTTCTAGTGAGAAATAATAATCATTGAATATTATTTAATTAAATAAAGTTTAAATTAATTCATAAGTTAAGAACATATTGAGAAATAATAATAATATTATTGTTATTATTTTACATGGTTTCATCTTGTGATTAAATAAATTATAGGTCACTTGTGCAATTATTTTATTTTAACCCTAGAAGTACATAAAACTAATTATGACATTTTCTTAATAATATAATTCATTTGTCTTGGTTGTACACAAAGGAATTAGAGAATCCTATGCAGCCCTAGAGATATCCATTCTCTAAGAATGATTTCAATAATGAAGATCAACCTTTCTCCACAATATCAAGGATAACTCTTTGGAAGTGGTTCTCCAATTGATAAAAAATGGAAGATGCAAGCACAAGGATCTATCGTGCTAGCTCCAAGAGATTCATTTGATGAAATATAGGGATTCATGGAACATATGTGGACCACTGCAAGATGTAATATTCACTTGATTCCTACAATTCAATGGTAGGACACTGTAAATCTGTCACCAAATTCATCAACAAAGAAACCATTCAAACAATTTAATTATTTAATTAATTAAAATGATTAAAAAAATATGTGATAATCCTCCAGCTGGTTTCAACATGATTACTATTGTCTATATTATTTTATTAAATTTCATTGAAGATGGAATTTATCATTGTGTATATCTCAGATTGATTATTTAACAAAAAAATAAAAGTGGGGCCCCACCCATCGCACGCTTCCACTTCGCCTGAAACCAATAAGTGGTTTAAAATTAGTCATATAATTATTTATCATTATTTAAATGTCACAGGTGATTTAAATATTTTAAATTAGTTCTTCAATTTGTGTTTAATCATTCATTTAATATGAATTTTTATATTTTCATCTTCCTCCTTCATTTCTTGAATATTTAATCAAAACTATTAATTTTAGGATTAAAATAAAATTGATAAACTCATACTGAGGTTCCAAAGAATCTAGATGGATAACACATGAGTAAACACCATGTAATCAGAATTAGATAGCATGTACTTGTGTTTAATGCATCATAAATTTATTTGTAAATTAATTTAAACAATATGAATTGATTACATGTGGTACATTAAATACCTTACACTACATGTTGATCGGACCAGGGTAGTGCATCCTCAATCGGAGTACACATGGTGTATCCTATGTACACATTGTGTAGTCCCTTTGAGTCACAGACTAGGCATGTATTAACATACATGGTCTACCTGACCATTGATCATTTAATTCAGAGATCACACATTGTGTAGCCCAATGGAAGAGTCGTGTACTCCATTTTTCTGAGGCACGATTTACACGTCGAGCCCCAAGGTGTGTACATCAGATAGATGATGAGAGATATACACACTGTTTATCTCAATTGTACATGTTGTGTACATATACCAAATTATGTAGATTTAAAATTTATGTATTATATTATGTAAACATTCAGGCATATTATTGCATGTGGTCATTAAGTTTATAGGACATTCAATGTGATGGGTTTTAATATTTTTATATACAAATGTTTAATTAATATATTTTTAATGTTTATATCTTCATATCATGTGTACTTCATATTATAGTTGTTACTCTTCATGAATTAATTCATGAAACATTACAAAAAAATAATGAAATTCATGTAATCATTATAATGATACTACAAGTCATGAAAGTACATGATAAGTCATGAAAGTTATATGTCACAAGGAATAAACAAGTATATGATTATAATACCTATTTGGTAGAATTATGTGGGTATTCACCTTGTTTCCTCTAAGGTACATCTATGTAAACAGTTAATTAAAAATAAATTTATTTTTTAAAACATTATAATGGATGATAATCTCAATGAAATTTTGGATGAGAAATAAGATAAATTAGTTGATTAATTAAAGATAATAATTAATCGATTCCAGAATAATTTATCATAAATAAGAACAATTTAGAATTGGATTCTAGTTTTATTCAATGTGTAATTCATTACATGTATATGGATGATCTTGATCATAATACTTGACCATTGTATGAGATTGGTTTCCTTTTAATTTAGTATTAAATTTAATTATTGACATGCGTTCGTTCTCTCCTATTATTATATAGGGAATGTGTTCCCATAGTTTCTTTTATGTAAACCCTTTTCCCCTCACTTGGGTGTGATAAAAATCATATGTAATTGATGGAGCTCCAAAGCTAGCGGAGAAGGTTTAGGTTTCAATTTTAGGTGAAACCAATTCAAGAGAGATACATAGATGGACAACAGGAATGCTGAAACACATACCATAATTAGTTCAAGGTCTTTTCCCCTAGGACAATAGTTAGTTTATCAAACACTTAATAAAATTATCACAAGTGAAATCTATTGATTGTACCACAATATTATTTTATTTCTACCATTTTCATGGTTATTTCATTATGGATGTATTAGCATGATCACATGAATTAATTAAATGAAAATAATGCAAGATAGAACTAAAATAAATTGGTTTATACATAAATATTATCTAAGACATTATTAATAACACATGTAAATAAAATTAATATTAATAAACAAATGATAAAGATAATAATCAATAATTTACACATAATTGATAAAATCCCTCAATTATATACATTAAATTGGTATAGACATTAACTACTTCAGTTAAAATCTCACCATTGTTCAAAGTGATTTTCCATCCAATGTTGGGGCACCTTAAATTATAATAGAATTTTAACTTGATATTTTTTAGTTAACTTTTTTTAAATCAAGGGTTTACTATCAAATCAAGACTCGGTGTACCTGGGAAGAAAATGTTGAGGAAATTTAATTAAGGATTTTATGGATTGGGGAGTCTAGAAAGCAAATCAAGGAATTTTGAGTTAGTGTAGTTAACATTTGGAATGCCTACCTTAAACCATTTATGTTTTTTGACCAACCAAAATTGGGGTAATGAGAAAGGGAATATGGATCATTTTCACTAGAATTTCTAAGAAAATTGATATTATAAAGAAAATGCTGAGGGATAATGGGTTTCAATAAAATATTGGGAGGCTAATAAATATAAAATTTATTTATTTGTATAAATGTATCAAATCAAGTAATAAAATTATGATTATATTATTTTGTAGAAAAAACATTAAAAATACATCAAACATATAATTTTGATCCATAATTGGTAAGGATAACCTTTTCACCATCACGAATTTCCTAGAGTGGAAAATATGCTTACACGTCATACTTCAACATGAAAGGAAATTTTATGTGATGGAAAAATCTTTTCTAGTTGTGCATGTTAATAATCTATCTTTGAGAAACATCTGAAAGATGCTACATATTTTTAGTGATTCAAAATTTCATCCATGTTCATGTATCTTTTGAATAAACCTAGGGACATGTATTCATATAGCATGATGTTTCAACTTCAGGATCTCTATCAAGATAAGTAAAGAAAAGGGAGGTATGAGATATCCAATGTTTTATTTAAAACTAATCTTAGAAAGTCTGCACCAGCTGGGCCTCATTTAGTTAGGCTAATTGGCTACATTTAATTCTTTGACATCTTAGGGATTAAAATCCCACATGATTAGCATACAGATCTCATACTTTCATCACTGCCCAAGACCTTCTTTAGTTTTATTGTTAATTAAAATATGAGAAATAATGAGAAGTCTCTTTTAGAACTTCTTGATTTTATTATCCAAGTGAATAAGGACATGGGTCATAATAAACCCATAGTAATTACGGTGAAAAAGAAAATAAATAACAAGGAAAAGGGGACTAAGGCCTATAAATAGTCTAAAACTCCTGAGCAACTTCCTTCCAAGAAGAAGAAGATCCAAATACATGACAAGGAAAAGGAGTCAGTATATTGTGCAAGTGGAAAGTCAAGCCACTAGAATTTGAACTTCACATAGCAGCAAGGAGATGCAAAAGTTACATTCATTATTGAATGTAATCATTCAATATATACAAATTTGGAATTAGATATAGCTTGTGGTGCTCACTTCTATATCTAAATATAGGAACCAAGAAGATTCTAAATGATTTATAGAGGAGAGGTGAATCTGAGATCTGTCAATGGTGTGAGGCTAGCTTCCCTATCCATTGTTGAATACTACTTATCACTGCCTATGGGAATGATTTTGGTTTCAAAATACTATTATTATGTCCCTAACTTTACCAATAACATAATCTTCGTATCATGCCTAGATACATGTGGTCTTATTTTCAAATCTAAAAATAAAAGTTTTTTCTTTTACAGGTACAACATATGTTATGAAATAGAATATTTAAATAATGTTATTTATGTATTAAATTAACAAAATTATGTGTTGGAAATCAATAACAAATCATATTCACATGACTCATATAACACCCAGCGATGGAGTCACCATCTTATTCCAATATTCTTGAAGCGTTTGAAAAATATCTATCAAGATAGTTATTTTGACTGTTCTTAGACAAAACAATATGAAAGATTTCATTCTTGTTTATAAGGAAAAATTACCAAACCACCATTCTATGGACTGGGTGAAAGGGCCATAGGTATTCTAGGATAGTTAGACACTGATGTACATGGACTATTTTAAATTGAAGCTAGAGGTGGATATTCTTACATCGTAAATTTTAATGGTTTCCTGAGTAGATAGGGATATTTCTAATTGATGGGGGATAAGTTAAGTTCCTTTGTGAAATTAAATGAATTCAAGATTTAAATAGAGAATCAAATTTGTAATAAGATAAAGAATCTAAAATTGAATCAAGGTGGTGAATATCTTAACCAAGAGTTCATCGACTTCTTACGGTTGTCTAGGATTCTATCTCAACTCACTCCACCTTATACCCCACAGTGGAATGGTGTTATTCAAAGGGGGAACTATACCTTGTTTGGCATGGTAAGGTCAATAATGAGTCATGAAGATCATAAATTTTTCTTTTGAAAAAATACATTACAAACTATAGAATACAAATTAAACTGAGTACCAAATAATGTGGAAAATGGAATTCCCTTTAAGCAATGGAGTGTAAAGAAACACATTTTAACAAAATCACCTGTATGGGGTTGTGACGCATTTTTTAAGGTCTTGTCAGGAAAAAAATATCACCCCAGGGCATTAAGTGTATCTTTATAGGGTATCCCACAGAAACAAAGTGATACTACATATAAAACCTCTCAGTCATTAATTTGATTGTCACTAGAGAAGCATTCATTATTGAGAGGGAGAACATCCTAAAAATGATAAGGGGAGAAATATTGACTTCAATTAAGTTTATGCTCAAGATAAAAATAGTTGTTATAGGAACATATTTTATAGGAATATGTGGAAGAAGTATTTCCTAAAACACAAGTACTTTTTAGTAGTATAAGAGAGGTAAGAGAACCAGAGAGATATGGTTTTCTAGTCACTGAGGATGGTGACCAGTTATTGGATAACGATAATGAACCTATATCTAATAAGGATAAATTAGAGAGATGAGAAGCCACAGTATGGCAAGAAGTCATGGATTATGAAATGGATTCCATGTGCCAAAACCAAGTTTTGGTTTGGGTCAGTATACCCATTTATGTAAATCCCAATCGTTGAAAATGAGTATTCAAAAGGAAACTGGACATATAAGGTAAAAAATACTTATAAATCAAGTGTTTTGGATAAAGGGTTTAAAAATATCCAAGGAATTGACTATGATGAATCATTTTCACTAGTTTTCATGTTCAAATCCATCAAATTTCTACTTTCCATACAATGAATTTTAGATTTCGCTGATGGATTTTATAACGTAATTCCATAACAGGAACCTTTAGGAAGATGTATATATGAAACAAATATAAGGTTTTGTGACTCTAGAGGATTCTAGAAGGATTTTTAGGTTGTAGAGAATCATTTATGGATTGATGCAAGCATCTAGGTCATTGAAAATTTGATTTGATGAATCCATCAATGAATTTGGTTTCATTAATAATGAATGTGAGTCATGTGTTTATAAGTGGTTTAGTGGGAATGCGTTCATTATCCCAAAAGTACATGTTTATGGCATATTACATATTGGAAATGACATACCAGTCTTACAATTAGTTAAGGACTGGTTAGACACGTGTTTCTCCATGAAGGGATTAAGTGAAGCAGCCAATATTCTAGGGATAAAGATCATTCACGATATATCCAAGAGGGAACTTGGACTATGTCAATGTACATATTTTGACCATATAATAAATAGATTTATCATGGATCAATCTAGGAGGGTATTGGATTCGGGGTCACATAATTAATATATTTATAAGAAAATTTATCTTTAGAGACAACCTAAGAAAGATAGAATGAGTAAGATTCTATATGCTTCAGAAATAGGATCTTTCATGTATAACATGTTTTGTACTATAATAGATGTTTCATATGCAATAATAATGGTAGTTAGATGATTCTCACTCAAATTTACCCAAGAGAAGAAGGTAGGATGGTCCTTGTTGTTTAGCTTGGGTTGTCTAATCCTCAGAGACCTAAGAAGAAACCTATAGATACGTACATTATATGGAATATTTTTTGCTATGAAGTGACCAACTTGGGTCAGTTTTAGATGGTTTTAAAGGAACTCTAATATAATTAAGTGAATTCAATTTAAAAGAATGAGTTGATCCTAGGTTATCACTTGGGGTGGATTGGATGTATTTTCTTTTCAATGATTTCAATTTCTTATATTTGAGATGGATTCATTTAAGAAGATAAAACAACATCATCACTTACTGGTTTAATACCTACACCCTTTAATACTAATCACCTATACACTTGAAGGATCAATGTTTTGAGCACTTCAAGGTAAAGGTTCGAATTAGCACATGAAGTGTGTGGCCTTAAATTCAACAAGGACGATGGAGTTTAAAAATCATCAAATAAAGATCTCAATTAAAGAAGTGATTATACATTAATGGGGTGATAAATAACATCCAATAAAGATCCTTTCTACTCCCTTGGAACAACCCATAAGTGGGTTAGCCATCCATTTATCCCAAGGTTTCAATAGAAGCGGAAATTAGACTCATGAGGGAGGAAATGGAGAAATAAAGAAAACAATAAAAATAAAATGATCACTCCACCGTTGTGTGAATAATTTCACAAGGTATGGTGTGAATAAATTTACACCTTTAACCAATGGTATAAAAGTGATATTAAGAACAATAGAATAAGAGGAAAATAATAGATTTTATTAAGAAACTAAAGTAAATTGAACAACTTACATGTGAAAGACAAACTTGAGACAACAGAATCGCAGCATAACATTATAATTGAACAAAGCATCAAATATTATCCACTCCTCCAAAAACACTACCTTAAATAGGCATTTTTAAGCCTTTGGTCGAGACTTTAATAGTCCAAGTCTCCTCAATTAATTTTGGTAGGCCACAGGAGGGTGGAAAGTTAAGGGAGAGTTGATTTGTTCACCCTTGACCCGAGGTGGCATCCAGCTTTCATCCAACGAACAGACGTGCTTGGAAGACAATATAGATGGACGAATTAGAGTGGTACATAGAAGAAGAAAATGGATCCCCTGATGTCTCCTAACCTCCTGTAAAATTTTTACCCATTAGAATTTGTTAATTAGGATATATGATTATATTAGTGGGATTTTTTTCTAGACCGTAGAATCTGGCCCAGAATTTTATATCTAAATTGGGCCACCTTAATGTTCACAATGGATGACAAATTAGCATTGGATCATGAATATTTATTTGTTCCTCTACATGTCTTCTATAATACCACGAAATTTTGGCTTCATTTGGTTTTTAATGTGGGTCTCGCATTCTCATCAGTGGGATGGTGTCCAATCTGCCTTCTATAGAATTTCTTCCATTCATCTCCAAATATCTCCATCATCCTTTATGAATCCTCCATTGATCCCTGGATAAAACATGTTCATATTTAAGTTTATATAAATTTCCCAAAATATTAAATTAAAATATGGATAATTACATTCCTTAAAATCAGATAAATCATTGGGTACTTTAAATGTTGTTCAAAAATATACCACATAATAGTGCATTTTAAAAAAGAATTACAATCATAATGTGAAATAATGTTCAAAGTGTAAAATGCACTAAAATGGTGTTTATGAATAATAAATAACATTAATATTATATATATTAACAATGAATATTATCCTCATTTAGTGGCTAATCACACCCCCCAACTTGAGTTTTGCTAGTCCCGAGCAAAATGTATCTGAACAATATGAAATTCAAATTCCCTTTTCCAAAAAAAATTAATACACAATGATCACCAAAAACCCGTATACCAAAAAATCATCAAACCAATAAAAATATTTTAATACAAGATAGTTTCATAAGAAGATCCCAATCCCAAGCCCATTCCTTTGTTCAAATTCATTTCCATATTTCATCCAATATCAATTAAGTTTGAGGATGTGTTGTTTATCACAATAGACATGGGGTTCATCTTTATTCAAGGGGGAAATGACGGAAGCTATAGGTGGAATAACATTTCAATATTAAGATTATTATTCAAAAAAAAATTATATCATATTTTTTTGTTTTTTTTGTTCTTTTTTTTTTGCAATTTTGCTATGGTAATTGAAATTGCACTCAAAAGAGTCAACCCCAGTAGAGAGACTTTACCGATGACTCCCAGGCTCAAAGTCCTTAGGGAACCAAGTGAATCCCACTTACTCAGGTATCATCTCAAGTTAACTCAGTTAAAAACAAATTCAAATTACCAATAATAGAGATAAAATTACTAACTCTGTGCCAGAAAACTATGGAGTCACAATCCCCAAGTGTTAAAAGCCACGCTTTAGGTCATTTCATTTCTCTACGCGCAAATTTATTATTATTATTTTTATCTTTTTTATTGAATACACATATTAAAACTAAAATTATCACTAAACCTATGCTATTTATTTGGGGGACCCCATGAACTCAAACTAATACCCCACTATCTAAAGGACGTGCATTGTGATCTTTTTTTTATTTGGATGAAAATATAAATGACTAAATATCACATTGGACAGCCAGACTTTCCAAAATATATGCTCATGAAATTATACAATGATTAAAATAAGAATCAGGGCATGCTAAATTATTTGATATTTAGTTTCAAAGTGTGAAATGTATATTACCATGTTCAAAGTTAAAGGAATTTTTCCTTCCATTTACACACATTTTTTTTCAAATCATTTTTTTTTTCACAAAAATGCAATTTTTTAATATTTCATCTCCCCCCCAAACGTAAAATAACATTTTCCCCAGTGTTTGAAGAAAATAAAATTTAGAATGGGGTAGAGGGAAAAAAAAGGGAGTTCAATAAGGAAATTGAAATGTGAAGATCATGGAATGAAGTCACCTGGTTGTTGATGTTTAAAGTTATTGCCACTCCAACTTTGTCCTTGGATATCCATGTAACTTTTAGAGTTCCCTAGTGGAAAAAGGAAAACAAACAAACAAACAAAACAAAAGAGACCCATGAAATAAATTCCCCAACAGTCAAAGATTTCAACCACTAAGATGGGAGTGAGTGGCATTTGATTCCTTTTTGTGATGGACCCTACTTGTTGACACCTATGACATATTTGAAAAAATGTGTAGGAGCCCCTTGAGAGGGTGGGCCAGAAGAGACCACATTTAAAATCTTAGCAGATGTTTTCTTAAGGGACAAGTGACCTCCACATGCCTCACTATGACAGAATTTAAGGATGGACTCTTGTTCAGATTCTGGAACACACCTCCTAATGACTTGGTGAGGGCAGAACTTATAGATGTATGGATCATCAAACACATAGTTCCTAACATCAGAAAATAATTTGCTTCAAGCTTGATTCCCTAAGAATTTTGGAATGACTCATGTAACAAAGAAATTGGCTATGTTGGCATACCAAGAGCAGTCACTCACAGAGTATAGGTGTTCATCAGAAAATGAATCAGAAATAGAAAGATTATTTGAGTTGTCTTTTAATTCCATCCTAGAGAGGTGATCATCTACAACATTTTCAACACCCTTTTTATCCTTGATTGTGAGTTCAAATTCTTGTAAGAGGAGGACCCACCTAATCATTCAATCCTTGGCGTCTTGTTTTTGGAAGAGGTATTTTAGTGCAGAATGTTCAGTGAACACAGTGATGGGGAATCCTAAGAGGTATGGCCTAAACATCTCTAAGGAAAGCACAATAGCAAGTAACTCCTTTTCAGTAGTGGTGTAGTTGATTTGGGAATCATTTAAGGATTTTCTTGCATAAGCAATTACATAAGGAGTTTTATCACTACGTTGTCCTAACACAGCTCCTACAGCAAAGTCATTGGCATCACACATAAGTTCGAATGGAATGTTCCAATTTGGAGATTTCATGATGGGAGGAGTGGTGAGAGAGGATTTGAGGTTTGAGAATAAACCCTCACAGCTTTTTGTCGAAACAAATGGAGTATCCTTTACTAGTAGACAACAAAGGGGATGGGAGATTGAACTAATGTCCTTGATGAATCTTCTATAGAAACCAGAATTTCCTAATAAAGACCTTACTTCATTGATAGTTTTGGGTGATGGAAGGTGACGAATGATTTCAACCTTTGCTTTATCAACTTCAATCCCCCTACCCGAGACCAGATGGCCTAGAACAAGTCCCTCTTTAACCATGAAATGGCATTTTTTACAGTTTAGGACTAGATTCGTTTCTTCACATCTTGACAAGACTCTCTCTACATTCCTCAGACATCCCTAAAATTAATCCCTAAAGGCAGAGAAGTCATCCATGAAGACCTCTAGAAAATCTCCTACCATGTCTGAAAATATTCCCATCATGCACCTATAGAAGGTTCTAGGAGAATTTCATAACCTGAAGGGCATGTGTTTGAAATAAAAGGTGTTGAATGGACATGTGAATGTTGTATTCCCTTGATCTTCTAAGGAGACCTCAATTTTATTATACCCTGAGTACCCATCTAAGAAACAGTAGAAGGCATGACCAGCCACTCTCTCAAGGACTTGGTCAATGAATGGTAAGGGAAAATGGTCCTTATTGGTGAATGAGTTTAGCTTCCTATAGTCAATGAAGACCCTCCATCCACTACTCACCCTAGTTGGAAGAATCTCTCCATCCTCATTGGTTATCACTATGATTCCGGCCTTTTTTGGAACCACTTGGATTGGGATCACCCACTCACTCTCAGCTATGGGATAGATGATACCAGCTTTTAACAATTTTAGAAGTTATTTCCTCACTACTTATATGATATTAGGATTGAGTCGCCATTGAGGTTGACGACATGGCTTTGAATCAAATTCCAGAACAATCCTATGAGTCCCAATAAGTGGGATAATCTCGGGAATATCAGACAGGGTCCAACCAATGGATTTCTAATGTTTCCTAAGGACATCTATAAGCATCCTCTCATGATTGGATTCAAGAGAATAAGAAATGACAATAGGATGTGTTTGATTGTCCCCTAGGAAATCATACTTGAGTGCAGTGGGAAGTTCCTACAATTCAAGCTCAGGTTGGTTCCGAATTTCAGCAGAAGATTGGGACATTAGATCAAGATCAATTTTACTTCCTTAAGTTTTAGATAGTATTGATTCCCTACATGTATAAGTTTCAGCTACTATATTGGATTGATCAGATTTAGGGAAGGATGTTGGAGTGGTCTCCATGAAAGTGGTTTTTTGAAAGGTTTCACTGATTGTTGGACCTAATACTTCATCATAAGAGCAATTTGAAAATGATTCAAGCCAAGGAGATAAACTTCCTTCATATGAAGAAAGGAAATAAATCTCATCCTGACTTAAACATCCATCAAATATTCCTTTATGTTCTATGGATTCATTATTAATGCTTCCTATCATGTTTACTTCATGAATTTCCTTATCATACCCTATTTGTGAGCTTGCATTATAGATGTTCAAGTCTAGACTCATGTTTCCAAAGGTGATACTCATGTTCCCATTTCAGACTCGGATAATATAGTTGATTTTTTCAAGGAAAGGATGACCAAGGATGATTGGGGTTTGTTCCTTATTTCCTATGTTTGGATGGTTTTCAAGGACAATGAAGTCAACAGGGTAGATGAAGTTTTCATCCTTTACCAGAACGTCCTTTAAAATCCCCTTTGGAACCCTAATGCTATGATCAGCAAGTTGAAGTGTGAAAGATGCGGGTTGGAGATCCTCTAGGCCTAATTGGAAGTACACAGCAAAGGGTATGAGATTGACACTAGCACCTAGATCGCACAAGGCGTTGACAACTTTGCTCTCTCCTAGTTCAACATTGATGTAAGGGAAACCCGGGTCTTTCAAATTAGGATTAATGGTCCCTTGAATGGTGGTACTCACATTAGCATCCAAAAGGACTTGGTTTTTATGTGAATATTTTATTTTAAAAGTGAAAAAGTCCTTAAGGTACTTTGAGTAGGCAGGTATGGTTTGGATGTCATCGAGAAGGGAAATGTTCAACTTGACTTGTGATAAGATTCCCCTCAATGTTTCACTCAATTCAGGCTTGGTTTTCCCCCACTTGTGTTGAGGAAATGGTGCAGGTTGTGGGGTTTTTTGTTGAAGAGTTGTTTCTTTGACAAAGTTATCATGTTTTTCAGTTTGATCATTTGGTTCATTTGAATTTTCATCCATGTTTGAATCTTCTGGTGGGTTCTGAATTAGTTGTTCAGGTTTCTCAACTGATTTCCCACTTCTTAAAACAGTCACAACCTTTAGTTGTTCATGAGTTGTTTGAGTACAACTTGACTCTCACCTTGAAGTTGAGGATAGCACTACCTGGGTAGGAATGGGTTCCTTTCCAGTTTTGATGGTTTGAAGTTCTTGTTTAAGGGAAGAGACTTCTGAGTTCATCCTCTCCATTTGTTTGCACAGTTGTTATAGTAGGCTTTGTGGAACAGTTTGGGTTGGTGCTTGAGAAGATTGGTTTATCCAAGTGGGATATTTTGGAGGTGGGATAGTTTGTTTAAAATGGACCGTTGGATTTTGGTATTGGATAGGTTGGGTTTGGAACTGGTTATGGGTTTGGTAGTTCTGATGGGGGTAAGGATTTTGTCCCTATGGTTGTCTAGGTTGTTGGTTATCTTTCCAGCAGAAGCTTGGGTGGTCATTATACCTTGGGTTGAAGTTGTTTTGGTATTGAGGCTTTTGAAAGTTCAAGGCATTTATTTCTGTTTTGGGTCCTCCTAAAAGAACATCCTTGATGGATTGAATGGTTGGGAAGTTGTCTGTCTTATGGTCATGTTTTCCATAAATTGTGCAAACAGGGTCTACAATTTGGATTTCATGGACTTTCCTAAGGTCTATTTCTTCAACCTTCCTAGAGAGTTCTGTGAGTTTAGCCCTAAGGATTTCCTCTTCTCTAAGTGTATGAATTCTGGTAGTTCTTTGTGGCTTTTCAAAATAAGGTTAAGTTCCCCATGTTTTGTTTTGTTCAGAAAGGCTTTCTAGATACTCGTAAGCATCATTTGGGGATTTGTTTTTAAAGGTTCCATTACACATCATGTCAATGAACTGTTTGTTCCCCGGACCCAACCCTTCATAGAAAATTCTCACTTGTTCAGGAATAGAAAAACCACGGTGTGGAACCATGTTTAGAGTTTCTTTGAACCTCTCCCATGTTTCATAGAATGACTCTCCCTCTTTTTCAAAAAAGTTTTGGATGCTCTTTTTAAGTGCAATTGTTTTGTGGGGGGGAAAGTATTTTTTGTAGAATTCTCTTTGTAGTTGGTACCAAGAGTTGATGGATGATAGTCTCAAATTTTTTAGCCAATTTTTAGCTCGTTCTTTTAAAGAAAAATGAAATAGCCTCATCTTAGCTGATTCTAGTTGATGTGGGGGACACATGGTTTCTACAATGTAATTGAACTCCTTAATGTGAAGGTAGGGCATCTCGGACTCCATTCCATGGAATGTGGGAAGATGGTTTAGTAAATGGGGTTTAAAGATGTAGTTGTAATATCATAGGGAATTTTGTCTAATGCATGAGGGGGCATTGGTCCAGGATGTTTTGAGGTAGTCATTCATGTTTTGATCGACCGCATTCCCCAAGTTTGGGGCTGCCTCATTTGGGTTTCCATTTTGGTTTCCACCCAGGTTTATGAGTTGGTTTCTTTGAAGACCTTCCATTAAAATGGGCTCAATTTTGGACTCTAGAGTATTAGGAATATTAGGATCTAATGGAATGAGTTCCCTTGGTGTAATTGAATCCCCAACCCCATGACTATCCACCCTAACTAGACGGTTTGATTGATCGCAGGTGTAGGCGGACATGCACCAAAAGAAAAAAAACGAGAAAGGGACAAGATAAGATAATTTGGATGAGAAAATAATAAATGGGGGAGAATATAATGGGTGTTTTTATGACTTACTTGGGTCCCCGGAAACGGTGCCAAAATTTGATTCTCGCTCAAATTTACCCAAGAGAAGAAGGTAGGACGGTCCTTGTAGTTTAGCTTGGGTTGTCGAATCCTCAGAGACCTAAGAAGAAAACTATAGACATGTACATTCTATGGACTAATTTTAGATATGAAGTGGCCAAATTGGGTTGGTTTTAGATGGGTTTAAATTAACTCTAATATACTTAAGTTAATTCAATTTAAAAGAATGGTTTGATCATAGGTTATCACTTGGGGTGGATTGGACGTATTTTTTTTCAATGATTTTAATTTCTTATATTTGAGATGGATTCATTTAAGAAGATAAAACAACATCATCACTTACTGGTTTAATACCTACACCCTTTAATATTAATCACCTATACACTTGAAGGATCAATGTTTTTGAGCACTTCAAGGTAAAGGTTCGTATTAGAACATGAAGTGTGTGGCCTTAAATTCAACAAGGACGATGGAGTTTAAAAATCATCAAATAAAAATCTCAACTAAAGAAGTGATTATACATTAATGTGGTGATAAATAACATCCAATCCAGCCCCTTTCTACTCCATTGGATCAACCCATAAGTGGGTTTGCCCTCCATTGATCCCATGGTTTCAATGGAAGAGAAAAGTAGACTCATGAGGGAGGAAATGGAGAAGTAAAGAAAACAATAAAAATAAAATGATCACTCCACCGTTGTGTGAATAATTTCACAAGGTTTAGTGTGAATAAATTTACACCTTTAACCAACGGTATAAAATTGATATTAATAACAATATAATAATAGTAAAAGAATAGATTTTATTAAGAAACTAAAGTGAATTGAACAACTTACATGTGAAATACAAACTTGATACCACAAAATCGCAGCATAACATTATAATTGAACAAAGAATCAAAGATTATCCACTACTCCACCACCACTGCCTTAAATAGGAATTTTTAAGCCTTGGGTCGAGCCTTAAATATTCCAAGTCTCATCAATTAATTTTGGTAGGCCATAGGTGGGTGGAAAGTTAATGGAGAGTTGATTTTTTCACCCTTGACCCAAGGTGGCATCCAGCTTTCATCCAGCGAACAGACATGCTTGGAATACCTTATAGATTTCCGAATAAGAGTGGGCCATAGAAGAAGCAAATGGATACCCTGATGTCTCCTAAACTCCTATAAATGTTTTACCCATGTGGAATTGTGAATTAAGAGATATGATTATATTAGTGGGCTGTTTGTTTGGACCACAGAATATGGCCCAGAATTTTATATCTAACGTGGGCGGCCTTAATGATCACAATGGAGGCCGAATTAGCATTAGATCATGTAGAGTGATTTGTTCCTCTAAATTTATTATAGCATACAACGAAATTAAGGCTTCATTGGGTCCGTAATGTGGGTCCCACATTCTCATCAGTGGGCTGGTGTCCAATCTGCCTTCTCTAGAATTTCTTCAATTCATCTCCAAATATCTCCACCATCCTTTATGAATCCTCCATTGATCCCTGAATGGAACATGTTCATATTTAAGTGTAGATAAATTTACCAAAATATTAAATTAAAATATAGATAATTAAATTCTTTAAAATCAGATGAATCATTGGGTACTTTAAATGTTGTTCAAAAATGTACCACATAATAGTGCATTTTAAGAAAGAACTACAATCATAATGTGAAATGATGTTCAAAGTGTAAAATGAAATAAAATGGTGTTTCTGAATAATAAAGAAAATTAATATTATATATATTAACAATAAATATTATCCTCATTTAGTGGTTAATCACACCCCCCCAACTTGAGTTTTTCTAGTCCCGAGCAAAATGTATCTCAACAATATGAAATTAAAATTCCCTTTTCCAAAAACATTTTAATACACAATGATAAAAAAAAAACCGTATACCAAAAAATCATGAAACCCATAAAAATATTTCAATACAAGACAGTTTCATAAGAAGATCCCAATCCCAAGCCTATTCCTTTGTTCAAATTCATTTCCATATTTCATCCAATATCAATTAAGTTTGAGGATGTGTTGTGTATCACAATAGACATGGGGGTCCATCTTTATTCAAGGGGGAAATGACAGAAGCTCTAGCTGGAATCACATTTCAATATTAAGATGAGTATTCCAAAAAAAATTGTATCATATTTTTTTGTTTTTTGTTTTTTGGGTTTTTTTGCAATTTTTCCATGGTAATTGAAATTGCACTCAAACCCCAGTAGTGAGACTTTGTTGATGACTCCCAGGCTCAAAGACCGTAGGGAACCAAGTTAAGTCCATATAATTGGGCATCA
Organism: Viscum album; assembly: GCA_963277665.1. Taxonomy (NCBI): domain Eukaryota; kingdom Viridiplantae; phylum Streptophyta; class Magnoliopsida; order Santalales; family Viscaceae; genus Viscum; species Viscum album. The sequence goes on along the minus strand of OY728166.1, from coordinate 1,329,966,608 downwards.
TCTAGAGTTAAATCAGTTAAAAACAAATTCAAATTACCAATAATAGAGATAAAATTACTAACTCTGGGCCAGATAACTATGGATTCACGATCCCTAAGTGCCGAAAGCCACGCATTAGGTCATTTAATTTCTCTACGTGCAAATTTATTTTTATTTTTTCTATTTTTTTTATTGAATACTCATATTAAAACTAAAATTATCACCAAACCTATGCTATTTATTTGGGGGACCCCGTGAATTCAAACTAATACCCCACTATCCAAAAGACGTGCATTGTGATCTTTTTTTTATTTGGATGAAAATATAAACGATGAAATATCACATTGGACAACCACACTTTACAAAATCTATTCTCATGAAATTATACAAGGATTGAAATAAAAATCAGGGCATGCTAAATTATTTGGTATTCAGTTTCAAAGTGTGCAATGTGTATTACCATGTTCAAAGTTAAAGGATTTTTTCCTTCCATTTACACACATTTTTTTTCAAATCATTTTCTTTTCACACAAATGCAATTTTTTTATATTTCATCTCCCCCCCAACTTAAAATAACACTGTCCCCAGTGTTTGAAGAAATGAAAATTTAGAATGGGGTAGAGGAAAAAAATGGAGTTCAATAAGGAAATTGAAATATGAAGATCATGGAATGAAGGCACCTGGTGGTAGAAGTTTGAAGTTCTTGCCACTCCATTTTAGTCCTTGGATATCCATGTCACTTGCAGAGTTCCCTAGTGGAAAAAAGAAAAAAAACAAACAAAACAAAACAATATATATATTAGTAAAATATAATTATATATAAAAAATTATAGAATAATTAATACAATAAGTCATAGGTCAGTGGTAAGTGTGCGCCCCTGTCTCCCTTCGGTCTCGGGTTTGAATCTTCGTGGCTTCGCCAGTTGTGACGGGGTTTTCCCCATGGCCTACGGCGTGTCCCCTTTTTTTATTTATTATTATATTTTTATTTTTTTATTTTTATCTTAACCTACAAAATCATAAAAATAAAATAAAATAAACTGATGATACATTGTCTTCTTTTTAAATTTCTGGGTAAGGTATTACTCAAGGATCACACCACGTGACACAGATGAATATGGTGCTCTCCTTTTGTACCCATCCATACTCGTAATAGAAGAAGAGTTCAACAATTTATTTTTTTTAAATATCAAAATGATTAATTAATCTTATTTAAAATATAAAGTTGATTAAAACAACAAAATTATAGGAAACTTGAAAACCATGGGTTGCCTCCTATGCAGCGCTTTTTTTAACGTCATTAGCCCAACATAGATCCTAAATCTATCAATTTTTTCCTGGTTCATAGATTGGCTCAATTAACTCAACATCTATTTTCTGTTTATTTAATGATTCAATGAATGGTTTTAACCTTTGACCATTAACCTTAAAAATGTGACCACCAGTGGGATCTTGAATCTCTACTACCCCATGGGGGTATTCGTGAAATACTATGAAAGGACATGACCATCTAGACCTTAACTTTCCTAGGTGTAAATGAAGTTTTGAACTATACAAGAGAACAAGTTTTCCCGGTTCAAAATGTTTGAACTTGATATTCCTAGATTGGTAGGCTTGAACTCTAGCTTTATTGATCCTTGAATTTTCATAAGCCTCCATTCTTAGTTCCTCCAGTTCATTGAGATCTAATTTTCTTTTTGTTCCGACCAATGAGAGGTCATAATCCATTTTCTTAATTGCCCAAAAGGCCTTATCCTCAATTTCAACAGGTAAATGGAATGCTTTTCCACAAACCAACCTATATGGTGACATTCCTAGGATGGTTTTGTGCGTTGTATGATATGCCCAAAGATAATCCAAGAGTTTCTCAGACCAATCTTTCCTAGAAGGACTGACAGTTTTCTCAAGAATTTGTTTGATTTCACGATTGGCTAACTCAGCTTGACCATTGGTTTGAGAATGGTATGCAGTGGACACTTTATGAGAAATACCATACATAGACATGAGGGAAGAGAATGGGCAGTTGCAGAAATGGGTTCCTCGATCACTGAATATAGCCCTAGGAATTCCAAATCGAAAAAATATGTTCTCTTTCAGAAATCGAATCACAACTTGATGATCATTCGACTTAGTAGGAATGGCCTCAACCCATTTTGTGACATAATCAATAGCTAAGAGTATGTAGAGGTATCCCCTAGAGTTTAGATGGGGACCCATGAAATCAATTCCCCAACAGTCAAAGATTTCAACCACTAATATGGGAGTGAGTGGTATTTGATTCCCTTTTGTGATGGACCCTACTTGTTGACACTTAGGACAGATTTGACAAAATGTGTAGGAGTCCCTTGAGAGGGTGGGACAGAAGAGACCACATTTAATAATCATAGAAAATTTTTTCTTAGAGGAAAAGTGACCTCCACATGCCTCACTGTGAAAAAATTTAAGGATGGACTCTTGTTTAGATTTTGGAACACACCTCCTAATGACTTGGTCATGGAAGAACTTATAGAGGTATGGATCATCAAACACATAGTTCCTAACATAAGAAAGGAATTTCCTTCGAGATTTATTCCCTAATAATTTTGGAATGACTCATGTAACTAAGAAATTGGCTATGTTGTCATACCAAGGGCAGTCACTCACAGAGTATAGGTGTTCATCAGGAAATGAATCAGAAACAGAAAGATGATTTGAGTTGTCTTTGAATTCCATCCTAGAGAAGTGATCAGCTACAAAATTTTCAACACCCTTTTTATCTTTTATTGTGAGGTAAAATTCTTGTAATAGAAGGACTCACCTAATCAGTATAGCCTTGATATCTTGTTTTTGGAAGAGGTATTTTAGTGTAGAATGGTCAGTGAACACAGCGATGGGGGATCATAAGAGGTAGGACCTAAACATCTCTAAGGAAAACACAATAGAAAGTAACTCCTTTTCAGTAGTGGTGTAGTTGATTTGGGCATTATTTAAAGATTTTCTTGCATAAGAAATGACATAAGGAGTTTTATCACAACGTTGTACTAACACAACTCCTACAGCAAAGTCACTGGCATCACACATAAGTTTGAATGGAAGGTTCCAATTTGGAGACTTCATGATGGGAGTAGTGGTGAGAGAATATTTGAGGGTTGAGAATGAACCCTCACTGCTTTCTATCCAAACAAATGGAGCATCCTTTACTAATACAGAACAAAGGGTATGGGAGATTGAATTAAAGTCCTTGATGAATCTTCTATAGAAACCAGCATGTCCTAAGAAATACCTCACTTCCTTGACAGTTTTGGGTGATGGAAGGTGACGAATGATGTCAACCTTTGCTTTATCAACTTCAATCCCCCTACCCGAGACCAATGTCCTAGAACAAGTCCCTCTTTAACCATGAAATGGAATTTTTCCCAGTTTAGGACTAGATTCTTTTCTTTACATCTTGACAAGACTCTCTATACATTCATCAGAAATCCATCAAATTAATCCCCAAAGGCAAAGAATTCATCCATGAAGACCTCTAGAAAATCCCCTACCATGTCTGAGAATATTCCCATCATGCACCACTGGAACGTTCCAGGGGCATTGCATAACCCGAAGGGCATGCGTTTGAAATCAACGGTGTCGAATGGACAAGTGAACGTTGTCTTCCCATGATCCTCTAGGGAGACCTCAATTTGATTATACCCCGAGTACCCATCTAAGAAATAGTAGAAGGCATGACCTGCCACTCTCTCAAGGACTTGGTCAATGAATGGTCAGGGAATATAGTCCTTCTTGGTGAATGAGTTTAGCTTCCTATATTCAATGTAGACCCTCCATCCACTACTCACCCTATTTGGAAGAATCTCTCCATCCTCATTGGTTATCACTATGATTCGAGCCTTTTTTGGAACCACTTGGATTGGGATCACCCACTCACTCTCAGCTATGGGATAGATGATACCATATTTTAACAATTTTAGAAGTTCCTTCATCACTACTACCATGATATTATGATTGAGTCGTCGTTGGGGTTGAAGAAATGGCATTGAATCAGATTCCAGAACAATCCTATGAGTCCTAATAAGTGGGATAATCCTGAGAATATCAGACAGGGTCCAACCAATGGATTTCTTATGTTTCCTAAGGACATCTAGAATCATCCTCTCATGATTGGCTTCAAGACAAGAAGAAATGGAAATAGGATGTGTTTGATTGTCCCCTAGGAAGTCATACTTGAGTGCAGTGGGTAGTTCCTTCAATTCAAGCTCAGGTCGGTTCCGAATTTCAGTAGAAGATTGGGACATTGGATCAAGATCAATTTTACTTCCTAAATTTTTAGATAGGATTGATTCCCCACATGTAGAAGTTTCAGCTACTAGATTGGATTGATCATATTTAGGGAAGGAAGTTGGAGTGGTCTCCATTAAAGTGGTTTCTTGAAAGGTTTCAGAGATTGTTGGACCTAAGACTTCATCATAAGAGAAATTTTAAAATGATTCAAGCCAAGGAGATAAACTTCCTTCATATGAACAATGGAAATCAAGCTCATCCTAACTTAAACAACCATCAAATATTCCTTTATGTTCTATGGATTCATTATCAATGCTTCCTATCATGTTTACTTCATGAATTTCCTCATTATCCCCTATTTGTGATCTTGCATTATAGATGTTCAAGTCTAGACTCATGTTTCCAAAGGTAATGGTCATGTTCCCATTTCGGACTCGGATAACAGAGTTGATTTTTGCAAGGAAAGGACGACCAAGGATGATTGGGGTTTGTTCCTTATTTACTAAGTTTGGATGGTTGTCAAGGAAAATGAATTCAGCAGGGTAGATGAATTTTTCAACCTTTACCAGAATGTCCTTTAAAATCCCCTTTGGAACCCTAAATCTATGATCAGCAAGTTGAAGTGTGACAGATGTGGGTTGGAGATCTTCTAGGCCTAATTGGCAGTACACAGCATAGGGGATGAGATTGACACTAACACCTAGATCGCACAAGGCCTTGACAACTTTTCTCTCTCCTAGTTCAACATTGATTTAAGGGAAACATGGGTCTTTAAACTTAGGAGGAATGGTCCCTTGAATTGTGGTACTCACATTAGAATCCAAAAGTACTTGGTTTTTATGTGAAAATTTTCTTTTAAAAGTGAACAAGTCCTTAAGGTACTTTGAGTAGGAAGGTATGGTTTATATGGCATCAAGAAGGGGAATGTTCAACCTGACTTCTGAGAAGATTTCCCTCAATGTTTCACTCAATTAAGGCTTGGTTTTCCCCCTCATGCGTTGAGGAAATGGTGCAGTTTGTGTGGTTGTTTGTTGAAGAGTTGTTTCTTTGACAATGTTATCATGTTTTTCAATTTGATCATTTGGTTCATTTGAATTTTCATCCAATTTTGAATCTTCAGGTGGGTTCTAAATTAGTTGTTCAGGTTTCTCAATTGATTTCCCACTTCTTGAAACAATCACAGCCTTTAGTTGTTCATGAGTTGTTTGAGTACAACTTTACTCTCCCCTTGAAGTTGAGGATGGAACCGCCTGAGTAGGCATGGGTGCCTTTCCAGTTTTGATGGTTTGAAGTTCTTGTTTAAGGGAAGAGACTTCCAAGTTCATCCTCTCCATTTGTTTGCACAGTTTTCCTAGTAGGCTTTGTGTAACAGTTTGGGTTGGTGCTTGAGAAGATTGGTTTATCCTAGGGGGATATTTTGGAGGTGGGATAGTTTGTTGAAAATGGACTGGTGGCTGTTGGTATTGGATAGGTTGGGTTTGGAACTAGTTATGGGTTTTGTAGTTCTGATGGGGGTAAGGATTTTGTCCCTTTGGTTGGCTAGGTTGTTGGTTATATTTCTAGTGGAATCCTGGGTGGTCATTATACCTTGGGTTAAATTTGTTTTGGTATTGAGGATTTTGAAAGATTAAGGAATTTAATTCTATTGGGGGCCCTCCTAAAAGAACATCCTTGATGGATTGAATGGTTGCGCAGTTGTTTGTCTTATGGTCATGTTTGTCACAAATTGTGCAAACAGGATCTACAATTTGGATTTCATATACTTTCCTAAGGTCTATTTGTTCAACCTTCCTAGAGAGTGCTGCGAGTTTAGCCCAAAGTCTTTCCTCTTCTCTAAGTGTATGAATTCCAGTAGTTCTTTTTGTATTTTCAGAATAATTTTAAGTTCCCCATGTTTGGTTTTGTTCAGAATGGCTTTCTAGATACTCGTAAGCATCATTTGGGGCTTTGTTTTTAAAGGTTCCATTACACATCATGTCAATGAACTATTTGTTCCTTGGACCCAACCCTTTATAGAAAATTCTCACTTGTTTAGGAATATAAAAACCATGGTGTGGAACCATGTTTAGAGTGTCTTTGAACCTCTCCCATGTTTCATTGAATGACTCTCCCTCTTTTTCAAAAAAGTTTTGGATGCTCTTTTTAAGTGCAATTGTTTTGTGGTGGGGAAAGTATTTTTTGTAGAATTCTCTTTGTAGTTGGTACCAAGAGTTGATGGATGATGGTCTCAAATTTGTTAGCCAATTTTTAGCTCGATACTTTAAAGAAAAAGGAAATAGCATCATCTTAGCTGATTCTAGTTGATATGGGGGACACATGGTTTCTACAATGTCCTTGAACTCCTTAATGTAAAGGTAGGGCATCTCGGACTCCATTCCATGGAATGTGGGAAAATGGTTTAGGACATGGAGTTTAAAGATGTAGTTGGAATCTCCTAGGGAATTGTGTCTAATTCATGAGGCGGCATTGGTCCAGGAAGGTGTGGCGTAGTCATTCATGGTTTGATCGACCGCATTCCCCATGTTCGGGGTTGCCTCATTTGGGTTTCTATTTTGGTTTCCACCCGGGTTTATGAGTTGGTTTCTTTGAAGACCTTCCATTGAAATGGGCTCAATTTTGGACACTAGAGTATTAGGAATATTAGGATATAATGGAATGAGTTCCCTTGGTGTAATTGAATCCCCAACCCCAGGACTATCCACCCTAACTAGACGGTTTGATTGATCGCAGGTGTAGGCGGACATGCACCAAAAGAATAAAAAACGAGAAAGGGACAAGATAAGAGAATTTGGATGAGAAAAGAGGAAATGGGGGAGAATATAATGGGTGTTTAGATGAATTACTTGGGTCCCCGGCAACGATGCCAAAATTTTATTCTCGCTCAAATTTACCCAAGAGAAGAAGGTAGGACGGTCCTTGTAGTTTAGTTTGGGTTGTCGAATCCTCAGAGACCTAAGAAGAAACCTATAGAAACATACATTATATGGACTATTTTTGTCTATGAAGTGGCCAAATTGGGTTGGTTTTAGATGGGTTTAAAGGAACTCTAAGATACTTAACTGAATTCAATTTAAAAGAATGAGTTGATGATAGGTTATCACTGGGGGTGGATTGGATGTATTTTCTTTTTAATGATTTCAATTTCTTATATTTGAGATGGATTCATTTAAGAATATAAAACAACATCATAACTTACTGGTTTAATACCTACCCCCTTTAATACTAATCACCTATACACTTGAAGGATCAATGTTTTGGGCACTTCAAGGTAAAGGTTCGTATTAGCACATGAAGTGTTTGGCCTTAACTTCAACAAGGACGATGGAGTTTAAAAATCATCAAATAAAAATCTCAATTAAAGAAGTGATTATACATTAATGGGGTGATAAATAACATCCAATCCAGCCCCTTGCTACTCCCTTGGATCAACCCATAAGTGGGTTATCCCTCCATTGATCCCATGGTTTCAATGGAAGCGGAAAGTAGACTCATGAGGGAGGAAATAGAGAAGTAAAGAAAACAATAAAAATAAAATGATCACTCCACTGTTGTGTGAATAATTTCACAATGTTTAGTGTGAATAAATTCACACCTAGAACCAATGGTATAAAAGTGATATTAATAACAACATAATAAGAGTAAAAGAAGAGATTTTATTAAGAAACTAAAGTGAATTGAACAACTTACATGTGAAAGACAAACTTGAGACAACAAAATTGCAGCATAACATTACAATTGAACAAAGCATCAAAGATTATCCACTCCTCCAACACCACTGCCTTAAATAGGCATTTTTAAGCCTTGGGTCGATCTTTCAATAGTCCAAGTCTCCTCAATTAATTTTGGTAGGCCATAGGAAGGTGAAAAGTTAAGGGACAATTGATTTTTTCACCCTTGATGGAAATTATATATCATAAATAAATCTACATCCAAGGTGTTCTATAAGAATGATCTATTTCCATAAAGTCAATGAAAGAGACATCGAGCACAAAGGTTGATGTCACCGACATGAAATTCTCTTGATTTAAGATATTTTGATGAAGGGGTTATATTACACAGTAAGAATTTGTATGAGGTATTATGTCATTGAGACATTAAATTATTTCTATATGGGTGACTTGGCATGTTTCTAGATGCTGAACATGGAATTTTGGTAGCTTCGCCTAATGCCACTGAGAAAGAGCCATATAGGGTCACACACTAAGTGTATCCATAATCTCAGTCAAATATTATATTTTTATTTATTACTTATCATGTTGTATAAAAAATTTTCCTGCATGTGTTTCAATAATTATTCATGTTTTCTTGATCACATTTATTACTTCACTAATTATTCGATATTATATGATCTGAGCATAATATTTAATAAATATTTATTTTTTATTTAGTGAATATAATATTTATTCATTTATTAGAAAATAATGCATTGATATTTGTTTAATAAATATATAGTCATTTTTCAAGGCCCGATAAATATTATGGGAAAATGGGGAACTATGTTTAATAGTGTGGTGAGAAATAATAAGTATTGAATATTGTTTAACTAAATAATATTTAATCTAATTCCCAAGTTAATATTATATTGGGTAGTAGTAATAATATTATTATTATTATTTAACATGGGGTTCTGAAGATATTATAAAAATAATAGGCAACTTGTGAAATTATTTTTTTAACCCTAATAGTATATAT